>JALDNG010000090.1:282500-882500 GCA_024349245.1 Neodontobutis hainanensis | reverse complement strand
TGTGCTAATGACTTCCACAATGCCTCACTTTCACTCAAGCTCCGGCTGGGCCTTAAAGGGATAAAACCAATGGAATAAGCTGCTGAGGATTACTGCCCTAATGACCTAAGGCTTCTACTTTTTGAATTATTAATGTCCAGTGATTTGGACTTTAATGAGGAAAAGAAATGTTTGCTGCATAAATCATATTTATGGAGGCGCTGTTTAGCGTTTGATCATCATGCAAGTCATGTACAGCACTGGCGCTCGGTCTGGGAGAATAGCCAAAGGTCAGCTTGATAGAAATTCATTGTGCGTGATGCTAGTTGTGGTTGTGTGTGTGATTGGTTCTTAGCATTTTGATCTGCTGGGATGTTGTAGGCAGGACTTTACAGCACTGGCGTCGGTCAAGGCCATAGCTATGATACATAGGAAGTACAACCTGCCTCCTCAGTATTCCCCATATGTCAACATTTATTGTGCTTTGTAACAAAAAAGCTTTGGAAAATAACTGGAGTTGACAAATATTCTGTATGTTAACGCTTCCACTGTTTGGGTTCACCAGTCTTTATTATTATTAGGATGAATAACTGCTTTGGAGTATCGTTTGGCAGACACGGAACAATAATTGAAATTGAATGATCTAATAAACACTTGGCTGAAAGATAAACCATGGGCCTACGCAAAAGCTGTGGTGAAGAGAGGACCAAGTGTGTCAGACCTAGAGTTGGTCGAGCAACAGGTGGTTCTATTTATGCAAAACAAATCCATTGCTCTGGACACCTGGGACATAGAGGCCTACCGACTGTTGCCTCGTAAGGACAAGCACTGTAATAGTAAGGTTCATAAGCAGGAAACAAAAAAGCACACTTCTCAAGCAAGGAAATAAAAACTCAAAGGGACAAACGTAAACATTAGTGAACACTTAAAGAACAATGCTGACATTGCCAGGGAAGCCTGTCTACTAAGAAAACAACACACGATACAATTGACTTCTAATTGCAGGGTGTTCAGCAAACTGAAGGGAACCAGATCAGGCAAAAACACTTTGAGTCAAGGAGAGCCATAAACTGGACTGAATAATAATTAATAACACTTTCAAAAATCTTTCTATCCTTATCTTTGTATACTGTGCTGGGTTTTAACAGACTATTTTTTGGTGCACTTATGCTTTTTGCTACATTTTTACTACCTTTGTTACATTTTTGCAAAATAAAACCTACTTAATAGTTAAGACGGTCGTCCTTCAACCGGAAGGTAGGCGGTTTGATTCCCACTCTCCCCAGTGTCCTTGGGCAAGACACTTGCCAC
The DNA here is from genome assembly GCA_024349245.1 of Neodontobutis hainanensis. NCBI lineage: Eukaryota > Metazoa > Chordata > Actinopteri > Gobiiformes > Odontobutidae > Neodontobutis > Neodontobutis hainanensis. The sequence continues at coordinate 881,210 of JALDNG010000090.1, read as the reverse complement.
CTGCCTCCAGTGGCTGTAACACTGGTAATTACTGTAGAACAATGTAAGTTGCTTTGGATAAAAGCATCAGCTAAATTAATAAATGCAAAATTTATGAATAATAGATTAACAGCACTGGATTTAATCTATCTGAGGAAGTAAGAATTATTTTTATTAAAGAATTGGACTCAATAGGTATATTCATGGAGCTGCAGAAACCATTTGACACAATAGATCATGCAATACTTCTTAAGAAATTGAAAATATTGGATAAGGGCGATTGCACATAACTGGGTACAATCATATTTAACTCAAAGACAGCAGCATGTACAGGTTAGTGAACACATATCAAGATGGAGGAGTATTACATGTGGGGTCCCCCAGGGATCAGTACTGGGACCATAACGTTTTGATTTATATAAAGGATTTATGTCTTGTATCAACAAAATTAAAATTTGTCCTATTTGCGGACAATACAATTGTATTGTATTCAGATAATGACTTACAACTAATGGTAACTGAGATTACAACTAAATGATTAAACTAAATGAAGGAATGGTTTAATAGTAAAAAGTTGTCATTAAATATAACAAAAACTAATAATTGAAAAGCGTAGAAAATATAAACAAATAAAGATACAAATTGACAAAATAAAAAGAAATAATGAGCGTGTTAGCTTTAAATCAATGTTAGTTCTAAACCACAAATTTTTTACTACTTTGTTTACTCATCCTACCGTATATTATTTACTGCACTGAAGTCTGGGTAATTAGCTTCAAAAGCCATTTAGAGACATTATACAGACTCCAAAAAAAAAGACATCAGAATTGTGCACAATGTGGGTTTTTGAGATCACACATAAAAAAATCTTAAAAACATTGCTACAATAAAAAAAAATACAAGACAATACTCTGATATGGGTATTGGGTGGGTAATAATGAATTAGAATAATGAATAATGAAAATAATAAAATAATAATGAATTAGAATAAATATTAATTAAAAATAATTTGGTTAAATTGAATTTTGAAAAATTATCTAGATAACGATAATTTATTGATATTAGAAAGGCAGAAATCTGTTTTCGTTTTTTTCTGTTTTGGAAAATGAAGTTTTAAGTTAAATTCCTTTTTGTTTAAGAAAAAAAGGCCCTTCATTCTGGTTCTTCTGGATATTTTAATGTCATCTCACAAATGCCTCTATCCCAAACTTGAATAACTTGTCCATGTTTGAACACACAATGCCAATATAAAAGTGCTTTTGAGAAATAAAGGCAAAATACTTTGCAGTAACAATAATATAAGAGAACTGACCAATCAGGGCATCGTGGGCCTAGGGGTATCAATGTTTTTTAATGAGCAAACTACGCTAGCTTTTTATGATCATACAGCTGAATCATCTTGTCCAAATGGTATTAATACTTTTTTTTACTTTTTTCATCATATCCACCTTAAACAGGAACGCTGAGGCAATGACTTTATTTTCCATTGCTTGTGCATAAAAATAATTTCTTTCTTTGTCAAATGTCACCAGAAGTGTTCCATTATAGGAACATCAAACATTTATAAATGGCAGAATTTTGTGCATTTTGCCCCCCTCAGTGTTGAATTCACTCCAGCTTTGTGGTTAGTGGCATAGAGCCAGTTCTGCAGCCTCCTCTGAGTAAATCCCTTCTCTTTGGATTTGGGAGGGTTTCTATAGGGGACAACACACACTTTGTTACAGCTATATTTCATTTCCAACAAAAGTAATTAACTGAGCTTTGGTTACAGGCCAGTAAGAAGCAGATATTATGAACATATGGTGTTCACGATGAAGAAATCCAAATATAGAAAGTAAAAAATAGTCTGACCAGGTGTCTGTGCATCTTAGCAAACATAGGAAAATCAACACCATATGCTGCAAAGCGCCACCTGTCACCTCTGATAAGAAAACTAATGTTGTTTTTAGCAGATAAGCGCATGGTGGACGCACTCGGAGAAAAGCTCCACTGTAGTCACCTTTTGACCTTGCACTTATAGTTAATGTGTGTGCTTAAGGAAATGTGTACAAAATTCATGACCTGTCTTTCAAAGTTATTGCTGACAAAAGTAACAAACTCATTTTCTTAGGTAAGATAGCTAGCTATCATACATTTGATTAGAACAATGACTGTGAAAAAGCTATTTCCACATGGAATTCTATGCTTTCTGTGTGAAAACATTAAAAAGCTCTAATTGTAGTGGTTACCTGTTCCATTTTACTGCCACAAAAATGGACAAATACTCTCAGAAGTGTCACTTTGTGAAAAAAATTAAAGAGCTGTCAAAATGTCTTCTTTAATTAAAGTCTGCAATCGTGCTGATGATCAGTTACTCAAAGTGATTAGCAGCACTTCTGCTTCAGCCGGCCTCCTATATTCTATATATTCCATATTCTGTGCACACTTTAGTTATAAGTGCTAAGCTGACTGCAATACAATAATATCATAGACAAATTAGCATAAGCTGCCAAAAATTCCACTTTTACTGTTAGTTGGAAGTGGACTTGTTATTCTTTTATTTGACGTATTGGGACTTAGAAAATGGGCAAACATAAAGATCTGAGTGACTTTGTGCCACATTTTGATGGACAGACAACTAGGTCAGAGCTGTTCCCAGTCAGCAGTTTGTCAGTCTGTAAATAGTGCCAGGACAGAAAGTGCTGACAAAATTGCTGACAGGATCCGAAACAAGTTTTATCCATGAGCACCAGCTGATAATTTCCGGGTCTTTGAGGATCTGCTGCATACCTTTTATCACTCAGAGCTTTAGTTAGATCACTCAGAGCTTTAGTTAGATATTGTTTTGGGCAAAACAGGACTTTTGAAAGTTTGACCATTGGATTGTCAGAACATTAAGTAATTAACTGATCAGTGTGCAGTTTCTTATTGTTTTTGGTGGATACAGAAAGGATTGATTGCTTTTAGATTTGGAATAGAGACAGTTTACACTTAGGCACCAAATACTCCAAAACAAGCCACTGTTACCACATTGACTTGGATTGGGGAAATGTTTTGTGCATGTCCTTTTCCTATCCTGGGAAAAGTTAGAAAACCCATTTTTGGAAGCACATCTATTTGATTTATCTTGTCTTGACAATTTTTCTTCTCTTTGAGATTTCACAGATCCGATGCAGCCTGACAGGTCATCCTAATACTTTTGTTAAGTATCTGTGGATTTGGGTTGGATTATCAGTTGGTGGAACAAATATGAGCAGATTAGTCTCTAAATGTTAATAGATGTAAAACTAATTTAGAAAAACAAATTTAAAAAAACAATCAAAGGGAGGAAAAATTGCATGAAGTCCCGCCCCATTGTAGATGCAGATAGATTGATCCAACAAAATATCTGTCAATGGAAATTCTTGTCATACAGATACCAGACCCATTTCACTTTGTAAGGTAAACGGGTCAGCTGGCCAGGCTGGACTAGAGACTCACAAAAATATATGTTCTTTGTCTTAAAGGCAGTCAACTATACCAAACACTAACTTTTAATGTAATTATTTATTCCTGGATGGGAGAGCAAATTCTTTAAGTAGAGGATGAGCAGTGCTAGAATAAACCATGCCTTTTGCAAAACCTGTTGTTGTGACAGAAGTTTGTACACATTAAAGGTTTTTATCTGTAAATCTGCAAATTTTGATAGTATAAGTAGTTTTAGAATTCAACCATTTCCATCAGGAACTAAGACCCTTTCCTAATTAAAATGCAATTCCACATAGATCCATGGAGAATACTTTCTCCAGATTATGATGCCATGCCAGATTCAACCATTTATGATCATAACCATGTCTTTCAGCTTCTATAAACGACAGATGTTCAAATGTCCACAATCGCTCACTAGAGCTAACGGACATCATACACAAATGGCTTTTCTAATGAAACAGGATGAGTTTGAATGCTATATACATAAATTAAATGGACACTCTGCTATAGAGCTGGCAGATTGAGTGTGAACAGGTTGAAGATTTGTGAAATTGGACGCAAGAGGACATGAAAACACCTGACTCTGCACTTGGCTCAACTTGAGCTGCATTTACAACCGTCCTTCCACAATTCCGAAAGCGGCCGTTAGCTGTGGAATTTTCATGCCAAGGTAAAACCCGGACGAGAAGAGAAACAGAAATAAAAGTTTGTAGAAGTAAATTCTTGGTTTTAATAGAGCCAGAGCAAAGCTATGGGCAAAACTGTAGAATAACCTTGTTGTAAAAATCCATTCAAAGCCTTTATCTAGTTCTTTATTGATGGTTTGAAATGTTATTCGGTGCTTGGGTGGCCATGACCTTTTCTCAGTCTACAGTCTGTCTATCTTTCTCAGTAGTGCTTGTTGAACTTGAACTACACATTTTAGGTGTTCCCCCAGCTGAGTGAGAAACGGCTTGGACCAAAGGACTTTATTAATGAACTGGTATTTTATCAGAAAAGGTAAGTGTTGGCAGCACTGGAGCGCACCGTGGAAGGAAATACCAACCGCTGAATGTATGTATTGAACAATTTAGCTGCAGTCAAACAAGGCTATGTTGGCCAGTATGAGTGTTTGGTAAAGAACAGGTTGACATTAGTGCAGATGAATGAAAACTGAATAGTTATTCTTAATTACAACAACGAACGTTTATCCTGTTAATTAAGTGTTGTGTTGTAAAATTGAGTTGCTCTTCATAAAATGAAACTGCTTTTTTTCCCCAAACTATCACATGTATCACTGTCTTTCCAAACACCACCAGATTAACAATATATATACCTTTATTATTTCATAGTGGAAAAGTCAATACACGCACTAAGTTAGATTAAGGCTCTCTCCTACTCTTGTCCTACTATACTATACCTTGAGGTTTTAATCCAACAGACTCCAAAATCTGTAACATCAAAGACTATCCCAATCTTTGTAATACTTATTGGTATGTTCTAAATGTGAGATAAAACCTGCAATGATTTTTAAGATAACTTGAAGAGTGTGGGCATGGCACTGCAGCAAACTGACATTGTCAAAAAATATCTAGAACATTTCGAAAACGCAGTCCTGCCGGCCATTCAATACAATTGTATTTCTAAAGCCCAATACCAAACCTCAATGAGAACCACAGAAGGAGGGATCCATTCCCAGGACAGACAGACTGTGCAAAAGATATTGCCAGGACAGTTACATGCAGTACATTCAAATATGGTCCAGCTTATATAGAAAATATGAAAATGAATACAAGTCCATTTAATAACAGCAGGAGCAGTGAGTCTCTGCTCAGGTGTGGGTCCACGGGTTAGAAGCACAGAAGGTCAAATCCTTACTAAGATGGGACTAGAAAATAAGCCCTGTCAGCAAGTTTAATCTACTCTGAAGCAGTTATATATTATATGACCAGCCATTCATATAGCCTCTTAGAACCTCGTTGCACAGGATGTTGTCCATTTTCAGTCAACTAGGCCATATTATTACATTCTTTTGTTGATTTGCACTAAACAGACTCCTCATTTATGTAGCCCTGCCTGTGATTATATTTAGTTTTCACATTGTGCTGCAATTTTATATTGACTCCGCTGACCTCTGGGACTCAACTCTCAACCTTCTACTGATTATTGAAGAAGGCCCAAAACAGTAAGCTATAGAAGCATTTAACATGTTGAGACTAAATCAATAGACTGACCATACAGCAAATTGAATTGGATTTGTAAATTCTGCCTGAAAGGAAGGTTAAAATGACTATCTCTTGGAATTCTGTTTTGAAGCATCAAAGCTGTTTAAGAGAATTGTTGTACATTAGCTTTATTCGAAAATGTTACATTCAGAGTTGTGGAAGGCTTACAGCTGCAGAACTTGCCCCCTTTGACTTCTCACTCTTGGGGGTCTCTTAAGACGAGGTGTTTCATAAAGGGCACAGCGCTGCGATCATATGGATTTTACTCACACAGACTTACAGCTGGGAGTATTTAAAGGAGCAGGAAAACCCGACACCGACAGAGGTCACACTTTGCAAAACAATTTCCTCAACAGGGTTTTTGAAATGCAATTGCTAATTTTTTATTATTGTAAGAGTCATACTATGATTAATATTAACAGCAAGTGCAGTTTAACTCATTTCATAGTTATTCAAAATGAAATACTGTACTGTATATGGTATGGTCTTTTATACCAGAGCACAGTGAGTCATTAATACCAGAATGACATCAGACTAAGTGTATGAAACTGGTAGCTACCACTGACAACACAATATACTTAAAGAGCTGTGTTGGGATTTAACAGACATTGGAATGGAATGGCTTTTATACTTGTAGAGATGCTGACTCGAAAAGGTAAGTATTTGTTAATTTTTTGATGACCCCTGATCTAGGTACCAGAGTGGTAGCAATCCTGCTTCAATGCAAGAGGGTTGTGGGTTCCATCCCCAGGCTAGCCTTTCCTACTGTCGGTTCACTCCAGGTAACTGCATGCAATGAATAACTAACTAAATTAACTACATAGTTCCATTTTGCATGGGTCTTGTTTAAATGTGATGTATTTGATGCCCTGCTCGGTCCAGTTCACTTGGATGAGTCGGAATGATGCCATGCAAACCTTAAAGTGCACCGAGACCTTGAAACAAAGTTGGGCCTCAGTCTGCTTCCAAACTAATTCTAGTACAGTTCAACCAAAAACTTTAACCAGACCAAAAACAGGAACAGAGTAACAAGATGCTTATTAGCTTCCACAGAGCAATAAGAAGATTAAATGTCTTATTCATTTTTGGTGCAGGCTTTATGTAAAGTTTATCCTCCCCAAAAAAAGAAATACACAATTCATTCAACAACCTGAACACTTCTGCCATCATTATTCCTCAGGAAGGAGAAGGATTGTACCCTTATCCAATGCCACTGTAAACATTAAGCAAAACAAGAGCACTTTTTTGGTTCAAACAAAAAGAAACAGATTCTGAGGTGGACATGATGGAAACTAAACCTTTAAAAGACTCTCAGAAGCCTGTGTTCAAAGAGAGAGCACATATTAGTGCGGCAATGTCTCCTCTGCGCGACACATGCGGCAGTCACATTCATTTAAAACTGAGATGGGAAAAATGCCAGGCACTTAATTAACTCCTCTCACACGGTACAGGAGAGGCACAGGGCTAAAAATAGAGCAAATTCAGTAAGCTAAATTATAGATACCTGAAGTGGCCCCCTCTCCGCTCTCTACCCCCTGCTGCAGTAAGCACTGTCGCCGCCACAAGCACGCATGGTTATCAGAAGACGGGCTGGGAGGAGATCCACTTCAAGGTCTTGGATAAAAGAGGATAAATATCGCGTCTTTTTTCCCCCTAAAGCAAACAAGCATAAGGGCTTTTATACTAAATTTAATTTGTCGAGAGATGATTTGCACTCATTAACCTTGGGACAGTTTCAGTTACCCCATGGGCTTGTGTGCAGGTAATACCGGTTTTGAAACACTGTGCATTGGTATGGGTATAGTAATATTGCAAGGTTTTCAAGGTTTTTCGGAGTGATGAAGCGGCTGATATGTGCACATCAATCATTGTCCTCATACACGTCATAATTTAAAGTGGGTTATTTAAATTCATTAAAAACTACAGTATGGGTTTTGGCAGCGGTGTCCCAGCATTAGACTTGCAAATAATGTTGGCTCTATGACTCGCAGTACTAATCCGTATTTATTCGGAATATCTGGCTTTTAGCATGTGTTCAAGCTGGCAAAAGAAAAAAAGAAGAGAGGAAAAAGATTGTATGTAACGTGAGTGATGATGTCCTCCGCCTGGTTAATGACAGTAACCATCGAGGAATACAGAATGAGAGACAGGACAGACAATCTGTGTTAACATTTGCATTTAAAATATTTAGTCATAGCCCTCATATAATAATGAAGTCCATGCTGTATGTTCAGAACTACTGCCCAACAAACTGGACGAAATTTGACATTTGTAGAATGTTGGATTAGTGTGGACACTACATAAAATATAACATTTGCTGTGTTTGGTACAGTTAAAGTACAGGTAAATTAAAAACATTGGTGCGATTTCTCTGCGCTTCACACATAAACTGTTTGGTCTGGACTTTCAGATTTTTTCCATTTGGTTCGAACAAAATCTTCAAGTGTGAAAGCTCCAGGACTGTGGTTTGGATCTGATCTTTGATACGGCAAAAAGAGCTGGTCTGGGTCCTGACCGAAAACAGAACCATTGTCTCTTTTGTTTGTAGTGTTCCGATAGTTCGGACCTTCGGACCAAATGCAGTCACAGCCAATTTAACAGAAGAAGAGTGAACAGAGAAAGTAAACGGGAAAAAACAATATCATCTCGGTTTATAAACACACATAATGCATAAATTACTTTGTTCTACGTTTTTTGTGAAGCCAACAGTTTCCTAATGAGTCTTAAAGCTATTCAAATCCATGTCTTAAACAGTGCATTTGATGTCTCAGCTGTTTGTATTCTATATTAATAGTAACATGTTGACCTTATGCCCATTCTGATTTTTGTATTTCTCTAGTTCAACTGTAAAATGAACCTCTGCAGAGACACAGTCACAGTAAAAGCAGGAAGCACGTCCCCTGTTGTCACGATGACGCTTTTGAAAACAGTAGTATGAAACCAAAAGGCAACAAAAACGTCAAATAACTTTTAGTTTAGTTTAGCCCAAGCGTGGCTAAAACCAACCAACACAATATTATTCATTAAAATGAGCAGAGAGCAAATGTGGAACACTGAGCAAGGTACATTGGGCTGACAGAACCCTCTGGTGTGTTTCTTGAAAGAAACACACCAGAGAAAGGGCTTGTTTTTTATTTGTTTGCAGTTCAAAATGCCAGCTGTGAATGTCTGCTGGACCAGGGCTTTTTGCAGTGCATGCAAATGGATCATTTTCTCTTTTTGGTGCACACTAAATGAAGCGGACAACACCCTAAATATCATCTGGTATGCTATTAACCAATAATTAAGGAAAAAAATATTCACACATCATTTAACCAATCAGTGCTGTAAATATGGCTCCCGAGTGGGCTAGAAATGATGTCGCCCAAGACATTGTATGTTGTGACTTCATAATTGTTTGCTTTTTGGAATTGTTGTGTTACTGTTTAACAAGGCCTTAAAGTTACATGTGGCACAGCCCACAGCTAAAAGGCCATTGCAACCTTAGAGAAGCATGTGAGGGGTCTTGGATTATTGAATAATATCTGCTTTTGAGTGAACAAAACAGTAAATGCTATGTTTGGTTGTTGAGTTGACCTTTGCAAAAGAATCTTTCTTCTTTGCTGTCTTGGTCACATCATTAAACTCTATCTAAAGAACATATTTTATCATTGTGTGGAGGGTGTTTAAAAATCAGATTCTTTGCCACACCAAATGTTTACAGCTTAACAAAAGACTGACTTCTTGGAAACACAATGTGCTCCAGTTAATGACCACGGATAAGGCTCATTATAAACTATTTTTAAACCATTGTTATTTTGGAACATTCCTGTACAAGACCAGAAAAGTCATAAAGTAGCTGCTTTGTAACTTTAATGAGATGTTTTTTCACAGAAACGGATATGACACAATACAATCTTTTATTATGACGACTCGACTTAAGATCTTGTCCCCTTTAATTGTATTCCTGGGAGAATGGCAATCAGAAATATAGTATGTATAGTATGTTTTTGTTTTTTTGTTTAGGGTGCACATAGCAGAGTGGTTAGCACTCCTGCCTCACAGCAAGAAGTTTGGGAGTTCAAAACCTGCCCAACTCAGGTCTTTCTGTGAGGAGTCTGCATGTCCTCCACGTGTTACTGTGGGTTCTCTCTGGCTTCCTCCCACCGTCCAAACACATGCATGTACAGGTTAATTGGCAGCTCCAAAGTGTCCCTAGTGAATGAATGTGAGAGTGAATGGTTGTCTGTCATTTTCTGTCTCTAAATGTTAGCCCTGCGACTAACTGGCCACTGTCCAGGGTGTACCCCGCCTCAGGCCCAAAGCTGTTGGGATAGGCTCCAGTCACCCGTGAAGCGGTAGAAAATGAATGAATGAATGAACATCAGTGCATGTCATATTGGGCTGGTCATTTGGAAACACTGTGTGTTAGTCCAAAGTTACTATTCAGCTTTATTCAGTTCAGTCTATGCTAAAATATTTATATTCTCTTCTGGCATAAGAGTTCACAATGTAGAGAATGGACCATGCTGTTCAGTATAGTATAATAACAGTGGCAGGATATACTGGCCTGTTTTACTTTGTCATTGTTGCAGACCCATTTAAGATGCACAGAAGCATTTTGACCCCTCCTTGAACCGCCACCTTATCGTGGTGGAGGGGTTTAAGTGCCCGGATAATCCTAGGAGCTATGTTGTTGGGGGGCTATATGCCCCTGGTAGGGTCTCCCAAGGCAAACAGGTCCTAGGTGACGGGCCAGACCAAGAGCGGTTCAGAACCCTTTATGGACATTTTAAAATCAAGGACCGTTACGTCACCCAGTATGGCGCAACCGGGGCCCCACCCTGGAGCCAGGCCCGAGGTTGGGGCTCATATGCGAGCGCCTGGTGGCCGGGTCTTTCCCCACGGGGCCTGGCCGGGCTCAGCCCAAAGGAGTGACGTGGGAAGCGACAGTGACACCTGGAGGGGCGTGATTGGGAGGAACGGCCCCCCTGATCTGAACCCGAGTGGTGTTCTGTTATAGGACTTCTGTGCTAGCAACAGTTTGTCCATAACAAACACCATGTTCAAGCATAAGGGTGTCCATCAGTGCACGTGGCACCACGACACCCTAGGCCGGAGGTCGATGATCGACTTTGTAGTTGTTTCATCTGACCTCCAACCGTATGTCTTGGACACTTGGGTGAAGAGAGGGGCGGAGCTGTCAACTGATCACCACTTGGTGGTGAGTTGGATCCGATGGCGGGGGAGAAAGCGGGACAGACTTGGCAGACCCAAACGTACTGTGAGGGTCTGTTGGAAACGTTTGGCCGAGTCCCCTGTCAGAGAGATCTTTAACTCCCACCTCCGGCAGAGCTTCGACCAGATCCCGAGGGAGACTGGAGACATTTCGGGTGGACCATGTTCTCCACCTCCATTGTCGACGTAGCCACTCGAAGCTGTGGCCGCAAAGTCTCCGGTGCCTGCCGTGGCGGCAATCCCCGAACCCGGTGGTGGACACCGGAAGTAAGGGAGGCCGTCAAGCTGAAGAAGGAGACCTATCAAGCCTGGTTGGCTTGTGGGACTCCTGAGGCAGTTGATAGGTACCGGCAAGGCAAGCAGGCTGCAGCCCAGGTGGTTGTGGAGGCAAAAACTCGGGTCTGGGAGGAGTTCGGTGAGGCCATGGAAAAAGGCTATTGGTTGACCTCGAAGAAATTCTGGCAAACCGTCCGGCGCCTCAGGAGGGGGAAGCAGTGTCCTGCCAACACTGTTTACAGTGGAGGTGGGAATCTGCTGACCTCAACTGGGGATATTGTTGGACGGTGGAAGGAATACTTCGAAGATCTCCTCAACCCCACCGACACGTCTTCCACTGAGGAAGCAGAGGCCGAGGGCTCAGAGGTGGACTCGGTTGTCACTCAGGCTGAAGTCACTGAGGTAGTTGGGAAGCTCCTCGGGGGCAAGGCACCGGGGGTGGATGAGATACGGCCTTAGTACCTCAAGTCTCTGGATGTTGTGGGGCCGTCTTGGCTGACATGCCTCTGCAACATCGCATGGCGTTTGGGGACAGTACCTCTGGACTGGCAGACCGGGGTGGTGGTCCCTCTTCTTAAGAATGTTCACTGGGGTTGTTTGCAGCCGAGTGTGAAGCGGCTGGGATGAGGATCAGCACCTCCAAATCTGAGACCATGGTTCTCAGTCGGAAAAGGGTGGCTTGCCCCCTCCAGGTTGGTGGAGAGCTCCTGCCTCAAGTGGAGGCGTTTAAATATCTTGGGGTCTTGTTCACGAGTGAGGGAAGGAAGGAGCGTGAGATCGACAGACGGATCGGTGCAGCTTCTGCAGTAATGCGGTCGATGTACCGGTCTGTCGTGGTGAAGAAGGAGCTGAGCTGTAAGGCAAAGCTCTCAATTTACCGGTCGATCTACGTTCCTACTCTCACCTATGGTCATGAAGTTTAGGTCATGACCGAAAGAACAAGATCCCGGATACAGGCGGCCGAAATTAGCTTTCTCCGCAGAGTGGGCCGCTCCCTTAGAGATAGGGTGAGGAGCTCGGTCACTCGGGAGGAGCTCAAAGTAGAACCGCTGCTCCTTCACATCGAGAGGAGCCAGCTGAGGTGGCTCGGGCATCTGTTTTGGATGACTCCCGGATGCCTCCCTAGGGAGGTGTTCCGGGCATGTCCCACCGGGAGGAGACCTCGGGGAAGACCTAGGACACGCTGGAGGGACTATGTCTCTCGGCTGGCCTGGAAACGCCTTGGTATCCCCCCGGAAGAGCTGGAGGAAGTGTCTGGGGAGAGGGAAGTCTGGGCTTCTCTGCTTAGACTGCGCGACCCGGCCCTGGATAACCGGTAGAAGATGGAAGGATGGGATGGATGGATGGATAGAAGCATTTTGAAATATAGACTTTTCAAAATACAGACTGAACAACTTGGTTGTTTTTTGCCATAATGTAAACTTCATAATCAGATCCATTATTCTGTGTACTTTTTAGCTCTGATGTGTAACTTAATGGTAATTGCAGTAATTTCCCTTAAAACGTTATCACAAGCATTCAGTTCATGCTAGTATTTTTATGTAGTTTATTTATTCTGACCCACTTTTAGCTGCAGGAGTGCCACTTTTCTTCCAGTGGTTTACATAAAACATTTAATACAAATATTACATAACACTACAAAAACATTGACAGCACATAACACATAATGAAAATAACAACAGCTCATACACACAAACAATTATATTATATAAGACATGCAATAACTCAAAGAAGTGCAATGTTAAAAAAGGAATTCATAATCTACTTATTTCATTATTTAAAATGATAACAATTGTTATCACAAATATTTTCCTCATAACTATAGCTCATTGATCTATAATCATCATCATTTGGTTAAGTATTATTCATTCACTGTTCATTGTATAAACAAGAAAACCTCTAAATTCTTATGAAAACATTTCTTATTATTTTCCAGCAACAAAAATGGTTTGAAGTAGATCAAAGAAACAAAGTTTCCCAGAATGCTTTACACAATACAATTCTGTGTAGGAGATTAATCACAGGGAGTTTCTGCAATCTCTTGGGAATATTAGTTGTTAGCCAGAAAGTCTAGATGAGCAAAAAAAAAGGCTCAGGGCACAGAGGGTTACAACATTAGATATAATATACCAGATTTTTAGGAAAACATAATAAACCCTTGGAGAAATCCAATTTATTTCAATCGTATGGTCTTTAGAACAACATGGAGCTTAAAGCATGTAACCAATGCTAACCTGATGGTTGATAAGGATGAGGAATGAAGGGCACATTTGGAAAAGTCAGCACTCGAAAGTAAAAAAACAACAAACAACATAATTTTTGCAATCTTTAAAGATTATTTCATGTAACACTGTGGAGCCTGGATTGTGTATGACCTTCATCTGATGCATGTCACACTGTGTGATGAGAGCTGTCTGTGAAGGCAATAGATCAGCTACAGTCAGCAGCATCAGTGCAGAGAGTCAGCGTCAGAGTGTTCTCAATGTACTTTGTGGTTAGAAGAAAGAGAACAACTTGGGAACATTGCAAAGTAAGCTTTATTTAAATTACATTTGGTTGCTTAAAAAGACCTCTTCAAAAAATATGAAGTCATGAATGAATGAATGTTATAAGAATTCTTTATGTCCGTATATTTATCCAGAGAGACTAGTAGACAGATTATAATTTAACAAGCAATGGCCAGGTTTATTCTTTATTCTTGCTAGAAGAAGCAAAGCAGACACACATGTAGCCTTGTGAAGAAGCAAAGCAGACACACATGTAGCCTTGTGAAGAAGCAAAGCAGACACACATGTAGCCTTGTGAAGAAGCAAAGCAGACACACATGTAGCCTTGTGCCTCCCCAAGGCCGTGACAAGACATGTCCCCGTCTAGTTATGTCTACTTCATGTTTGGATTTGCATGAAGGACATGACATGAATTTGACATGACCTGAGGAGAACTGAGAACTATAAGCCCCCAGTAACTCTAAACGTTATAAGAATAAAAATTATTCTAACAGTGAACTCTTCAAACAATTCAAATCACAGCATGACCAAAGTCATACATCCAACAGTTGACTTTGAGCCAGTGGATACGAGGAATTTACCTGAAGAAAGGAGAGATGGATCTTAGACTAGAACTAGCTAGATGACACACCCAGCTTCAGTGGTTACACATGGGGCTTTCTCTTATGTGTTCTTAGCAAAGCTACGTCTGACACTGAGTCCAGAGGATTGTGCTTGTGTTTAATAAGAGTGAATGAATTTGGGAGGCACTGAGCAGCACAAAGAAGGCAAACCCAGTGCTTACAGAAAGCACACAGCTAAGACTGAGTCTGCCCTAAAATACTGTCAGAAATTTATGTTTTTAATCCATTGAAAATGTTATTTGAGCTTTTCTCACTGCAACCTCACAGTTAAAGCCTTAATGATTTTCCTGGACTGGAATTTGTTTGCTTTTGACATTGATTAATTCCGTTTTTATATTGATTCCTACCAGCCGTTACTTTATGACTGGGAACTCTTTGCAATAAATTGGCAATGCATAAACTAAACATTCCCAAAAGAACATCAGTTTATCAAGCTTAAAGAAAGAAATCCATTGAATCTTTAGAAATGAGGCTTAAATGTTCCACGGAGCTGTAGAGACAGTTCTATTCTTATCTCAGCATTAACATTTAATAGGACATAATGCTCTACTTTACCTCAGAGATAATACCATTTTGGACATTATCAGGTGTGACTATGGAATAAAAAATAAAAAAAAAACACTGTGGAAGAGAATCCATGTTTGCTGGCCTTAGTTGTTGGGTATTAAACCTCCAGCAATTGATTTTTGGCCGTGCAGGACAACATGACGAGGTGTAAACACAACCCGACAGATTATTGCCGTATAAAGATGATGACAGCTGCTACAACATTTACGCAGCACACGAGAATGATATTAGACTTTCCATCCTGGAAGCTCAGGAAGTGCATTTCTGAATGCTCAGTGTGGAAGTTACACTAAAAATGTATTTTTCTAAATAAAATGTGGTTCACAATACTCAATTAAGGCTAAGTCTACATATCCCTCTAGAATCAGACACCTTATTCACAAGAAACTGTATTTTCCATTTTATTAAAAATGACAATGAGCTGACTAACAAAATAACCTTTTGTGTGTCAACGTGAATTATGGATGTTAAATAAGTCATGGCTGCCAATAATTTCCATGTTAAGTTGCTCATTGACACATGGGTCTATGGCTATCACACCAGGTGTTCTTCTGTGTGTGACGGTCATTAGGATTTGGAGGTCAGAGGTCAGGTGCATGGTCGTTGCACACATCACCACAAGATCCACTTTAGTCAATGCCTCCTCACGATAATCAATGCTAAGTGACATTAGAGTGCCTCTTGAATGAGAAACAGATGTGTGGTGTGACAGATAATGTAAACCATTGCGTTTGATAGCTGTTTGATAAAAGTGGTTTACTTTCGAGTAAAAATTAAGTCCACCGTCTGAACTCTTTTGTAATTGGGCGTTTCATTTACGCTTGGCTACCATCACAGAGTCCTCTTTTCTCATCAGGAGTTGAGATGTTTGGATCCGCTCATAAAGATGAACTCCGCTGCTGAAGCTGTCATCACTCGGTCCTGTTTTTAAAGCTCTGTCTAAATATGTTTCTTTCAGAATATGTGTAACTGATTTTGGCAGCAGTCTGAATGTTTCCAGAAATCAGAGTTATCTCTTCACAAAGAACAATCTATTTACTTGCAGCATGTCAAACATCCCCACTTATTATGTAAATCTGTCACCGTCCACTGGTATTACAACTCCGAATCCTCTCTAACACACTCTAGTCACGTGCTGTTTCTAACGGTATGCTCAAGATGTTTTTATTGTCTGGGCCTTGAACTCTTTTGTATCTTCCTTCTTCCTCCTGAAGAGTATATTAAATCATGTCTGTGGAGCCCTACTCACTCAAAAAAAACAAAATTACTCTTTTTTTTAACACTCATCATGAGCACATTAAAACATAGACAAGTCAAGACATTTCTTTTTGTATAGCCCAATATCACAACGACAGCCGCCTCAAAGGGCTTAACAGACTGCACTAGACAACATCCCCTGTCCTTAGACCCTCCATCAGGGTGAGGAAAACCTCCAAAAAAAAAACAGCCGGGAAAAAAGAGAAACCTCAGGGAGAATTACAGAAGAAGGGATCCACTCCCAGGACGGACAGGCCGTGCAAGAATGTGTCCAGGACAGTTGAAAAGAACATAGAAATACACAAAACATATTTATAAAAAAACATTTTTATTGGCAGTGTCAAGTATCCACTCTGTGTGTGTGTTTAAGGTGGATGGGACCTCAGCCAACATCAAGGTAGATGAAAGATGGGCTGGGGGTCCTCAAACTGGAACAGAGTCCAGAAAAGGGGTACACCCAGCAGGTCAGAGGTTTTTGTCCACCCTAGGAGAAGAAAAAAGAAAAAAGAAAAAGTGCAAAATACTACTGCAACAATAGTAATAATAATATGATCATGTAACTACAGCTACAACCAGTGTGAGGTGTCCATACGGCTACAACAAGTGTGAGCGTGTCCATACGGCTACAACAAGTGTGAGCGTGTCCATACGGCTACAACCAGTGTGAGCGTGTCCATACGGCTACAACCAGTGTGAGCGTGTCCATACGGCTACAACCAGTGTGAGCGTGTCCATAAGGCTACAACAAGTGTGAGCGTGTCCATACGGCTACAACCAGTGTGAGCGTGTCCATACGGCTACAACAAGTGTGAGCGTGTCCATACGGCTACAACCAGAGTGAGCGTGTCCATACGGCTACAACCAGTGTGAGCGTGTCCATACGGCTACAACCAGTGTGAGCGTGTCCATACGGCTACAACCAGTGTGAGCGTGTCCATACGGCTACAACCAGTGTGAGCGTGTCCATAAGGCTACAACAAGTGTGATCGTGTCCATACGGCTACAACCAGTGTGAGCGTGTCCATACGGCTACAACAAGTGTGAGCGTGTCCATACGGCTACAACCAGTGTGAGCGTGTCCATAAGGCTACAACAAGTGTGAGCGTGTCCATACGGCTACAACCAGTGTGAGCGTGTCCATATGGCTACAACCAGTGTGAGCGTGTCCATACGGCTACTACAAGTGTGAGCGTGTCCATACGGCTACAACCAGTGTGAGCGTGTCCATACGGCTAATACCAGTGTGAGCGTGTCCATACGGTTACAACAAGTGTGGGCGTGTCCATACGGCTACAACCAGTGTGGACGTGTCCATACGGCTACAACCAGTGTGAGCGTGTCCATACGGCTACAACCAGTGTGGGCGTGTCCATACGGCTACAACCAGTGTGAGCGTGTCCATACGGCTACAACCAGTGTGGGCGTGTCCATACGGCTACAACCAGTGTGGGCGTGTCCATACGGCTACAACCAGTGTGAGCGTGTCCATACGGCTACAACCAGTGTGAGCGTGTCCATACGGCTACAACCAGTGTGAGCGTGTCCATACGGCTACAACCAGTGTGAGCGTGTCCATACGGCTACAACCAGTGTGAGCGTGTCCATACGGCTACAACCAGTGTGAGCGTGTACATACGGCTACAACCAGTGTGAGCGTGTCCATACGGCTACAACCAGTGTGAGCGTGTCCATACGGCTACAACCAGTGTGAGCGTGTCCATACGGCTACAACCATTGCAGCTATGGTAGTTTTTGCATGATTTTTCTGTGCAGTACAAGAGTACTAGTAACGGTGCGGTTAGAACTCCTCCCTCACATCAAGAATGTTCTAGGTTCAATTCCCATCCAGGGTAGCAAATTTCTGTGTGGAGTTTGCATGTTCTCTATGTGTCTGTGGGTACTCTGGTTTCTCCTACCACCAAAACATGTACAATATAGGACTACAGATGGACTTCAGCTGTTAAGCTATAGTCTGGTACAAGCATCTCTGCTTCAGCTTAATGTATGCAGTCCTAGAAATAAGTTCAGAAGCACTTCAGTGTACGTTTCACTGCATACTTTGTTATGCAATACTCCACACTCCTATCTCTTTATCTATTTCAGTGGCAGGCCCGGGGGGGCATTGCTAAATCTGGCTCACCAAACATTTTTCTAATAATTTATTGATAATTAAACACGGCATATATTTTATATTGTCCGCAGTGATCAGTTAATTCCACCTTTCCCAAAGCTATTATCTCTACTCTCAGTGAGAGGTAGTTTTTACTGGTTTTAGAACAAGCTGTAAGTCTGGCTCTAAAACTGAGGACTAACTGTGGTGTTGACTATACGGTGTTTATTGTGAAGGGGAGTATAAAGTAAAAGAGCGTGCTAGGCTGATTTAATAGTTATGAAATAAGGGGCACCCCCCAGGATTCTTTATTATAGTTACTTTGGGAATAACTAAACTTGCCTATTAAAGAGATCTGGAGGGAGAAGAGCTTTTTTCAATTAGGTAAAATAAAAATACACCTGTACAATGATGTAAGATTAAATATGGTTTATTGAATATGATAAAATGATAAACAAGGGATAGTTACTGGGAAACAATGGTAACAGACTCAATCTTGAATAAAGGATGTGTTGCTTTGCACAGTCTTGTTTCGGGCGAGCTGGCTGGAGATGGAAGTTTAAAAGAAATAAAACTCAAGAAAAACAAGGCCTAAAGTAGAATAATAAATGCAAAACATAAAAAAGTATATTAAAAAAGGAGACTAAGGATCACAAAAGCGCCTTGAACAAAAGAGCCTAGTAGTTTTATAACTACTTGCACATGACAATATCCCACAATGCGCCATCTCTGATGCAAATTCTCATGGTAAGCAATCGTACAGTAATCAGTTTCTTTATTTTACCAAAATAACCCACATGAAGAGGTTGTTATTTCTTGTGGGCAGATCTGTTGGGATCAAGGCATTATTGAATGTACACTTTATTTCTTACACATAAAGTCTTTGTCTTAACTTTATTGAGTAAAGTCCGTTGTTCCTAGAAATGACTGGCAGGGGTTAGTAAGATTGTGCGAAATCGGGGAGAGTGTTCATTATCTCTCAATTTCCCTTTAAACACATTCCACAAACAAAGTTCTTTGAGTTAATAGTCCTTCTCCTGGAAAAGTCAACATTAGTCAACATTATTCTTTAGAGGAGTGTTGTTCCCCGACCTCCCCCTTTCAGTTTGAGGAAAAATTCAGTGTTCAAATGTTGAAGATCTTGTTATTCGTGACAAAAGGAATTTTAGATTCCAGGTGAAATGTCTTACTACAATTACACATATTGTTTTGTCTGTAATTCAAACTATAAACTGTAGACAAAAATGTATTTGAGCATAAGTGAGTTTACAGTCCCTCCACCAGAGTCCCATCTTCTAACGTGGCCCTTCGGGAAAAATAATTGCCCACGCCAGCTCTATATCTTCTACATGTATCAACACAAAGGTGATTTCCCGGTGTACTGTGTTAAAGTCATACGTTTTTCTTGGTTGCCCCATCTATTGTAGATGGAGATATGTAAAGAAGTTATCACATTTATTTTATTTTTTTGCTATGGGGAACATATTCCACAAATAGCTCTTTTATATCATAACATGGTAATTTATCCCATTGGCAATGAGGAAAATTTCTCTGAGGTTGGTTTGCATTTGATCCGTCTTGGTTCATTGTTGTTTCCTTCACACGTTCTATGTGCTGCAGCTGAACATGCCCTCATCCCAAATGGCTTTCATGGATAAGAGCATTATGCTCCTATCACTGTTGTCTGTCATTATCATTTATCATCACGCAAAATGCAGCCAAATAGCAATTCTAACGCACGCATGACTACAACTTCTTCTTGTGAGTGTGCACGTGTGATGATGCTGCTGCTGTAGGAGGCTTCTAGGATCCAAAAGCAAAGATGATAAAGGAGGGTCACCTTGTCAGAGGCTTGGGCTCAGCAGCAGTAGAGCCCCCGAGGAGGGTCACACATACAATCAGCCGCAGTCCTGGAACACACGCACGCTCCATATCCTGTCTCATGGATTTCCAGGCGTCCCATTCAGAAGTGATGCGTATGAGCAGAAAAGCCATTGTGTGCAGGGGGACATGAGGGAGCCTTCAGAGTGAGAGCTTATTATTTCAAATCCTGCAGCGCTTTCTCTGTGATGGCCATCCATTTGTGAAAACTGGAACACATAAATAGCTCTCACATTTTGACCACAACACCCTGAGAGTGAGGCACGAACAGCTCAAGAAGAAGAAAAAAAACATTCTGTTCAATTCTGTAGAATAACACTATGCTTTGTTTCCTTAAAAGAATGGAGTCTGTGCAAAAATGCACAAAAGAAACTATGTGTATGTATATATAAAGAACTCTAGTTTCATTTTTTTTATTCATTTAGCTGACGCTTTTATCCAAAGCAACTTACATTGTTTTACTATAATTACCAGTGTTACAGCTGGAACACCACTGGAGGCAAGGTGGGTTAAGTGTCTTGCCCAAGGACACAACAACAGTATGAACTGTGGGGAGAGCGGGAATCGAACCACCTACCTTCCAGTTGAAAGATGACTGCTCTACCCACTGAGTTACTGCAATTTCTTATATAGGTATAAATATTTACATTAGTGAATTAGTCAATCTATGAGAGGATGAATTCCTTTCAGTCTCTAATCTTAAAATAATGCTTTTGTGAATATGTCAAGACAAATTTAACAAATTTATGTTTTGATTACTCTATTACAACATTACACAACTGAAATCAAACTTTAAAGAGTCACTGTTCTCTGCTAAGATTTAAGTAACTTGATCACATTTATTATTGGAGGACAGCACTTTTGTGGTAAGACCTGACCTACTTGGTGCATCGTAGAGTGGTTCTAGCTCTAATCAAATGACTAAACTCATTTATATTTTAACACTGAGATGATTCTGCAAAGGGTTGAGGAAGAAGTCATGTCCTTTTAATGCTGTTCCCCCCAAGTAAAACCTGAGAATGTGTTGGGTTGCCTGTGGCTGCACATGGTTTCAAATGTGCAGCTCTAGTCACTGGATATTTAGAGGCCATTTCCACAAAAACGGTTTAGTTGATAACCAAAGACTCGTTTTTGACTGTTGTAAACTGTTTGTTTACCATGTACATGAGGATGGCGTGGTAGGGAAGTTGTCCTGGCGGTCCGATTCCCACTCTCTCCAGTTCATACTGTCTTTGTGTCCTTGGGCAAGACACTTCACCCACCCACATGAATGTGTGGGATTGTAGAGATGAATTTGGTGTGGTCAAAGAAGGCCATGAGCGTCGTGTGTATGGCAGGCCCCCTCTCAGGTGAGTAGAAGCACGATGTAAAGTGTTTTGAGTGCCCGAGAAGGGTAAACAAAAGCTATATAAATACATTTAGCATTTACATGAAGTATTAATACCATGTGTTGCAACAGTAGCTCTAGGAATTAATGGATGATCTCCCTGATTGAATGTCATTTTCAATATTATTAACACTGTAAATCCACACTAATATGACTTTTTTTTTTTCAAAATGCCTAACTTTTGCATTCTTTGTGCGTATTCTTGTATTTTAGGACGTGAGTGCATTTAGAGTGCATTTTAGTTAGAAGTTTCTGGATGTTGTTGCAAAAAAGTTGCAAGGCTGTTTTTTCTAAGGACAGTCACTTTCAAATCTAAGCCCATTATCCACTGGAAGAGGAGTGTAGAGGAAATAGACATGTAGGAATGCAAAAGTGGGACTAAGCAAAAACTAAAACCATGTGATAGACATTGGTTAATTTCAGACAAATTACTGTAAAATGACAACAATATGCAATGAATGTACCTTTTGTAAATCTATGGCTATCTTTTGCCTAAATTCTTATGATATCAGGGACAGTGTATCTAAAATCACACAAAATGGTGAAATGCCTTGTAATTCCTAACCCTATTTGAGACAGTGGAAGTTCACTAGTTTACTTACAGTGTGTCAGATCAATACAATAAAACTATTAAAAATAATACAATCTAATTTAGTGTCTTTCCTTTTGTTTCATGTCCTGGAGGTCGAAGTGCATCTAAACACTGTGTGAGCAGAAATAGCTCAGTGTGACAGACCCACTCAGACATTCTCAGATATTTGTCCACAGCCAATGTCATGTCTCTGTTTATAGAAGTGACTGATGGTCAGAAAGAGTCATTCTCTCAATTTGACAAGTGCCCATCAAAGTCACCTTGGGTTATACTCGTCGTGAAGCGACAGGAAGATGTGAATTACACAAGGACTTTTCTGATGATGACTGGACCGACCCAGAATCGGATTCATCCAGTCACATCATCTGCAGTGCAAATTTATTTAAGCTTCAACATATTATTATTACTATATATTATTACTCATGAATTTGTTTGGGAATCTTTTTGACAGGTTTTTAATGTAATAAGTGGCCTTGCACCTTCTAATTTGTGTGAGATTCTGACCCCTCACCAACACAGCAGAGCTCTATTTTCTGCTGGGCAACATCTGCTGTAGGTCTCCCTGTCCCGGTTCAAACAGTGGGCGATCGTTCTTTTGCAGTGGTCGGTCCTAAACTCTGGAACTCTCTTCCCAGTGAGTTACGTTCTATCACTGACCTGCCTCTGTTTAAAGCTTAACTGAAGACCCACTTATTCAAAATGTTTTTTGGCACTAAGTGGCTCTGTGACATTGCTCTGTTTTTATTGTGGTAATGTGTTTTTAAACCTTTTTGTAATTATGTTTATTTATTGTTAATGTTGTACAGCACCTTGGTCAATCTGTGGTTGGTGTAAGGTGCTATATCCCCGCTCAATCCACGCTCGAAAGATCCCAAAACATCATAACATCCTGCTCTCTCCCACATACTGTCGTTGTGTCCTTGGACAAGACACTTAACACACCTTGCCTCCAGTGATGTTCCAGCTGTAACACTGGTAAAGCGCTTAATGTATGTAAAGTGCTTTGAGTGCCTACTACAGTAGGTGGAAAAGCGCTATATAAAAAATAAGATGTATACCTTTGTGGCCATGACATTGAAAGGGAGGGTCCGTCTGATGTTGTTACTATGTTGGCCAGAGATGTAAGCTTGTGTTTATTGTGCAAAATTCAAATTTATATTTTCTATTCTATACACAAACTTCAGCTGTCTATTATAAAAATAACCTATATGTTTGAAGCTGGGCCTGACTTTATATTTAGTAGCCACATAGGTGGGTACTGACTAGGTCTAAGGAAATACAGTGCATCACATAGCACTGAAGGACTGGATGGGCCAGTGACAATTTGTCACACAACACATGGATTAGTTAAATCTTGAAATGAAAGTAGGTTGCTTATGCAGAGAAGGATTAGTACAAAAAAGTATATTTAACTATGTTTTCTACTTCTACACTTGACTTTCCAAATAAAGTCCTGACTGTTGCACTATAAATCAAACAAGAACTCCCCTTCTCCTCATCCTAGTGTGTGTGCTTCCATTTATCCAGAGTCCTTAGGGGCAGAGCCCAGCACTTGATCACCCAGTCCCTTTAGGTCAATCCAGATTAATGCCAAAGGCCTAAAGCCATCTCCTTCCAACGTCCGCAACAACCACTTCCCTCATTACTCATGGCCAATCTATTTATAGAACAGCTAATAATTAGCCTTTTACTTCTAATTGAAGACATAGTCAGCATCTCACTCAGATGTGGTCTGTGTAGAGCTGGCTTTATCCACCACGAAACTCTGCTGGACTACAACCTAAGCAGAATGAATTGGACGTTTTGTCACATATTAAATATTTAAGCATCAGTAAGACAAGACATCTCGGATGCTGGATATCGAAAATGCAATACTTCCAGGGATTTACTAAAAGCACCTGAGCTTCATAAGTGTATTTTCTTTTTTTCCCTGAACATGTCAGTCATGAACATTGGCAAGAGCCATTGGAATCTTTTATTTATTTTGTTAGTTTGGGCATTGACAATGAAAACAATGCGATGTCACCACATTAAAAGAAATTTGTTTAAATTCTGTACTATGAGCCAGGCCTTTAGAGACAGATAATATTCTTTTCAAACCAAGTTAGAAGTAAGTTGGGACTAATGAAAGATTAAGACAGTAGTAATTTCAAAACTACTGTATGTCCAGATGCATAATGCCTCACCTTTGATTGCCTTTTGATGCTTGACACAACCATATGCTTTATTATAAAATGCTCATGCCTATTTCATTTGAATTAAGTTTAATACAATAGTGCCTAGTTAAGTTGTTTGTCACTGATGTTTTATGTCATGTCTAATTAAGATATTATATCATATCAATGAATTTCTTTAACTTTATATTACATATTTTGCACAGATTTAGATGTCAGAGTAATAAGCTGTTAAATGTAGTTGGAGTGATTTCAACAGGGTTTCATTTGTTGTTCTGCTGACATTACTCCACATGAGTGAAGAACATTGACACAGCTTCTCCAAAACATACAATGTAACGTATACTAAACCAGACCCAGCTGTGCATAAATTGGCCATTGTGTACACTATCTACTGTTGATCTTAATCAAAACCCTCTCCTTACCTGGCTCTGACCAGCATACTGTGTTTTGAATGGTGTGTGTGTCCTATAAAACCTGTAGAATAAATAAAACATCTGACTTTCTCAGGAGAAGCGCCTAGAGTACCGGCTCTAATTGGCTAATGGTTGCATTATTCAAAAGACCTTTGTCTCGTTCTCCACAAGAGGCGTCCCCTTCAGACATTATGTACTTAAAAGTCTGCACACCCTTCTCCTATGGATGTTAAATTAGTTTTTTTAAAAATAGGCAAAAGACATAGTTGGAGTAAGCTGACCGGAGAGAGGTGTGATGGGCTGTAGCGGCTGGCAGGCAGGTGCACGTCAATACTCAATCCATAACGTCACTTGATGGGATGAGACAATCCCATATAGCCAAGAAGTTGCATCAGCACTTTTGCTGCAGGCCCTAGCTCATTGGCCGGCTGGACACTCTGCACCCACGCGCACCCACACACAAACACACCCACCCACACGCGTACACACACACGCGCAAGCAATCGCACACACACTTGTCAGGTTGAACTTTACTCCACTGCGGCCCCTACAAAATCAATCTGCTATAATTTTTCTGATGCATTGGAAGGCTGTGTAAAGAGAGTAGGAGGGGTTTGGGAGGAGGGAGGAGGACGGAGGGAAGGGAACGGTGGTTTTGGTCGAGCAATGTTGACCTAAAAGATTCACATTCAATGGAATTACATTTAGCAATTTGGAGAAAATCCATACAGTCTTTAAACTAAAACCACATATTTAGAACATGGGTTTTACATTACAGATCACAGAAATTCATGCGAGGCAGCAAACGTCATCAATGAAGTGCAGCAGAGTTAATTTTTAGAAAGCTAACAATGAAGATGGATCACAGTAAAAAGTGTGATAAAAGCAAATTTTTTAATTTGACATTGTAAGCCATCAGTAAACTGCCCTTCTTTGCTCTGTTACATCATGTAGTGGATCCCTCACACTTAAAATCCATATTATGTATTTCACACATAAAGCACTGCACACATGCTGGGATTTGTCAAAATTACAGTAAAAGAGCTCAAGGACCATTGACTCCTACACCATGACTGAGGAAGTACTACCTGCAGAATCATATATATCTGAGACAGTGTCAAAAAATTAGTTGTGTTAGTTTGCTAACACATGTGTTTACCCAAACAGTGTAAGAATCTGTAGAAGCCAAAGGCCCACACTTCTCCAATGCCTGGAGATCAGCAACATGAGGTAAGTCATACTTAGGTCATCTACACATTAACTTGGGTAAATCAAATATATAGTGATTAGTCATTAAGATTGAAATGTCAATAAAGTATTATCAGTCTGATAATCCCTCACACTAGTTTTGTCAGATAATCCCTCAAACCAATTCAGTCTGAAAATCCCTCACACTAATTCAATCAGATAATCCCTCACACAGTCTGATAATCCCTCACACTAATTCAGTCAGATAATCCCTCATACTTAATCAGTCAGTTAATCCCTCACACTAAATCAGTCAGCTAATCTCTCACACTAATTCAGTCAGATAATCCCTCATACTTAATCAGTCAGATAATCCCTCACACTAATTTAATCAGATAATCCCTCACACTAATTTAATCAGATAATCCCTCACACAAATTCAGTCAGATAATCCCTCATACTTAATCAGTCAGGTAATCCCTTACACTAAATCAGTCAGCTAATCCCTCACACTAGATCAGTTAGACAATCCCTCACACTAAATCAGTTAGACAATCCCTCACACTAAATCAGTTAGACAATCCCTCACACTAAATCAGTTAGACAATCCCTCACACTAATTGTGTCAAACAATATCTCACACTAAATCAGTCAGATAATCCCTCATACTTAATCAGTCAGTTAATCCCTCACACTAAATCAGTCAGCTAATCCCTCACACTAGATCAGTTAGACAATCCCTCACACTAAATCAGTTAGACAATCCCTCACACTAAATCAGTTAGACAATCCCTCACACTAAATCAGTTAGACAATCCCTCACACTAATTGTGTCAAACAATATCTCACACTAAATCAGTCAGATAATCCCTCAGACTATTTCAGTCTGATAATCCCTCACACTACACCAGTGTCAGATAAAAACAGAAGTGAATACGCTTCGGTCAGAGCTCATTAAGCCCAGACCCGAGCAGATTATCCATGATGCACCTGTGACTCCTACACCATGTCTGAGGAAGCACTGCCAGCAGAGGCGTATATATCTGAGACAGAGTCATGTATCTGTTGTGTTAGTTCGCTAACACATATACTAAAATTGGAACGATACAGAGAAGATTAGCATGGCCCCTGCGCAAGGATGACACGCAAATTCGTGAAGCGTTCCTCATTTTTTAACAAGATTTTGTTTAGTTTTTCTAGCATTTAGAGAGCACTTTATAGTTGCTTTTATATCCTAACTTGGTAACATTTACGTCTGAACACTTGAAAATATGTTTTTTATAAATATTTACATAAAATATGTTCTAGCTAAAACGCTATACATTTTAAAATTATAGAAAAAGATATGGTTAGCTCAAAAAAAATAAAATAAATAAAAAACACAACAAACAAGCAAACATTTAAAGTCAGAATGACATTAAGCTTTGTCATTGATAAAAGTTAAAAATGGCCATTTTTAATAGTGTTGCTGCTTGTTTAATTAACTCTACACACTACAACAAAGTCTGGTATAACAGAAAAGGGATAATTACATTTTTTTGTACAGTATCGTAATAAACTATATAATACTGCTTTATTAACATGTAACTTTGTAGTCATTTTTTAACTAATGTATTATGGTCCAAATGAGTACAGATGCTTTTGCTTTGACTTTTTCTTCATGATGACCTGAATGATTGAGAACAGTCACATGAAAAAGACATGTAATGGTCTGATGTACATTTCGTGTGGGGTTACATTGAAACCACAGGCTGAGGACAGAATTAGAAAACAGCTGGAGAATGCGGGCATCGATCCCGCTACCTCTCGCATGCTAAGCGAGCGCTCTACCATTTGAGCTAATTCCCCTGGATTCCACAAAGGAGGTGTGTCTCCTCGCATCTGCTCCTCAGAGAGATTAGGAGTGTCCTGTGTCAGAGACAAACCTTGGTGCACAACAAGAGCAGTAGTCATTCTGCTAAGATTTGCACTAGTTGAGCACTTTTCAGAGTTTCACTGCTCCAAACAGTTTGAGAATGTGTGGAGCCCAGAGGCCCGCGTTTCTCGTCAAGCACTTCTCTAACGTCTGGAGATCAGCAACAGCCGTTGAATGAGGTGAGTCAGGGGCCTTATGTCTACTTAAGTCATCTACACATTAACTTGTGTAAGACTATTATTTTAGGTCAAATTTATAGTGATTAGTCATTGAGATTGAGATGTCAAAAAAGTATTATCAGTCTGATAATCCCTCATACAGTCTGATAATCCCTCACACTTAATCAGTCACATACTCCCTCAAACTAAATCAGTCAGATAATCCCTCACACTAAATCAGTCAGATAATCCCTCACACTAAATCAGTCAGATAATCCCTCACACTAAATCAGTCAGATAATCCCTCACACTAAATCAGTCAGATAATCCCTCACACTAAATCAGTCAGATAATCCCTCACACTAATTGTGTCAAACAATATCTCACACTAAATCAGTCAGATAATCCCTCAGACTATTTCAGTCTGATAATCCCTCACACTTAATCAGTCACATACTCCCTCAAACTAAATCAGTCAGATAATCCCTCAGACTAAATCAGTCTGGGAATCCCTCACACAGTCTGATAATCCCTCAGACTAAATCAGTCTGAAAATCCCTCACACAGTCTGATAATCCCTCACACTAATTTAGTCAGATAATCCCTTACACTAATTGTGTCAGAAAATCCTTCACACTAATTCAGTCAGATAATCCCTCACACTAAATCAGTCTGAAAATCCCTCACACAGTCTGATAATCCCTCACACTAAATCAGTCAGATAATCCCTCACACTAAATCAGTCTGAAAATCCCTCACACAGTCTGATAATCCCTCACTTTAATTGTGTCAGATAATACCTCACACTAATTCACTCACATAATCCCTCAAACTAATTCAGTCAGATAATCTCTCACACTAAATCAGTCTGAAAATCCCTCACACAGTCTGATAATCCCTCACTTTAATTGTGTCAGATAATCCCTCACACTAATTCAGTCAGATAATCCCTCATACTTAATCAGTCAGTTAATCCCTCACACTAAATCAGTCAGCTAATCTCTCACACTAATTCAGTCAGATAATCCCTCACACTAATTTAATCAGATAATCCCTCACACTAATTTAATCAGATAATCCCTCACACTAATTTAATCAGATAATCCCTCACACAAATTCAGTCAGATAATCCCTCATACTTAATCAGTCAGTTAATCCCTCACACTAAATCAGTCAGCTAATCCCTCACACTAGATCAGTTAGACAATCCCTCACACTAAATCAGTTAGACAATCCCTCACACTAAATCAGTTAGACAATCCCTCACACTAATTGTGTCAAACAATATCTCACACTAAATCAGTCAGATAATCCCTCAGACTATTTCAGTCTGATAATCCCTCACACTACACCAGTGTCAGATAAAAACAGAAGTGAATACGCTTCGGTCAGAGCTCATTAAGCCCAGACCCGAGCAGATTATCCATGATGCACCTGTGACTCCTACACCATGTCTGAGGAAGCACTGCCAGCAGAGGCGTATATATCTGAGACAGAGTCATGTATCTGTTGTGTTAGTTCGCTAACACATATACTAAAATTGGAACGATACAGAGAAGATTAGCATGGCCCCTGCGCAAGGATGACACGCAAATTCGTGAAGCGTTCCTCATTTTTTAACAAGATTTTGTTTAGTTTTTCTAGCATTTAGAGAGCACTTTATAGTTGCTTTTATATCCTAACTTGGTAACATTTACGTCTGAACACTTGAAAATATGTTTTTTATAAATATTTACATAAAATATGTTCTAGCTAAAACGCTATACATTTTAAAATTATAGAAAAAGATACGGTTAGCTCAAAAAAAATAAAATAAATAAAAAACACAACAAACAAGCAAACATTTAAAGTCAGAATGACATTAAGCTTTGTCATTGATAAAAGTTAAAAATGGCCATTTTTAATAGTGTTGCTGCTTGTTTAATTAACTCTACACACTACAACAAAGTCTGGTATAACACAAAAGGGATAATTACATTTTTTTGTACAGTATCGTAATAAACTATATAATACTGCTTTATTAACATGTAACTTTGTAGTAATTTTTTAACTAATGTATTATGGTCCAAATGAGTACAGATGCTTTTGCTTTGACTTTTTCTTCATGATGACCTGAATGATTGAGAACAGTCACATGAAAAAGACATGTAATGGTCTGATGTACATTTCGTGTGGGGTTACATTGAAACCACAGGCTGAGGACAGAATTAGAAGACAGCTGGAGAATGCGGGCATCGATCCCGCTACCTCTCGCATGCTAAGCGAGCGCTCTACCATTTGAGCTAATTCCCCTGGATTCCTCAAAGGAGGTGTGTCTCCTCGCATCTGCTCCTCAGAGAGATTAGGAGTGTCCTGTGTCAGAGACAAACCTTGGTGCACAACAAGAGCAGTAGTCATTCTGCTAAGATTTGCACTAGTTGAGCACTTTTCAGAGTTTCACTGCTCCAAACAGTTTGAGAATGTGTGGAGCCCAGAGGCCCGCGTTTCTCGTCAAGCGCTTCTCTAACGTCTGGAGATCAGCAACAGCCGTTGAATGAGGTGAGTCAGGGGCCTTATGTCTACTTAAGTCATCTACACATTAACTTGTGTAAGACTATTATTTTAGGTCAAATTTATAGTGATTAGTCATTGAGATTGAGATGTCAAAAAAGTATTATCAGTCTGATAATCCCTCACACAGTCTGATAATCCCTCACACTTAATCAGTCACATACTCCCTCAAACTAAATCAGTCAGATAATCCCTCAGACTAAATCAGTCTGGGAATCCCTCACACAGTCTGATAATCCCTCAGACTAAATCAGTCTGAAAATCCCTCACACAGTCTGATAATCCCTCACTTTAATTTTGTCAGATAATACCTCACACTAATTCACTCACATAATCCCTCAAACTAATTCAGTCAGATAATCCCTCACACTAAATCAGTCTGAAAATCCCTCACACAGTCTGATAATCCCTCACTTTAATTGTGTCAGATAATCCCTCACACTAATTCAGTCAGATAATCCCTTACACTAATTGTGTCAGATAATCCTTCACACTAATTCAATCAGATAATCCCTCACACTAAATCAGTCTGAAAATTCCTTACACAGTCTGATAATCCCTCAGACTAAATCAGTCAGATAATCCCTCAGACTATTTCAGTCTGATAATCCCTCACACTACACCAGTGTCAGATAAAAACAGAAGTGAATACGCTTCGGTCAGAGCTCATTAAGCCCAGACCCGAGCAGATTATCCATGATGCACCTGTGACTCCTACACCATGTCTGAGGAAGCACTGCCAGCAGAGGCGTATATATCTGAGACAGACTCATGTATCTGTTGTGTTAGTTCGCTAACACATATACTAAAATTGGAACGATACAGAGAAGATTAGCATGGCCCCTGCGCAAGGATGACACGCAAATTCGTGAAGCGTTCCTCATTTTTTAACAAGATTTTGTTTAGTTTTTCTAGCATTTGGAGAGCACTTTATAGTTGCTTTTATATCCTAACTTGGTAACATTTACGTCTGAACACTTGAAAATATGTTTTTTATAAATATTTACATAAAATGTGTTCTAGCTAAAACGCTATACATTTTAAAATTATAGAAAAAGATACAGTTAGCTCAAAAAAAAATTAAATAAATAGAAAAACACAACAAACAAGCAAACATTTAAAGTCAGAATTACATTAAGCTTTGTCATTGATAAAAGTTAAAAATGGCCATTTTTAATAGTGTTGCTGCTTGTTTAATTAACTCTACACACTACAACAAAGTCTGGTATAACACAAAAGGGATAATTACATTTTTTTGTACAGTATCGTAATAAACTATATAATACTGCTTTATTAACATGTAACTTTGTAGTAATTTTTTAACTAATGTATTATGGTCCAAATGAGTGAAAAGTGAGTACAGATGCTTTTGCTTTGACTTTTTCTTCATGATGACCTGAATGATTGAGAACAGTCACATGAAAAACAAACATAATTGTCTGATGTACATTTCGTGTGGGGTTACATTGAAACCACAGGCTGAGGACAGAATTAGAAGACAGCTGGAGAATGCGGGCATCGATCCCGCTACCTCTCGCATGCTAAGCGAGCGCTCTACCATTTGAGCTAATTCCCCTGGATTCCTCAAAGGAGGTGTGTCTCCTCGCATCTGCTCCTCAGAGAGATTAGGAGTGTCCTGTGTCAGAGACAAACCTTGGTGCACAACAAGAGCAGTAGTCATTCTGCTAAGATTTGCACTAGTTGAGCACTTTTCAGAGTTTCACTGCTCCAAACAGTTTGAGAATGTGTGGAGCCCAGAGGCCCGCGTTTCTCGTCAAGCACTTCTCTAACGTCTGGAGATCAGCAACAGCCGTTGAATGAGGTGAGTCAGGGGCCTTATGTCTACTTAAGTCATCTACACATTAACTTGTGTAAGACTATTATTTTAGGTCAAATTTATAGTGATTAGTCATTGAGATTGAGATGTCAAAAAAGTATTATCAGTCTGATAATCCCTCACACAGTCTGATAATCCCTCACACTTAATCAGTCACATACTCCCTCAAACTAAATCAGTCAGATAATCCCTCAGACTAAATCAGTCTGGGAATCCCTCACACATTCTGATAATCCCTCAGACTAAATCAGTCTGAAAATCCCTCACACAGTCTGATAATCCCTCACTTTAATTTTGTCAGATAATACCTCACACTAATTCACTCACATAATCCCTCAAACTAATTCAGTCAGATAATCCCTCACACTAAATCAGTCTGAAAATCCCTCACACAGTCTGATAATCCCTCACACTAATTCAGTCAGATAATCCCTCACACTAATTCAGTCAGATAATCCCTTACACTAATTGTGTCAGATAATCCTTCACACTAATTCAATCAGATAATCCCTCACACTAAATCAGTCTGAAAATTCCTTACACAGTCTGATAATCCCTCAGACTAAATCAGTCAGATAATCCCTCAGACTATTTCAGTCTGATAATCCCTCACACTACACCAGTGTCAGATAAAAACAGAAGTGAATACGCTTCGGTCAGAGCTCATTAAGCCCAGACCCGAGCAGATTATCCATGATGCACCTGTGACTCCTACACCATGTCTGAGGAAGCACTGCCAGCAGAGGCGTATATATCTGAGACAGAGTCATGTATCTGTTGTGTTAGTTTGCTAACACATATACTAAAATTTGAATGATACAGAGAAGATTAGCATGGCCCCTGCGCAAGGATGACACGCAAATTCGTGAAGCGTTCCTCATTTTTTAACAAGATTTTGTTTAGTTTTTCTAGCATTTGGAGAGCACTTTATATTTGCTTTTATATCCTAACTTGGTAACAAATTAAGTCTGAACACTTGAAAATATGTTTTTTATAAATATTTACATAAAATATGTTCTAGCTAAAACACTATACATTTTAAAATTATAGAAAAAGATACAGTTAGCTCAAAAAAAACTAAAGAAATAAAAAAACAGAACACACAAGCAAACATTTAAAGTCAGAATGACATTAAGCTTTGTCATTGATAAAAGTTAAAAATGGCCATTTTTAATAGTGTTGCTGCTTGTTTAATTAACTCTACACACTACAACAAAGTCTGGTATAACACAAAAAGGATAATTACATTTTTTTATACAGTATTGTAATAAACTATATAATACTGCTTTATTAACATGTAACTTTGTAGTAATTTTTTAACTAATGTATTATGGTCCAAATGAGTGAAAAGTGAGTACAGATGCTTTTGCTTTGACTTTTTCTTCATGATGACCTGAATGATTGAGAATAGTCACATGAAAAAGACATGTAATGGTCTGATGTACATTTCGTGTGGGGTTACATTGAAACCACAGGCTGAGGACAGAATTAGAAGACAGCTGGAGAATGCGGGCATCGATCCCGCTACCTCTCGCATGCTAAGCGAGCGCTCTACCATTTGAGCTAATTCCCCTGGATTCCTCAAAGGAGGTGTGTCTCCTCGCATCTGCTCCTCAGAGAGATTAGGAGTGTCCTGTGTCAGAGACAAACCTTGGTGCACAACAAGAGCAGTAGTCATTCTGCTAAGATTTGCACTAGTTGAGCACTTTTCAGAGTTTCACTGCTCCAAACAGTTTGAGAATGTGTGAAGCCCAGAGGCCCGCGTTTCTCGTCAAGCGCTTCTCTAACGTCTGGAGATCAGCAACAGCCGTTGAATGAGGTGAGTCAGGGGCCTTATGTCTACTTAAGTCATCTACACATTAACTTGTGTAAGACTATTATTTTAGGTCAAATTTATAGTGATTAGTCATTGAGATTGAGATGTCAAAAAAGTATTATCAGTCTGATAATCCCTCACACAGTCTGATAATCCCTCACACTTAATCAGTCACATACTCCCTCAAACTAAATCAGTCAGATAATCCCTCAGACTAAATCAGTCTGGGAATCCCTCACACAGTCTGATAATCCCTCAGACTAAATCAGTCTGAAAATCCCTCACACAGTCAGATAATCCCTCACTTTAATTTTGTCAGATAATACCTCACACTAATTCACTCACATAATCCCTCAAACTAATTCAGTCAGATAATCCCTCACACTAAATCAGTCTGAAAATCCCTCACACAGTCTGATAATCCCTCACTTTAATTATGTCAGATAATCCCTCACACTAATTCAGTCAGATAATCCCTTACACTAATTGTGTCAGATAATCCTTCACACTAATTCAATCAGATAATCCCTCACACTAAATCAGTCTGAAAATTCCTTACACAGTCTGATAATCCCTCAGACTAAATCAGTCAGATAATCCCTCAGACTATTTCAGTCTGATAATCCCTCACACTACACCAGTGTCAGATAAAAACAGAAGTGAATACGCTTCGGTCAGAGCTCATTAAGCCCAGACCCGAGCAGATTATCCATGATGCACCTGTGACTCCTACACCATGTCTGAGGAAGCACTGCCAGCAGAGGCGTATATATCTGAGACAGACTCATGTATCTGTTGTGTTAGTTCGCTAACACATATACTAAAATTGGAACGATACAGAGAAGATTAGCATGGCCCCTGCGCAAGGATGACACGCAAATTCGTGAAGTGTTCCTCATTTTTTAACAAGATTTTGTTTAGTTTTTCTAGCATTTAGAGAGCACTTTATAGTTGCTTTTTTATCTTAACTTGGTAACATTTACGTCTGAACACTTGAAAATATGTTTTTTATAAATATTTACATAAAATATGTTCTAGCTAAAACGCTATACATTTTAAAATTATAGAAAAAGATACAGTTAGCTCAAAAAAAATTAAATAAATAGAAAAACACAACACACAAGCAAACATTTAAAGTCAGAATGACATTAAGCTTTGTCATTGATAAAAGTTAAAAATGGCCATTTTTAATAGTGTTGCTGCTTGTTTAATTAACTCTACACACTACAACAAAGTCTGGTATAACACAAAAGGGATAATTACATTTTTTTGTACAGTATTGTAATAAACTATATAATACTGCTTTATTAACATGTAACTTTGTAGTAATTTTTTAACTAATGTATTATGGTCCAAATGAGTACAGATGCTTTTGCTTTGACTTTTTCTTCATGATGACCTGAATGATTGAGAACAGTCACATGAAACAGACATGTAGTGGTCTGATGTACATTTCGTGTGGGGTTACATTGAAACCACAGGCTGAGGACAGAATTAGAAGACAGCTGGAGAATGCGGGCATCGATCCCGCTACCTCTCGCATGCTAAGCGAGCGCTCTACCATTTGAGCTAATTCCCCTGGATTCCTCAAAGGAGGTGTGTCTCCTCAAATCTGCTCCTCAGAGAGATTAGGAGTGTCCTGTGTCAGAGACAAACCTTGGTGCACAACAAGAGCAGTAGTCATTCTGCTAAGATTTGCACTAGTTGAGCACTTTTCAGAGTTTCACTGCTCCAAACAGTTTGAGAATGTGTGAAGCCCAGAGGCCCGCGTTTCTCGTCAAGCGCTTCTCTAACGTCTGGAGATCAGCAACAGCCGTTGAATGAGGTGAGTCAGGGGCCTTATGTCTACTTAAGTCATCTACACATTAACTTGTGTAAGACTATTATATTAGGTCAAATTTATAGTGATTAGTCATTGAGATTGAGATGTCAAAAAAGTATTATCAGTCTGATAATCCCTCACACAGTCTGATAATCCCTCAAACTAAATCAGTCAGATAATCCCTCAGACTAAATCAGTCTGAAAATCCCTCACACAGTCTGATAATCCCTCACTTTAATTGTGTCAGATAATCCCTCACACTAATTCAGTCAGATAATCCCTCACATTAAATCAGTCTGAAAATTCCTTACACAGTCTGATAATCCCTCACACTAAATCAGTAAAATAATCCCTCACACTAAATCAGTTAGACAATCCCTCACACTAAATCAGTCAGACAATCCCTCACACTAAATCAGTCAGATAATCCTTCACACTAATTCAATCAGATAATCCCTCACACTAAATCAGTCTGAAAATTCCTTACACAGTCTGATAATCCCTCAGACTAAATCAGTCAGATAATCCCTCAGACTATTTCAGATCTTGTTTAGTTTTTCTAGCATTTGGAGAGCACTTTATAGTTGCTTTTATATCCTAACTTGGTAACATTTACGTCTGAACACTTGAAAATATGTTTTTTATAAATATTTACATAAAATGTGTTCTAGCTAAAACGCTATACATTTTAAAATTATAGAAAAAGATACGGTTAGCTCAAAAAAAATAAAGAAATAAAAAAACACAACAAACAACAAACACAACATGACATTAAGCTTTGCCATTGATAAAAGTTAAAAATAGCCATTTTTTTTTTTTTTTTTTAATAGTAGCTGCTTGTATAATTAACTATACACACTACAACAAAGTCTGGTATAACACAAAAGAAATAATTAAATTTTTTGAACCGTCACATGAAATGTACATGTAAGGGTCCGATGTACGTTATACATAGTAAATGTATAACTACCGTTTGTACAGTCACAGATGAAGAATGTATTTTGATAATCTACAATGTTATTTTTTAGCATTTCCACAATCTTATACAGCCTTGCAATGGAAGTTAGGCAACTGAAGTCACACAGACCGAAAAATATTAGCCACCTAAAATTGCAATCCTTATCCTTTTTGCACCACGTTAAAACAGATGCCTCTCTCAGTGTATGGAGTGGGCTTATCGAGTTTTTTAAATTCTAAATGTTTTACGAGTATTACTAAATTCAAGAGAGTGTATAAATATAAAATTTTGCTTTGTTTTGCAAAAAAAAATGAAGAATTAAGTTGACGTTAATGTAAGACAGGAGAAAATATGAGTCTGTACAAACTGAAGGAGGGGCAGGTTCTGGGCTCATCATTGGATGATTACCAAGTGTCCAAGACATACGACCGGAGATCAGATGTAAGACAATATATTGCGATTAATAAAATAGCAAGCACTGAAACCATGACTCACAACATTTTTTTCTTAACTAAATAGACAACAAACATATTGCTTGCAGTATTTTTTTTTTTTTTCAAAAATACTTAACACAATGTTTAATTTTGAATTTGTAAGAAAATTTATTTGGCTGTAATTTGAATCTATACAAGAATTGCATCATGAAATATTGCGATATTTAACAGAATCTATTGCTTTCTTACACTATGAAGACTAATGAAGACAAAATAACCTGAGTAATACCTGTAAAAAAAATGACTGAACTTTGTATTTTGATCAGTAAATTGAAGTCAATGGAAAAAAAAACTTTATGGAACAAACTACATCAAAATCCAACCTAACCACTTCTTATTGGTTTTAAACACATATTTTACAATGAACCCACTTTAGTCATTTGTTTTTCTGACTGAAAAAAGTGCAAAACTCAACTTAGATCTAAAAAACTCATCTTCAAACCCACCCTCCAGCTACTTCATTAGCTTGTGTGGTTTTAGCATTTTAATCTGATCAGAATATCCCATCACCACAAAATCAGCATAGAGGCCTGTGTGTTATTGATCGGCTCCACAAGCCCAAAGTGATGAACACAGGCTTTGTTAACAAAATCTAAGGCAAAGGAGATTAATCTTACAAGACATCACTTTAAGATAAAGTGCCCAATTACACTCTCATTTTCAAAGGGAGATTGAATGTGCTCCAGAGATTAACAAGCTGTGACAATATAAAATGGCTCAGACATGCACGCTCATATTAAGAAATATTAGTTGATTGCAAAATATGTGCCGAAAGGTACTATTTTCAATCTGCTCCGTTCAGCCAATTAGACGAGCAGCCAGTCATGTAGAAGCCAAGAAACTAGCTCTGATTCTTATAAAAAAATATACGTAGTGAAAAGTCTATAGAGACAGTGATTATCAAGGCGTTTACATAAAGTTAATCTCCCAAAACAAATGTTATTCTTGTTGGCAGTGCACTCTGAAATTTTAATAGTTTTTTTTATAGCATGGAACATAAATTATTAGAATAAAACATTAACAAATATGAGAAGTTTTTTTTCAAAGGGTACAGTGATGTGGGCCTGTGTGCAGTAAAGTTTAGGCACAACAAAAATAAACTGAAAGAACATACTGACTGGACGGGCTGGAATGTGTCTCTGGTGAAATAAGAGCACCAGCACAGAAACATTACACCAGCAATGCAACAAGAAGAGTGGCAGTTACATTGAATTAGACCAAATGGACAGCCAACAGATATTAAACTGCTGCGTGTGGTAAATAAACCAAAAAATGCATTTATTTGAAAAAAGTACAGTCACAAGGTTTATTTACTCTGTAACTGCATGCTTATTAAATTCATCTTCTTAAATTGTTTTCTATCTACTGATGCTTCTTGTGTACATTTTGGGTAAGTCCTCTTGGCTAAGCCTTGTAACTACCTGTACTATACTTTGTGCACATATTTTACATTTAAACATCTTAGTGTGTCATTTTAAAGAAAATTGTAAGATGTCCTAATGATTAAAAAGGGTTAGGGAGAACTACTGTATGTTTTCCTATATCAAGAGGAACCTAATACAGGAATCAGCTTAATACAAAAACTATTAAAATGACATCCCCAAACACATTTGTATGGACTTTATTATCTCAGGAATTACATGTAAACTCAGCTGGAAATCAAACGCATTCATCTTGTGCAATGCATCTAGATGTTTATTTAATTATTTTGATGATCATCATGTAATAGCTGGTCAGTGTTGGATTACAGTCTACAAAATGTGAAGAAGACTGAACAATAATGTAGAAGAGCTTTGTTACTTTAGCTACAGTAGCAGCGTCTTAGTCTTGTTGCCAGTGTTAAACTTGTATATGAATGACACTCATGACTCTGCTTACTGGCTTCAAACATGATTCTGCCAGCACGCCCCCGCAGCGGTCAGGCCCAGATGTCGGACACAAGTCTCGCCTTTCCATCAGCAATCTTCGTGGTTCTGTCTCTGCAGCAGAAGTCCATCCATCACCTGCCACACCTGGACCGTCATCGGGGAGTACAGTTGTCCACTCAGCTCTTTGTAGATCTGTCCCGCAGTGCTGTGGGCTGTACTGGGGAAAAGGTCAGATTGATGTCCCAACCTCCACCCTGAGGCCCAGTGACTAACCCATCAGAGACTTTAGTGTGGTCATCGTTCTGAGGAGGTAGAATGGTGGAATGAGATAGTAGACAGACAATATTCCACGGTTAAAGGTACTTGTTTTTTCTTCCTTCATTCTTACAGGCCAGATTCTAAGCTTTCTGCTTTCTTATTTTTTATTTTTTACTTGGAGGATAACACAGCTAACAGATCTGTTTGTGTTGTTTGTGTGTAAAGCAGGCCTTGTTCATAAAATCCTTTAGCTTCCTCTATCAGCTGGCTACAGATGACCCATTGACTTTCAGTGGAATAGGACACGTGCAGCATGACCTAATGGAGTCTTATGTTAATGTCAATGTGACTACTTTGCAGTGACCTCATAATTGTTTATTTTTTAGGACGACCTTTTAGAAAATGCGACACCATGAACATTTTCTAAATGTTGTGTAAAAGTGTTTACTTGTGCAATTAGTAAAAAGTGGTTAGAAAAGCAAAACAATGTATAGGCAAAATGATATTACATATTCTACAAATTGACAGCTTTATAATATTACAGCCATATTAACATTATATAATAAATTCCTAAGCAGATGGCAGCGTAAAATCCTTCCAAATGCTATAATTATCTACAACTGAGAGCAGCCACAGTGTCCTTTGACCAGACTTTTTGAAGGGTACAACTGCAAAAACGGGAAATAAGTTGTTGGAAGTCCATTAATCATATTTGCCCAGTTTCACACAACACTGGACGCTGCACTTTATTCTCCAGTTCTTTATGATCTTCTACTGTAAACCAAGACAAGAAATGAACTCTGTATCAGAAGTTATGATGTCATTAAAATTTTAGGTTCAATTCACACAATTAATAAAATAATGCCTGAATAATTATTAATTTGAATTTTTATTTTTATTATATAAACTGAAATGTATGGAACTACACAATTATTTCCTGAGGAATATTTTATTGGGTTTTATCTTCACTGTTTCCCAGTGATAAGGTGAAACTGTACATTTACAGTCCATAAGTAAACACTATTATTGTTACTCCACAATGGTCAAAAATCCTAACAATCATTGCAAATTCATAAATTTTATTTTTGCATAAAATAAAAAGTTTTGAAAATTGTTTTAAAAGAAGTTACAAAAAAAGTAAGAAACCCATGTGTTGCTGAAACCCATGTCTTGCATACGTCTGTGCGTAGGGGTTCTTGAAGCCCTGACTCCAGCTGCAGTCCACTCTTTCTGAATCTCCCTCACATTTTTGAATGGGTTTTGTTTCTAATCCTCCCCAGGGTGCGGTTATCATTATTGCTTGTACACTTTTTCCTACCACATCTTTTCCTTCCCTTTGTCTCTCTGTTAATGTGCTTGGACACAGAGCTGAACAGCCAGCCTCTTTTGCAATGACCTTTTGTGTCTTGTCCTCATTGTGCAGGATGTCAGTGGTTGCCTTTTGGACAACTGTCAAGTCAGAAGTCTTCCCCATTATTGTGTAGCCGACAGAACTAGACTGAGAGACTATTTAAAGGTCTTTGCAGGTGTTTTGTGTTCATTTGCTGATTAGAGTGTGTCACCAGTGGTCTTCAATATTCTACCTATTCAAAAAAATTAATTTTCCTAAGATACTGAATTTTGAATTTTTCTTAGTTGTCAGTTATAATCATCAAAAATAAAGAAAAAAACACGTTTGAAATCAGTCTGTGTGTAATGAATGGATGTAATATACACGTTTCACTTTTTAAATGAATTCATGAAATAAATCTACTTTTTTTGATGATATTCTAATTATATGACCAGCACCTGTACTGGGGGAGTGTGCTAGCAAATGAGAGACACTAAAAACTCAAAAAAAAATAATATTACATTTCTACATGAAAAAGGCAAAATGCTGAGAATGTTTCACTCGATACTGTAACATTTTTACCAAACAAACTAGATAAAGAGAGCAGACCTAATAGTCTTTACAGAAGAGAGACTGGAATCAAAAGAAGGTCTCTAAGTTGTTTATCCAAGCCAAAAACTGAAGCCAAAAATGACAACAGCACTCCTTTTAAATTTTCTATTTCCAGCGGAAGGGTTTCTAGACTCATTTTATGGAGAGAGAATTTGTATGACTGACTAATCTATACTGTAGTAATTAGATTTAGATGACAATAAAAAAAAGTTATATGTGGCCTAAAAATAGTCAAGATTCTGCCTTTGGCCTGTGCATTTAACATGTCAACCATTAAGTAATTTTTTTTATTTTTAAAATAAGGTACCAGCCTTATGTCTGTTCCATATCCATCCGCTCCCATAAATATCATACTTTCCCATTACTGTAGTACGTAGTGATCTTGTTCTGCTAAAAAGATTTGATGCTCTACTTGGTGAATGTCACAAAAATTGAACATTGATTCTAAAACTGACTTGCACATCTCTGTTCAGGACCTGTAGCAATTTATCACCAGGTACAATAGTTTACGGTTAAAGTGCGTTGTCGCTCTGGGCATGCGGTCGGTGTGTGCACTTTTCTTATGCAAAGGCAAACGCCGGCATTGATGTATTGATCAGCTCCGGTCCAGAGAGGGAAGAGAGGGGAAGAGTTATTGCTGGAAAACTGGGCACAAAATGTTTCAAATGAAGACAGAGTTGGGATAATAGTCGACTGTTATCTTCAGTAGAATGCCTCTGGACCAACACAATTCATATCAGATAGAATCAACGTATCACATAAAGCCCACCCCATCAATTGGAAGGGTTCCAGACACACTTTACG
This sequence comes from Neodontobutis hainanensis, assembly GCA_024349245.1. Taxonomy (NCBI): domain Eukaryota; kingdom Metazoa; phylum Chordata; class Actinopteri; order Gobiiformes; family Odontobutidae; genus Neodontobutis; species Neodontobutis hainanensis. Next base: position 838,963 of record JALDNG010000090.1, on the reverse strand, counting down.
TCAGAAAGTCTGGCCAAATAAGCCAGTGAATGATTTACACAGAACGAGTCAATTTTTTGTAATTAGACAGAACGGTGGAAACTGTGTTCCATCTGAACAATGTGCTGCAGCGACCTACACCCAGAGCTGTGAACAGCACCGACTCATCCCGGGCTGTGAAGAATACAGTGCACTTCAGAGCCAATGTTTGTGCTATTTGACTAAGTGTTGTTATCTAAGGTTTACTCAAACACAATACTAAAAGTAGTATGTCCATATCTGACACATCTCAGTACGTCTCTCCATGAACCACTTTGTTAGCACCACGTTTTGCTGTGGTTTGCTGCAGGGGCATTAGGACATGCCCCCATGGTTTGTATATGCATCCTCCCTACTTTCCTCCCTCCCTCCCACAGCTCCACCTGGGACTAGCCTATTATGCACTATCACAGAGGTTATGCACACAAATGTTGGCAATATGCCACAGACCTTGGGCACAAGCAGTCACATGTGATATGGTGGTAATTTATCTAAATGCTTTTTCATCCTGTTTTATTTTAAAAAGCAAAAATAGATTTTACATCTTTCACATTTGTAGTCTGTGTTTATCTTGCTCTGAGTCGACTCATTTGCTCTGTGTTTAATTATCCACATTGTCTTGATAGATTAGCGCCTCGGCGAGGAGTCTTTGGTTACAGAGGCAGATGACACCCCTGACAACATCACAAAGCGGGATACTAGAAGCTTCTAACAAACGCTCCACTAACACCAACATGTGATGCAGACAGGCTTAGTATTCTGTTTCGCTCCTGCTCTTGATCAATGGTCATTTGCAGCAAACGGTGGCGGTTGAGGCTGGTGATCCTCTGTACCAGTGCAACTACACATATTGATTGACTGGGCCTGATAAATCTCATTCCATGTCAGCGGCTCTGATTTAAAAAGCTGCTGTGCATGTTGTAAATAATCTGTGGGGCTTGCTATAAGCCTTGTGACTGATATGCTCTGACTTAAAGAGTGATTAATTTTTTCTCTCCAGACCATTCAACATTCAGCAGTAAATTCTGGTTTATTATTTAGTAGTATTCCTCTTGTTGTATATCCATTCTGCATTCATAACAAAAACATACCTGAATGGTACTTAATAAACACACAAACACAATATGTGGTCCAATAAACAGAAAGGTGCTAGTTTACTGTTAGTGGAACAGTCCAGTAAGACCTTAGCATCTGTAGCAGTTAAAGTTGGCCTGTGGGTTGCTAGTAATTATTATTTATTGTTTTAGCACAACATACAATGTGCATTAAGCCGAAGCAGTGATGCTTGTACTGGATTATAGTTTAACAGCTAATTTCCATTTGTTTATTGACACATGCTAACTAGTCCAATAGTCTCAATGCAAAGAGGTTTCACGCTCCCATAAATTTGCACAGTAGAAAGGGATTAGCCATAGCTAAAGCTATAATAATCTTTATTTTTATATAGCGCTTTTCCACCTACTGTAGTAGGCACTCAAAGCACTTCACTGGAGGTAATGTAAGTTAATTGTCTTGCCCAAGGACACAACAACAGTATGCAGGGGAGAGCAGAATGTTTTGATGTTTTGGGATGTTTCGAGCGGTGATCGACCCGCCCACTGGTCGAAGGAAGGCTGCTCTACCCCCTGAGCTATACAGCTGCCCTAGTCAAACTTGTTAGCTATACTTTTTGAATGTTGCAGTTCAATGCAGCAAAGTAGTTCCTGTGCAAAGATCTTACATTCACTTTAATTCCTGCCACAAGGTCTCCGCCCTCTTTCTTAATATACCAGTATGTTGCTAAAGGTCAAACCCCCCGTGTCCACAGTGAGCCATGGTCCAAACCAGTGTGCTTGTTATTTTTGCATGCTGTGATGAACAAAATACAATAAAAAAATATAAAATCTGCTTTGACACAGCCTAATCTCCAGGCCCTCTGTGGTATGTTGGCTGATTTATTGAACTTATTTAACATTTAATTGTGTTTAGCAAAATGATCCCGGAAATTATGGATACAATTGAGACTAGGGAGGGTATTATATTTTAAATGTTTAAATCCCATTCTCACAGGGTAATGGCTTTACATATTTCATCTTCAGTGTGTCTTTAAGCAGCCGTCTGAAAATTGAAAAATGAAAAAATTCACAGACTTTGTATTGACAAACTGGTATTAATGCTGGTTCATTGGCAGCATACCTTCAACAGTGATTAAGACTCTTAGAACTGGTATCTGGAAAAGTGTTTAAATTTGCTCAATAATACAATGCTTGAACTGGTTTCAATTAAGGCCCTGGCTGCAGATATTCAGATATTCTCAGATATTTGTTGTTTGTATACTGTAAGATCATGAGCTTTCGTCCAAGTCATATTGTTGTTGACAATGCCCAAAATGACACACTACGACTGGGGCTTAAGATGCAAACTGAAATGATGTCATAGAAGTCTTCAGAAGTATCTAGGTCCCCAGACGGTTAGCATGTTAGTTGAGGTATACATCTTGCATTTTTGCACTACAAACAAGTGAAGTTTTTGATCTTGCGTGTTTGATCTGAGCATGTGCCTGAGCAGTCAGATTAGTGTCAGTCTCACATTTGAGTTGTGCACAAGAAACAGCAGTTATCTCTGAAATGAGGGCAATTTAGACCAAACTGGGTTCACACAGCCGAACGTGTCAGACAAGAGACGACAAAGTGACATTTTAGAGCAGCACGACTTCTTTTATTCACAGCAGTCTGTGTCACCAGGACCTGATCTGAAGTGTGCTCTGAAAAATCGGTGACAAATTAGTGGCACTAGGGTGTCACTGTAGTATGCAAGCTCAACGAAAGACAAAGAAAAAGACACCGTGAGCTACTAAAAGAAACATTTTGGTACATGTTAGTCTAGATATGGTAAAAAAAACCTATTGAAATATAGCAACAATCATGTGGCCAGTGACCTGTGGAATAGATGACTACATGACCAAATAAGATAAAACAATTATGTGATTTTCTTTGGTAACACTTTATAGTAGGGGACACATTCTATCATGCCTATGGTTAGGGCTAGGGTTAGGATGTAAATATAATGAAAATATAATATTCATGAGATTGTACTAGAGATTTACTAATGGATGAATTCTGCATAAATTTATGATGAAATGTGCCCCACTCCGCTCATGCCTCACAGTAAGAAGGTCCTGGGTTCTTAGTGGGAAGTTCCTGGATGAATGAAGGTTTAATAAAGTCCACAGACTGTGTGCATCTCTGCGACAGAAGCTAAACATCTTGCTGGATATGTGTCCCAGTCTGAATGGTACACACAAAAATACAGAAAGGAGAGGGACTCAAAACCTGAAAAGGCTGGTTAAAGCCACTTATTGGAGCTGATACACAGGCATACTGTGTCTGTATTGCAAAGCTGATTCTATTTCAAACTTAGTGATGTAAAAAAATTGAAATACTCAGGAGGCAGTTACACCTAAAAACAAGACATTTATGGTTTAAAAAAAAATCCATTACAATTACATGCACATGGCAAATTATGCAAATTATGCATAATCATTTAGCTACTTCTGGCGACTTTTAAGACAGCCAAAAGCTACTTTCTTTCTTTCTGCTTGAGTTTACTAAGGCCTTTCCTGTGGAACACATATATATGTACTTTATGACTACTACTTTACTGTTTGCTTTTTGTTTGAGGTTAACCACTAAGTGGCCAAAAACTTAAAACTGGAATATCCTATCTTTTCAAAACTTTATTATTTCTTTTAGAAAGCTTTTATCCACAAGAGTAATTGGAGAAGATGGAAATATAACGTCTATATTGTGATCTTTAGTCAAAACAAGCACTCACCTCCTTGCTCTTGAGTTCAGGTAGCTCATTAGCATCCTGCGGAGGCAGCCATAGCCCCACACACACACACACACACACACACACACACACACACACACACACACACACACACACACACACACACACACACACACACACACACACACACACACACACACACACACACACACACACATCAAAGGCTTGCTGAGAGGGTGAAAACATGCTGATGCCAGACACTGGTTGCTGTGCGGAGGGGACATATGGCAGCTTGTCTCCTGATTCCCTCCATTAGAGCCGCACTGCCTCGTCCCGGACTATAATCACCGCTCTTAATCTGAGTAATCAAATACAGCACAAGGCCACGCTCCGTCAAGTGCACCTCAGGGACAAGGCAGGAGTGGACTGCACTGACACCATGTCTGTAAGGCCTCCTGCAAGAGTAAGCACAGCCTAGTGACGAGGGGGTTCTTCACTCTGTCGATGGGACACAGAGGGGACAGAAGACAAGATGGCTTTGGACATAAACACTGCACTGAAAGACAATGTAGAACAGTAAAGCATGCAGTTTCTTCAGAGAAGCAAGGAAGGTTCTATTCTAATGAGTGTATGGGTTTCCAGCTGTAATAGTTTTATTTAAAATGTAGAAACAAAATTGATTTAGTTAAAAAATGTAAGATTGGGTGTTCAAATAAGAATAAGAAATATGTAATGCACATGCTGGATAGGGCAGATATTAGTTATCATAAAAGTAATTTTCCTTTATGTTCCTCAGCCTGTTGGCTAGTATAGTGAGATGACTGGAGTTACACATTGCCTAGAGGTTGGAAGTTTGTAATGCTGTAATGTGGTGTTCAATTTCTAATGTAGCGGTGGTTGTTGGGAATGTTGAAGGACTGTGTAATATTGATTTTCAAATGTATTGGCGTTAGAAAAAGATTAATTCCAGTGCATCCTTCATGTTTTTGGTCTCTATAGAGCAAATGTGTTCCAGAAAACATACAGTGGTGAAACTGGAGAAGTAAGAATGAAAAGTTGAAACAGATATGGTCTGTGTCATGCCTAGTTTGCTAGAAGGCACTAATAACTCACAGAACGAGGTTAAGAGCAAACATATGGAATAGCTTGCCATTTACAGCTGTTCCTTCTGCCAGTGTCATGAACCCCAGAGACCCTCTTCACAGTCTAAAATTGCTATTATTCATGCCTTGACTCACACTGGAGGGTCCAAAATCCATTTCAACAGATGAGGCTGAAATTTGTTTTGGGGTGCTTATACTGATGTTGAATACCAAATCAGGTCAAATGTCTCACAGACAGCTGGCATTTGCTGTTAATATTATTACAGATATCATAGTTACCATTAACACTTTATAAAACAATCTCAATGAAATTTAGTAAAAGTATATATTAAGTCATAAGTATTGTCTATAAAGATAAAACATCCTGCTGAAGCATCAAGGGTCACTGACTCAAGTAATCTTAAAACAACAAAATAAGATATTTTATTTTTATTCTTTTTATATCTTGTAGGCAATATCTTGTTCCACAATTATTTGGAAATGATTAAAATGATCTAATTTCTCTTTTCAAAAAACCTAACATAACCTTAATAAGTAAAAAAAAAAACTCTGCGGAGTGTGAGTGAGATTGTATGTTTGACATTGTGTTTTGTGATTTGTCTCTAGTTGTGTGTGTTTATATTATCTATCAACTGGTCTATTTATCCGTTTACAACTATTAAAGTCATTTCATTTATCCACCTGCCTAGAAACTACAGATGTAAATTAGCATCTTTGCTGTAACCTGACACCAAACATCTCTCATTTTGACACAACAATACTGGTTAATGTATTGTTGTGCACTGTCCCTGTACAAATAAAAAAATATACTATACTACACTATAAATGGTGCAGAATTATGTTTGCCAAATTAACAACTGAAACTTAAGTTCATTTACACCAATACTAGAAGACTCTTTGAAAAGTCTTGCTGCACATGGATCCAACTGGAAACTGGGTTCTCAGTGTTCTTGAAGTGAAAATTTGAGCAAATTGTAATTAGTAAAAATCCATATCAATCAATCAATAATTTATTTATATAGCGCCTTCCAACAACCACAGATTGACCAAGGTGCTGTACAACATTAAAATAAATATACATAATTACAAAGGGCATGTTAGAAACTACAGATGTTTGAGAAAGTGCTGTGTAAAAAGTTACTAATATACTGTAGAGGCAACAATGTTGACACTTTTGACCTACAGTAAATTATCTTAGTTGTAGTTGAGACAAATATGCTAAAAGTCATGTAATACAGTCATTTAGTAATTCCTCATTCATTAGAAAATCATAGTTGTGGTACATTAGTAAAGAGTGCTTTTTGTTGAAGTTGTCCTTAACATCATCAGTCTGTTGTTGTTGAAGTTAAACACGTCCCATGCAAAGTCTCGGATTAGATTGTAATGAACTCCAGCCCTTTTAGCAACGCAAGGTAAAGCAGCTGTCTCAACTTTACTTACCACGCTCTGAGGGACAACTTGGCAGCGCGTCAGGGTCACGTAGCAGTCACAGAGTTTTCACACCACGGCCCGGGACAGAACACTGTCTATCCATCTTCACATCCGCTCCTCGGCTTTGAAGCTTCCACCCTCCATTTTATGACCTGCCTTGTCAGATTAAGTCAAATCTGAGGGCTAAGATTGAGTCGGAGGGCTGTCACATGTTGGTGCTGTGTGAAGAGATGGATGTGTGTTGAAAAAAAGCACAAGTCGCACCCCTGATTTATAGCAAAGAAGGGAATGTTGGTAGGGGACGGCTGATGAGAGATGTGGGATATATGAGTGCAATTGGAATGAGTCAACAAGAAAAGCAATGTGCTATAAGCTGGATAATTAAAGACAACCACAGTTTATAACCACAAAAAAAAGAATTACTAAAGATCTAAGCTTAATAAAATATATTATGTTTTCTACATATAGATTTTAAACGTCAAGTAGCATGCATAGACATTTAGCCCAAAAAGTTGGCATCTCCGGGGCGCTCCCTTAGAGATAAGTTGAGAAGCTCGGGAGGAGCTCAAAGTAGACCCGCTGTTCCTCCACATCGATAGGAGGCAGATGAGGTGGCTCGAGCATCTGTTTAGGATGCCTCCTGGACGCCTCCCTAGGGAGGTGTTCCGGGCATGTCCCACCAGGAGGAGACCTCGGGGAAGACCTAGGACACGCTGGAGGGACTATGTCTCTCGGCTGGCCTGGGAACGCCTCAGTATCCCCCTGGAAGAGCTGGAGGAAGTGTCTGGGGAGAGGAAAGTCTGGGTTTCTCTGCTTAGACTGCTGCCCCCGCGACCCGGCCCCGGATAAGCGGTAGAAGATGGATGGATGGAGTTTACATCTAGAGTTATAATGTTTATTAGATTAGCTACATAACTTGTTGATTAGTTGATGACAATATTTACCAATATCCCTATCCTAAGATTACTATACTCATGGACTTTTTGTACCACCCGCCTACACTTTCCAGATATTATATGCGTTGTGTTGTTATTGAGCTATAAAGGCCTTAAAACAGTTAAAAGTTCAACTTTATCTGTGGTATGCCATGTTAGCTACATAGAAACATGCTACATTTACAGCATTCCAGATTTCAGCCAGTGCTGCTAGTTAAGTCTGTCACTTCAGATGTATCCCTGGACTTTAGCTTCTTTAGTTAGATTTGTTGATGCTGATCACCACCAACATCCTTATTCCACATTCAGCTATATTGTAGGCTACTGTGTAGTTGGCTGTCCTCTTTTGCTTTCATGGAATTTGTGGTGTGTTGCTAATGTTATCATCCAGTCCTCAATGTCCGCTGAGGGCCATGGACCAGACCAGTCTGTTTGTTTATTTTTTAATTTGCTGGTAACAAGAGCTGAAAAACCCAAAAAGTAGCTTTGTAACAAAGTGCATTTGTAGAGTGCATGTTTTTTTTTTTGTTTTGTTTTTGGTATAAATATATATATATATAAATACATAATAATGAAAATTTGTGGTGTGTAGAAACTAGTGGAGGCTTAGTCTGCTTTAAGTGGACTAATTAAATGCAACCACAATTCATAGCTATTGAGGTTAAAAAAAAAAAAAAGTAAAATAAGATATAATTTACGGGTCTAACTAATTACTAAACATCTTAGAAATGTGTCCAAGTGCCATACTGTTCTTATTAGGGTTGGCTTTTATCTAAATGAGCATTCCAATGTGTTTTGCCCAAATGGAAGACTTTGATCTCAGTCACGCTGAGTGTTGTGATCTATAATATGCTTTTGTGTGTTTTTTCCAAATTCCATAAGGGAATGGTTGATCTAGATGTGAGTACCAACTAGCATGTGTTTATACACTCTATATACTCATCAAAAGCATTACTGGTTTTGATGAGAATAAAGGCCAAGTGCCTGGAAGGACCACACTGAAAGAGGACAGCAGTTAGTCCACAACGTTCAGATTTTCTCAGATGATATCTCTATGAGAATATTTGTTTATTAATGCCTTGCATTATGTCTGTTGAAAATAAATTGCATCAAAGGTTACAATAAAAATTTTGTCAACGTTTTTGTTTGACCATATGACCACAATGGAAATGACATTTCTAGTATATCCCAATATCACAGTCAATTCATGTTATAGGCTATACAGTCTTAACAACATAGGACAGTCCTTCTTTACACTCATTATCAGCAGGATAAACACACAAAAGACCCAGAAATAGCTGGGTGATCTGTTGCACTTCAGGAGACATCAACTGGTGACCTTTACAGCATTCAGTTATTTCAATCATAAATAATCTTCTACCTGATTCATAAACCTGTAAATTATTAGGAATAATCAAAGACCTTGTCAAAGGAAGAATGACAATACCTCTAAACATAGCATCACCCATGGACCATAATGCCATTTTTAAGAGTTACTCACTGCATTTTCCAGATAAACCTCAATGTAAACATACATATACCAAAACCAAAGATCAAAAATGCAGGCCGCCCTCTGGTGGTGGCTGCCGACACTGAGATAATAAAGTGATAAGAATAAAATAAGAAATCCAGGCAATGTATGCTTTCTATGTCAATAACAATAAGACTTATTGTCACAGACTGAGGGGCTGTTTAGACAATGCCTAAATGCAAACATTGTTAGGTAGCTCGAAGTGTTCACATAGTCTTTCAGTAAACTGCCTTTAAACTCCATAGGGATAGTTTGTGAAAAATATTTTCACAAACTATCTGCAAGCTTCTCACCTGTTTGAATTTACTCATTAGCTTATGTTCTGGGGTTTGGTAATTTGAATTAAAAATGTGAAATTTTACTAATCTTTTCAGACCAGGAGATTATCAGTCCTGTTTTTATTAAAGTGTATTTTAACCACTATTTAGCTCGGTTTAGCAGGTCTTTACACCAGGTTTACTGGACACTGCGGCTTTCGGCCATTGATCTGCACTGCTGTTTGTTAAAGAGCCCGCTGTATTTAAATTTGTGTACTGTGTGACACTTTGACGAGGCCCAGTAATGTACAGAGAGCACTCCCATCAGGACGGTTATAAATAAGGCGCTGGCTGAGGCCTCCCTCTTTCATGCGTGCACACACAAGCACACACACAAACACACACACAAGCACACACACAAACACACACACAAGCACACACACAAGCACACACACAAACACACACACAAGCACACACACAAACACACACACAAGCACACACACAAGCACACACACAAACACACACACAAGCACACACACAAGCACACACACAAACACACACACAAACACACACACAAACACAAACACAAACACAAGCACACACACAAACACACACACAAACACAAACACAAGCACACACACAAGCACACACACACAAGCACACACACAAACACACACACAAACACACACACAAACACACACACAAGCACACACACAAACACACACACAAACACACACAAGCACACACACAAACACACACACACACAAGCACACACACAAGCACACACACAAGCACACACACAAACACACACACAAGCACACACAAGCACACACACAAACACACACACAAACACACACAAGCACACACACAAGCACACACACAAACACACACACAAGCACACACACAAGCACACACACAAACACACATACAAACACACACAAGCACACACACAAACACACACACAAACACACAAACAAACACACACACAAACACACACACAAACACACACAAGCACACACACAAGCACACACACAAGCACACACACAAACACGCACACAAACACACACACAAACACGCACACAAACACACACACAAGCACACACACAAACACACACACAAGCACACACACAAGCACACACACAAACACACACACAAACACACACACAAGCACACACACAAACACGCACACAAACACACACACAAGCACACACACAAACACACACACAAGCACACACACAAACACACACACAAGCACACACACAAGCACACACACAAGCACACGCACAAACACACGCACAAGCACACACACAAACACACACACAAGCACACACACAAACACACACACAAGCACACACACAAACACACACACAAGCACACACACAAACACACACACAAGCACACACACAAACACACACACAAGCACACACACAAACACACACACAAACACACACACAAGCACACGCACAAGCACACACACAAGCACACGCACAAACACACGCACAAGCACACGCACAAACACACACACAAGCACACACACAAGCACACACACAAACACACACACAAGCACACACACAAACACACACACAAGCACACACACAAACACACACACAAGCACACACACAAACACACACACAAGCACACACACAAACACACACACAAACACACACACAAGCACACACACAAGCACACGCACAAACACACACACAAGCACACACACAAGCACACACACAAGCACACACACAAGCACACACACAAGCACACGCACAAACACACACACAAGCACACACACAAGCACACACACAAACACACACACAAGCACACACACAAGCACACACACAAACACACACACAAGCACACACACAAGCACACACACAAACACACACACAAGCACACACACAAGCACACACACAAGCACACACACAAGCACACACACAAACACAAACACAAGCACACACACTCACACACACACAAACACACACACAAGCACACACACAAGCACACACACAAACACACACACAAGCACACACACAAGCACACACACAAGCACACACACAAGCACACACACAAACACACACACAAGCACACACAGCTGCACCAGAATAGCTCCAAGGACAGATGTCTTTGGGTCAGACAATATCGGACTTCAGGCTTAAACTACTTTCTGTCAGGTCTTGGACATTCTGTGAGGTTAGAAAAACCGACAGACACCTAATTTCATGATATTCAAAGAGCAAAGTACAAACTAGATTATTATTATTAATTATCAACTTTATTCACATTTGTCCAGGCAGTGTAGAAACCCAAAATATCTTCATCTTATTAAAATTCTAGTCTCTTTTTTTGCTTTGAACTACTTGACACTTGTTTGGTCCGGCTCCGCTCTTTAGCATAAGCACTGATGTATAGTCTTGCGTCACATAAATTATTCATGGAAATCTATCCCAACACATTTGTAGTAATCTGTCATCATCCGAAGCCTTTTAACCTTTTGCTGGCAAAGTGTTTTCATCCTACCTTGCTATTGAGGGATTCTCTTAGGTGCACACTGCCATCTAGTGTTTTGTGGACATACTGAAGTGGAGTCTGTAAAGTTAAAGCAGTTTAAAGCAGAAGAAAAATATTGAGAACAAAGAAAAGAAGAAAGTCAGCACCGAATGTAAAATAACTCCATTTATTGATAAAAAGATTGCACATGTCTTAAAAGGATTTTGATTTCATACTCGGATTAAAGGATCCAAGTTCTTATGACTCTGATGCACCTAAAATTAAACTATTTAATTAAAAGTCACTTGTGCCTTTACTTTTTCTTTTGACTTTAGAACGCTATTGATCGCTTTTATTCATATAAAAGTCTAAAAGTTCCTAAAGTAATTCCCTCAGATCCTGAAACAGCTCGCTGGAGTTGCAGCATAATTGTCAAGATTTTGAGGTCACAACTCACTCCAGGAACTCTAAGACACTTGCCTGACACTATGTCCATTAAATGCATTTGTCCAAAATAAAAAATGCTTGAGAGTACGAGAGGGCACAAGAGTAAGTGAAAAGTTTTTAAAGTAATCTTTCAACACGTCGTCTGATTCGTAAAAATCAAGTCAGGAAGCACCGTGTTGAAGCTAAAGCCTTAGAACTTCCACAAAGACCATAAAACAAACATACAGTGCTTTACAGAATAGATAGGTTATAAAAGTATATAGATGAATTTTAAGCAGATTAAGAAGCAGATTTAAGCATATTGTTATACAAGTGTTGTACACAATCTATGCATTATTGATGTTTTTGATTAAATGGGACCATTTATTCAAAAAACATCACTTGTTTTTCTGTAAATATAGTTTAATAACTAATTTAAAGTTCATGATTGTATTTAAAGCAGAGTTGAAAATCAACTACAAACTCTGTGGAACAACAGTATATGATCTCTATTGTTACTAATAAAGGGGAACGTGCATTAAAAAGATGGTTTCAACTCAATAACGTATAGACGGTCAGGGGAGTTCTGAGTTTATTCAGTTTAAAAACTGGGGAAAAAACAAATGTCAATCAATCCCATAAACATACAAACAAAAGACAAAAGTTATTTTTTCTTTTTTACCTTTGAAATTTTTTTATTTTATTTTATTCACTTTTTTTTCTTGCTCCCATTAAAGAAAGGTTGGCATAAAACTTAAGAACAATGTTGAAATACAGGACCAATTTGGATCATAACGTGAACAGAAACTAGAAGAATCGGCGCTAATGGCAAACATCACGGTGAATGGATAAGGCCGGGTGCTTTTCTTTTATTATTATTTGGATGAACTCTTGCAGTTGCCTCCGTTCTCCATTATCTTGCGTTTCTTCTCTTCTGTTGAGGCTTTGAAGAGGTTGGCTCTGTAGAACTGCAGCTCTTTAATGCTTTCCCGGATGTCGTCCAGTGCTCTAAACAAATACACAACAGTGTCTCCATTAAAATAATCATTACCGTTTCTATTCTATTGTATACTACAGCATCTGAAGATTTTGTAGTTAATTTACTGCAAACAGCGGTCCCTAATGAGACTTGAATAAGAAACTAGATGACAACAAATGAAGAAGTAATAGATGGTAAAATAATTGGGAGTGCAGCAAACAATGTGTCAAAATGCCATTATTTTCTTTTCATATTTGTTTCCTTTTTGTAATTGCAGACAAGTGTCCATCTGCCATGGCTTCATCACTGCTCGCGTCTTACCTGTGAGATGCTTTCTTATGAGGCACCATCTTGTAATCCTCTGGAAACCAGCGCCTGAAAGAGTTAACACAACAAAACAACATTAATCTAGCCGTTTGCTTTCAGTAAATGCAGACCACCTCATCAACGCTGCATTAAAACCAGGCCTTTGACATCCAACTGATGAAAGCAGGGGGAGATCATTAGTGGAGCTTAAGTAAATAACAAGGCTTTAATGAGACGAGCAAGGAAAATGCCCATTAGGCAAGTTAAATAGACTAGAAAAAAAAAATCTAATTACAAAAGGTTGTGGTCACAATTAGTTTACAGAGGTATGTTCTGTCAAAAAGAAAGGTCAACTAAATATGAACAAATCCTTCTTCTGAACTACACAAAGAATGCAAACTAAAGTGGGCTCATTATATCACATATGAAACCTTTGTTGAGTCCGTGTGGCATGCAGCAGTCGTACTTCTGGAGATCTTCTGGTGATGCAAGAATTATGGTATCAACAATGTAGCACACAAGTGTGACGCAAGTCAGACCAAACGAGAACTGTGCTCCACATCGTGCTCACTCAGCTTCAGCGGATTCAAAAATAAACGTGTGTTCCTGCAGCCCTGAAACAGAGCTAAACCAACTAACAGACTTCATGCAACAGAGACGGAGGCTACCTGTAACAGCAGCTAAACCTTTTGAACCCAAGCAACTGTTACGAGTGACGCATAATTATTTCATCTGCTGCTTAGAACTAATTAGGACTAGAAAGAAACAGCAGACCACAACCACAGAAGAGCGTGACAATTAATTAAAGCAGCGTAGAAAAAGCAAAATCATTAAAATAAAGATTATGGGTGCTATGGATTTGAAGGATATTGTCATTTCTCCTAAATTACTTGATGTGGCCAAATCGGTAACCCCCAATACAATCACTGAAAACTGAGTTTAAATTACTGCATTCATTTATTTGAAAGGAATCTATTTGAATTTTACTTTTACAGTAATCAATACATTTGCCCATGTCCGTTTTACCTAGAAATTAAAAGTGTTTGAAGAAAAAAAAAGAAATGACGTGTAATTACAATACTATGATACCATGATGTTTACCTAATGAGAGAGTCTGAGACCATCCTAAAGTCTATTTGGTTCAGAAAAAAAAAAAAAAAAAAAAAAGGTATTGTTGTGTAACGATACAGTGTAACCAGACACTTGCCTGCAGAGCTCCTTGATGGTGCTGACGTCAATGATTCTGTAATGGAGGTGGCACATAAACTGTGGCATGTATTTGTCCAGGAAGCGCTTGTCTGCATGAACAGAGTTACCTGCAGAGAGAACAAGCATAAGCTGAAATTTCTACATTATAATAATCATAAAAACATGTACCGAGACCAAAACTCACCAGCTAGAGGACACTGTCCAGGCGGTGTGTGTTGTCGGACGAAGGACAGGAACTCGTACTCGGCTTGTTCCAGGGTGATCTTGCTGCTCCTTACAGCCTGGGTCAGCCCTGACTGAGACACAGTTTACACTGACCATATGTTCTCAGCTAAAATTAATGCAATAAGCAAACTTGGAGGAAGGAGGAAACAAAGGAATGCAGCAGGGTTTTATGAGACGTCTGCATGGTGTCCACAGATGGGCCTCATGCATGAATGGCCAGTAGTCACAGATGTGGTCCTAAAATGAATAAACAAACAGCTGTCCCTCTGTTTCTGAGGGGTTCTTTATGGTAAATGCAGTGGTGATGCCTTTAGGGTATGAAAACACAATTACTTTTTAAAATGCTATTTGTCAACATAAGCAGACCCTGCTTACTGCGAACAAGAACAATAAAGAGGATATGATAAATTGTTTATTACACACTGCAACACTGCCAAAGTTGTATGCTTTTGTAGTAGCGCTTTGCTTTGCTATTTTTCACTTTAGTATTTCAATTAACACCAAGCATACCAGCCTACAAAGCTCATTTCCTTACATTATCATCCTATGGCTACATTTGTACATTTTGAGTAAAATGTACTTGTGCTACACTACACTTTTGTTTGACCTTGTACATTAAAAACCTGAAATTAGTAGAAATCCGAAATATAACGTACACAAGGACACAGAAAAAAATATGTCAGTTGCTTCTGAAATGACCAGGTAGTTTGTAAAAAAAAAAAGGGGATCCATTTCAAAGAAGCAGAATAGCTAAGAGAGATTAGAGAAAATGTCAACTCAAAATAAATAAAACACCAAAACCTGTGAGTTTAGCTTCCATTCACAAAGCCCTTACCTTGCCATGATGCTCTTTGCACCAGTCCGACATGCCGTCCAGCAGCATGTCTGGTTGCTTTATGATCAAATTGGGCCCCTGCCAAACGAGAGCAGGTTAGTTCAGTTCAACCAGAAAACAGGAAAAGAGACACAAGCCATGGTGTGCTGTGCTGTTTATGTTACCTCAGCCAGAACATTCAGGTCTGAATCGGTGATGATGCACGCCATTTCAATGATCTGGTCCTTCTCGATGTCCAGGCCAGTCATCTGAAGAACACACATCAAACACAGAAACTTAAATCTGAGGTCTTACCCAGCGTTGCCACTAAGAAAGTAATTTTCTGATGTGGTAGCCATTTTGTTCACTGAAACAGCCCAAAAGTGATGCTGCCCTACAGAATTTTCCATTCATTCTTTATGCAAATGAATGGAAAATGCAAAATAAAGAACTAAAGTTTCATGAAGGTCATGTGCTTCTCTAGACACAATGACCGCTGTACAAGAAGCCCCTCAAGGTGGTATGGTGGTATATATGTATATAAATAAATATTGTATTGCTTACAAAAAAATTAAAATAAAAAGCTTTGATGTTTGTTAATTAACTTCCATGTATTTAACACAAATAATACCCAGCTAAAAAAAATTGCATATATATATATATTACAAGTAGGGCAAAGTAGCATCTAAGAGTATATCAACTATGTCAATGTTTTTTATTTATTTTTTTATCTTTTCATGTAGGCTACTGTACAAAAGTGGTATGTTTGAACCTGGTGCAATATCTAAAAACTATAAACTTTGTCCATTGCCAAAATTTGCTCAGTTAGTTAAGTCAGAAAAACATTAGGATTAACGTCGTACTTCCGGTTTAAATCTTAGCTACGCTGCACAAAGTTAATATGCCACAACTCGCTGTCAGTGGTTTAGCCAGAATGTATTAACAGAATTGTGTTAAGCTGCACGAATAACTGTCCTTTTCCTATTGACAGCAATGGTCACCCGTTGTCAGCTAATAATAATATTTTGTCACGCCCCTGTACTAGTTTGATATAACATTAGCAGTAGCGTTAGCATTATCAGGTATATAGAATATTGTAATGTAACTTATCAGTAAGTTAGGAAGCAAAGAGTTAGTTTAAGCTGCGCACTTGCCTCCAGGTCCACCCACACCATTCTCTGGGACATCGCGGCGGACAACATGCTGTAGTTTGTTGAAATCTTGCTGGACAACTGAAAGCCAAAAGAATAACCCAGACCTAAAGTGCCGACAGGCCCTACTGCCAGCGGCTTGTTGTTGGTCCGTAGCGTGTTAAGGCTGCGGGATTGTTGTGGAACTTCTGCAACGCAACAGCGGAACTGCTGTCTCTTCCCGCAAAGAAATCTCAAAGTAGCCCATGCCGGGGTTCGCAGGCAGCACACCGGCATCCTGTGCCCAATTCCGACTGGAACTGTCGTAAAATCAGCACTTCACTAATACGCTGTTTCTCCACAAGGGTGCGCCCTGTCCATATACACTGCTATAAACACTGCTGACAGTTTTAGAACAAAATAAATAAATACCTAATGAATTTTATTTATGTATTGCTGAAATGACTCTTGTTTGACATGCCTGTCTTGTCCTGAACATTTTTTATTTAATTGTAAGACAACTCTTAAATGGATTTACAATTTAAAATGCAGGACTTCATACTTAATGGTGTAAATTAAACAATAAAGATCTATCTGTAACCCCAAAAGCCCTTTATAGCCTAAAACAGAGATACCAAGAAATGACAAAAAGTAGCAAACACATGCCTGTTAGTGTGGTCATGATGGCAGACAATAATTTATGGCAGTCATGACTATAGCCAACACTTTTCAAACCATTTACTTTTAAAATTATTGAGGTCCAAATCAACTGCTCACACCTGTTGTTTTCGGATTATCAATTCAATTCTACATATCTTAAAATGTGATGTCAGTTTGTGGCGAGCAGTGGGCTAAATGAGAAGTGAAATTCTGAGATTTGAGGGTAAAATTCTGAGAAATAAGTCAGAATTCTGAGAATAAAGAAAGTCAGAAGTATTAGATATTAGAGATTGGAATCCAATTGTGGGTGTTTAGTCTGTCATTATAAACTTTGACTCCCCACCCCATGTACCTGTTAATTCATTTTCTAAGATAAACCTCTAAAATAAACCGGTTTTCCACAGCCAGTGAACAAGCCATCACCAAAAAGTGTTTGAATCCATTTATATAGTTTATTGTATGGATTTTGCTGTTTTTTTTTCTTCCACAAAGTCTGTCCTTACAGGCATCCATACCTCTGACTTTGATTTCAGAATTCTACCTTTAAAAAAATATATTTTTCACAGTGGTCCAAATTCTCTATAATAATAACATACAACATAATTACAACAAGGACATTTCTAAGGAAGTATATAAACATACTTTCAGCTCACATAACAGAAATCAAGAAAAAAAAGTATTGATGCAATTTGTATAAATCAATTCTGACATTCAGTTTGGAGAAGATTTTCTTGACCAGGACCACACCCCTAAATGCACTGAAGCAACTGCCATGGGATTAGTTGATTAGATTCTTGTATTAATTAGAAATTGAACAGGTGTTCCTAATAATCCTTTAGGTGAGTGTATATGACTATATATATATATATATATATATTTTATAGCGTTTATTGTCCTGAATAATAATGACTGTGATAGTAACAGTGATGTCACCTGCAGTAATCAGTAATCTGTGATGAACGGCCTCCTGCACAGCCTCTGTCTACACCAGGGACACCAGCAGCTACTGTTTGTGGTACACAAGCACAAACCTCCAAAAGCACAATGAGCCATGCACCACTTACAGCTCTGTTGGACACACACTATCAGCTGGTGGACAATTAGTTACAGCTGATCATCCAAGTGTGAACTGCAGATGTTTTGGAGCCACAGACACACACTGTAAATACTACAGTGAGGGGAAAACCCAGTCTGTATAATGAGTTGCCATTGTACTTTTCAGCTAGCTGTGGTTTTGTTAACAGCTTTAACCACAGATGTAAAAACACAACAATATTTAAAACTAAAAGAAAAAATATAACATGTTGCCTTTAAATGTTGATAAAATAGCTTAAATGTTTGTATTAGGGCTGCATGATATTTGAAAAAATGTGATATGCATATGGAGCTGGTGCTTAGCGGATCGGGCAGCAGTCGAAGGCAGGGGCCCTGATGACCCAATCTCTGGACATGGAAACCCGCTTTAGAGATGTGGAACGTCAACTCTCTGGTGTCCCCACCAAGAGCTTGAGCTAGTGCGGGAGGTTGCGAGGTACCGACTAGAGATGGACGGGCTTACCTCCACGCACAGCTTGAGCTCTGGAAACATACTCCACAAGAGAGGCTGGACTCTCCTCTACTCTGGAGTTGCCTGCAGTGAGAGGCGACAGGCTGGTGTAGGCTTGCTCATAGCACCCAAGCTCAGCCGCCATGTCTTGGAGTTCACCACAGTGAACGAGAGGGTCACTTTCCTGCTCCTTTATAGGTCTCTCCAAATGGCAGTGCAGAGAACCCGGCCTTCCTGGAGTCTCTGGGAGGGGTGCTGAACAGTACTCACGTGGGCAACGACAGTGACACCTGAAGGGGCTTTATTGTGGGAAATGCCCCCCCTCCATATGAACCCGAGTGGTGTTCTGTTATTGTATTTCTGTGCTACAGTTTGTCCATAATAAACACCATGTTCAAGCATAAGGGTGTCCACCAGTGCACATGGCCCCAGGACATCCTTGGTCGATGATCAACTTTGTAGTCGTTTTGTCTGACCATCAACATGTCTTCCACTGAGAAAGCAGAGGCTGAGGGCTCAAAGGTGGACTCGTCCATCACCCAAACTGAAGTCATTGAGAAGCTTCTTGGGGGTAAGAGATCCTCAAGTCTCTGTCTTGTTGTCGGGCTGTCTTGGCTGACATCCCTATGCAACATCGTGTGGCGGTTGGGGACAGTACCTCTGGACTGGCAGACTGAGTTGGTGGTCCCTCTTTTAAAGGAGAACTAGAGGGTGTGTTCCAACTACATGGGGAACACACTCCTCAACCTCCCTGGGAAAGTCTGTGCCAGGGTATGGAGAGGAGAACTGCAGCACTGTCAGTCTCTAAATGTCAGTCCTGTGATGGTGCAGCTTCTGCAGTGATGCAGTTGATGTACCAGTCTGTTGCTCCCTTAGAGATAGGGTGAGGAGTTCAGTAACTTCTCCTCCACATGAAGCGGAGCCAGCTGAGGAGGCTTGGGCATCTGTTCTGGATACCTCCTGGAAGCCTTTCTGGGGAGGTTAAAGTAAAAGTAAAGTAAATGTCTTTGACAGGGGACACCATTATGTTATTGTGATACAAGTAGGTCAGTTCATACTGGTGTTGTGTCCTTGGGCAAGACACTTAACCCACCTTGCCTCCAGTGGTCAGCTGTAACACTGGTAAAGCGCTTTGAGTGCCTACTAGGTGGAAAAGCGCAATATAAATAAATTAATAAAAATAAACATAAAACCCGGCTGACTCAAAACATCCTCGGCTGACTACGGTCTTTCTGTGAGGAGTCGTCATGTCCTCCACATGTTATCGTGGGTTATCTGTCGTCCTCCCACCATCCAAAGACATGCATGTATAGGTCAATTGGCAACTGTAAAGTGTCAGTAGTGAATGAATGTGAGAGTGAATGGTTGTCTGTCAGTGTTTGTCTCTAAATGTCAGCCCTGCAACTAACTGGTCACATTTACATTTATTTATTTTGCAGACGCTTTTACCCAAAGCAACTTACATTGAGCTATAAATTACCATTGTTAAAGGCACTGGAGGCAAGGTGGGACTAAGCGGTAGAAAAAGATTGAAAATTATTAATGATTAGGTGTTGTTGGAGAGTAATAAACAAGTAAAATTTATTGTTAAGTGAGGGTGTGGAAATGTATTTTATTTCATGAAAAGTTTTGTCACAACGTCGCTCAAACTCATACTCAACTCATACTTTAAACCAAAAACCCTATTACTAAACCCAGTAAAAATGATATTTTATAGAAATCACTAGGAACAAGTGTCCCATGATCGCAACAGAAGAAATATACAGGGTAACAAATGCTTTATTTCAGTACTCTGAGCTTGTGAATTATTAAATTTGAACTTCTCCTAAATTAAATTTATTGAATCCAGGACACAGCCAAAATATAACCATCAACGTATATTGACAAAATGCCATGAAGTTGCAGCACTTTGTCTTTGTAAAACAGAAGTACGGCTAAAACAGTGATTACTTATGGTGACACAGTTGATCAATAGCCACTTATGAAGTGAGAATAACAGCAGACTTACAATATTCAAAATAAAAAAGACAAGTAGTGACTTTGGAGCTCCATAAATCCACTGTCTTTTTCCAGAACCAGGTCAGTGCCAATCATTCAAAGCCGGAATATGGAAATACAAAGGAACAACGTCTGAAGTTAGCTACTGTTTTATAACGCAGTGCCGAATATCTGCATGTGTGGAGAGTTACATTCAGATCAATGTGCTTTATAGACAAGCTTCCCTTAGGGCTTTTCACTGACCACATAAAGTCCAGGGCCAGTCAGCACTAAGTCGAGCAGGAGAGATGTGACAAAGCCTCGTCAGCGGTTTCTCTGCCCCATCTCTTTGTCGTGAGTGCACCCACTTCTTTTACACCGAGGTATGTCATGTTAGTGCACTTACAACACAAGCATCATAAGTGATGACAACCTCTTTATTGTTCATTCAGTGACTTGTTCAACTTTCACTGTGCAGAATAATTTTATTGCAGTGTTAAAAACGTAGTATTCTTCTGTTGTGTTTTTATGAGGCTTTATTATGTATTTTATCTGAGCTTATGCATGGTTGTTGATAATAATGATAATGGATTGGTTTTATATATTTTCAAAGCGCTTTACAGAGTCGATTATTCATTCACTCCACAGTCACACACTGGTGGTGGAGACGTGACAGCCATTTTACACGTACAGACTCTCCAACCTCCAAACATTCTCACACATCCGTACACCAGAGCTGTGGCACTGGAGGCAAGGTGGGTTAAGTGTCTTTCCCAAGGACACAAGAACAGTATGAACTGTGGGGAGAGTGGGAATCGAACCGTCTACATGAGCTACTATCAATGTGTGTATACAGCACTTTGTGAGGTTCAAGTGAGGTGTTTTTTTATTGTGGTGTATAAATGTGGCTTATATAACTAAAATTAAACTGAACTTATGCCAAGATAAGTGGTGTGCAATTTATGTACCCTTCTCGGGCACCCAAAGCGCTTTAAGGTGTCTTGCCCTAGGACACTACGACAGTATGAACAGGGAGAGCAGTAATCAAACTGCTAACTTTCTGGTTACAGAACAACTGCTCTATCCCTTGTTGAAACAATTAATTCCTGTTTCAACAACAGCATGTCCCTGCACGGCTACCATAGATGCTCAAAGGCTGCAGACAGCTATCCCCTAAGTTGGTAGAATCCGGGAGATTTAATCCATATTACCGTGTTTACCCTGAACTCTCCAATGACACTGATGGCTTGTGTTTCCTCAGACGTATTACAACCTTGGCTTATGACTGCAAACTTTAAATGAAGGGTAAATCTGGGTGAAAAACTTTCCAAGTGCAGTTTGTCTTGTTCTCAGACGCACCATTCTGAGCCACTGAGTTGGAGAGATCTGTTAATCGAGCCGCCGTGGAACAGATGTTGTGCACTGAGTTTGCCATGAAGCATGACAAGAGGAGTGACAACCGCCTTTAAACGATATTGCAGCAGACCTTCCAAAGTCTGGCGTGGAGATGAGTGCTCGTCCATGTTTTCTCCGGCTCATTTTCTCCCAGATATGTCTCCTGTAAATGAACAACCTGAGCACCTTCAAGTGACATTTTGCACTTAACTGCTCTCTGCATTTACACACCATTTACAATTCAGGACCAGAGAAAATGTTTTTTGCTCACCTCGCTGAATTTAAAAGGATGAACCTGAATGTCTTTGATGGGTGCATCTGTGTTGTCTGCCACTGGATGGTGCCAGAGCTCTTTCTACAATTACACATGTCATTAGGCTTTATTCACTTGTTCCATGTTCCCAAAGATTCAGCATTTATGAGTCTGACTCATTGTCTATGTTTTTTCAGGTATGAAGCATTCTAACCAGACTTGTTAGATTAGACAGTTCTGTAATGTCGTTCCATCTAGGTAGGCTTCCACAGTACCTGGAGGAACTACCTCCCAGTGACCAGCTTTCCCATCTGATCAGACTAATGGCATGTTGGTGGCATTAGGTGTGTTCGAGATGACCCAGGCCTGCTCACATTTGATCGGTTCGTTTTGTGTCCGACTTGATGCTTGTCAGTGTGAGTAGTGACAGCTGATTGGATCTGAGCGCGACACTTCACTTCATCTTGAGCATACCTATTAGTAATGGTCATGGTATCGGCATAACATTGAACCAGCACCAACTTGAGATAAAACGCATTGCCTTGATTATGACAAGATGGATTTCTGTGAGTTTGAGAACTCACCAGTCTCACAAGAATCCAGTTGCTGCTGCAGGTATAAGGATTCAGAATTTAAAATGACCAGCCAAGACTTTTTTTACTCAGTCAGTTCTGTAGGGCAAAGTTTATTTTAGTCAAATCTAATCTATTTTTCTGCTTTCTGTGGTTCGTTCTGCGTCATGACCAAAAAGACAAGGTCCGCTGAAATATTTTTTTTCCTTAAGGTACTGGGTGCTCCTAGAGATAGGGTGAGGAAGTTGGTCACTAGAGTGGAACTTGGAGCGGATCTGCTACTCCTCCACATTGCAAAAAGCCAGCTGAGGTGGCTTATACATATAGGTCCAACATGACTGATGCATTGGAGGTAGTCAGAGCACAGACACTGCATTAGTATAAGTGTGTGTGATTGTGGAGGTGAGTTTTGTGGTGGCTGGAGAAAGCTGTGAGCGCCTTGTGTATGGCAACCCCCTTCTCTGTCTGCCCCAGGTGTGAATGTGTGTGACTGGGATAATTGGAAACATAAAGTAAAATGCCCAAAAAGGGTACAAAAAAGCGCTATATAAATGCACACCATTTACCATTTTACCATTAGGCTCACAGTGTTTGGATTCAGAGAAACCTGATTTTGATTCTCGTGCAGACCAACCGGGCAGTGGGAGCAATTTTTATTTGAAAGGCTAAAATGCCAGTATCAATAGTGGAGTCTTGTAGTGCACCTTTAACTGATTTTACTATTACTTCTGTTTATTTATTCCTTCATGTCTCCATTTTAACTCTTTACTTACTGACCCCTTGCTATGAGAATAAGTGTCCAATGTTGCACTGGGCTGGATGTGGAAAGAGGCTGAGAATGGATTTAGCTTTTATTTTGAACGGTTTATAGCTGAAAGTAAAAGCATATCCAGAGTGTGTAAAGTGTGTGTGGTCAGAGAGGAGCGCTGTCACACTGTTAGCGGTGCGTCTAATGCAGCGCTCGTGCTCTGACTACCTCTAATGCATCAGTTGTGTCGTACCTATATGTATATGCATCCCAGTTGTCAGAGGAACATGCTCCATTTCCACAGATCAGTGACCAGGGCGGGCTGCAGGTAATAAGCCCGTTCTGAAGAAGAGGCAGTGGTGGATGAAATTGTCAACTCCTATTTCCACTCCAACGAACAGAACTCTCCCCCAAAATGGACTGAATTAAAACCTCTAACGCTCATCTTTTAGAATATTTTTCATTCCATTTTAAAGGAGTTGACTGTACTTTGGCATTGATTTTACTACACAATATGATAAATGGCTTTAGGATGCCTCCGAAATGTTAAGAGGACAATCTACTTGCCTTTGTTCAAAAAAAATATATATTATTAAAACTTTTTTGTCCTTAGAAATAAAATTTGTAAAAAAATAAATGAAAAATTGTAAAACTCTCATACATGATTGCTGTGCTGATAATTTGACATTATTGGTTCTCAGTTTTCAAGGTCATCTTGAAGAAAAGGTTAAAGCAAGTTAAGTCCAGATGCCTTTGCTTTAACCTTTTCTTTTTGTATTGTACTTGATTACATCAGGCATTTGGATGGGTAATTTTGTCCTTTGTCTATAACAATTTACGCTTTTATTAGATATTCAAGTTAAAAGTTTGTGAATTTTACACAAAGAGAATATATACATAGCCATTATTAGATTACATTAGTTAAAGACCTATAAAATAGCATTACTTTATATTGACAATGAGTTTTAACTACTCTGCTCATTGAGTGTGTTCACATACGTATGTATCCCAGTTTAAAGTTTACCTCTTTGTGCATGTAAACACGATCCTTATTCAGAATCCATGATAAGACAGCATATATGACGTAACTTGGTTCCTGGCGGCTGCTGAAGAACTGAGCATGTGCCAACTTCCTAACTTTTAGTTTCTTATTATCAGACCAATGTTTGTGAGTCTTGCACCTTAACATGTTTAGACTGCTAAACTTCCTGCAGTCTTTCTCAGAAGAGTCATATGATGTTAAAAATATTGACCTGATTATGAGAAACTAAAAGTAAACTTTTGTGGAAGACCAAATTAATATTTTTGGATTATGTGCATCAAATGACACAAAAGAAACGTGGCGCAGGCAGCAGCTTTTAAACAGTGACAAAACCCATAACTGTTCATTGAAAAACTTCAAATTGTCACTAACCAATATATCACTAAGTGATATTCCACAAAAGGGAACGGTGTGCTGGTCTTAGACTTCTAAATTATTATTCCACAGCTGTTCTTTCTTCACTCATTGTTCGTTGTCCTGTGCTCACTCAAGCCAAAGGTCAGGACTTTATTTGGTAATTATTTTTCTGTTGATGGAAATGTGTTAATAAACACCATAATCCCAATCAGGACATGGCTCATAACCGCCCTACTCAAATGCATGTACAAGAATATTGATTGTTTTTGGCTAATAATTCTTAAAACATAACTAAAAAAAATCAATCATATACTGCTTTGTCTCTTGCCACTGCTCATTTATGATCGAATTAATGGCTCCAATGGTCTTGTGTGGTTTCAGTGTGTTTAATGTGCTCACAGGTTCACAACCACAAAGACTCACAGTCCAACTTTTACCTAAGTTTGTATGAAATATTAAATAGCTTTAGTTAAATCCATAACTCTCCCAGTTTGTTTAGTTTAGTTCATACAGTGTGGTTTTAATTGCATTTTAATAATTAGGACCTGCGGATAGAGTTGACATAGCCTCACGTTGTTTATATCTGGTTAGGACTTTTGACTTTGATACAACTTGTAATTTGGCGTTTAAAAATCTAAACTCCTCCGCGTCTAATGAGCTAAGGCTGATTTGAGTGGACGTAATTGTAAGTATACACCTTAATTACACGCTCGTTATGTGAATGAGGTCTCTGCTGGATTACAGTGTTTGAACGTGGCGGTTAATTATTTGAAAGTAAATACATACAATAGAAGTAAAGCAGTGTTGTTTGTATAGTTTTAAGACTGGCTGTAAAATGTAGGATAAAAGCCTTCCCAGAGACAGAGATTACATTAAAAGCACACTGTGTAGAATGTTGTAGTAAACCCTCTTTGCATTTGTCTACCTTCTATCATGAATTATTCTATTCTATGTTAAGGAAGATGTGAATAAACCGTACTCAGTTTAATGTTCGCTGCAACAAAATACGGGCTCATCCTCCAGCCTCTCGCTGCCACACACCAGGTTTTACTTTCAATTTTAAATATTCAGTTTTTACAATGTCTGTGAAGGTTAGTTTTTAATGGGAAAATGTTCCATCTCTTATTCCAAGAGAGTTTTTCAATTCTGAGATCAACTGGTAAGAGAGCTGAGCTTTATCTCTAGAGGGAGGGGTTTGACCTGAAACTAACTCTGATTGGACCAGGCTGTTCTGGTCTTATAGTTGTTACCTTGAAAGGGCAGTGTGACTCTTGAAGGCTCAGGTGTGTCTTTAGTATTACTGTTCACATAGGTGTGAAACTGTTTGGATTTAGGCTTTAACACACTGTTGTTAATTGTAGGCATCAAGAATCTGAGGCAACCTCCTCTGTTCAGAGAAGGCATTTCCATTTTAACAAAAATGGCATCCTTCACACCCCTCTGCCCTGTCTGGCCAAAGTTTATACATAGTAATAATAACAATGCATCCAAGTTCCAAAAAGTCTGATTTAGTGACGTGTTATATCTTGCATAGTGACACAATTCTTGTGGCATGTCAATGAGAGAAGAAGAGTGGAAAGGCATGTCTCTTCAGGGGGTTACCTGTTTCAAACTATCCCATACTGATCTGGACCGTACCCCACAGTGGAGACAAGGCTTTGGAGACATAAATGACAAAAAACAACATACACAACCACCATTTAATTTCTACGCTATAATTTATTAGTATCTAATTACGACACTATGATCTTTAATAAGCTGCAACCATTTTCTGCATAAAAACATTAAACTGCTGTTTTTATTTTACATTTAGTCATTTAGCAGATGCATTTATCCAAAGCAACTTACATTAAGCTTCCATTCACCAGTGTTACAGTGTTGCCTCTCTCATGGAACTGCTTAAAAGGGCCTCGCGTAAGATCGCCACTAATACGGCAATATACCTCCATCCAGCAGAGGGCAGGCTCCAAAAGCAAAAATATAAGGAGTAACCCAATGGCAACTTTAGGGTATAAAAGTATAAAAATCATGTTTACAGCCTGGTACCTAGAGCTACGTTTTTACTATCCGACAACTCTGGGGGGTTAATTTTTGATTAATACAGCTGTTTATGCTATCTGAAAACTATTGTCTTACTATGTAGTAAGAGCAGAAAAGCCTGGATGTAACCACCATTTAATTGCCCTATGGTAAGGCCAATATCGGTGAATAGGGGATCAATGGGCAGATGACAACCATGTTTATACACAATCTATGGTTACAGCTGGAACACCCCCTGGAGGCAAGGTGGATTAAGTGCTTTGCCCAAGGACACAAAGACAGTATGAACTGTGGGGAGAGCAGGAATCCAACCGCCAACCTTCCGGTTATAGGACGACTGCTCTACTACTGAGCCACTGCACCCAATTGGCACTTTTTGGTAAAGATGTTTCATTTTTCTGAAATAACTAATACGAGAGCTGAGCTTTATCTCGAGAGGGAGAGGTTTGACCTTAAACTAACTCTGATTGGACCAGGCTGTTCGGGTCTCATAGTTGTTACCTTGAAAGGGCAGTGTGACTCTTGATGTGAGAGTCATTAGGCTTAATAGTATCACTGCGCCGTTCAGGTGTTGTTGTCTTTCTAGAGTGAAACTGTTTTAATTTAGGTTTCAATTTAAACCAAAGCAAACAAAATCATTCAGCTCTGATTACACCTTGTTACACCATTGTTTTGCAACGGCAAAACCTATTCCTGTTGCACTCCTTTATGTAGAGTATCTACATATATCTTCTTTAATTACCTTCTAAGGCTAGATTTTAAAATCACATTTGGTTGAACTTGCCTGGAATAATGCACAGCTTAAATGCCTGTAAACCTGCTGCTCCTCTCTCCACTGACCATCAGTGGGCAGTATCCCCTCAACATTGTCCTACAGCCTGCTCTGATCTGCTGCCGGGGAAGATCTAAAGGCAGACCCCGAGCAAAGCTGATGAAACTCGGGGTAAGCGCTGCGTTTGGATATTAATGCTGACATTGTTTTACACAGACACTTTACTTGTACAAAATATGAACAGATTCAGAAGTGGACTGATCCTATTATTTAACTCCTCTTTCCAAACCTAACACTAGAGTATGTGTTATTCACATTTCACTTTAATCAATGCATTGTTTGGACTCTGTTTATTCATATGCGTTACACTTATTTGCTTGTTTTGCCCTGCTCGTATATTTATTGCCCCGTTTTTTTTTTTGCTGCACGATTATTTATTCATTGATTTGGTACTTTGTTTACTTATTGATTCAA
Source organism: Neodontobutis hainanensis (assembly GCA_024349245.1). Taxonomy (NCBI): domain Eukaryota; kingdom Metazoa; phylum Chordata; class Actinopteri; order Gobiiformes; family Odontobutidae; genus Neodontobutis; species Neodontobutis hainanensis. The sequence continues at coordinate 810,508 of JALDNG010000090.1, read as the reverse complement.
AAGACTGGCAGAGTGCAATTCTTTCCCTTTCGAACACTCTGTTTCTCTTCGCCTCTGTCTATCCCCCAAAGACTGCAGCAGTTTTAATTAACAGAGAAACAAACGTAGAGCCTGACCCCACGAAGGAAAAGGACACACACGTTTTCAGCTTTTGGAGTCTTAATTGCTATCCTGCTGTAATTATCAAGCCAAGATTGTTGTACATGAATAAAGGTAATTATTGTTCCTGTCGGCAGCCAAAGTGGGAGACATAACAGAAAAGCGGTCGTTCAGTGGAATAGCCACGGAGAAGGTCGTCCTCGGGGGAGATGTTGGGCTGCAAAAGACATAATTCAGGGCTTATTTGAGCCACACAGATGATGTGTGGATGTAATTTTTGTTTTGGTATATTCAAAAGATAAGGTTGTAGAAAATCTTAAAAAAGCACAAAAAAAAAAGAAATTTGTTTCCCCAACAGAAAATCTTTCACATTTCTCAAAAGAGTTTTGTAAGATTATTTGTAACGTGTCATGGCCATAGGGTATACTTTATATGCTGTCATGTGCTTTTAATTCTGATTACTTACAGTGCTTGTTGCTGCTTATGTCTCATTTGGCAAAGATCTTGAATAGTGTGTATGCCTGGACAATATGGACTCAAAATGTGTGTCTTCTATAGTCATGTTTTCAAAGACAATAATATAATTTTTATTTTTCTTCCCTAGACAACAATAATAATCCATCGCCATCTCCTTTTCTTTAACTCATCTTGGATTGGTATGTGGTCTGCCTATTCCCAGAGTGCCTTATTCTGTTCGTCTAAACTGATTGATAAAAAATAATTATAAACTAATGGGATCGAAAGGAAAAATCTTGGTATAGAACATTTCCTACTGCACTCTTGGTTGTCCTACAAGTTACTACCCCATACCCCATGTGAGTTCAAAATTCAGATTTTTGTTCTCAATGAAATGTAATCTGCTTTCCAGATGGTTTCAAAATAGTCATAAGTAAGAGCCCTCGCTTTCTGTATCCGTTGCTTGATGTGCCAACGTTTTGGCTTTCAATACTCCCCAGGCATGTGAAGGACGTCACCTCTTTTTGTCTTGAATTTCATTAGCTGCTCATCATGCACATTAATCCTCACAAACTTGGTCTTGCCTGACTGTGTAGAAACTCCTGCATTACTTGAGACCGAGTTCAGTATCTCTGTTTGGTCTTGCATCTGATGTTCTGCAAAGTCCTCCAAGTCATCCACATGATGTAATGAGGCACCATTGCACTGGATTTCACTTGAAAAGAGTGTGTCCTGAATGAACTGTTCAAATAAGTTTACATCTTATAATTGTTGTTTTACAATTTCTACCCTGTTCTTCTCTGACACGCTCCTGCAAGTTTTCACAAAACACACAATAAAACACCATCTATTCACAGACTTTCAGATGAGACAAAAACTCAACCAGACTTGCAGGCCCGAGGTTAAGCTGTAACCTGACCCGCAGTTCAGATCAGTCGTACTTTTAACCAACTTACTCCGCCAGACGAGCCGATTGCATAGACAATGCCACAGGCAACACTCTGTGAAGCATCCATCCATGCAACAAGAAACAGCACAAATAAAACAATAAAGTTGAACTCCACTGAACAATACATCAGCGTATCATGACCACCATTTTTCAATTATATCGATTGTATTCCAGCAAGTCTTTACCTTGTTCCAAATCCAGTTTCTTTAAATAGTTTATGTCTGCAGAGCTAGAGATGTATTATGCATTGTCCCTCAGCGGACTAGCTCTTTTTCCCAGTCTGCTTGTAAAATTACTTTTAGCTGGGGCATTTTTTGGGAGAAGAGCACCTTGTATTCTGTTACACTTCAGATCGATAATCCACACAGTGTTTTGGAAGAAAAAAAAAAGCTGACTGCAAACACTCGCAGAGTCAAGTGTTTTGACTCGAAGGACACATTGGAGGTCTGTCCATTTGATTTCCGAGCAAAACGTTGTAATAGATCCGTTAAAGGAGGCAAGACCGGAGAAGGAAGCTTTAAATTCATCTGCTTTTGGTGTCCCCGCTTTGAAAGTGAATGAGTCCCCTCCTCGGTTCTTCATTTGGCTCAGTTTTTTAAAATGTTTTCCAATTATGCTTTGTTTTAAAACGCATTATGCAAACTATTTAGTAAACATGGACCACAGTCAAGCAGACAATCAATTTACGTAGCAGGATTCAAAGTGAAAAAAATATTTTTACCCTTAAACAGGATAATTGCTTTGTACTCATTAATTTTAGCTTAACATATCAAATCAATCTATACAGAATGCCATGCCATTACAGCAAATATTAAAGTCTGGCTTATTCGAATGATTCCTCTGGGAACACACTTGGGTTGAATGTGACAGTATATAAGTGGACTTGTATTACCTACCTGCCATGACAATGACGATTTCAACATTGTACTTGCTAATATTTCACCTGTTCTCACCCTAAAGCTGCATTTCTACCTGGAAAGACTCAAATAAAGGAGCACAGACAAATGACTATTGCACTTCATCCATTTTCTTTCACTTTTGTCCATCTTGACTGGAGCCTATCCAAGCAGCTTTGGCTGTGCACACCCTGGACAATGGACAATTAGTCGCAGAGCTAACATCTAATATGACATGCAAACTCCTCACAGAAAGGCCAGACTGTCCAAGGATGTTTGAGTTGAGTTTAATTTATTAATAAAAAGCTGCTGATGCTGATGGCTCCGCTGCTGAGGAGGTGCTGGGGTAGGATTGCTGCGGTGCAAAGGTAGATGACAGAAAAGAGAGGCCGCTTTAAATTTTGACAGCGGAATGATGATTGGCTAAGAGGTAGAGGCGGAAGGTAGTGATTGGCTAAAAAAAGACTGTCAGCAAAGAAAATACAGAGATGCTAAAGATCAGAGGGAGGAGTCCTCCAGGTTGAATTTATGCTTCACCTTGATTATCTGAAACTTTCTTTGCAAACCCCACCCCTCACTCGCAACAACAGCACAGCAACCTTTCCTGCTTTTCTTTCACAAGTGGACCAATTTGTCACCACAGAATACTGAGTTAAGTTTAGAGTTTTCCTTAAACCTTATATCCATTTCAATTTCGTTCCATTTTCTCTAGTTTCTATGTGTAACCAGACATAGTCAGCGCTGTAATAGACACAGAAAAACATTGTTACTCATGAAAAGTGACACCTGATTCTTTTGTACATATGATGGACTCTTTTCAGTGACTGTCCTGGACACATCTATTGCATGGCCGGTCCGTCCTGGGACCCTAACCCTTCTGTGGTTCTCCCTGAGGTTTCTCTTTTTATCTCGGCTGGGTTTGGTGAGATTTTCCTTACTCTGATGAAGGGTCTAAGGACAAAGGGTGTTGTATAGTCCAGCCTGTTAGCAGCATTTTGTCTTTGTAAAGCCCTTTAAGCCAATTGTTGTTGTGATTTTGGACTATAGAAATTAAATGAATAAAATGGGAAATAATATGCAAACAATCAAAAACCAATATAATCATGTGCATCTAAATGTACTCAAGGTTGACCAGCCGGTGTAGACCAATGGGATCGTCACCGACTTCGTCCTCGGACTTTGGCAGCAATTAAAATTTTTGATAATAAAACCTTAATAACAACTTATTGTGTTATTTGTTAGGTACAGATTATCTATATCACAATTTGCTGTCAGGCAGTTTTTCAAAAAATACAAGTTGGACAGTGCAACTATTTATTAAATTTAATAACTTTTTCCTTTATGGCCCTGGCTGCAAAGACATGGATTTATTTTTATCACATATCTGTTGATGTTTTCAGGCTGCAAAAAAGATCTTTTTCAAAAGTGAAAAAAAACTCCAGATGAGGCAGAAATGTATGGATGGACAAAACTGAACGTTTCATATCCGCTGTAATGTGACAGTAGCGGATCACTTTGTCTTTTGACTATTTCTTATGAAACTTTATGATGCAATGTCTGATTTGCCATATTCTAAGCTAAAACATGGTGTAGCTAACAGGTATCAGATTAAGCAGTGAATTATCTCCAGTGACATTCAGTCTCCATAAGTCAGTTTGAACGTATTCATGCAGGTTATACAATAAAGTAGCCATATGACATGCCACCTCAACGTATTCCACTGGTATGGACCTAATAGTTGGAACATTGGATAGATTTATTAAAGTTCTACTGTCAAAAGCAACAAAAACCTTGAAAAGGATCCATAAGCAGGCATTTTTCCCCACAGTAAAGATGCACAGTCAGCGCAGTGTGACTGTTGTAACATGGCTGGCTGCAGTTTGGACAGCGCTCCGTCTGGGTGAGTACTGTTCAGCGGAGATACAGTAGGTGTGCTTCAGTGGGCATGGGCACACGCCATATGTAGCACTCGTCTAGAAACCCCTTTAAGAGAGTTGAAAGGAAAACGACAGGGTTTACTTTATTCAGAATTTATTTTGCTTTAGAAGCTTTTGCTTGTTTGGGGGGAACTTTGATCCAAAGTGATGTTTTGATGTTTTTTTATGATGGATAGAGCTGCACATTCTACACAAAGCATGGAAATTTAATAGCTGGAATGTTGTTCCTAATGAGCTTCAGTCCAAACTCAACAACAATCACTGAGACCAGTTTAATGTTTTAGTGAACCAGAAAACATTCACCTTCTCATTTATCAAACAGTTGATTGTCCTCCCATGAAGCGCTAATGGCTAAATGATCAGAGAACTTATGGATAGGAGAGCACCTGTAAACTGCAGCAGGTCCATCACGTGCTCACCACAGAGTGAAGGTGGCTGAGGATGAGGCTCTAAATGGTCTACACCAGATCGGAGGTTGAGGTAACAGGTCTGTTGTGGGGTTCGGTTTCTTGCCCTGTTTTAGGAACCAATACTTACCCATCTTCATGAATATGTACTGTATATGGCCACCTCACAGAGCTGGTCTGCAGTCTGGGGCTGATGCTGCCCAGGCCTGCTGCTTTCTTGGCCTTCAGTTTTTTCTTACCAGGTGCAATTTTAGAAGAGGAGACAGATGGTTCTAAAAGTTAAAATATATTGACAGAAAAACAGACAGATCTGTTTTTCTTTTTGTAAAACATAATTATAAATATCAATCAAATAGATAAATAAGAGGTCCATATCAAGAGCAAAAAAATGTGTTTTTTTCCCTTTGAGAATATTTATATCACTCTTTTATATCCACTATATCCTGCAATGTTATGTGGTAAAACAGTGATTGTTCATAGTTTACAGCCTCTGTAAAATGAGCGGTCACTGACCTGACCCTTTGCCTCTAACTTTAATGTTTCTTTGTGTGCCATATTACAGCTATATTGTAGCACCTTTACAAGTTATAGAAAGAAACTCTTGCTAAACACACAAGCAATCTACATCTTTACACATCTGCATTTTTTTGCCACGGGGAAAGAATTTGATGCATGAAAAGCACTGAAGCCCCCATTTATTTGGTCTTTTTGAGTAAAATAATTTCTTAAGAATGATTAATAATTGCCTGTTTTGCCTTGAAATGACTGCAAAGTAAACAAGTCATTTGTTAAAGTCTGCTGTTGCATATGTTATAGTTATAGACCCTTACATTCACGCTTTCAAAAATCTGTAATAAACTATTTAATCAATTGGATTAAAAAGAAATCAAGTTGCTGTTGTCCTAGTCTTGTGTTTTCAATCAATTGTCTATTGGCACTGTTAGTAGAGGTATTACAGTGAGCCTTGTGAGTGAACACACCATAGCTCCAGCTCTGAATGGGCTCATATCTCTCCAACAAGGTTAGATAGCACTTAATGTTCCTCCTTCATAAACAGACTCCATGCAAGTATTTGTATGTATTCTCTTCATTTATAATTCAAAGTTATTCAGAAAAAGGAACAAGCAGTATTTTAAAGGTGTGGTTGATAAACGTGCTGAACCTGTTGTCCGCTGCGGTAGAGCCAAACACAAGGCGTGCATCAGTGGTGTCTGCTGCTTTGAGCAAATCTGAGTGTGTTTCAGTTTATTCTCAATTTCTAGTGTGGTCTGTGGCTTAAAGTGAGACAATGGGATGCACCAAGAAAGAAGAGCTTAAAATAATAAAACTCAGACAGGTGTGTCTTGTTTTGGCTGCCCTTAAATAAATCAAAAGTCACTATGTATACATTTTAGGATGCATTTCTTATAATGTAGAAGATCTGTGGTGTCTATAGACCGAGAGAAACAAAAATCCTGTTACAACACAGTTAGTCAATTGCTTGATGCATTGTGATAATTTTAGTTCAAATCTTTTTCTTTGGTTAAAGCTTGGTACATACAAGAACAGAGAAATTTTGTTCTGACCAGGACATTTCACTCAAGAGCACAACTCCTCACTTTTCCTCATTAACCTCGCCTACTTCAGATTTATGACCAATCACACAATAGTTATTGGACACCCACAAGAAAAACGTTCTGCCCATACGATATGTCAAGAACAAGCTGCAAAAACTCCCAAATCAGGGCAAGAACTAAAATGACATCATTTTCTTTTCACCTCAAGAACAAGAAAAAAGGTCTCTGTTCCTGGTGAGTATGTATAACCTTTACTTCAAACCCCTGTCTTTGTACTAGGTTTTACCTTTTTCCCACGGCTGCTGCAGCTTTGCTTGGTCTACATAAACTGCTATATTCTTATCCTTTGCCTACCTAGTGTGTCTGACTCCTCTTGCCACAATAACAAAAGTACAGTCCAAAAGTCCAGTTGCTAGCTGATATATTTTGTTTAATGTGAAAAATTGTCACCAAGCGTTGACAGTAAACCCTCTCCAGCCTAAATGGAGCAGCATCAAGCAAATGAGTTGCTAAATGAGCAGGAATCCACCCGAGTGTGCGTTATCGGAGCAGCTCCGGATCATCACAGCCCTGCCATAGAGCTTAAAGATGACCATGGCAGCTGTTCCCCATTAATTTCCCCACAGAGCAAAAGAGGTAGTTTGATGAGACTTTTAAACTGCTGAGAGGCCTGGCAATAATGAGTCTGGAGTTCCATTTGTAGATGTAATGTCTCAGCAACACATGGATGTCACAGTTGTCCAACAACGCTGCAGAGTTCCTCAAGGTTACCCATGTTGTGGGTTCAGATCCACCGGAAGGCAGCGCTGAGCTGTGGAATCTAATTAACACAAGGGTTAATGAATGTCAGGGAAAAGGTGTCAGGGCTAAGTGTGAAATATAAAGTCGGGCAGGGTTCCCATTTGTCAGTAAAAAAACAGGAATACTGTGGGACAGGCTTCAGTCACGACCCAATGGGATAATGGGATAAGCGAAAGAAGATGAATGAATGAAAACACAAATGTAATGAAACTGGTAAAAAAGGTTGTAAAAATTAAATACATTAAATTGTTTCTCATTTCTGTTTTAACTATTTTTCAACAGGACATAACTGATGACATCAGTGGTTTAAAAAAACAAAACAAACATGCGTTAGACCAAGTCAACCTGACCCACTCATGCAATGGACCCAATTTCATTTCAAGTGTTTTGACAAATTTAGGTATTTTATCAGTTTCTGTTCTCATTATGGCAAAGAGTTCTGCTTCTCTGTCTTCATATGCAGTCTCATATTAATAAAATTTTTTACTGCCCTTGAACTGTCTAGTGTCTATTGCATGGATACACCGCTCATGAAGAGATTTTTAGGCCCTAATTTTCCACATAGAAGCAAATAGATCACCGTTAATGTTCTGGAAATGATCTCTTGAACAACTTGTGACTTGATACTGGTGAAGATTTGTTTGCCAGACTCCAAATGATTACCGTAAATGTGATCTGGCTCTGTGTCTACGGCAGTAAAACAGATGTGCTGATGCTATTAGAGTAGTCTGTTTCTGGTGTGATGGGCAGCATGAAACCATCGCGCTGACCCACACGACTCATCGACTCATTACATTTGGACAAAAGACACCCACAAGAGCACAAGCCTTTATCTCATCAGTGAGATGTAGAAGCTGATCTGTGATTAGACTGATGTCAGGCAGGGATTGAACTCCTCTCAGGCTAATATCACAGAGCTCACCTCAGAGACAAACTTAGAATTAAAACTAATGCAGTAGGGTCTTAATACAGATGGCAACCACTAGAGGCTGCAAATGGCACTACCCCTTGGCCGAATCTGGTAACTGCATCGGATGATGAAGACGGGTTATTTACTCCTTGTCTGACCCAGATAGTGCCTACAATTATGAATAAGTCCACTTCACTGAAGGAAAAACTCCCTCTCATGACATGACATGACATAACATGTTTTGAGTTTGAGTTAAAGAAAAGTAGTGCCAAATGCGCATCATTGTTTTATTGTTGTCGTGCGTAATACATCTAATAATACGTGTAACTTCATGTGTGTTGTGTTGAAAGTATATATAATGCCACTGACAAAATTGTCAGTTATTTAATATTCAATTCAACTGCACTTGTTTATATATAAATCACAGTTAGAGCAGGTCCAGACCATACTCTTGAGAGTTATACATAGATATTCTTAAAATATGGGATTTGGGAATTGTGTCCAAAAATGGCCCAACAGCATGTAAAAATGTAAGAAATGCTCTGGCGGACTTGTTTATATGGCAGTTAATAAAGGGTTAAATTGTAAAATTTGCCGCTAAAGAGACAACACATTCACCACATTAAATGCCAATTTTATACATTATACACTATTTCAAATAATGACGATGTATTACCTTAAATTACTCTAATGTATTGTATATTGAGAGGTGTTTATGTATATTGATGCACAGATAAAGCTTTGCTTTATAAAGCAGTTACAAACTTTATTATAAAATGACCTTGCTACAATGTTATGCCAAAAAGTTATGTTGTGAACAAATAACTTTTTTGATTAAACTGTTTCTTGTTCAACAGATGTTATTTAAATTAATAAGCACACCTGCAGATTTCCACCAGACCTTGAGCATCCTTTGTGCAGATTTTAATAAGTGAACAAAAGCGTCTGAACGTTGATACAACATTTCAAACTCATTCACTTCAGAAAATGCGTTCTAAAAGAAGAGAGTATTTCACTATGAATTGTGATTCGGTCTATTCCAACTTAATCATGAGTGAAATATAAAGGGCTCAGAGAAAAGGTCAGTCATTTAAGGGGCTCTATGTATTTTTTGAAGTTAGAAATATAATATAATTTTGACATTATGCTAAAGTCTGACTAATAAAACAACAGACTGAGGAAGTGCTGGGTGGCACTTTTTACCACTAGATGGAGTCATGAGCCACTGTATTCTGTCTTTGCAACAAATCAACCTGAAAACTTTATTAATCTTTCAAGTGTGATTTGACTGGTGTAGTTAATGAGGTTGGATTGATTATTAGCAAAAATGGGTCCAGCCAAGATTAATTCGATTGCCATTTGCTAATTTTACCGGTTTCTATTCTTTTCCAGAAGAAAAAAAAAAGTTGAAGAAGAAAAAAAAAAAGTTGTACAAAAAAAGAAAATGAAACTGCATAACTGAATTACAACAACATTTAACTGCACCGAAAATGGCAGCACGGCATTACAAAAACATATAGCTGCATCGAAAATAGCCAGACAACAAAATTACAACAAGAACCACATGACATTACATCAGTATTAACCACATGGAATTACAGAAACTATTTTCTTATATCTTAAATGATGAGCTAATTGTTAAAGTTCTCTTGTATTTTGATGTTTTAGTGATGGGCCTATGTGTTTTTCCGATTCATTGAATTATATCATATTACAACTTTAGGCATGGATGGAACTATTGTCTTTCATGCCTGCCTTCTAATCTTTCTTTTTGCACTGCCACTTTTACAGTTTTCATTACAGGCCATCAAAAACTGCCTTATCTCGGAGGTATAATGCCACTTGCACAGTGTCAATAAGCACCATTAAAGTATCCATGAGTCCCTCTGAGCTGCGCCGTGTCTCAGATCAATAGTTTTTGTTGCTCAGTGCCGTCTTCCAAAATGTTGTCATTTATGTGAAGCGGCTTTGTTAGTCCAAGGACCTGCTTAAAACCAGCGCACGTCGGAAAATGTATTAACAAATAAAACATGCAACACTTAATTTTCAGGTGCTTAATTATGTCACTGCTTTTTAATAATGATTTTGAATGGATTTTGATTTCCAATTATTTCAAAGTAAAGCTTCGAATTTATTAGGATTATTCCAGGAAGTTTTTTGACAGATAGTATTGTGTTCACAAATAATAATACTTCCATTTGAACATAACTTATACTGACAGAAAAGGTCAAGACTTAATATTAATTTATTTTCATATTTAGTGTGGAAATTGTTTTGGTTTTTGGAGATTCTGAATCAACCTTATGAGATGATATTTGTGCCACTAGAAAATGAAACGCAAAATGTTGTATTTGAATTTGAAGCGCTCAAATGAGATGTACACAAGTCTTTTATCGCAAGTCTTTTATCACAGATTTGGCTCTGTATAATCTGGTTTATACATAAACTATTATAAAAGGCACCAGAGCAGCCGTGAGATGTGCCTGCCGTTGTATTTGTTTTCTAAGAAGTTTTTTTGGCGCAGTAGAACATGCCACTGTTGATGCACTCCGAGAAGAGATAGGGAGTGAGTGTCATTTATTTTAGAACCAAAATTGAATGGTAGATTTAAACTGAATTTTCAACTCGGAAAAAGCAGTTCCAAAGCAATTTAATTTAATTTCAAAATATAATTAAATTTTCAGTTTATTGCAATTCATTTACAAAGCAATGCATTTGGTTTCAGATTACGCATTTTAATTTCAGTTTTTAAAAAGCATTGATTCATCTTGAGAAATTCAGATTTAGTTTGAGCGCTTCCAATAAAATACAACATATTCTGTTTCAGTTTTTAGTGACACAAATATCAACCCATACAGAGCATTTACCTTTGGAGTACATTTAATATAGATGGCTAAATATAATTGCTTTGGTAAAAATAGCTTGATAAACAAATGTGCAATATAAAAAATGGACAAATAACTATTACTCAGAAAGTCTCCATTGCCAAAATGGGTCTTAAGCATCCTATACTACTTTGGGAACATATTAACTTTGAGGTCCATCAGAGTCACTTTTATAAAAATAGAGGTAAACACTGTTACTGGTTGGATGAACCAAAGTGGAAGGTGAAAAGAAAAACAGATAATGTTTCTTGCAGGAAACTTGTCAGATAAGGTTTTAGCTGTTTGTTGGAGCTCTATTTACAGATTCACCTCATGTTTACACACACACCTACAGTTGTTCTCAGAATTTACGATTGTTTGGCCATTTTTCAGAGAATATGAATGATAACTCATAGTCAGTGGTTGGCTGAAGCCATTCATTGTCATTGTCACTGTGTTTACTCTTTTAAAATCACAATGACAACAGAAACTACCCAAATGACCCTGATCAAAAGTTTATATACCCTGGTGATTTTGGCCTGATAACATGCACACAAGTGACACAAACAAGTTTGAATGTCTACTAAAGGTAACCATCCTCACCTGTGATCTGTTTGTAATCAGTGTGTGTGTATAAAAGGTCAGTGAGTTTCTGAGCTCCAGACACTTGCATCTTTCATCCAGTGCTGGACTGACATTTCTGTTTTCTGAGTCATGGGAAAAGCAAAAATAATTGTCAAAATATTTGCGGAAAAATATAGTATAGTAGTTAAACTGTAGCGGTGTTCAAAATGAGGGATTCTGTTGAACCCAAACCAAGGTCAAGTAGACCAACAAAAATTTCAGCCACAACTGCTAGGAAAATTGTTCAGGATGCGAAGAAAAACACCAAAATAGCTTCAGCTGAAATACAGGACTAAAAAACTATGCAATGCCACAAAGCATCCTGCTTACAATATGCCAAACACCACAGAAGACAAGCCTCAAAACTTCTGGAACAAAGTCATTTGGAGAGATGAGACCAAAATTTTACTTTTTGGCCACAACCGTAAACGTTACATTTGGAGAGGATTCAACAAGGCCTATGATGAAAGGTACACCATTCCTAAACATGGAGGTGGATCACTGATGTTTTGGGGATGTGTGAGCTACAAAGACTCAGGAAACTTGGTCAAAATTGATGGCAAGATGAATTCAGCATGTTATCAGAAAATACTAAAGGAAAATTTGCCCTCATCAGCTGCACATGGGACGTACTTGGACGTTCCAACATGACAACAATCCAAAGCACAAGGCCAAGTCGACCTGTCATTGGCTCCAGCAGCATAAAGTGAAGGTTCTGGACTGATCTTAGTCTCCTGACCTCAGTATCATTGAGCCACTCTGGAGAGATCTTAAACATGCAGCTCATACAAGACATCCCAAGAATTTACAGGAACTGGAGGCTTGTATTGTAGCAATTGTATTGTCATTATAATTTAAAGAGTAAATACAATTGTATGGCTTCACCCAATCACAAGTATGTGTAAAAAAAAACGTATGAGTGGAAAAAAAAGGTTATTGTGTTATATATATATATATATATATATATATATATATATATATATATATATATATATATATATATATATATATATATATATATATATATATATATATATATATATATATATATATATATATATATATATATATATATATATATATATATATTTCTCTAAAAATATCCAAATAATCACAAATTCTGCCAGGGTGTGAAAATTATGAGTACAACTGTATAATTCACTAAAATGCCCCAATAACCCTTTGTAATACAATTTCAGAAGATGCCAAAAATCAATTTTGTCACCAAATTATAAAATGTGCCGCACTAATCCAGTATGAGAAAAAAGTGTCTCAGAGCTCTCCTGTTTCTTCAACCATGTTAATGTGGCAATGCTCCAAAACCTGACAAAAAACATAATTTCTCCAAAAAGCATTACATTTTGCATAACTTTCAAATCCATTGACCAAATATCTTAAAATTTTGCAGGATTTTTCAAGAGCCCTATGTGAGTATTTGCTTTAAACGTTTCACCTGCACTGACCACACTAATTTTTTGGGCGTGTCAGAGCTGACTTTAATGAAAGACTGGACATAGCAAAACCAGGTGTTTTTTTTTTTTTTTTTTTTTTTTTATAGATTGACAAGTGAAGTTGCATATGCCAGAGGTAAAAGCACAACCTATAGTTGTTTTATGGCTTATTTTATTTGTGAACTCAAGGGATATGTTTACAAGATGACAAATATTATGTATTTCACAAATAAGAGCAGGTATTAATATAATGGTATTTTACATGAGTCAATGATGTGCGTCCTGTCTGAACAATGAACCAAATAAACACCACCAGCTTCTAGTGCGCTGGAGGCCTGTCTCTTCTCCGTGTTCACAAAATTAATTTTTCAACTTTGCTGTGTAAAGGTGAGTAAAGCCGAGCACATCCTTGTTTTGGAAGGATTCACTTTTTGAAAAACCTGTGACAGACCCGTGTAAATGAGAGCCCGTTCTCATAACAAGAGAACACATGCTACACACAATTATCTAATCAGTGAGACATAAAAACAGCCGTAATCAGGTGGATGTGTGCACTGGTCTGAAATGGGAAAGCCCAAGTCTGGACTCACTAAAGTCTCCAGCCCCAGGAAAGAGATGCTACTAGAACCACTTGTAAAACGTCCTTACTTATTTCATACTAGTTATTTTTAAGTCATCGCTTCAACAAAGCATAATACAATATAATGTATAATTTAAATATGTATCAAATGTACTGTATAAACACTTAGAAAAGTACATTTCACATATATTGTTAATATTTGATATTATTATAAATAATATCAAACCATATCTGTCTTGGGGCAGACTGACAGAGATGTGGCAGCCATTTTGCGCCTACGTACTCTCGGACCATCACAGAACATTCATACACAGCGCAAGCGGCACTGGATGCAAGGAGGGTTAAACAATAAATACTATAAATACACCACACAGCAAATCCAGTTAGGTCAAATTAACTCCATGGGAGTAAACACAGTTGAGTTATGTTACTCTTTTTGGAGAGTTGTAGCCTAACTCTCATTGAGAGTCAATAATGACTCATAATATTAATGTTAATACTGATGTAACTGTTAAACATTTTTTAAAACATTATTGAAATTATAATTTAACAACTCCTGCGCCAGTTAGCCTTAATCAGGCGTCTGATGAAGTGAAATGATAAGCGGAGAAGCTGTGGCAAAACACTGCATCGCACGGCTTGAGCCCCGATGTGAGGCGAAGATGAAATACACTGTTTTAGCAAAGAAAAATAGCACACACTAGCCACTTTTACATATCAAATGCAGATGTGATTGGGGTTATTTTAACCGCGCACAATTGTTGTTTGCACAGGCAGATGACAAAAACGTGCAATCTACAAAATGCACAAAAAGGCACTTTGCAGGATGTTTGCCTTAATATAACAACTTCCGAGTCATTGTAGTGGGTTATTGGCTCATTTTGTGGTGAATGGGGTCAGTCTCAAACACCTCTGGCGACTCTTTGTGGAAAAACCAGCCTTGCAAAATATACCTGGCAACCCGCCGTACCTTGGATTCAAAGAGTGTTGTGGGAGTCTCGAGTATCACGAGAAACAAATTGCTTAACGACACTTCACACATAAACATTTGCCCCAGTCAGCCTCAGACATTTATTGTGGCAGAGCCAGAGTAGAAAAAGTTAAAGCAGAGAAAATCTGTTGCTCAAAATCAAACAGAAAGAGAGGAGAGTAGGAAGACGCTCATCACTGTTAGTTTTCACGACAGTGTTTTTTTAACATTACACCAAAGCTGTAGGGGGAGCTCTATCTACAAAAACAAACAATGTTAAGTTAAGTCCAAACTGAGTCAATAGCAGCTATAATCCAACAGTTGTGGCTGATAAACTGAGTAATGACAAGGAAAGGGGCGGAGCCTTGAACTAACTCCAAAAGAGTTGCAGCCAAGCTCAGAGTAGCGGATTAAATGGTTTATAATATTCATTATAACTCCAGCATTTGGACCTTTTGACAAAAACATGAATCTCTATGAGATACATGACTCACTTTTTGCCAAACTCCAAGAATTTAACTCCTGGAAATTTGCTGTGCAGTATGTTATCAGGCCTAAACCCCACCTCAGAACGCCTACAATGGCACATGACCCATCCACGTCTGAGTCAGATGAAAGATGGCAAATCAGCCATGTGCTGTCAGCAAGCGTCTCTCATGGAACCTCCTAAATGGTTCTCGAGGGCGCCGCCATACTGCAAAATACAGCGATGTGCCGCTGTCTTCAGGAGGGCAGGCTCCAAAAGTGGAAATATAAGGAGAAATCCGATGGCGACTTTACAAGTGTAAAAATCATGTTTACAGCCTGGTACAAAAGAGGGCTCTGGTCTCTAGAAGTTTTTTCTATGTGACAACTCTGACAACTTTATCTGAAAACTATTGTTTTACTATAGAGTAAAGGCCAAAAAGCCTGAATGTAACCGCCATTTTATTGCCCTTTCATAACGTCAGTATTGGTGAATTGGTGGACCAATGGGCGGATTAGATCCATGTTATTTTCAATCTATGGTCGTAAGATTGCGTGTCTCTGGGAATTTTTGGTAACTTGAGTTACAGCAAGACATGTCCAAAGCCCAACCCAGAATAGTCATTGCACCAGACTAGATTTTAAATGGCTGGCCCTCAGCTTCCATGATAGAATCTTTTGTTTATATCCCACCATTACTGTCAATCTGATGGTGGGAGCACACTCTGTAGCTCTGTCTGTACATTTTACTGTACATCTACTGCTGTTCAGATCTGAAGTCTCTACTGCAGTCCAGATCTCAAAATCAAACTCCTCCTTAGGGTCAGTAAGTTTGGTGTTAATCAGAAAAAAATGTATGAATTTGTGACAGAAAGATCTAGTGTAAGAAATAACAATTGTCACAAATACCACAACTCATTCATACATTCAATAACTCTTGACATTGCCTCCAAATATTGACTTCCACTGCCACTTTAAATAGATGACCTTACAGTCTATTGGTCCACTGTCTTTACTGTGAAAAGTTGAGAAACCTTGAAAAGATGGGAACGTCTAAGGACATGTTCAACAATTAAAATTTCTATTAACATAAATCAGAAAAGCAAGTGTTTAATAAATTAAAGTCATCTTTTTATGGTGTGGTATTGCTGGAATTATATTTTGTGTAATTTATAGTCATTAAAAGTGTCTTTAATTAGAGGTTTTTATTTTGCAAATGTCATGCCGTACTTTGGAGTGCCCCCACTCACCCACCCAGTCAACGTTAGTCAAAAGGCAATAGTACTGTCGCTTCGGTGAAAATAACTTTTATATCTGACCATCAGCATTTCACAGAAATGAACAAACTACAATTTGCAAATTCTCTTCTTTAAATGTTGAGTCAAAAAATTTGATTGGAGATGAGTGATACTGCTGATTGGAGGTTTAGCAGGGCTGGTGTATAAATTAAGATTGTCTGTTGTAGATTTAAATATATATAATATAATATACAAATACAACTCTGAAAAAGGTGGAACACTATGTAAAATGTAAATAAAACAGAATGCAATGATTTGCATATCATAAAACCACAATTCACAATTGAACAAAACCATCCTAGATGTTATAACAAAGACATCTGATCACACCGTTCAGTGCCATTCACAGATGCTAGTTAAAGATGTATCAAGCAAAGAAGAAGCCGTATATAAACACCCCTGTCCTCTCTGGACAAAGCTCAATAGAACAGAGAGCAATGTTGAGTGCTTCACTGGATCATAAAACAGTAACATTAAAAAACAGGTGACAAGTCGGGCTTGACGTCTTATAACTGAAATAAAATAAATTTTATTCTTTAATTGTGACTATGAAGTCTTCATCAGAACTTCACACCTGTGAAAATGTATCACTGTACATTGTGGGCGCAGGGGCTCAGCGGTTGTCCTATAACTGGAAGGTTGGCGGTTTGATTCCTGCTCTGTGTTTTTATTTAACCTTTATTTATTCAGGAAAGTTGCACTAAGATTACTAATCTCTTTCGCAGGGGAGTCCTGGCCTCATAGGTGAGTGAGGGGAACTGTTGTACATGTCTTTAGTTACGTGTAGATATCCAAAATGTCACTGATGAAGACTTCATAGTTGAAACGCTTTTATGAGCAATTAAAGAATTCATTCATTAGAGTTGAATCTGACTGAGTTCTGACAGTTCTTATTCTTGAATAACCTATTAACAGATTCATTTTGCATTTTTTGGCTTTTTTAACAGAAGAAAACATCATTGTTGTAGAAAGCATCTGGACGTAGTTTTCAAGCTGAAGACGTTTTGCCTCTAATTCTATCCATCCATCCATCCATCCATCTTCTTCCGCTTATCCGGGGCCGGGTCGCGGGGGCAGCAGTCTAAGCAGAGAAGCCCAGACTTCCCTCTCCCCAGACACTTCCTCCAGCTCTTCCGGGGGGATACCGAGGCGTTCCCAGGCCAGCCGAGAGACATAGTCCCTCCAGCGTGTCCTAGGTCTTCCCCGAGGTCTCCTCCCGGTGGGACATGCCCGGAACACCTCCCTAGGGAGGCGTCCGGGAGGCATCCGAAACAGATGCCCGAGCCACCTCAGCTGGCTCCTCTCGATGTGAAGGAGCAGCGGCTCTACTTTGAGCTCCTCCCGAGTGACCGAGCTCCTCACCCTATCTCTGAGAGCGCCCCGCCACTCTGCTGAGAAAGCTCATTTCGGCCGCCTGTATCCGGGATCTTGTTCTTTCGGTCATGACCCAAACTTCATGACCATAGGTGAGAGTAGGAACGTAGATCGACCGGTAAATTGAGAGCTTTGCCTTACAGCTCAGCTCCTTCTTCACCACGACAGACCGGTACATCGACCGCATTACTGCAGAAGCTGCACCGATCCGTCTGTCAATCTCACGCTCCTTCCTTCCCTCACTCGTGAACAAGACCCCGAGATACTTGAACTCCTCCACTTGAGGCAGGAGCTCTCCAGCAACCTGAAGGGGGCAAGCCACCCTTTTCCGACTGAGAACCATGGTCTCAGACTTGGAGGTGCTGATCCTCATCCCAGCCGCTTCACACTCGGCTGCAAACCGCCCCAGTGAACATTGAAGGTCCTGGCTTGATGGAGCCAACAGGACAACATCATCTGCAAAAAGCAGAGACGAAATCCTGTGGTCCCTAAGCCAGACTCCCTCCGGCCCCTGGCTGCGCCTAGAAATCCTGTCCATAAAGATAATGAACAGGACCGGTGACAAAGGGCAGCCCTGCCGGAGTCCAACATTCACCGGGAACAGGTCTGACTTACTGCCGGCAATGCGAACCAAGCTCCTGCTCGGTCGTACAGGGACCGGATAGCCCTTAGCAAAGGGCCCCGGACCCCTTACTCCCAGAGCACCCCACAGGGCACCACGAGGACACAGTCGAATGCCTTTTCCAGATCCACAAAGCACATGTGGACTGGTTGGGCAAACTCCCATAAACCCTCCAGCACCCTGGAGAGGGTATAGAGCTGGTCCAGTGTTCCACGACCGGGACGAAACCGCATTGTTCCTCCTGGATCTGAGGTTCGACTATCGGCCGCATTCTCCTCTCCAGTACCCTGGCATAGACTTTCCCGGGGAGGCTGAGGAGTGTGATCCCTCTGTAGTTGGAACACACCCTCCGGTCCCCCTTCTTAAAAAGAGGGACCACCACCCCGGTCTGCCAGTCCAGAGGTACTGTCCTCAAACGCCACGCGATGTTGCAGAGGCGTGTCAACCAAGACAGCCCCACAACATCCAGAGACTTGAGGTACTCAGGGCGTATCTCATCCACCCCCGGTGCCTTGCCACTGAGGAGTTTACCAACTACCTCAGTGACTTCAGCCTGAGTGACGGACGAGTCCACCTCTGAGCCCTCGGCCTCTGCTTCCTCAGTGGAAGACGTGACTCTGGGGTTGAGGAGATCCTCGAAGTATTCCTTCCACCGTCCAACAATATCCCCAGTTGAGGTCAGCAGATTCCCACCTCCACTGTAAACAGTGTTGGCAGGGCACTGCTTCCCCCTCCTGAGGCGCCGGACGGTTTGCCAGAATTTCTTCGAGGCCGACCGATAGTCTTTTTCCATGGCCTCACCGAACTCCTCCCAGACCCGAGTTTTTGCCTCCACAACCACCCGTGCTGCAGCCCGCTTGGCCTGCCGATACCTATCAGCTGCCTCAGGAGTCCCACAAGCCAACCAGGCTCGATAGGTCTCCTTCTTCAGCTTGACAGCATCCCTTACTTCCGGTGTCCACCACCGGGTTCGGGGATTGCCGCCACGACAGGCACCGGAGACTTTGCGGCCACAGCTTCGAGTAGCTGCGTCGACAATGGAGGTGGAAAACATGGTCCACTCAGACTCAATGTCTCCAGTCTCCCTCGGAATCTGGTCAAAGCTCTGTCGGAGGTGGGAGTTGAAGATCTCTCTGACAGGGGACTCGGCCAAACGTTCCCAACAGACCCTCACAGTACGTTTGGGTCTGCCAAGTCTGTCCCGCCTTCTCCCCCGCCATCGGATCCAACTCACCACCAGGTGGTGATCAGTTGACAGCTCCGCCCCTCTCTTCACCCGAGTGTCCAAGACATACGGTCGGAGGTCAGATGAAACAACTACAAAGTCGATCATCGACCTCCGGCCAAGGGTGTCCTGGTGCCACGTGCACTGATGGACACCCTTATGCTTGAACATGGTGTTTGTTATGGACAAACTGTTGCTAGCACAGAAGTCCAATAACAGAACACCACTCGGTTCAGATCAGGGGCCGTTCCTCCCAATCACGCCCCTCCAGGTGTCACTGTCGCTACCCACGTGAGCGTTGAAGTCCCCAGTAGAACGATGGAGTCCCGGTTGGAGCGCTTTCCAGCACCCCTCCCAGAGACTCCAAGAAGGCCGGGTACTCTGCACTGCCATTTGGCCCGTAAGCACAAACAATAGTGAGAGACCTATCCCCGACCCGAAGGCGCAGGGAAGCGACCCTCTCGTTCACCGGGGTGAACTCCAACACATGGCGACTGAGCCGGGGGGCAATTAGCAAACCCACACCGGCCCGCCGCCTCTCACCGCAGGCAACTCCAGAGTAGTGGAGAGTCCAGCCTCTCTCGAGGATTTGGGTTCCAGAGCCCAAGCTGTGCGTGGAGGTGAGCCCGACTATCTCTAGTCGGTATCTCTCAACCTCCCGCACAAGCTCAGGCTCCTTACCCGCCAGCGAGGTGACATTCCATGTCCCTAGAGCTAGATTCTGTGTCCGGGATTGGGTCGCCGAGGCTCCGCCGACTGCCACCCAATCCACATTGCACCGGCCCCTCACGGTTCCTCCTGCAGGTGGTGGGCCCACAGGAGGTCGGTCCCACGTCGCTCTTCGGGCTGAGCCCGGCCGGGCCCGTGGGGAAAGACCCGGCCACCAGACGCTCGCATGCGAGCCCCAACCCCGGGCCTGGCTCCAGGGTGGGGCCCCGGTTGCGCCATACCGGGCGACGTCACGGTCCTTGGTGTGAACTTCTCCATAAAGGGTTCTGAACCGCACTTTGTCTGGCCCGTCACCTAGGACCTGTTTGCCTTGGGAGACCCTACCAGGGGCATAAAGCCCCCGACAACATAGCTCCTAGGATCATCCGGGCACTCAAACCCCTCCACCACGATAAGGTGGCGGTTCAAGGAGGGGGCCTCTAATTCCAAGAGACTTTATCAATTCTGGTTTTAGTTAGAGAGCTAAGATGTCTGTGAAGGTTCTCAGTCATCCAGGGCATCTTAAAAAAAAGGTTTGAGTAAAAGCATCTGGACTTCGTTTTGAAGGTGAAGACGTTTCATCTCTATTCCAAGAGACTTTGTCAATTCTGAATTCAGAATTGACAAAGTCTCTTGGAATAGAGACTTTTACTCAAACCTTTTTTTTGTTAGAGAGCTAAGCTTATATCTATAGACGGAGGGGTTTGACCTGAAACTAAGTTGACACAGTGACACTAACGACTCTTCTGAGTCTTTAACGACTCTCACATCAGGAGTCACACTTCCCTTTCATGGCCAACGACTATGAGACCAGAACAGCCTGGTCCAAACAGGTTTGGTTTCAGGGGAAACTCCTCCCTTTAGAGATAAAGCTCAGCTCTCTTATCAGTTGATCTCAGAATTGATCTTTTGGAGTGGAGACACAAACGTGTCCTCAAAGTCTTTTGGAATTAGAGACAAAACGTTTTCACCTTAAAAACTAAGTCCAGATGCTTTTACTCAAACCTTTTCTTCAAGATGACCTGGATGAATGAGAACCTCCAAAGACCATAGCGCAAAACGCAGTTTGCGACTACTGTATATCTGTAGCTTACATATCTTGACTCTTAATGTCATACAAATGATAAGAAAATATCTTTGCTTCCATGTGTTTCAAAGTCTCTAAAAGTCCCTGTGAATTATTCATAAATTCATATGTTTTGCCATTTATTTCACCTGCGGTCATGTTCGATCGTCTGGCAGTTAGTCTCTTTAACGTTGCAAGTTGTAGAACCCCAATTATGTCCATTAATAGATGCAGGATCAAAAATCATACGGGGGGTGTGCATAAATTTTGGCAAAAGGCAGGCATGAATAAATTAACTTTGAAGAGCAAAGGCCAGGACGAAAGGGGCTCCGACAGAGATTGGACACCAACCACATGCTGTTGCGTGGAAGCAGGAAATGTCATCGGTTGATTTCCCTTGGTCCGAAGCCCGGCCGCCTTCAACCTTTCATTAATTAAAAGAACAGTAAATATCATAGACCATTACATTCTGCCGAGCTGGCTTTCCCGTGAGTCAACTGATTGGATGGAATTGATTTGTTCAAAAATATGTTGTGCAGATGTCAAGATGAGCAGAAAGATGAGGTCAGTGGATACTGTAAAATGAGGGGCAATTTATTTTCTCATGGATTGGAAAAAGGACTGTTGTAGATTTGTGGCCCATTTAATTTTCCATGAGTCATATTTCTGAAATGAGACAAATGATTGTGTTATAATGAGATTTGATGTCCAAGATGAGAAATCAGAACTGTCCACTTTGTCCGAAAACATCCTACACCTGAACATGCCCTTGGCTTGGGGTTGAGCTTCAACATCAATATACCACCATAAAACACAGTAAAACAATTATAATAATGATATTAACATGTAACAAACATGTGCTTTCCTAAAAGCAAAAAGTTTAATTGTTCCTTAAGCTCTTTAGTAAATGGTGACTTTCCTATTCGCTTGATGACAGACTGAGACGGTGAAAGCTGGAGAAGAGACACTTAGCAACAGCCTCACACTTAAGCACGTAAATGGACCAATCAGGTATGAGTTACAGACATGTACAACACTGCTGATCTTTTCCAATTGGTTAATAATACATAACCTCTCTGTGATTGACACTAAGACAGTCTACTGACAAATGAGTTACAAGCAGAGTGCGCTGCTTTGGTTTTATGATTGGCATTGATGGTAAAAAACAAAACCAAACAGGACAATCAGGACAGGAAGAGGAAAAAAATTGGGACATTTCAGTGTTTTTTCAGATATCCCCGGGATACGGGACAGAGGGCTTTAAAATGGGACTATGGTCAGCTGTCCAACACTTTGGACAACTATTTAGAGAGTCTGGATGGTGGCAGGACGTTGAATGGCAATTAGAGCAATCAAGTTAACTTAATTCAAAAAAGAATATCTAGATGGCTGCATATGTTTCCTGGCTGTATAATGCTTAAATTAGCACCTCCTCGACACAGGGGGCATCCTTATCGACAAAGTTGTCATTGTTGTGGACTCTGATGCAAATACTCCAGCTTAAACACACTGTCAGTTCATGGACCTGCAAAGCCAAGGCTATAATGTGCAG
This sequence comes from Neodontobutis hainanensis, assembly GCA_024349245.1. NCBI lineage: Eukaryota > Metazoa > Chordata > Actinopteri > Gobiiformes > Odontobutidae > Neodontobutis > Neodontobutis hainanensis. The sequence goes on along the minus strand of JALDNG010000090.1, from coordinate 787,698 downwards.
TGGCAGCACATATCGCAGACCTAACAAACTAAAGCTTCCAAATAGCTGTGTTTGCAAACTTGACATGATGACCTTGTTCCGAACGCTCCAGGGCAGCACTAAATCAATCTGCAGGTAAACAAAGCACAGTGCGCAGTTTCGAGACGCAGTAACTACCACCAAGGCTTCCAACCTAATATTCTCTGACTCGCAGCGCTGACTGACATGGGCGAATGTAAATAAGTGATGACATTGGTAAGATAGACTGAGCTTCGGCATTTAGAGCTAACGAGAACAGCCCTCAGCTACTGCCTGTTCACCTGTGTTTCTCATGCAGCTGAGTTTATGCAGATGTATCCTTGGACACATTCACTAACAGAACTATGCATGTATGATGCAATTTTAAACTGATTGGATACAGTTCCATAAAATTGATTGAGAGATTGTTGTTGTAAAGGTTTCAGATTATATTTAAGACTTTCTGAAGGCATTCTGAAACTTTTGAGGCATTCTGAAATCCTGTAAAACTACACGTTTCTTACTATCTAAAACAGAGCTTTTACATCTTTACTTTAAGTCATATTTAATTGTCAATACATTGCTGTTTCAAAAAAATGGCACTATTTTGAACTGCCAGCATAATTTATTATTATAAATGAACCAACAACATCTGTGAGTGAGGGTTATGAAAAGGTATTTGAATAAGTAGTACCATGATACATATAAAAAACATATATATTTATAATGTATATATAAAAAATATTATTTTAATATTCCTTCTAGTTTTGTTTGCACAAATATCTTAGTTCATTTCAGTCCTGATCCTAAATACCAAATATTTAAATATTTTCAGAATTTTAACCATTATGCCAGTGATGGAATCACAATTTTTTTTTTTTTAAATCCCACCAAAATTGCCATATTTTTTATATTCTGTAAATAAAAAAGAGGAAACGTTTGTCCCTAAAAAGTAAGAAACTAACAACTAAAAAATAAAAAATAAATAAATCTTTAAATTACAAAAAAATCTTAAATCCATCAAAATCAATGTTATTTCCAATCAATGAGATATCTAAGACTGTAATACTTCCCTCCAAGAAAATATCATTTTGCAAACATAATATTAACAATATTGATATCTTTTTGTGATTTAATAAAATTGTATATATATAAAGGGTTAAAATTCTGAAAATATTCAAATATTTGGTATTTATGAGTGGAAGAAGAGATTTTATGGTGTTTTGGAAGAGGACACTTTTGTCCCTAAATGGTAACAATATAACAATTTGGGTTGGACAGTGCAAAAATAGAGTAATATGGGATATGTGTTTAAAATATCAAAAAAAAATTAAATACACACCCTTCCCAAATATTATAACAGAAAGCACAACAGCCGGGCCAAAAAAGAGATTTAATTGACTCTGAAACGTCAAAAATTGGTAAAAGTCAAATAGTCAACACAGCTACGAGGAACCTATTATCCTCCAATACTGCCATATTCCACAACTGCAACCTACCTGGAGTTCAGAGACATGGCCAAGGTAAGAAAGGCTGAAACCCGACCACCTCTGAACAAGTCACATAAGTTGAAACGCCAAGAATGGGCCAAGAAAAATCTGAAGACAGATTGTTCAAAGGTTTTGTGGACAGATGAGATGAGATTGACTCTTGACGGACCAGATGGATGGGCCCGTGGTTGGATCAGTAACAGACACAGAGCTCCACTTTGACTCAGACACAGCGAGGTGGAGGTGTGGTACTGGAATGGACAGGTATTATTAAAGATGAGCTAGTTGGACCTTTTCGGGTTGAAAATAGACTCAAAATCAACTCTCAGACCTACTGCCAATTTTTAGGAGACACTGTCTTCAAGCAGTGGTTCAGGACAAAGTCTGCATCTTTCAAGAAGACTTTGATTTTTATGGAAGACAACGCTCCATCACATGCATCAAAGTTCTCCACTGCATGGCTGGCCAGTAAAGGCCATAAAGATGAAAAACTAATGAAATGGCCCCTTTCTTCACCTGACTTAAACCCTATTGAGAACTCTCTCTCTCTCTCTCTCTCTCTCTCTCTCTCTCTCTCTCTAATATATATATATATATATATATATATATATATATATATATATATATATATATTAGAGAGAGAGAGCGAGAGCGAGATATAGATAGATTAAAAATACCCTCAATTTAAGCCCCCTGCATACTTTGGGATCTTATCTGCAACAAATCCATGTCACTCTTTAAATCAACAAGAGTCATTAACTTGAGCGTTGTTCAAAGAGCAATGGTGTGTTTGAAGAAGGTGTCGGCCGAGTTCCATTTGGGGGTTGCCATTAGCAACTTACCCCACTGGATACATATGAAGAGTTCAAAAGCAGGTAACTTAATTTTTTTAGATTTTCACAAACATATTTATTTCTATTTGCCAAAGTTTATATCAGTCAAGCCAAAGTTGAGTGGCTGTGATCAATCAGGACCACTAAAATGAATTTGGGCTTTGAAGACTGTGCTCTGCAAAGAAAAAATTACAAGCCTCAGTTAACTGATTTTTAAAATGGCTTTTATCTGCTTTTGTGAATAAACTCTTCATATATACTTTACAGTCCCCATAGGATAATTTATTCTCTGTGTTTAACCCATGCATCATCCAACGCCGCTGGGACAAACCTGCTCAGTGCAGTGGGTAGAAATGGATCAAATATTTTGGTCATGGACACTGCCTAGAGAATTAGCTTAAGTAAGTTTTTTTGAAGTTTCAAGATTTGTGGGGAAATCTACTTAACCTGAAGAAAACTCAACCCTGGCACCCTAACCACTATTAAAAAATATACCGAAATTTACACTATCAGATATTTGCTGCAGTTGGCTTTGTTTATACGACTGAGAGCTGTCATCATTGTTCCTTATACACCGTGCAACAAAAGATTCAATGAGCTTTATTTGCCACAACTGATTCTTCTTTCATCAGTGGTGGTCAGAGTGACTGGGTTTAGGTGTATGAGTCTGGGTTTGGGAAAGAGGATTTAGTTTGATTTTAGGCAGACCTAAATAATTAACAGTACACTGGTAAAAAATGCAGCCATTTTACTGCAGTCAAGACACATTATTCAGCGTGCTAATGTAATCAATATGTATAACCTCATAAATGTTAAGAAGCATTAAATTATGTGTTTTATGTTCTTTTTATTGTCTGTAAAGCCAGAGTCAGAATAATAACATCACCAAACATTGTGCGGCATTGCTGGGTCGACAGTGCGTTGATTGTGCATGCCGTGTGAGCTGACATTGTGCTGCTTGATGATTCAGATGGATGTACACAGACACTACATCAGCAGTAAGACGGCATCTGATAAATGTGTGTTGGCTCACTTCCCATATCATTCTGGGAGTGCTGGAAAGAGTCCCAGCAGACCCCAGTTGACTCTCCGAATTAATCTTGGACAAGTGCGATGTTGAACTGTGTCCTCTAGTCACAACTTTAGATTTATAGCCAGATGTCAGCCCCCGAACAACATCGTACACGAGGGGCATGTCTTATCCATCCTCATCACAAACATTCTTGATTCCTATAGCATTCTAACTCCACAAAATGAGCAACAATATCCGGGGTATAGATATGGAATTCAATGTGGATATTCAGGCGTAAGTCTTGTAAGATGAAATTTCTATTTATAAGTCAACTTTCTGAACTTCTAACCCTGTAACGTTAAACTTCCTGTGTAGGACCTTATATGTATATGTAAAATGGTGATCAACTTTTTATGTTTATCTGGTCATTCAGTTTCTTAATGACATTGTCAAATGTCTAGCTCTGCCTCCTTCACCAAACACTAACCCCTCTAGGAGAATAGACTTGGTCTAAGACTGGACTTGGACTGTTTGGATTTTATAACTGTTTCTTGTTGCACTGTATTGTGCAATGTTCTTGGTCGAGATTCAGTCTCAAACTGACATAGTCTTGGTCTTGACTCAGTCTCAAACTTCCAAAGTTTTGGTTTTGACTTGGTCTCAAACAGCCATTGTCCTGACATAGTTTTGACCTGCCATGGTCTTGGTTTTGATTTGGTCTCAACCTGTCATTGTCTTGGTCTTGACTTGGTTTCGACCTGCCATAGTCTTGGTCTTAACTAGCGCTGTCACAATACAATTTTTTTAAAGTTTGGTTCGATACCGATATTAGAACAATACACATCAGCCTGAAACATCTATTCAGGGGGAAAAATGGCTAATGTTGTCTCTTTGTCCTGCTCCTGCCATTCTTTTTGAGCTCTAACTGTATAATTCTGTAATATGCAGCTTTTTACTTCAGACAGGGATAACAACAGTCAAAGGTTAGAATATATAAGTCTTATTCCCCAAAGGGAATGTGTGACTAATATTTCTCACACTCTGCTCTGGAGACTGTCTACAAGTGAGAGGCAAATGCCAATGACATTCAGATTAAAAACAACAATAAAAAACATGTTTTAATAACATAGTAAACTCTTTAACAACTTCAGTTTGTGACTTTGCTGTTGCTCCTTAATTATGCAAATTAGCTGCACAGCAGGAGCCTGGGTCACTGCCAGAGTCACAGGACACACCTGAGATAAACTATTATTTATTATCTGTACACTGTTAGCACTATAATAAAACCAAGAAAGCATTCTGTGTTGCATTACCTTGTTTTTCTGAAATAACCTCGTGTATTTCCTATAAAGTTTAGTTGGTCTGTAATGACCCTCTCCTGAGGCTGAGCTGGGGTTCTGTCACAGTTCGGTCAGACCCAAATACAGTCCTGGTTTGTAACTGTCCGGTGGAAGGCTACAGCTCGTCTGCGCTCCTCATTAGCTGCTCATTGACCCGCTCTCAGGATCGTTATTACAATAAAACAGACCTGTAACACACTTTTGTATCAAATATAAGCTACAAATCAATCAATACAAGACGTGGGTTGGGTTTATGACACAAACGTGTCCTCAACAGGGATGTGAACGGGACACGCCTCTCACGTAGCTAGCTCCAGTGAGGCATGACACAAGAGGCTCCATGTGAAGTAATATGGAATAGCAGCTGTTTGCTGTTTTTGTTTTGTTTAAGGAGGTTTAAACAAATACATTTTTTATCTGTCTGTGGTTTGCTCTCTTTCTGTTCAGGGTAAGCTGGCTGCAGTGCAGCAGCAGAACGGTCCGCAACATTTAATATGCATGGGTATTTAAATGAAGCATTGATACCTAAAAAACGTGATATTGCTTCGATTTAAGCACCCTGGTATTGCGAGACCTTTGAGGTATCAATACACTGTGCAACATTAGTCTAGACTCTGTTTTGACCTGCCATTGCCTTGGTCTTGTCTCAATACCCGACATGACTTGGTCTTGAACATTTGCTCACTTCATGGAATACCTCTTTAGTTTTTTTGTTTGTACATTTGAGTAGAATTTTCAGAGGGCTTTACCAGCGGACGCAGAATAAACTGTCTCTGAACAAATGGAAATAAATACAACTAATCAACAGCATAATATGAAGAGTGCTCCATTTTGGGCAAATGGTGAACTTTGCTCTGATTTCTGAAGGAAAAATGTTGCAATCTGTAAAGATACCAGAGCAATTTTACTTTGCAAAGTGAATAAGCAAAGGAAGTTTATTCTAAAATTAAATATTAACTAAATCTTTATTTCTGAAAATTAAATTAAACAGCTATATGCTCATCTCTGTGTTGATGGATGATGGTTCTACATTTACATTTAGTCATTTAGCAGACGCTTTTATCCAAAGCGACTTACAAGTGAGGAAAACAATGGAAGCAATTTCAACAGCACAAGGTAACAAAAAGCATAAGGGCACTAAAAACTAGTCAGTTAAAAACCTAGCACAGTAATCAAAGCTAAGGATAAGAATTTTTATTTTTTTATTTATTTTTTTTTTAAGAAAAGGAATTGATAGAAAGGAAGTAGAATTCAGTGTTTGTCAGTCAGGTGTTGACGGAAAAGATGTGTTCTAGTTTTCACAGGATTTAAATTTATATTTTTACCTTGATACAAATTAAATAAAATATATTATATTATCTTAAGAACAAGCAACCTTTTTAATCAAGGATTTATAAAGGACCTATGACCTATAGTTAAACTAATTCCATTCCCACTCATTTCTCTTCACATCCCATTTCCATGATGATGCATTACCCCACCTGTCCTGCAGATGTCCTTAGAGCTATACCCTCTTGTCTTTGTTGTTCTCCTGCAGGGTGCTGAGCGATGGTTGTGTCCCTTTGTGTGTCCTGACGCCTGCTCCACTTAGTCCCCCCTGAGTCGTCTCTCTGAGCGCTGTGTGCTTTTATCTTCTTCTGCTCTTCAGTGGGGACCTATTCCTGTCCGCTGGGCCACGGCTCCACATCATTCTACTGCCCCTGACGGGACGGTGGCAAAAAAGATGTGCTGCAGCATGGCCCCTTTCTTTTTCACATTGTTTATGGATTTTGAGTCAGTAGAAATGGCTCTTGGCTTTCTTTTCTTCCACTTCCACAGCATGACCCTGCTTTAGATTTTCTTTGGCAAATATTTTAGCAATTAAGTTAATATTTGAAGTTAATTGCTAAAATCTTTGCCAAATTAAATTTGCACTTAACCAACCTAAACAATAACAAAGCATGCCATTCAGGTTTAGATTTAATGTGAAATACAATTTTTTTGTCTAAGCACAAATTCCTGCTGCTGCCTGATCTGATTGTAAAAACTTTATCAGTTTCTGTGAAATTAAATAAATATACTAGCCTGGGCAGCAACTAACTCTTTTCCTAATCAACAGAAAGAATTGCAGTCTGGTACCTGTTGTTTGCAGAAAAAAGGCATAAAAAGGCAAAAAGGTTGTCAACAAGGAAGCCACTTGAGCGCCGCTAGTTAACATGGCCAGCAGTAAAGTGGACTTTTTTTTGTATTACCTCCCTGTGTGATCAAAAAAGTCATATCTTAACTTACACTTCTTGATTAGTCCAATCATGAAATCTTCACAAGGAACGCCATTAATGTCAATTCCTATATTATTGAACAGTATACTCTAAACAGTTTTTTTGTAACTGTCGCTGGCTGGTTGGTGACATCTGGTTGCAAAAGTACAGACTTCCACTCCCTTTTGAGAGCATTTGAAGCTATGGTAGCCCAGCAATGACATGCTTTTGTCTATAAACAAACTCAGTGGTAATAGGTCTGATGGTGCTTAATAAAAATAAATTTAGTAAAAACAGGAAAAAATAGGAAAAATGTGACTGGAAAAAGTTTGGTGGAAATATCTGTAAATTGATTTCATAATTCTTTTATTAAACATACACACAGCTATACAGTTGTTAGATGTGTTTTCCCCACACATTCCTACTAATGTGATATAAATTAACCTCAGTAGCATCACTTGATCCATCTTCATATACACTCTTAAGTCTTTCAGTGAACAATAGTACAGACTGACTTCAAATGATGGTTGCATTTTGTTGCAATGTACAGAGCATCACTTTATAGCCTTTCTGCATTCTGCACTGGTCTTTATCTAACACTGCACTGGCTCAGATGCACTGAGAAGCTCAGTCGGCTTTGCTAAATGCATGTTTGTGTTGTGCATGATTCCACCTGCTGATCCTCAGCATCTGAGACACATACTCACATGGCGGGCCTGGTAAACAAGATAACAGCAGCTAAAGGTAGAGCACGCTGGTTCTGAACGAGCAAAAGTTTGGTCTTTTAAACAAAGATTTCTCTCTGTACTTCATGCAACCACCTTGGTACTTGAGAAACTGAAAGGGTTTGGGATTAGCGTGGAGAGAAAGTGTTTTGAAAATGAGTGAAAAGAAAGCCAGATGTCTTGTGTTTGTTAACAGACGTGTTTCAAATACCTTTGCAGGATTCTTGGAGCTGATTCAAATTCGAGTCATTTCTGTTCTGTTTGTGGAGTTGTCCTCATCTTCACAATCAAAACAATGATGAACACATTTTTCTATTTAGCTGTGATTTGTCAACATATCAAGGCATTTGGTCAGTGAGACATTTTTACCTTCTCTGAAGCTGAAGAAGCCTTTTGGTGACCTGTGTAATTGAGATTTTAAAGACATGCAAATGTATTGTTTATATGTTTGCTTTTAATGATATATAAATAATTAGGCGAATAAGATACCAGCGCATTGAGGCTGCTGGGGACCCCGGTGTTGTGACGCAACATGTATGCAGTTGAATGAGCTAATTTTATTACCTCAATGAAACACTGCTCCTATATCTAAAGTCATACAGCAATCTCAAGCACGTCAAGGTATTTTCTTTTCTACATTTACATTTACATTAGGAATTTAGCAGACGCTTTTATTCAAAGCGACTTACATTAAGCTTCCATTCACCAGTGTTACATATACATTTTTAGTTGAAGCTTTCATTCATTCAAAGCGACTTACATTAAGCATCCATTCACCAGTGTTACAGCTGGAACACCACTGGAGGCAAGGAGGGTTAAGTGTCTTGCCCAAGGACACAACAACAGTATGAACTGTGGGGAGAGCGGGAATCAAACCGCCTACCTTCCAGTTGGAGGACGACCTAGCATTTAATTACTGTGGAAAACATTTTGTGTGGACTCACACTGGCAATCTATACCTTGCCCTAGGATATTTCACACTGAAAGCACCTGTGACTCATGTAATCACTGCTAATTATGCTTGGGTATGTAATGTCTCAAAGGGTATGATATTTGTGGTGAGCTCATTTGGGCTTGGATTATTGTGCATCAACAGAATATATAATTGATGTAGGGACATACTTAAAATACACATACATTAAATACAAGCCAATTCGAGGCTGTTTCACAAAAGAGGCTGTCAAGAGTTGTGATGACTACAAGAGACAATGGTGCAAGTTTCAAATGCAGGGAGAGCAGTGGCTCAGCGGTCGTCATATAACCACAAGGTTGGCTCCCGCTCTCCCCAGTTAAAACGATTGTTGTGTCCTTAGGCAAGACACTTTACCCAACTTGCCTCCAGTGTTGCACTGGTGTATGAGTGTGTGTGAGTGTTGCACTGGTGTATGAAGGTATGAGAGTGTTGCACTAGGGTATGAATGTGTGAGAGTGTTGCACTGGTGTATGAACGTGTGAGAGTGTTGCTCTGGTGTATGAATGTGTGAGAGTGTTGCACTGGTGTATGAGCGTGTGTAAGTGTTGCTCTGGTGTATGAACGTGTGAAAGTGTTGCTCTGGTGTATGAACGTGTGAAAGTGTTGCTCTGGTGTATGAACGTGTGAGAGTGTTGCTCTGGTGTATGAATGTGTGAGAGAATGTTGCACTGGTGTATGAGCGTGTGTAAGTGTTGCACTGGTGTATGAAGGTATGAGAGTGTTGCACTGGTGTATGAGCTTGTGAGTGTTGCACTGGTGTATGAGCGTGTGAGAGTGTTGCACTGGTGTATGAACGTGTGTGAGTGTTGCTCTGGTGTATGAACGTGTGTGAGTGTTGCACTGGTGTATGAACGTGTGAGAGTGTTGCTCTGGTGTATGAACGTGTGAGAGTGTTGCTCTGGTGTATGAGCTTGTGAGTGTTGCACTGGTGTATGAACGTTTGAGAGTGTTGCACTGCTGTATGAGCTTGTGAGTGTTGCACTGGTGTATGAGCGTGTGAGAGTGTTGCACTGGTGTATGAACGTGTGAAAGTGTTGCTCTGGTGTATGAACGTGTGTGAGTGTTGCACTGGTGTATGAACGTGTGAGAGTGTTGCACTGGTGTATGAACGTGTGAGAGTGTTGCTCTGGTGTATGAACGTGTGAGTGTTACTCTGGTGTATGAGCTTGTGAGTGTTGCACTGGTGTATGAGCGTGTGAGAGTGTTGCACTGGTGTATGAACGTGTGAAAGTGTTGCACTGGTGTATGAACGTGTGAGAGTGTTGCTCTGGTGTATGAACGTGTGAGAGTGTTGCTCTGGTGTATGAATGTGTGAGAGTGTTGCACTGGTGTATGAGCGTGTGTAAGTGTTGCTCTGGTGTATGAACGTGTGAAAGTGTTGCTCTGGTGTATGAACGTGTGAAAGTGTTGCTCTGGTGTATGAACGTGTGAAAGTGTTGCTCTGGTGTATGAACGTGTGAGAGTGTTGCTCTGGTGTATGAATGTGTGAGAGTGTTGCACTGGTGTATGAGCGTGTGTAAGTGTTGCACTGGTGTATGAAGGTATGAGAGTGTTGCACTGGTGTATGAACGTTTGAGAGTGTTGCTCTGGTGTATGAACGTGTGAAAGTGTTGCTCTGGTGTATGAACGTGTGTGAGTGTTGCACTGGTGTATGAACGTGTGAGAGTGTTGCTCTGGTGTATGAACGTGTGAGAGTGTTGCTCTGGTGTATGAGCTTGTGAGTGTTGCTCTGGTGTATGAGCTTGTGAGTGTTGCACTGGTGTATGAGCGTGTGAAAGTGTTGCACTGGTGTATGAACGTGTGAGAGTGTTGCTCTGGTGTATGAACGTGTGAAAGTGTTGCACTGGTGTATGAACGTGTGAAAGTGTTGCACTGGTGTATGAACGTGTGAGAGTGTTGCACTGGTGTTACAGCATGTGAAAGTGTTGCTCTGGTGTATGAGCTTGGGAGAGTGTTGCTCTGGTGTATGAACGTGTGAAAGTGTTAGACTGGTGTATGAGCGTGTGAGAGTGTTGCTTTGGTGTATTAGCGTGTGAGAATGTTGCTCTGGTGTATGAACGTGTGAGAGTGTTGCACTGGTGAATGAGCGTGTGAGAGTGTTGCTCTGGTGTATGAGCTTGTGAGAGTGTTGCTCTGGTGTATGAACATGTGAAAGTGTTAGACTGGTGTATGAGCGTGTGAGAGTGTTGCTTTGGTGTATTAGCGTGTGAGAGTGTTGCACTGGTGTATGAGCTTGTGAGTGTTGCACTGGTGTATGAGCGTGTGAGAGTGTTGCACTGGTGTATGAACGTGTGAAAGTGTTGCTCTGGTGTATGAACGTGTGTGAGTGTTGCACTGGTGTATGAACGTGTGAGAGTGTTGCTCTGGTGTATGAACGTGTGAGAGTGTTGCTCTGGTGTATGAGCTTGTGAGTGTTGCACTGGTGTATGAGCGTGTGAGAGTGTTGCACTGGTGTATTAACGTGTGAAAGTGTTGCACTGGTGTATGAGCTTGTGAGTGTTGCACTGGTGTATGAGCGTGTGAGAGTGTTGCACTGGTGTATGAACGTGTGAGAGTGTTGCTCTGGTGTATGAGCTTGTGAGAGTGTTGCTCTGGTGTATGAACGTGTGAGAGTGTTGCACTGGTGTATCAGCGTGTGAGAGTGTTGCACTGGTGTATGAACGTGTGAGAGTGTTGCTCTGGTGTATGAGCTTGTGAGAGTGTTGCTCTGGTGTATGAACGTGTGAAAGTGTTAGACTGGTGTATGAGCGTGTGAGAGTGTTGCTTTGGTGTATTAGTGTGTGAGAATGTTGCTCTGGTGTATGAACGTGTGAGAGTGTTGCACTGGTGAATGAGCGTGTGAGAGTGTTGCACTGGTGTATGAACGTGTGAGAGTGTTGCACTGGTGTATCAGCGTGTGAGAGTGTTGCACTGGTGTATCAGCGTGTGAGAGTGTTGCACTGGTGTATGAACGTGTGAGAGTGTTGCACTGGTGTATGAACGTGTGAGAGTGTTGCTTTGGTGTATTAGCGTGTGAGAATGTTGCTCTGGTGTATGAACGTGTGAGAGTGTTGCACTGGTGAATGAATGTGTGAGAATGTTGCTCTGGTGTATGAACGTGTGAAAGTGTTAGACTGGTGTATGAGCATGTGAGAATGTTGCTCTGGTGTATGAACATGTGAGAGTGTTGTTCTGGTGTATGAACATGTGAGAGTGTTGCACTGGTGAATGAATGTGTGAGAATGTTGCTCTGGTGTATGAACGTGTGAAAGTGTTAGACTGGTGTATGAGCATGTGAGAATGTTGCTCTGGTGTATGAACATGTGAGAGTGTTGTTCTGGTGTATGAACATGTGAGAGTGTTGCACTGGTGAATGAATGTGTGAGAATGTTGCTCTGGTGTATGAACGTGTGAAAGTGTTAGACTGGTGTATGAGCATGTGAGAGTGTTGTTCTGGGGTATGAGCGTGTGAGAGTGTTGCTTTGTTGTATAAACATGTGAGAATGTTGCACTGGTGTATGAATGTGTGAAAGTGTTAGACTGGTGTGTGATTGTGAGAGAATGTTGAGACAAAAGTTGGCAATTACCTTAATGCTGCAATCTTGCATGTTTACATTCATGTGGATGTGTCTCATGTATGTTTTTTTTAACATGCACTGTCCTAATAAAATAAATAAACTAATACAAAAGCTCTGTCTAGTGTTCAACTTTCAGAGAATGTGTAATTTACACTACTGATTAAATGCCATTGATTTTTAGAAAATCACTACATAAATGCAGCCATTGACCTTTTACAAAACATTTTATATATTATTACAGAGAATAAATGGCTGGAGTCATTCGTGCTGAGGTAAATTGGAGTTTTCTTTATTCAAAACACAATGTTGGCACAAAACCTTCCCTTCTGTACAGTAATGCAATGTCCACAACAGAAATCCCCCCTCCCCGATGGAAGGTGACAGTGATGATCATTTATTACACAGTAAAAGTGAGCCTAATACATCTCGTAAGTGCTTAGTAATGACAGTACATCAACCCATGCTATTCAGTTAGAGTCATTTGGAGAACGTGAGTAGCTATGCAATGTACCACTTTGTGCTTGGTTCACAATCTGTATCCGCATTATTTGTCCCGACCCAAGATGTCTGTCATTTGCCCTGGCTGAATGCCCTTTGGATGTTAAGCGTTTTTTGCGGAACAGTTTTATCCCTCGCATGCTTTGACTGATGGGCCATTAAACCACCCCAGACACTCATAACCGTCGAGCTTATCTTAATTTCCTTGTAGTCGAACTTGTGATAGGACACGTGTTTGCTCGTCCTTTTGTTCTCGAGTGAAGAGCGCTAATTGTCAGGCTTCAAAATAATCTCCAGCTCGAGGCTCACTTAAAACAGTGGGCATCAACCACACAAAAAAAAATGTTGAGAACCTCACTTTCCCATTCAGCAATCAAGTCACAGTACACAAAATGCTGGGTTTTACAGAGCGCTAGTGTAAACAACACGATATCAGCCAAATATGGGAATGAAAAACCTCCTCTGGCAGCTACAGAACGTCCACACACGAGCTGCAAGAGTCTCACATTAAACGGGAACAAAAGTACAGCTCTAGATATCCTTGTAAACACCAGAATGTCCTTTCAGAAGAGAACCACAAAACAATGCCTTCAACAAAAGCAGCAGGTGATAGAATGAAAGCCTCCGAGAGTGGCTTTGTGTGAGATGCACGAGATGGCACGTCCTAACCCTTCTTCGTGCATTCTGAGCAGAGAATTCGTGCATTCACAAAGCAAGAAAAGGCCAAGGGAATTTTACAATGTTTCTTCAAAAAGAATAGCCATTAAAAAGCTAAAAATAATGTACAGCACATTATACAAAAAAGGAATCCCGTATTTGTTTCAAACGGGAAGAGTTCAAAGTCATCGAGATGCGGAACAGATGTTTGGAGAATGAGTGACATCCAGTCACAGTTTGCCAGCTTATACCGTTTCCTCCTCTATGGTGCTAACATTTTCACACAAAAGCCGCTCATGTCGCAGAGTCCCACTGCACCCAGAGTTTGTCATTAACACAAAACCTTGTCGGATGATTGATCCTCTTATAACTTACCATCAGGTCGCACATAAAGTTGCGTTGGTCAAGGCAGTCTGTAAAGTACAAAAACAGCAGCTAACAACTGCATGTTGTGTAACGATGTGAGCCTGGTTGTATTGAGATGTGTAGCTATACACTCATATGACATAAGCTCACATGTGTTTGGAGAAGATGAGATGGGAAATGAGGTTTATGTGCTACAAACCAACTATGCCTTTGCCAACAGAGCTAGCTCCAAAGGGTTAAAAAAAATTTAACTTTTAGAGATTTAACTTTCTAGATTTGTGATTTCACAAACTCACTAAAATCCATCTCTCAAGCAATGTTGTTTCTCTCTACCCGCTGCATGGTGTGGCAGTGCTGGGCATGTTTGAGTTTTGATGAAGGATCTAGTTTGCCATTATTACCGAAGGGCACATTAAATATGATAAGGACATTCACAGTTAGACTTTATAACCGGACACAGGAAAAAAAATTGGCAGTCCTTTGCTCTATCATTAAATCTTTGTTCTTAATGTGCACTAATTACTGGCTGCTTTTTGACTGACCACACCACAAGACATTTACATTTGAATCACCACAAAATCTCTTCTCTCAAGCCCAGGTTTACTTAAAACACAACATCCAATCCAATCCAAATCAAATAAAGGTAAGAGTATAAAAAAGTGTCAGGCACAGACCTACACTTAAACACAACCAGATTTACATTGCAGCAGTGGTCAGTTTTTAAGCAAAAGCAGACAAATGATTGTCATGAATTAATTGTGATGTTGGCTCATGATAAATGGTGTTGCACTTTGATTTTAGCAGTTCCACTCATAAGAGTTCAAAAGTTGGCATTTACAAACTGTCTCTCAGTTGGAAAACCAAACGCACATTGAAAAGGCCTTCTCAATGTGAAAGTAAGATGGCTGCTTGAACATTCCCCTTGAGTCAAAACCTGTTGCCATTAGACGTGGGTCTGCATGCGTTTCTGCAGAGGCCTGGTGAGGTCTGAGTTCTGGGAAGAGGACTGGGAGTAGTGGGAGGAGGACGAGGCCGAGTTCTTGCTGTCCTTGTCGAACTGCACGTATCCGTCTTGCTTGCTGTAGCTGCTGACGCTGCTGTCGCACTGCGTATCGATGAAGGAGCTGGAGTCGCTCAGTGAGCTCCGCTGGAACTCGCGCTCGCACAGTTCGATGGAGCTGCTGCCCATGCCCAGGACAAAGCGCTGGCTGTAGTCGTACAGGCGGTTGGGCCCGGCCCCAAGGGTGTTGTAGATGTTGGTGAAGGACATCCCGGTGGGCACGCGCTGCTTACCGATGGTCATGGATCCGGTGGGAGGGCTGCGGACCACGTCGGGGGTCTGACTGTTGGCCATGGACATGGTTGGGGTGGCATGGTGCTCGTTGAAGGTGTTGACGCTGTAGTAGCCGTTAGTGGGGTCCTGTGGGGAGAGGGATAAGGATATTTTAACTGCAATAAAGTTAAAGTACACACTACTTTTCATCTATGTATGCAGTTCTGTACAAAGAAAAATCTGCCTTTGCTTTTCTGCCTTTGCTGTCAGTCTTGTTCTTTGAATTTGTGCAAATGCAGTTTTATGGAACTCAGTTGTGCTTTCATTTTATTTTAGACAAAGAGGCCTTCTCAGAGGAACCCTTGCTACTACACTTAGTATTTCTAACTCTGCTGCCATAGACTTTAACATTTAACACTCCTATTAACTTGTACGCTTTGACATCTCTGGTTGTTGTCTCTGGACCTTGTTTGGTCTAAACTTGGGGTGACTTTGCTATGATTTCCCCCCTTAGGAAGATTATCAACTGTCCACAATGCTTTCCACTAGTGAATATTCTTTATAACTGAGCAATAAATTTTATGTATGGCAACAATTGCTTCTTTAAGATCTCAGCTTATGCCTTTTCCATTCCAGTATTGCCAACACTGCCCACCTGCTGAGGATCAATTAAAAAAACTTGCTGATTAACAGCACCCACTTGCAACTCACTGTATTTTTGGTCTTCATGAATATTTTTGTTTGATCACATTTAGAATATAAAAGGCAAAAAATAAAAGCCTAAAGCCTGATCATAGTGTTACAAAGTGATGCAATTGAGTAACCCTATTGATTGGATGAAACGGAAAAGGCCCAATAACTAAAGCTTGAATAATTTAAGACTGGGGGAATCAGGAATTCTACTGTTCCATACAAGAATGTACTCTGTTAGAGAAAATGCATTTTTCAACAGGAGTTAAAAGTTAAAACAAAGCTATACATATAGTACAAAGGCCTTTTGTAAGTGCAGTTAAACATCCAGACCTTCATAAAAAACACTCTGGAACAGTTTTTATATTGTGTCTGAAATCTCCATGTTCTGTCTGAAGGTCAAGAAAGACATAATTACAAAATCAGAAGATAATGAATATAAGGAATTAATAAACAGGCATGTTTTAATGTTGTGAGTCATCCATGGCGCTGACTCATACACAGGGAGGTCTTTAAATTAAAGCCCCTCTGTGTTGCACTATGTGGTTTATTATGTTGTATCTTATACAGGTTTTTCTGTGGAATCATGCATCAATGCTACCGTCCCCAAAAAAGGGAGGGAAAGGAGAACATGCTCCAAATACTGTAAATCCATTCTGAATCATATTTCAGCAACTTGATAGGGCTGTGTATTAAAAAAAATGCAGAATGACACATTTACCCTGACATTGTTTGGGAAAAAATGCAATTACCAATGAAATGAAAAAGCTGAGTCATTTGAAAACTATTGCCACATAACTTCATTTCTGTTTTAAGAAGGCGAATGAAAGTACTTCTCAAAATCGTTACACAGTAAACTTTTTCATAGTGTAAGCCTTCAGAATACAATTGGCCTTTTCACGAGTGCAACTCAAAAACTCCTAATTGCAGCCTATTTATTTGCAAAGAAGAATTTTGGCTTAACTTTTCACCATTGGAACTTCAATTTTAAAAGTTTAAAATCCAATGAGATTGTGGTCCAACATTTACGTTTACCTACATTTAAAGACGAGCTGCAACACTGGCACTGAGCTTCATTCCATAAGTGCTTTGTAAATGTACTCAGAGGCAAGTTAATTAGGCCCAGCGTCTGTTTGAAGAGAATGGATTGCTGCTATGACAAGAGAGTCACTTGGCGGTGGGAGTGTATATTAAACAGGCAGAGAGACTGCGCATTGATCGGAGGGAATAATAAAATGGGTAAAATGAGTGACCCCAGTGAATGCAAAGCCAAGATATAATGTTGCATCTTGGCATAAACTGATGTCATTTATCATCATCTGGCATAATTTTGTCTCGTCATGGTGTTGTGTTTTTCTTAGACACAATCATATTTCCAAAAATAATGTTGTTGGTGTCTTTATAAAAATGGCTTCTAGCCAGTGAAACAAAATGGAAAATATGTGCATATATTTTTTATGAATGTATGCATTTAAAATGTCAGTACAAAAGCAGTGTGATCAAATAGAAGAGAGAATCATGTGATCATTTAGCAACACCTGTGTTAGCTTATGTGCAATGCAGCTAATGGCGGATTTGCTAATGTAAATTCTGTTGATTGCAGGTTAGGTTGTATTTTAAAACCCACAAACTTATGGCTCAGTTTTTTCCCCCATTTGATAAATAAACACAATATCGGTCTGGACACATTTACCAGGAGTGAGCTAACAATGTTCAATGGAGGTGTACAGACGATGTAACAGCTATAAGGACAGGGAGGTTTGAGAAAACTTGCACAACAAATGCACCTCCACCAACCTAGCTAACGTAGCTATCATGACTAACATTGCTAATAACCTGGAGAGTTTAAAGTTGACAAAGCAAGGTAAAAGTTCTATTGTTCTACAGTACATCACTACAGTAAGGTGTGAATCCCTCCAGGTCAGAGGGATAAGTGGTTTGAGACTAAGATTACCCAGGATACACTATTTGCGACTCTGTTGCTATTGAAATCTTACATTTTCAAACCAGAATATACATTTTGTTTTTTAATTGTATTGAATTTAATAAAAAATTATGTTAAAGCAGAACTAAGATCAGATTTGCCCCCTACAGCTTTCTTCAGTGAATCACACTGTCGTAAATAATCCTAGGCTGCTCTGGACTACAATGCTCACCGTCTTTGGACAAAGGTTTTCCGTCTTTTTGGGCATTCCACAACGTTAGCCGATGATGAAATAAAGTGTATATCCATTTTAATATGATCTTAGTGAGATCATATGCTCATCATACTGCGGGAGGATGCTATGTGTATATTGAATTACCATTAACCAATTTGTCACTCTTTCGAAACGTGAACATGACCCGAGACTTGCATCGGGTCGGTGGCAGCTCAACTTGCAAGTGAGCGCTTCAAATAAATTGCTACAACTCAATTAACCATCGTAAGGACTTAGAAAAAAAAAATTACTTTTGCTTTAAATGAACATTGAACAAAAAACTTTGCACGGCCTACACGCCATATCTTTGTTGAAAAGGAACAATTTGATTTGTATTTGTGCCTAAAATACATTATTAGGACAAAATGGCAACTGACCTTCTATTAATTAGGCGATGGACATACTGCATTATGTGACTTTAATGACCTAGAGGCAGCATATGGCATGGTTGAGACTAATGGTGGCTTGTCAAAGCAGAACTAAATCATGTTGGTGCTTGCTATGGAGTTAATAGAGGAACACACACATAAATAACTAATGATTATCTCTTCCTGCTAATTTTCCCACAGGGTTCAATAGGAAAATGATCAGGGAGAGGTGTCCATTCATCTCACTCTTTGTCTCCCCTGAGCCTCAGCAACCTGTGCACCCTCGCTAATTCTATTATGCAAGATTTACGTATGTACTGCTGCAATTATGCCATTAAAAAGGGTTCATTGTTACACAACCATGCAGAGACTGGAAGCTTTAGTATAATGTGGCACTGAATCATTGAGCAGTAAACCAAGTAAACAGTAAACAAAAACTTAGTTTGCTCAAAATAAAAACTGGATGTGACTCAAGTTTTATGCGTTTTGACAACTCCTAAAAATCAAGGTGAGTCAAAATGTTAGTGAAATTAGTACGCTGATTGATTACTAATTACATACATGTTACTTTATTTATTATTATTTACTTTGACTTCATATATACATAAAAAGATATATACGGCAGGTACATACAGGTATGCATGTTTGTTTTCGAGGCTGCTGAACAGGTGTACCAAAATAGGTGTACCAAATAAAGCAGCCATTGTGTATAATGAGCCAACTGTCAGATTCTCGTGTCATTCTACAAAATAATCTGGTGGCAGAAACATTGTAGTGTATTGCAGCACTTATCTGTTTAATGGTTTTCTGAATTCAGTTGTAGATATGAGTGACTTATGACATCTAACTAATTTAACTCTTGATTAAAAAAGTCAGCTGTGTGTTACCTAATATGTCTCCAGTGTCCTGCAGAGGTCAATTCTTCATTCCCTTTGCTCTTGACCAGGTTACTATTTACACAGTGGCTTGATATTTAAACTGTTCATCACACAACTCTAATAAAAGGTTAATTAGTGCTCTCAAGCCCGGCCTTCATATTTCAACCTGGATTTCTCCTGATACACACCTTTGGATGTTCAAATATTCAAACAGCCTTGCTCATGGGTATGGTACTAGCGAAACCTGCCTGTCTGGGATGGAATAAGTACCAAAACCTATTAAAGAATTATTGTTTCTTGTCTTTTGTAATTTGAGAAGTGTTGGTAGTGTGTATGGAAATTGCCGCCCAATTTTATTTATAAACTTAAATAATCAGCAGGAGTTGGTGAAACATTCTTTTCAGCAGCTGATAGAGAACATTTGAACTGTCTTTTCTTGGTTAGTACTTAAAGTTAGGACTCCTCTTGCCTCCTGGTTTGGACATCATCTAGCACTTCAGCTAAATGATTTCAATTAGGCTAACTCTAACCGTGCTATATAAATCAAATTACATATTACAAATTATATATAACATATATATATACATACATACAACATACATATATATATATATATATATATATATATATATATATATATATATATATATATATATATATATATATATATATATATGTATGTAATAAATAATTTGGAGCATGTCCTCTGTGAATGGGTTTAAAAATCTTTCTGGCTAACCTTCAGTTGACATTGCTCTGCCTGTGTTCGTGCGTGTGTACCTTAATGTGCTGGAACTCCTTCTCCTCTTCTTGGAGCACCTCCAGCTGCTTGAGCACTGGCTCCTGTTGGAATTCCCCTCGGTCAATCTGCGTAATCGCACATGTCAGGAGGCGCACTTATCGTCAACACAAAGCCCAGCTCAAGTCCTCATTAAGAATAGTGTCTGGCAGGCTGCTGACAGATCAGATTGTGTTCACTTACCATCATCTGCTTCATGCTGGCGTGCTCCTCACTCTCCCTCGCTGCGTTGTGATCCTTGTGGACGATCTCAACGCGGATGTCATTTTTTGCCGAAACGGTTCCTTTGAGATCTAGGGGACGAGATGGAACAGTGCGGCTTATTGGTCCTGTATTCTCTATTGGTTCACAGTTGTTCTCTTGGACTGCAATAGTAGCAGCTTCAAATGCAAGACCTCTCCTCACATCTGTTAGAGCAAAGGACTTTGCGTTTGGTACCAATGTTATGCTGACTAGTTCCTGTTGACTGTTCAATAAAGTCCATGTGAGTCAAAAGGCCCATGGCTTACCCTGCTTAGCTACCAAATGTACAAAGCCAACGCTGCAGTAACTACCATAACAAGCACACTTAGGATGAGCAACAATTCTTGTTTAACTAAGCCATTTAATTGCACTACAGTCCAAGCAGGAAACTGCTGACCAGCGCATAGTATGTCTAACTCAAAAGGTGCAATATTCTGCCCTCAAGCTGGTTAGTATCTGACCTTTTGTGTTAGACAAGCAAGTACAGTTGTGCTCATAAGTTTACATAACCTGGCAGAATTTGTGATATTTTGGGGGGGTCATTTTAATAACACAAAAAATGTTTTGGTTAGTTGGTGGTTGGGTGAAGATATTGATTGTCAAACAATTGTGTTTTCTCTTTTTAAATCATAATGACACAGAAACTACCCAAATGATCCTGATCAAAGGTTTACATTTTCCAGCTCTTAACACCCACCGTGTAGTGCCACCTTTAACATCAATGACAGATTGAAGTCTTTTGTAATAGTTGTGGATGAGGCTCTTTATTTTCTCAAACAGTAAAACTGCCTATTCTTTTTGGCAAAAAGCCTCCAGTGCCTGTAAATTCTTGGTCTTGCATGAACTGCACGTTTGAGATCCCCTTAGGCTCAGTGATATTGAGGTCAGGAGACTGAGATGGCAAGTCCAGAACCTTCACTTTATGCTGCTGTAGCCAATGACAGGTCGACTTGGCCTTGTGCTTTGGATTGTTGTCATCTTGGAACATCCAAATACATCCCATGCGCAGCTTCCGGTCTTATGAGTGCAAATTTTCCCCCAGTATTTTCTAATAACATGCTGCATTAATCTTGCCATCAATTTTGACCAAGTTTACTGAGCCTTTGTAGCTCACACATCCCCAAGACATCAGCGATCTAACATGCTTCACAGTAGGAATGGTTTACTTTTCATCATAGGCCTTGTTGACTCCGCTCCAAACTTAACATTTATGGTTGTGGCCAAAAAGTTACATTTTGGTCTCATTACTCCAAATGACTTTGTTTGAGAAGTTTTAAAGCTTGTCTCTGTGCTGTTTGGTGTATTGTAAGCGGGATGCTTTGTGGCATTTGTGTAGTAATAGCTTTCTTTTGGCGACTCAACCATGCAGCCCATTTTTCTTCAAGTGCCTCTTTATTGTGCATCTTGACTCAGCCACACCACTTTTTTTCAGAGAGTCCTGTATTTCAGCTGAAGTTACTTAATTTATTTTCTTTGCCATCCCAAACATTTTTCTATTCAAACTCGTTTGTGTCAACGTGGGTGCATGTGATCAGGCCAAAATCACCACAATATGCAAACCTTTGATCAAGGTCATTTGGGCAAATTTTTTGTTATCATTCATATTCTCTGAAAAATGGCAAAAATATCATTGATTTTTTTGATCTTCCTCAGAGTTTGATTGTGCATTTACATCTCCTTAAACGGACAAGATGTTCAGAGGGAAAAACTTGAGTTTGATTAAAGCGGACCAAACAGAGCTGGTGTGAATGCACCCTAAATGTTTAACTCGGAAAAAGAATGTCTTGGTTCAGAAGCATTTTAACAGCTCTGCACAATGTGAAGCCTGGTAAAAAAGGGTAATGCACAAAGATAAAAGTCCTGCCCTGGAGATGTTGTGTGTTGCATGTTAAAAGCTCTTTTCATCTTCAGTTTCCTACTGTTCTTCAGAAGTATTCCCTTTGCAACTGTAAACCACTAAGAGCCCCAGCCACTGTACCTAGGGACTCCTATTTGATTACTATGCTCGACATATTGCACGGACAGCACTTAGAACAACAGCTGTGCAAACCTTTGACACTGCAGTGCTTCAAAATGCCAAAAGAAAGTTGGCTAAAAGAGCAAAGGAAGTGCAGACTTAAGATTATTTTACAAAAGCCTGTTGTTGCTGCGGTGAACAAAGTAAACTAATCATTGTGACAGGCTGGGCGTTTTATATTCATGCTCTCAGAACAGCTACACACAGCTGCATTATTAGATTGCAGCTATTGATCAGGATCAGAGCAGGCAGCAGTGACCAAGATGGAGTTTATACAAGTTCTCGATAAGTAAGCTGACGTCAAAGTGCAAAAGATTGTAAGGTCTTCATTACCAAAGTTGGTTAAATTGAATGTGATCTATTGTGTTAGTTGGAGAAAAACCTGAACTCCACAACTAATGTGTACATCTCGGTCTATAGTAGCTTACAACTATCTTTTAGACTGAGACCTTGCAAGATGTTGTCCATGTTTTCAGAAGAATTGTAGTACTTGGTTACTTTTCTTAAGACAGGCCATAAAAGTTCCTTTCTATGATGTTTATGGGAATATGTCCTGCCAACTGTGTGGCCTAGTGAAGCACGTGTCACTATTTCTTTCCAAAATGTGTTGTAATTGCAGCAGCAGAAGGGCACCTTTGACGTCACTAGAGTACTGTACAACTGTTTAAGATATGTATATATTATGAGCTTTCCTTAATGTTTCAAAAACTGTCAACAAATGAAATAGTCTTTAGCCATTGTTATTCATGCTGGTGCTGCTGGTAACAAGTGTGGTGAAAAATAAGTGAATTAAGTGAAAAATAGCTCCATGACATATTGACAACATGTCAACATCAACATCAGACTTGCACCAAGTAACAAACCAATCGATGTTGAGTATCGGCAGACGCTACTTATAGGACAGAATGTCATTACACAATGTTATGCTAAATATTTTTTGTGCTTTCAAAATATCAGTGGGAAAGCGTACTGTATGAGGTGTATACAACATAACAGACCTGACTTTAAGGGATGCATATTATTATAGCTAGTTCTATTAATGTTACATATGTGCTATGAACATCAAAGTAGTGAACCTGCTGTACCCAATGCATTAAAAAACGACCCTGTTATCCTAATTATAAGGGCAGTTATGTGGTATTGTTTGTTGTCATGTTTTTAAATCATATTTTACAACAGCTTAAAGTCAAGTCTGTCATTAGCAGAGAGCGACTGTCGAGTGCTATGCTACTGGCAATAACAACAGCACAAAGCCCACACTTTGTTTTGCAGTGACCGGTCATCAGCTATTTACTGCATAAGTGGCCTTGTGGTATGTTTTAACTAAATGTAATTCTATCCACAAGTGCTTCAGGCATAATCAATTACATTTAACATGAAAAATACAAAGTATGTTCTTTTTTTGTGTGTGTGTGTTCACTGGAGGTACTCGGATGCTAATTGTTTTCACTTCGAATACAAAGGCTGGTGGACTTTTTGCTGTATTTGCACTGATGATGCACAACACGTGGCCTTCTTTGCATATTTCCCGTGTTTCTGCCAACTTTCATGGAGAAAATATCTATCACTGGGAAACTCTGGCATGTGTCCAAAAAGCACTGCACTGCTTCACTTGTTGCCACGTTTGCCTTAATTCAGATGGGTTTCTTCTCTGAGACATTTCCCGCCTCTTCTCTGTCAGAAGCCTTGTACAGAGCCAGTAGGCAGCGGCTCAAGTCTCTGGTGTACACTCAACTTCAACTTTTTTATTCAATTGAAATACACTACAACATGGCTAAGAAAATATGTGCTTCAGAGGATATGCGATCTGAAAGGCAATGTGTAGGCGGATATTGTATAGAACACAACTTCCAACTTTAGTGACAAGTGTGATGTGTGATGGCTGCACGAAATATTGATTAGCAACTTTTTTATAAAAAGTAACAGTTAAGTACAAACGGTCTTATCGACTCAGTATGGCACATTTGGGAACCCAGCAAGGTAAACATTATTGTAGAAGTAGAACGCAAGTTGTGTGAATGCACATACAACGCCAATAATTCTGTAAGTGTGAGTAAATTACATGTAAAGGATATGTACAGATGTCTTTAAATGTTAAAAATTACTTTGTGTGTGATGCTATGGATAAAAATATGCAAATGACAATGAAAAGCAGACATTTGCAGAACAATAACCAATTAAAATTTAGATTTTCAAATAATATAAAATCATTAAGACATTTAATGAGAAGATTCCGCTAACAACAGTTACAACAGGTGTCTTCTCTAAGCTGTTCAACACCATGCTGACTTAAGAGCCATATGGGCATGGGGTAAGTTGCAAAAATATTGTTCAACAAATGGTTCAAGCGTCCTTCTATGCCTAAATTGCAGAAATTATTTAGGTCATTATCAGTGTAAGCACAGTTTTATTGAAAAAATATTTGTAATTGTAGTAAAAAGCAATGCAATGCAATGCCATTAACTAGAATAAAGATGTAAGTAAATGCTGGTAGATGTGAGAGAGAGATGAGTCAGTCAAATACAGCATTAAGCAGTACATGAAAAATATTGTTTCTGGTCTGTTTTCCAGCTTTCTCAACGTGAGAAAAGGATTCTATCTAAAAAACAAAATCAGCCCCCTTTGTTTTAGACAGAGTTAATGTCTATCAACTCATGCTTTTTGATTTAGGGTGTGTTCAGACTTGTAGTCCACTTAATATATATGGCATCAAACAATACATTAAGTTCGATCCATTAGCAAAAAGCCTTTTTAAAAAGCTTTTTCTCAAGAAAAACATTAGATGATGCAGTGAGTCCAAATGCTAAAAAGACATTTACATTCTCAGTGCTCCAAGTTTGCCCTCATTTAAATATATATATATTTTTTTACATTTTTTGTGATGTACAATATAGATTTGTTTTCTAATTTCTATTCTCGGGAAAGTTATGTGTTGTTTTTGTTGCCAATGACACTTTTCCCGTTTGGACTCATCTGTGGTCTGCGTGCTGTCCACACTAGAATCAAACCGCACCAGAGTTCAGTTGGAAGCAAATCAAGAACCATATTTTGTAGGTGTTTGTAAGACAGGATTCACATTTATCCAAGTAAACATCTAGATTGTGAAGCGCACATCTGTTAAGTATGGTTTTTCTTATAGGTTTTCTGTAAACGGTTAAGGGATATTGATTTGTTTTATTTTATACTTTGCTTTGTTCTGTAAAAATTCAGTCACAACTAAATATTTTGGTAAAATTTGTGTTCCGAGATGAGACCAATTGAGAACCACTGCCCTTTAGTAACTTACAAACAAGTTGTTCAGTTACATTGACAGAATTCTAATGAATAACATCAGTAAAACAGCTTGAAAGAAAGTATTTTAAAAACTGTGTATATATATATATATATATATATATATATATATATATATATATATATATATATATATATATATATATAAAATTGTAAACTCTTTCGCACTTCACACTATTTATTATAAGCCTTACTTTCTGTTTTTCCATCTCTCGGGCGCGACAGGGACACGGGCAGCGACGACATCACCAGATGGACGTCTTCTGTAACAGATAAGAAATCACACTTACAAACTGCCCGAAAAAGCAGCATTTATTCAAGGCTAAAATAAAATCTTCAGACTAAAGAGAAGTGAATCTGAAGGCCACAGCTCTCATGAACTCAAATGAAAAGTAAATGCCATTGAACTGGAAGCTCCAGCTAGCTCTGAATACCACTCTGTAAAACATTAAGGATCAATATTATAGATTTTTCTTTCAGTGCTGTTGGTGTAACCTTTGATTCTGCAAAACTGACCATGCAAATACATAGATTTTCATAACTGCACTTACATCATCTTTTTTGCAATTCAAGCCCAGAGGCATGAGAGGGTAAATGTTTCAATGATAGCAGGGCAAAAGAGTCACAAAACAGCACATGTATTTTATAACAATGGCCTTTTGGAGTCTGCTACTACAAAAAATATTACAATATCCAAGATAATACTTGCTCTTAGTGCTGTGTGTGCTAATAATTTGTTGCGCTCTTTATTCACAATTTACAATTCTTGTGTTTCAGCTGTCTGTTTAAGTCATAGTCACATTTTAGAAACATGAAATCATATTAAAAAAATGAATTTGAGAGTGTAATCTTTCCAAAATGATTTAAGAAATGGACCAAGGCTTCAGTCATCTGTGACCCCTAATGGGACTAAGCGCGATTGAAAATGAATTAATGAAACATAGTAGTGTCAATTCAAGGCTATTACGTTATTAGCCCCTCGACATATTATCAGCCCATAGGATGGTACTCATACACAGTTTGAGAGCCACTGCCTAACAGTAACCGGTTAGAATATGGATCTTTAGCATTTACACTGCATTTAACTGTACTATGTGAGACTTTCCATATGACAACAACAATGACTATTCCAAATCAATATTTTTTATTTTTTAATTTTACTGCTGCATTTGTTCATTGTTCATTGTTGTTTTTCTCTAAACTCATTAACAGTGGAACAAAAATGTGGTATGCAAAATATGTGGTGCATATGGTTATTTTTTTTTATCATGGGCATCTAAGTTTTTTAACTGCTCTTCTGCCTTTAATTCATGATTATGTGCTTAGTTTGCTGCTGAATATATTTTAAAAAATGTAAAGAATGGCCACAGGCAGCAGATGTTATGACCAGGCCAGCAATGTTTCTGTTGCCCATGACACATTTGTGTGTCTTAATTTTGCACATAAATTTTATTTTCAATATATTTTTTTTATTTCTTTGTATATCATAAGGCAGAGTGCAATCTATAGAGTTCAAATAATGACCAAATGTTCTAAAATACTGTATATAGTGTTTTTATATAGTTACTATAAACATCTTTAATATTAAAGATGTTATAGAACATAATAGTGTTACAGAAAATAGAAAAATTCAGTTACTTTTCAGAGTAACAAATTAATTTTACAATGTGGTAACTGAGTTTCTAACTCAATTACTTTGTGGTAGAAGTAATATGTAACTGTAACTAATTACTTTTTTAAAGTAAGATGACCAACAACTGTTTATGCCATAGCTTAATATAGTATTTCAACTGTTGAGTAGGCTTTGAAAACATAAAGTTTGAAATAAGACAAATCTATCTCATTAAGTTGATTTTAATAATGTGTTCTCCATATTTGATAAATGCCTAAACAGTTTTCACTGGTTTGTAGTTGGTTATTTGTCTAGAATAGATTCTAATGAATAAAAGGTGTTGTGTGGAGGAAAGGGGGGCAGAGCTCATGTCCAATCAGCTGTGACTGCTCACGCTGACAGGACATCATTTCCCATCATTCACTCAGACCTTGTAGTCCATGCAGACTGCTAAAGTTAGTAAAAACTAACTGCCGCCACCTTGGGCTCACGAGATTACTGTTGGCGTCAGAGGTTACGTCAGAGCAAGTCGGTGGCAACTCAGACACAAAACTAACAAGCATGATCAGCGGCAATTGTGTCCGTGCAGGTTTTTGTTGTTATTTGTTTGGTAAAGTGGTGTTGATCACAGCATCACCTATAGATGATGATCTGTATGATGGTAGACCTATGATCTGTGTTTTATTGATCTCACTGTATCAGAAAGATCCCTTTCACCACTGATCTTGAACCATAACTGTAAAAAGGCCTTTAGAGAATCCAACATCACAGTACGTACATAAGAGACTTTTCATCCAATTGAGGTTTAGGGGAATATATTGTACATTGTGTGTGATCTTACTTCTCTGGAATCGCGTGCAGCAGAAAGCGCTGAGTGTCCCCAGCAGAATGGACAGAGCAAGGAAGGCCCCTACTGCCACGCCGATGATGACAGCCAGCCTCAGCGTCTCTAAACAAACACACAACACATTTTATTTTCCATTTTTTCTTTTATTCTCTCTCACACACATGCCCACAAACATCCAAGGCGTAATTTGTTTTATTATTTATAAGGCCAGTGTTTACTCTTTACAGGCTAAGAACAATTACCATCAACACACAGGCCAGTGCCAAGCCTTTCTTCCATATAATTCTGTGGCTATCATGATAGGAGCTTTGGAAGGCTGCCAGCTGGAAATGGTGAGCCCCTAAGTGGCTTTGACAGCCCGGTCAGGAGACATAATTCAAGTGAGCCGCTTTAAGAAGCCAGCGTTTCTTTGACCTTCTTTGGAGATTGGAAAAGTGATAAAAAACAAAACTTCTGCTTTTTCTTGCAGTTTGCTAGAAATATCTAATGGAATTTAGATCCTTGGGGAAAATAAATAGATAAACAGCACAAGTATTGATCATCCAAAGTTTTCTGATCATTGAAACTAGACTGAACGCCCTTCACAAATCAATCTCAAGTCTACTGAGAGGAATTACTCCAGGGGCTGTTTTTAAAAGATAGACTTTGGCTTAGATCTTGCTAATAGTTAGACTTCAGTGGGAGTGGGAATCTAGCTGTTGCACTAAGTTGTTTAGTCCTTGGCAGGAACAAAAATTACTAAAGTGCATTAAATTCTGGGTGAATTAGAAGAAGTAGAAAATTTTTAAATTGTCCGAGAGCATCCAACATCTTGTTCCTTATTACTCCAGAAAGGATACCTGTAGAGGAATTTTATATTTGAGAGAACATCCTCATAGTATGACCATGTGTCCCTGGTTTTAAGCAAAGCCATGTGTCTAAACACCCAATTTACACAGCACGTGTCTGCGAAAGTTGCAGAAAATACGCTTCCATTCTTGTCAATTGCAGCATTTCCTCAGCATGCGCTGCATTACAGCAAAAATCCAAAAGCACATCTAGATTTTCAAAACATTACAAAAAAATATGGACTATTGATTTTGGGTAATACATTTTGATTTTAAATTCCTATCAGTTTTGAATTAAAATATCAAAACAAGGCCCTGATATACGCCAAAAATAGATATTTATGCAGCATTTTTATTGCAAGGCTATTGCGGACTTAGCTCATTGTAAATAGATTAGCAAAAAATAGTGTCGAAAAAAGTAAGAAATGTAAAAATGGGTTCCATTGTAATGTTTTCAAATGACCATTATGTCAGGTCAAAGGTATTGCATTATCAGCCCATAGATACTACATTACCATTACATGCTGTATAGAATAACCCTACTCTCTACCCTTCAGTTTACCATTTTTTCCCTCTGCCTTTTTCCACACTGTCATTCCAAGAGAAAGAGTAAAGAGAAGAGTAAAAAGGTCACATAACTTTCTGGCCACCTAAGATATGAAACATGACCTTTCTCATCTTGCGTAAAGTGGGATGTTACAGCTGGTACAAAAATGTTAGTAAAGTAAAACAATATCACAAAATAGTAATTCCCATGCATTATATATTGTGCTGCTGCAATTTTTTCTAAGGTCTAGGGTTTTCAAGGTAAAGAGCTCCATAGCACATACAGTATATAGATGGAGATGATACATTGCTGTATGTTGTTACATATGAGACTGCTACATTGCAAAGGTCTAAGTAGAGATAGATAATCCAGTACAGTGTGGAATAAAATCTGTATTAAATCAATTCAATCAATCCATTTTCAGAGGGACTGGGTTTGTTTAAAACAAGCTAAGTTAGTTGTCTTAGTGTTATTTACAAGCATTTATTCATTTATACAAAAAATTAAGTTAAACTTTAAATGGCCTTTACTTAGAATTTAATAATGCACAAAGAAGATCATTCAAGTGCATTCTGTTCTGTTCCTTAATATGTTATATTATTTAAAAGCAAAGGTTAAAAGTCTAAAGCCAGCTTCGTCCATGTTATATATCTCGAGAAGGAAATAGATGATTGTTGCAGCAAAGATATGGGGGCTTTGGAAAGGGTTTATCTTGCATAAACTTCTGTATATTGCCTAAGTTTAAAATCTGTATATTGCTATAAATTAGAAAATGCATCCGTGAAACTGGCCACGGAATCCCAATTCTCTAACTTACCCCTGCCCCTTAGCCTTTGTATTGTGCGTTCACAAGAGACCAAGTGGTGTCCCCTTTTTTCTCTCCAGAGAGTTTTGTAGTGGTTTAGTGGTTGTGTCAGACATGAGACATCCTTCAGTGTCTCATGTCTGACAGGAAGTGAGAAAACAGCAGCTGATACTGTTCTGAGCAAGACTCAAGTCAAAATACTCCCAATAAAATGTTTATAGTACGCTTATGAAAATGACGGGTGTATTATTAGACCTTATAGTATCATAATGTGTATAAATATATTCTGCATTTTAAACTACACAAAATTATGTATAGCCTATATTATGAATATTTGTACTACCGTATATGTTATGTTTTATGACATATTTTAAAAACCTTATATTTTGTATACAGTATATCTTTATATCTTTATGTATTATGAAATACATCTATCTCCCTACAGGTGTGATGTCCCAATTCTTAGGGGTAGCCTATAATTTGGAGGGCCAAGGAGTAGGGTTAAATTACAGAATTGGGATTAGACCTTAATATTTTCATGTTAATGTTCTTGACAAGGTGCACAAACCCAGCAGGTGTCAGAGCACACACAGGAGTTAATACCAACAAAGTGATCCTATTTCTGCACTGCTAAGTAAATTGTGATTTTAATAACACCTCTATATTTGGCCCAATAAGTGCTACATGTTCATTAACAGTATGGTACTGGTAGGAGTAGAACAAAGTGTCTCTCATGTCAGACAGTAGTAGCTCACCTGACTCGACGGCTCGTGTTATTTGCTCTTACACTCACAACATTTATGTTAACATTCTCCTGACAAGCGACCTTTGGAAATGAGAATAATGGCCGCGTTTTGCAAAGAAATGACACCTGTGGTCATTTATTAAAGAGGCAATCCCCCCATTTGACGACAGAAGGTCAGTTTCTACAGGCTGTAAAAACATTTAGAAAAGGTCTGGTGTAGCTCTGCAGGGAGGTAGCCGTGGGCCATGAGAAAAATGACCCCAGAGATAGAACCTGGGTTCTATTAGCATTAGCATATCATTTACTGTTGGTAGGATCTTATTACTACGATATGATATCACCAATGAGTTTAGTTTCCCATTGAAAATGCTTAGGACATTCAGGTACTTTGAGTTTTGATCAAGCCCTTTCTTAATTATTAACTTTTTTTTTTAAGTGCAATTTGAATAATTTTTTTCTCTGAACTACAAAAAGCAAAACATTTATATATATATATATATATATATATATATATATATATATATATATATATATAAATAAATGTTTTAAATTAAGGAAATATATATATATATATTTCCTTAATTTAATGCTTAATTCCAACAACAGCAGCATCCATGAAAAATAGAGCAGTTAAGTTTGGAGAGCTCTGTTATTTTAGACTTCTACTGTAAATTACACACAACATAAAGTCTATTAAATCGAAGCACATGGCTAATAAACGCTATGAATCACACACTATATATTTCAGAAGTTAATATATCTTTTTTTCTACCTTTCTCCAGTGATTATTAGTCATTTGCAGAATTACCCCAGTCATTATATACATTTATTTAGTTTGATTCAGTAATATGGCTTTCTTTGAAATTGTTTGAAATCAAACTGAAAATGAATCATTA
Source organism: Neodontobutis hainanensis (assembly GCA_024349245.1). NCBI lineage: Eukaryota > Metazoa > Chordata > Actinopteri > Gobiiformes > Odontobutidae > Neodontobutis > Neodontobutis hainanensis. The sequence continues at coordinate 755,977 of JALDNG010000090.1, read as the reverse complement.
TTCAATTTATTACCCAGCACTAACTTAGGGAGACAAAAATTACCTCAGATAAAGTCCTCTGCATAACCAATGACCCTATCACATGTTCAATCTTCAAAGGGTTTGTTTGGGAAAGTTTAAATGTATACGTTTTTTTTTTTTGCAAGACTTGATGTTCTTATTGTACCTTGTTCTTTGAGGCGGATGATCTCGGTGTCGGAGCCAAAGCTATTCCATGCCGTGCAGTTGTAGATGGTTTGGAAATCAGCGGGGACGATGTTACTCATGGTCAGTGTGGAGATAACGCCGTCCTCAGTGCTGACCGTCTCCACAGTATAGCGTCCCGAAGTCCCGGACTCGAGAACAGTCTCCTTCCAAGACCAGGCCTTTGAAAAACCCATTCAATATTTAGAACCACTCAACATCTACCTCAAATGTGAAATGTGAATAAAGAGTTAAGGGACAGTCCTGCTCTCCCTAAATGCTCCTACACACCACATTAGGACATAATTCATGCTGCCCACCATGAATTATCCTTTAATGTCTCCTAATTATCTCCTAATGTGAAGAAATCAAACTTTCTCATTTTACAGGGAGAAATAAACGGTATTGGACTGCAGTAATTATTGATGCATATGTGGTCTCACTGGTCCCGTCCACCCAGCTCCCCGCTGTTCTAATTGGTGTAAAGTTTAACTGGAGCCATTATAACTCAAAAATCTCTGAATCTCTTGGTGTGATGTAAAAAAATGCAAAACTAATTTGAAGGTCATCCGAGAAGACACCTAAAAGAAAGTTGGCGGATATGCAGTATATGTATAGAAAGTGAAGGAATAGTGGACTCTGGGATGAGTTTGTGGTTTACTTCTTGACTTAAATTGTCATTTTTTGTTGCCATAGACTATGTGGAATGTGGTTTATCTTGTTAATAATGATTACTTTAAGAAAAGTCAGCCTAATGATGTCATATGATTGATTGATTTAAATGTTTATTCAAAACTGAGTTATCTCCATCAACAATTGGTTTAGTTTGTGCACTTGATGGAAGGCAGACTGTGACTAATGAATCCATACATGGCATTAGGGTAGACATACCCTATGGCCTGTAAGTCAAATGGCTTCTTTTTTTTTTTTTTTGAAGATATACTTTACATTCTTAAAGTATAAAAATGTGTATCTTATTGGTCCGCTATTCCTCTACTGTCTTTGCACATATGCTATTTGCATCCAGTTTAATAAGTAAAAAGGTTGGCACCAATGTGAAGCAGTCCAAACCGTGTCCCCTCCTTGTTGTTTGATTTAACTCTGGGCCATTGACATGCATGCTGACCCAACCAATCTCTGGCAAAAGGAAAAAAAAATTGAAATTAGCAAATGGACAGTTGTAATGACTCACAATGCGGTCCGGAGGAGGGGTACTGCGGATGAAGCACTTGATCTGACCCTTCTCTCCGTAGAGCGCCTGCTGGGTCTGGGTGCTGGAGATAGTGGGAGGACCTGCGGATGCACAGCCAAGGCACAAACACTCAATCATCACAATAATAAAAAAAAAAACTTGGCTATACATCTTCCTGGCAATTGCGGCACATGCATTAACCGTGGAGAGAGGGCTGGCGCCAAGGGCAAAGCCGTGCTCAGCTCCTATTAACAGTAAAAACTCCCCGACGTTATTTATTTGCTGCTTTTAATTGGGTTTGCAGAGGTTGGGGTGTAGAGTAAACCGACCTAAATCCAATCTACCTATGAGATAGAGTTGGGTGGTCTTTATAGGCACCTCTTGAGATGTAAATCAGTGCCATAGATCACATTAACTGACCCAGTGTTATAAAGCCGGGGGATTTATTAGAGAAGGTAAACACATAGAAGGCTTAAATTATAATTACTCAAAGACAGTATATAATATAAAACAGGGCGCTTTCGATGGGGATTTTATATGTTCACAGCTTCCAATGCAAACAATTTGTGTATACTACAAAAGACCATAAACAATAAAAGTGAGAGCAAATAAAACCCACAACAGAGTTCTGCTGCTTATAATTATGAGGTACATAAAAAAACAAGCAAATAACAGATGGTTTTGTATGTTGTAAATAGAACTGAACTCTACTTACAATTTAAAGACATACAATTAAAAGGCAATAGCAATCATTATTAATATGCAATTTATTTAGTTTTTATATTAAGTATGACCTTTTCCTTTTTCTGAAGGTCACTTGAGTGTTGACTGGCCAGTGGGACTGATAGTGTTGACTTTAAAGATGTATTTTTCTTGTTATTTGTGTACCTCTTCAGACTAATTCATGTTTTCAAACACCCCTCACATCTACATTAACGGCAGTCCAACGAGGAAGTATGTTTTGTTATTGGCTGACATAGGAATCCAAATCAAACATATATGTACTTTATAGCCCAGATACACTGACTACATCAATACTTACCCAAAATGTATTGTAAGACTGTAAAAGTGGTTATGTTTAGACATTAATAATGTTTTTAGATAAATTTAGAGAAGATAATTAAAAACAAATAAATAGTTTTGTGTCTGTATAGATTATATATAACTGCAAATTTTAGGTTTCCAGTAAGAATGTGGAAAGCAGTAAAGTTTGACATGAATAGTATTTTTGGTTTAGAAAATAAATGTTTACATTAAAATATGCACATTAATAAATGCAAAAAAATTATATATATAAAAAAAAATGTTAAGCTTGTTTACCTATTGGTAAATAAAATGTGTTTTAGGTTTAGGTTAAAATTTTAGGTTAGGTTTTAGAATGTGGAAGTTATAGAAGGGTTTAATAGGGCATTTGGTTAAGTCTATAAAATATATATTAAATACAAATATAAATAAAAATTATTAATTTTGACAAGTCTGAATACCTCAGTTTGCTAAAACGCTGCTCCTACACTGAGAGAGGTAATGTTTCTGGGGTCACTCCCCGGCAGATGACTGCTAGGTGAAGGTGCTGCATATAAAGCAGAGAGGTGTGGCCTCGGAGGTGGACAGAAGAAAGATGAATGCAAGAAAGGATAGGGACTCAAAAGGTTTGGAGCTCCCGAGTGGTCAGAGCGGACGGTGTTGTTGAAATGGCAATAAATCTCGGGCACGTGTTGTTTGGATCAGAGGGAGGTGCTGCCGTTTGCACCGTCACATGCACCACTCACAATGACAGCCCGGACACTCAAGAGGCTCCTGCAAATTGAGTAACTGCTGACCATGAGAAATCAAATATTTCCTATTTTCCTTTCAAACATGCACCATTTTTCTTCGCAGAGCCCTTGGGGAAGAGGGCTGCCACTGTGCACAGAGACACAAAACACATCAGTGGAAGAAAGAAGCAGAAAAGTCACAAAGCTGCACATTTAGAGGCAAGTCGAGGGGAAAATATTCATAATTGCATTTTAGCATTTATGTGTTTCCTCGAATATAATGACTCAATAATGTACTTTTGTATCAGAAAGGTTCTAATTGCATTAGCTGTACACAATAGGACTGTGAAAAGTGTTCTTAAAAGGAGCATTATGGGACACTTTAATGGCATTATATTACCTCTGTGTCACAAACACGCAGCCCATACTACTCAATATGCAGAGGATAACACTGCTAACAGGCAGAATCTGACATTACATTATGTATTTAGTAGCATTGTAGGCATATGTAGGCTACTCATCTTGAGTTAGTGACATGAAATGTATTTGTTCTGATCCACCTTTTGCTTTGATGAGAGCTTTGCACACTTTTGGCATTCTCATTTAGCCTAATGTCTAACAGTCTTGAAGGAGTTCCCAGAGGTGCTGAGCACTCTTTTGCCTTCACTCTTCGATCCAACACATCCCAAACCATCATAAAAATCAGATTTTTATGAAAACAAATTTCCACTGGTTTATTGTCCATTCCTTGTGTTTCTTGGCCCAAACAATTCTCTCTTTCTTGTTGTTCTTCAGTATTCAGGTTCAGGTTTTTGCACCTATTTGACCATGAAGGCCTGATTCACACGGTCTCCTCGGGAACAGTTGATTTTGAGATGTGTCTGCGACTTGAACTCTGTGAAGCACTTTAGTGTTCTCTAGTCTGAGATGTTGTTCTTTTCTGAGGCCCATAACTGATGAACCTATCTTCTGCAGCAGAGGTAACTTGGTCTTCCTTACCTGGGGTCCTCGAGAGCCAGTTTTATCAAAGCATTTGATGGTATTTGTGACTGCACTTGAGGATACATTCAAAGCAAGACTCCAACCCAATATGACATTACAATGTGAAGATGTACTGTATATTCTTTCATCATATGGCTGTGTTTCAGATAGCCATAAGAAGCACAATTACTATTTCACATTTTGGATCCACTTCATATTCATTATTTTTCCTTCTGAGTATGGCACACTGTCTATGAGGGAAGTCAAAAACTCTTTTGTAAACCGCCCTTTGCAGCCTCAATAACCTTGAAGCATCCAATTCCAGTCTGAGCCCCTATCATTTGTTAATCCATTCCAAATGTTATTGAGGCGCACTACCAAAGCGTTCCTTCCAAAACCTGTGATGTCCTGTTAGCTGACAGACAGCCGTGTCACCGCAACTCATCACTCGCCACATTTCGGCGTGACCTTAAAACGTCTTTCCAATAAACAGCTGTCCATTTATTTCCTGCTCGCTGATTAATTCAAAAGGGCTGGAATAATTTTATATTGAACTAAGGCTATCAGTCACAGCGCAGAGATAAAGCCGTGCAGTTGGCCATTAGAAATCAATGATATGCTCCCTTATTAACTTTCACTGACAGTTGTGTGAGGCAGGAGCTTTAATGTTCCTTTTCATCTGACACTAAATGACATTGTTGCTAGAAATACTTGGATAATTCTTTGGCTTAAACAGACATATTTTTTAAGCTAAGCGTCTAAGAATAACATTTTAAGGCCCCTATCTTACCTGACATGACACCTCTATGGCCTGCTTAACTTTTCCACAGGATAGAATGCAGTGTCTCTTCCTGGACACAGTACCATTCACATTCAGCGTGTGATAGCCCATTGTGCTTACCATTCACTGTGAGCGACACCTCCTTCTCCCCAGCGCCTACTCTGGGGACCACAGCCCGGCACACATACTTCCCAGCATCCTCCTGCTTTACCGCCTTCAGGGTCAGAGTGTTCTTGTTGCTAAGCACCTGCGTTTGGAAAGAAGAGCACTTTGAAAGGTTGAAAGACGCACTAGTCATCTCTAACTAGTTGAAAAGCAATTAAAGGTAGCACAAAGGCGCAGCTAGAATGAGAAACATGGGAGATTTTGTGAGGTGTTGCATAGTTGGCGGAGTGACTAGCTCAAGAATTTGTTCATTTATGTCTTCATTTCAAAGCGCATGCCGTCCGTTAATTGTCTTCTCCTTGGTTTTTATTTTCTATCTGGCCACAATAGAAGGGCTTTAATGGGACTTTTAGTTCTTCTGAAAAGGTATGTGTCCATGGCGCGGCTCACATTGTCATAAATGAGGAAAAAAAAGGCGAGAATATTTTCACAACTTGTGTGACTAAGAAACAGCTTGTCTATTGGTACACAGTGCTCTAAACATTTCAATTCAGGCTATATTTGCGGTATACCTCTCAGAACTGGGAAAATGTCAGAATTACAACAAAATATATTTTTTTTACCTCAACTCATTCTCAAAACAAATATTAAACTCAAAATAATGTGGCCTTGAAGCTGTACATTTCTTGTAGCAATGACACTTACTCAACACTCAACAAGGGCGAGGAGTTTGGAGACTCTCAGTGAAAAAAGTTGCAAAGGTATTATCAATGGTGCATTAAATGGTTTGTTGATAGGTGTCTAACATTTGTGCATATACGACAATGTGCTCAGCCTTTGAGAGTGGACTAAAATGCATTTATTGCTAGTTGTTGTTATGCACAAACCATTACAATTGTACTTTTCATTCTTTAGGTCTATAGCTGAACTTGGCACTCACTGTACTCCATGCCTCACTTGATGTGAGCTACAGATGCATGTGCTGATCCCCTGTAGACATGGAGTGAGGAGTGTGCAGTGCATTGTGGGAATTACTGGTGGATGAATAAAGCATACCACTCCTGAGCCTCGCTTCATCCAGACAATAGTGAGAGAGGGGTTCCCTATCCAGGCACAGCTGAAGACCGCGTCGGATCCCAGGTCCACCTGCAGAGACTGGGGCTCGGCCGCCATCCTCGGACCGACTGTGGTGCACAGAAAAACCACAGTCACAAAATCATGGAATATAAAAGCACAAAAGTAAAGCATAAAAGTAAAAAATAAAAGTGAATTCACAAAGTTCTACAGCTCGATAGTGTGGTGGAACACATTCAGACCGTGACAGAAAGAAAGCCCATGTGATATGAGCGTTTGCACTGCAGTTGTGTCATACACAGTTGATCTATCTTTTACACTTTTTACAAATACATGTCTAATTTGTCAGATGTATAAAAACAGAAACATGTGGCGCAGTTCTTTTCAGGTTTAATATCATTTTTGAAGAAAAGAAATGATATTATGACAATGACATATTATTCCTTGATGCGGATATGTCATGTCAGTGTTGCTTAGTAATATTGGGCTTTTTTCTGATGTGTTTATGCTGATGCTCATATCATGGCATCATTTAAGAGAAATAGATCATTGTCATTGTCTAGTTTTTACACTAATATTGTTTTAAAATCTCACAAATTTCTTTAAAACTCTTTAAGAAAATTAAGTGTATAGTGTATTACGTTAATACGGGTATATTTTAAAAAAAGGGTCTTGTTTCAAGCACGTGTTTGAACAAGATCTAATGTAATCCAAACATGAACATATGTTTTTGGTATTGCAATGAACCTGTTAATTTCATTACAAATATACCTTTTGTAATGGTAAATATACTCAACAGTTGATTATGAGACAGAAGGTACAGGGGCCACACCAAGCCTGTTCTGTGACATGTAGACCATGGCAGATCTATTCACTTTTTTAGTGACCAGACTAATAATAAGTAAAAATAAGTTTTTGCTTAATTTAGTTTAAACCAAAACAGAAAACAGTCCATTTAGTTTGGTCCCTGAGCCAAAAGCTAAAATTCACAAATGGCATTTTAAACTGAGGACTAAACAATGCCTTTCTTAGGAAATGCTCTTGACTGTGCTGTTAGCCCAAAAGATTTAAGTTACTCCCCTGATGATGTGGGGTATTCAAATACTGGAGGGAAAATCTCTGTGTACTTGGTCAAGGCAACACAAAAAGAAGGTTGATCACAATTATTAACATAACACAACATTATTTTGTTTTCATTTTTATTGTAAATATGCAACTTTAAATAATGACACAGGACAAAAATGTCCACACTGAGCCTTTATTCTCTAGAGTAGAGAGTAGAAATGTGCCAATGTGCATCTTAGTTAATCTTGAATGTGTTTAATCAATAGTCGAAGCAGATTACTCACAGTAGACGTCGACGTTGCGGCTGATGTTGGTGTTGCCCAGTGCATTGGTCACTTCACACGACACAGGTTCAGTGAAGAAGGTGTGGTCCACCACTGCCTCAAAGGTGTCACCCGCCACGTCCTGGATCACACTTCCCCCTTTGGCCCATCTGAACATAACACAAGAGACATCCAGTTGTGATTCATTACACATTATGCACTTCACTCCTTTGTGTAGCACTGATTTGATGGAGCATTCAGACCTTTTGCAGCCAGAGTAGCAGGTGGGTTCATTTAATGGAGAAGCGTGGTTCTTGAAAATGTGAAAAATCTCATAATTTGTAATAATATGACTGATAATTATTTCCAAATGAGCTTATTATCTGTAATGGAGTCTTCAACTAAAACCTGAGAAAAGTCATTTCAGGTGAAAGTAAAGGGCTTGACAACTTAATCAAATGTTAATCTAGGAATGCATATTTAGTTAGGTCTAGTAACTGTAAACTGGTCATGCCCCACCCTTTAAACCTGTGTCATTTTAGAGCTACACTTTTTAACATACAACAGTGCAGAACAGAGTCACGTGCATAATGTGAGAGGTATGAAAAAAAAAGAACCAGAGGCAAAATTGCCAGTTCCAGGGGGGTAAATGACATGATGTCTTGAAAAGTTCTGAACTAAACAATAAAATAACAAGATGGATTCCCGCACGAGCTGTATAGATGCCCATTTTTTCTTTTCCCATAGACACTTTTACGCAGGGTCAATGTGGGCTGGAGGCCATCCCAACTGACATTGGGCAAAGGCAATAAGAAGTGATAGGTACTTGGACAAGACTGTAAGGCTTTTATTTCTCAACATTTTTTTAAATTAAAACTGTCTAGTCCTTTCCCAAGGCTACTATACTGCATTGTAAAAGTCTTTCACATGTTACAGTGGCACAGTATAGACCCAAACACTGAAAGTGTGCCACTGAAATCTAGAGTCAGTCAATGTATTAATATTACTCTAAATCTCAAGTGTTGACCTATGACTTCTCTATAAATAGGACAACATGTTCCAGATAAAGCCCATATAACTCGGCACTGCCTCTTGTCTCATCCACTGCTGCTGAATATGAGACTGCGCTTGTATAAAAAGGCCAACAAACAAAAAGAATATTACTTTGTATCCACTGGCAGCTTTTTAACTGTTCACAAGTGAAAAGTCAAATACACTGCAAAAATGGATAATATAATTAACATCTAAGACCGTTTTAGAAATTAAATTGAAGAAATGAAAATGTGAGTGCATTAACTAATTTAAACATTTTGTGAGTCTCAGTCTTTGTCCTATGCAGCGGCAATTTGCTTTGGTAGATATCAATAAAACATAGTAAACTTTGTCTTTTTTTATAGACAACAGCATGTCCCTGCAGGGCTACCGTAGATGCAACTGTTAAAAGCAGGGGTGAGAAATGTGTGACTGCAATCGCTATTAATGTCACCTTTAGATAACACCGAAAATGACACCACTGCACCTTTAAATATCTCCAGATCAGACTAAATAAAAAAAAAATAATGTAATTTCAAGATCAAACTGTGAGATGAGCTACCACGAGTAAAATGCAGGCTCTTTCTAGTAACCAGGAGTCTGCCATAGTTTTAGAGCTGAATAACCATAATATTTTTTGGTGTGATTCATTTGCAAACATGTCACTGATATTGCTAATAAAGGTGAAAAAAGAGGACATGATGCAGAGGAGGATGAAGGAGGACAAACATACAACACTGACAGATCTACGAAAAAGCCACTGAATTAAGTTCATTCATTCATTTATTTTGTAGTACTTAGTCCCGTTAGGGGTTGCAGGTGACTGGAGTCTATCCCAGCAGCTTTGGGCCTAAGGCCAAATACACCCCTTGGACAATTAGTTGCACTTCAGATTTGCCGTTTGACCTATACAAGTATGTGTTTGGACAGTGGGAAGCCAGAGTACCCAGAGAAAACCCACGGTAACACATGAAAAGGACTCCTCACAGAAATGCTGAAGTTTGCCAGGGATGTTTGAGTTAGCTACGGTTTGAACTCGCAACTTACTGTTGTGAGTTCAAGTCTTACTGTGAGGCAGGAGTGCTAACCACTCGGCCAGTTCAAGCACAAAATATATTTTCAGAAAAAAATAATAATCCTGAACTGCCATTTTTGTTTATCTGTTGATCATGTTATAATCTTTCCTTTATGCCCATCTTATAAATTCCTCTCTGAGTAAAAAGAAAAGGTATTTTAAGCATTACTACATAAAATAAAAAAAAGACAGGTAATAATCTTGACGGAAATTTTACAACTCTGTCCGTCAGAAAGACATAGTGTGAGAGTCTAGCGCAACCTGTGGTAAGTACTTTACTATACCTACTGTTTGAACTCTTAAAAATCAAGCTTCAAATGTAACTTTAAAAGTATTTGATAGTCACTTTGACAGCATTATAGATAAAATTCACAACTACGTAACTAACATTCAATTTATAATTTATTTATAAGAGGAAAATGGCCCAAAGGTGAACTACTTTGTATAAAATATGTAGTTAAATAAGGCCTATAAATGTATTATTTTCTTTTATATAAAGACAAATGTACAATTGTAAAAATAAAACACAACATTGACAACCACTGATCTAGTGGCTGGCAGCTGTAATTTAATACATGTACTGTATTAAATAACCTGTAACTTTTCTTAGTTAAGTAAAACACATCATTTGTTGGTAACATTTCCGATAACATTTGTAAGTGTATAAAACTCATTCTCCAAAGCTTGAGTCATTTTACATCTGCCCTGACCTCCTCACACTGTCAGCCGATCTGCTCCCTTTGTGCCGTCTTCGTGGCACTTATTTTTCTTGCTGACGCCTGCATCACTTTGCTGTCAAAATAATCCCTGCGCCGTCCTCCTTCGCCCCTCTTTAAAACTTGACCAGACACTTCTCAGCGGATGTTTCTTGATGTTCCAACATGCTTCCTGTCCCTGTCAGTCTTCTGTCTGCTGCAGCATCGCACGCTCCCTCGACACCGCCAGTAACAAAAATAGAGGTGGCCACCTTGTCAGATTACCATTTGTGGTTTCTTCAAAGAGATCGAAAGTATCACAGAGCCGGCGTGCGAGTTTGAGCTCATTTGACGCGAGTTTCTTTGGACAATACGGCAGTGAAAGGACATGTCTTGCCGCCTTGCAGACAGATTTGATTATCTTCACTTCCTCGTTCCACCTGGTGACACTGGCAGGTTTATGTTTCTGCCTTTATCAGCGCTCCGTATTGATTTATAGCAGCCTGTCAAAAACATGGACTTCTTTCTTCGATGAAAGCCAGTCATATCAAGTTGAAAATCAGCTGCTTTCAGGGCAGATGCCTGGTCTCTGCTATTATTATTGTCTCTCAAATCTACAGAGGAAACAGAACTTTTGAGGGGCTTTTGTCAGTGAAACCTACAATGTGTCCTAAAATGGGAGGCTCGATTGTACCAAGGCTGTCTCCCAAATCCAATGTGTCACTGTGTTTCTGGAAAGGTGCATGACTAAAATATAAGTGCTTTAGAAGAAAATGATCAAATCTACATTATAGATGCATGCCTAGTTGGCTGTAGAATTGAGTTTAGCAAGTCCGAGAAGTTTAGACTTTTAGGAACTGTGACTATTACATGAGATGGAACAGGTACAGCTGTTGAATTCACACAGTCCATGTCTAATCTTAGCCCAATGACAAACTTAAGAAGGATATGTGAATCCGTGATATGTTTGTAAACCTAGTACGATTTAGTCCAGTCCAGAATGGTACACACAAACTGAGCAGTGGGCTTCGAGAGGCTTGATAATGAAACTTTATAAGATCTGACGTAACCAAGCAACGAAGGGTCTAACAAATATAACAACCTTTACGGTTATGTTATGGCAAAAAATCTTTTTAATGCTTCTTTTTCATCCATTTACAAACATGAAATGATCATAATGTATCAATTTGACCTGAATTTTTTTTTAGTATACCTCTTTTTACATTTATATAAATTCTCTTCCACCTTCTGTGGCTTCACTGGGGTATTTAAAGTACACATGACGGAGAGGACATTACAACTGGGGCTAATAATAGTTAATGTATTGTTCAATGTACTTTATTCTGCGGCCATAGTTAATATGACAGTACATTTGTGCATTGTGATGACTTTGTGAAACGCTTCTGTGCCATCAATAAAGAACTCCGCCCACTCACTTCTTGCAGCACAATTATTTCTGCCACAAAGTAGCAATTTGCTGTTTGCTGTTGAGTGATGAGCGCCAAGAACCAGACTCCATCGATTGCAGAAAGATAGTGACTGGAATTCAAGTGGCCTATTAGCTGATTCACAAACACTTTTCCCCGCCTCCCCCTGCTATTGAGATGCTAATAGAGCTAAAGTTAGCTAACTCGTGGTGATCTCCAACCTTTTGGTTTGGTGTAATAACATGCCGTTTCCCTAATGGATCTGTTTATCAAATGTGTAATTGGCGTATACTTGAGCATTCTTTTGATTAGGCAGCAGTCGTGCCTCTTTGAATGGTGGCGTTTGGGTGTAGGTGGAAAAAGCACTTGACAGATAGATTTTCTGAGCATTATCTTAAAATAAGTTACCGGAAGAAATTCACATTCATGAGATAATATGGCACATTTTAACCATGTGTAAGAGAGCAACACACTGACCTGCCAAAGCAATATGACTATTAAGGCCGCCATAATGACCATATCAGAATTGTGAATGACATTAATTATACGCCACCTGTCTGGGGGCACGTTTTGGTGGTGGAAGAACAAAAAGGAAATACAATGGAATTAGCTGACCATTTGGACCACATGGTGATGGCTAGACATGTCTAGGTAACTCCAAAATCCAAAAGTTCCTGTTCAGCACTGCACAGTCCCACCAAATGTGGCGCACAGAAACACAAGAGCTGAGATTCATGCTTCAAGTGCTGGCAAAAGAAAGATCTATATTGCATAAAAATCTTGTAAGTCTGCCAAATCCTGCATTTTGTTCATTTGACACTTTCAACTCATTTAGCTTTTATTAGATGGTGACTGTGGAACTAGACCAGAAACAGGAAAAGAGGAGGCTTACCTTAAAGTTATATCTGTGCCTCATAGAGAGCCTACAAAACACAGTGTGCCTGCATTGTGTTATTTAGAAATGATTAATAATTTTAGAAAGAACCTCCCCACCCGCCTGACTCTTTTAACTCACAGTGTGTAGAGCTAGTATCCTGGCACTATCATTGATGACAAACTGACCTTTGATCACCAGGTGGATACTCTGTGCAAGAAAGCTCACCAGCGCATGTACTTTTATTGGAAACTTAAGAATTTTAATGTTGACAGCACTTATAAAAATGTTTTATTCTTGTATAATTGACTCTGTTTTTACTTTTGATAAATAAAATGCTTCTGCAGATAATTGTACACATTGTACTTGTGGAAAAAATTGCAGGAGTGTGTTTTCTTGACCATAACGAAGTATATAAGGTACACTTTTTAAAAAGGCCCGAACAGGTCAGATGCTCTGACCCAAGCCACCCTCTGTGGGCTGAGTTCAAACTAGTTTTGTCTGACCGCAGACTAGACTAGAAAGGAGGAAAGAGAGACAGGAATGGTTGTCCAACAGTGATTCAAAATGTATTCAGTTGTTTAAACCACTTCACACAACATTATAAATAAAATATTGAGGAATGGCCAAAATAAATGGTAAGCAATGAGTAAATTGTTCTTAATTGATAAAAGATGTTTTCCGACTTCCGATAGCATATACTTAGCCATTTCACATGAGCAGCAGACATTTTGCTCGTTTAACATACTATACACTCTGCCCCTATATCATATAAATTAAATGGCCCTGTCTCAAGATGGCTGGAAATGGTTTGAGAAAGTTGCGCACATAAAGATTTAAGTCAAAGAAGAAATTTTTTCACTTCTGCTTCAAAATGAAATATGTGTTTCCTTCTCCAGAAACCACCTATAGAATGGTATTTTTTTAGATGACTTCTCTTACTATTCTTTACTAGGACCTGGTATAGTTGGTTTGGTGTCAAAACTTAATTGGACCATTTCTGTTTGGTTTTCCGTCCCTGACGAATGGAGGTCATTACCAAGTTTGGTCAGCAGCTCCTTGTGCACTAGATCATCTCTGTGGTCGCACACTGTCTTCAAACCTGACCTCCTGTTCAATCCCAGCAGCTCTACAGGCCGTCCCCTCCCTCCCCCTCCATTCCTGATAAACAACAAGGTCAGCGATGGACATGACGGAAACCAGCAGATTGCATCAAAACAGATCTTGTGCTGATAGCTACTTCTTTAATGCTTCTTGTTCATATTTAAAAGCACAGGCTGGATTATTGAAGACCGTATCAGCAGTTGTTGTCTCTGATCTGTAATGTTCTTTGATTTCCCTGTGGGTTATAGAGTCCAAGGAGAAACTTTGAAAGAACATGTCGCTGTTTTCAATGGTGAAAAGCGTGAGTGCACCACTCAGGGCTCATTCAAAGACAAAGAACAAGCTGCATAAAAACAAGAACATAACTGCCACTGCGTTGTGTCTTTATTGAGTGTGGTCTTGTTTTTGAGCAAAATGAAACAAACAAATGGGAATATCAATATAAATCATGAGTTTGAAATTATTTACTGGGGTTGTCAAAAAGGCATGTTAGACATAGTTCATGTGCTCTTAATACAAAATGAAAACTTTTCAAACTGGGCAAAAATATCTCAAAAATATATTAAAAAATAAGCTTCTTTACAAAATGTGTTTTTGAGATGTTACAGTTTGCATATACCTTATTTAAAGGTGACACAAATATCATTAAAGAATAGAAAACCAGTGTGAAGCACTGCATGAGGCCTTGAATAAATGAATGAATACATGAATAGAGAACAGGCACTGAATGGGAAAAGGCATGAGGCTCCTGGCTTTATGACAAAATAGATGGTATGTTTGCAAACTAGGGTGGGAAACGTGCCACAGGTTGCAACAGAACAGACAGTGGCTTTTTTAGTCTTTCCCTTAAATGTTTTTTTTTTATGTTTAAAAAAATATATATATAAAAAAACGTTTTCTGCTCTGGGTGTTGTTGTACATTGAAGACCTTACTACAGACTGCAGAGTTCCACACTCCTTTGGTTCTAAGAACACTTTTTGGGGCAAGGTAGGGTTGTCTTTTAATGCAATTTAATCTTCTTGAATAAGAGCCAAGAAGTGACATTTTTGATAGGTACAACTGGCTTACTAAATGTCTTATTTCCTGCATTGTCAGGTCATTTTCTAGGCATGTTTGGTTTCTTCTATTTGGATTGAAGCTATAAGTTTTGTGTTATAAGCCTTATATACAGTACCTATACTTGTAGATCTCCTACTCTTTTACTATCTTTTGCTAGCTGACAAAAATAACAAACAGGTACATTGTTTTCCAATACAAAGTAAAAAGAGCACAGTGGATTGTTTTCTCCCCAGGTTCAGGGGGTGCAGGTTTGCCGACAATGACTCATAGTGCACTATATGTGTGTGCCATAATTCATCTCATATCTCTGTGAGAAACTTAAACAGCCTACAGTGTGTCACTCCTGACTCCCTGCAGAGCGGAACATCAAGCACAACACCGTCCGCCCTGCACACCTAAGATGTCTTCATCAGCCCTGGGTGGTCCCACTGGGGTCCGGCTGTTTGTTTGTTTGTTTGTTTGCCTTACCAACTGAGATCTGACATTACTGGACTGTAGGCTGGACACCACTCGTGTACAAAGACTGCTGAGAGAAAGTCATATCACACAGGTCTAAAAATATGACCTGTCACTACTTATTACATTGAAAAGCTCAGAAACCACTGTTATCACCCAAGTGCTATTACAGCACTGTGTCTCTGCACCACTGCAAGAAGGTCCTGGGTTTGGGTCCCATCTAGGGTAGGGACACCTTTTGTGTGGAGTTTGCATGTTCACCCAGTGTTTGTGAAGGTTTCCTCCAGGTGCTCCGGTTTCCCCGACCACTAAAACCATGATTGTGAAAAATATCAAGATCTGAAAGCAAGCCTTAAGAAGTCCTTAATAAGCTGAATGTAAGTGCCTGAATCTTTGTATCAGCTCAAAGCATGCTGAAACAGTAAAATGATAAAAGAAACATATGGAATAGTGATTGCTGACATTTCTTGCAAATACTACATCATTAGTTTCTAAGAATGTATCTTATTTACTTGTTTGACGTTCATAAGAGTCCTTAAGTGTCAGCCGTGTGGGCGACTGACAGCTGTGACTGACAGCTCATGTGCATACAGTAACCTTTTTTGTGCTAGTCCTAATTGAATATTATATATACATATTTTTTTCTCCTGGCCCACAGCTCTTTGGAAAGTACACTTACACTGTTTATCGGACTCTGAGTAAGACAGCTATAGTTCTTTATGAATTAATTTTTGATCACATATGATGTGACTAGATAGCGGGTTGAACTTACTTACGTGACATTTGAGTAACCAGCTAAGAGTAGGTCTGCAGGGCAGTGTCAGCATATTCTCACAGAAGAAGGTCTTTATAAACAGTTAGACACTAATGGGGTCCAACTGTTAGTTGCTCATGTAATGTTAGCTTGTTTTACTGTCGTAGTTACTTTAGAAAGCTCAGGGCGATTCTGTAAAGATATGATTTATGGGTACAATACAGTCAATAATATATCTTTACATTGCATTTACTTAATCTTACCTTCGATGAAACGTTTGGTACGCTTCTGTAATTAGACGAAGCCCATTGTTCAACGTAAGCTAGGTTAATGTTAGAGCCACATTGAAGGCTCTTTTTTTTTTTCATTCATTCATTCATTTTCTACCGCTTTGTCCCGATAGAGGTCGTGGGTGACTAGAGCCTATCCCAGTAGCTTTCGGCCTGAGGCGGGGTACATCCTGGACAGTGGCCAGTTAGTCGCAGGGCTGACATTTAGAGACAAACAGTGACAGACAACCATTCACTCTCACATTCATTCACTAGGGACACTTTAGAGTTTCCAATTAACCTGTACATACATGTGTTTGGACGGTGGGAGGAAGCCGGAGTACCCGGAGAGAACCCACGGTAACACATGGAGGACATGCAGACTCCTCACAGAAAGACCAGAGTCAGAATGTTTGAGCCGGCCGGGTTTTAACTCTCCACCTTCTTGCTGTGAGGCAGGAGTGCTAACCACTCTGCCACGTGCACCCCTCATTGAAGGCTCTAACATTACTCAATCTACACTTCTGAGAGGAACGACGTAATGAAACAAGAATTAAGTAACTGTTTTATTTGCAATTACTGTCAAACATTGACATGTCATGTCAGTAAAATGTCTCTGAAGCTCAGCGTTAGGCTCAGTTACTGTTATAACTTTATAAGACGCTCTTCATAGTCGGCTAATTAGTGCAAACAGTCAGGGACCATTAACCCCAACAGGTGGATGTTTTTATCAACAAATACAACTTTATTCTTGCTTCATTATGTCTTGAATATAACTATATCCCAGTTTTATTTTCATAAAAACAGATGTTTTTTTTGGTGTGGCAGTTGTTGGTAGGTTAATGATATAAAAAACCCATCTTTCCTCCTTTGGGTTCAGTAGAGTCATGCTACCAAATAAATATTAGCCACGTATTTGGAGAACACACTGTAGGGAGTTTTAATGCCTTCGAAAACAAGGGCTACATTTTGAAACAAGGAGCAGTAAAATTTTATGTAAATTTTTTTGTAAAAATTAAGCGTAACAGAGACTAAAATCGGTACATAAAAAAGTGGAACAAAGTTTAAAGATAGGATGAGACCGTATTAACGTAATATTCTCTGGCATTTTTTTGAGTGACAACCAATTGGATTTGTGCTTTTGGAGCCAGGCCTCACCTCTACTGTATGTGCACTTGATTGTAAACAACTGATTCCATGATCCACTATTTATCCTGTACACTGAATAAACTGCACACTTGTGCTGATTTAATAAATAATGCAAATGAAAAATAAAATTTGAATGGTAATACTTTTTGTGCTCTTTAACATGTAGGACACACCTGTCCATTTGGTCCAGGCATTGGAGAAAATAGCTTCAATTTAGTTGTCTAAAACAGTCTAAGCCAATTAGTATGGAGAGCTCAACCCCTGAGTGCAATGTCCAAATGGCCCCTCTGGCACTATGAGATACACTGCCGTCTGCACAGCCCTGAAGACTTCACCTCTGCCGAATACATTTTATTAATATGAATGAGAAGGATGGAAGACTATCCTATTAACTTAAAACACAACCTGAGTCTGAGACAACATTACCCTTTGCGGATCATCATCAATCTAAATCCTAGTTCACAGCCAAAAACTTTGCAAGGATGATTTATCTTAGGAAGGCGGGGAATGGGCTCTATCTTTCGCTGGCTGTTCCTTGTGGCAAAAAAACCTGCAGGCTCCATCGCGGTTCAAATAATTAATCTGCCGGCAACGTGTCCAAAGACTGTGTCACAGAGAGGGGAGCGAGTCAGCGGGATGTTATTAATCCACAAAGTCTCCTCACTATAACAGCTCTGGTCGGAGAAAACACGCGGTGGAGGAGGTGACAGAACACAGCTGTCAACATCAACCGAGTGCATTCTAATGAACTTTTGTTTGCGTTTGGACTTTAAGTGGAGGGAAGCATCTTTGCACTGATGAAATCCTCTCAAAACCTATACAGCACACATCACTAATGGGACGCAGTGACTGAAGGATTACTTATGGTTCATCGCCGGATATTGAAGGGATTTCAATGCTGTCTGTCAAATCCAAATGTGGCAGAAGGAGGTGTAGAGCATACAATCTGCTATGAAAACTGTCTGATGTAAAGTATAGTGTTACAAATACACAGACAAAGCAACCAAAATAATTAATGCCAGAGACATATTTCACTTAACTTTATGGATTCAATAAACATTTTCTTAAAGTCTGACTTCAAATCAATTTTTGTTGATGTTTACAAGTAAAATGGATCTTCAAGTCTAGCTTCTTATAAATGAATACAATTTTGACAGTGCTTTAAAAGGTGGGGTGAGGACCCATTTAGAAGTTCCCTGGGTCTGCATTCTCCTTTCAGATGTACTCCCCTCGCTCTGACGGAAGCATCAAGCACAAGTGGCAAATAATCCATTATGCCCAGGATAAGGTTGTTAAAAAATTAGAAGCTAGAAGCTAAGATATGTCAGAAGACAAAGTTTAATGTGCATGTGTCAGTTTCTTACAAGCATGTGAAAAATGTCTGGGTATGGGCAGCTGTGGGAGCAGGCTGCGCCTTTAACTGCTCATCTTTGCATTTACAAAAACTACTGTAATTGTGGTTGTAAGGCTAGCGCTCAAAGTTTTACTGCTCCCGGAACAGATGCAAATTATCTTTCATGTCAATCCCTTGTCCAACAGTGTGTTGTTCTGCTTGTGCACAGTGCAGTTTTTTGCAAATTGTAATCAATTTGGAAGAACAACATAACTTTGACCTCACTTATTTGGCAGTGAAGTCAAAGTTCCCTGTGACCTAACTGACCTTACACATGAAAAGCCTAGGGAGATGGGTCCTTAAATGGAAACGAATACCACATTAATAACTAAAAATGTAAAGGTCATATTAAGGCATTTGTGGAATGTTTTAGGCTAAGCACCAATTGAAATGTTTTTATGTTTCATGGCAAAAATGGAAAAAAAAAAGAATTTGCTACCAGCATTTGTAGCATATTCTGTGTGACTTTAAAAAAAAGATGTAGCTCTTGGTCTAAATCTTTTTATCTGTTGTTTGAACTGTGGCATGCACAGATTGTTATGTCCAGCTCTAGTCCAACTAAGCGATACTAACCTACAGCAGTACCTCTACTTTGAACAACATGATCTAAATGTATTACCTCTACTAAGAAAGATTTTAAGTTACCGACTGCTGTCATAATTACCTGCATTTTAAAGATCTGCTTAAGTTGGACTAAGGCAATAATTCAAATTTCTCTAGTGTCATTTACAGCTCCATCTTAGGGAATAAGTGAATAACTAATACAAGGCTACTATATCCCAGGATTCTGCCTCAAATGTGTAGCTTTGATTTAGAGCATCTGTCTTACATGCCCTTAGAAATGAATGCAATGTTACTGTGTGCATCTGGGATATAAAATATGCATAAAAAATCAGGAGTGATGTAGGGGATGTGTGGTATTGTGACTTTTACAATTTCTTTATTGATTAAAACAGCTAAAGTAAGCAGCTCTCTCCAAGTGGCAATTTTGACTTTTTCTTGAAAACTCAAGATTCAAAACTCAAGACTTGCATATTTTTTGGGGGGTGAAAATTTGGGATCTGTTCATAACTTGTGGAGTGGAGACATCCATAGAATCCATAGATTTCCATAGAAATGCAAGAAATTGACATGGTTATAGATGGTTATATACTGTACATAGGTGCTGTCTTCACAAAAGGACTCATTAGGTTAATGTTTTTTCTATGCCCACATGATTGTGTGAATCCTCTAAGAACAATCTTTGATGCTGATTTAAAGTAGCAAAAAAGAGGTTTGTAAGCAAAGTGTCTTGTTTAGCTCATTTTTTCTGGGGTAGACGTACTGTTGATGAACAAAATAGATTCAGACAATGTTTTCTCCCCAAAGAGTGCACTTGTAAAATCCTAAAAAGCACATTTGTCGGTGTATGGTTTTCTGCCTGAGGCGCGCTGTTTTCTACATGAAGCTAAGTCTTTAGCTTTAATCACAATGGGGAATTTCATCTCCCATTGATGGAAGTACAATTCTTGTTTTTGCACACTGCTCTGCACTTCTCTTCTGTTGGACAGCAGTAATGTTTCGGTACATTTGAAGGGTCGTACATTCCCCACACAGACTGTTTGATGTGGAAATGACGACCTTCTCCACAAACACACCACTGGCTCCCGGGAGATTCCAGTGCCAAAATAGTCAAACAGCTTTTTGTCCACAAACAGACAGAGGTTTTGTGCGCCCTTGTGTTTGCATCAAATGCATGACGGGCCAAGCTTAACCAGCACGACTGAGTGTCTCATTAGATGCCGCAAAAGTGACAAATGAAGAGAACCAGAGATGACAACTTTGCTTCAAAATAAAAAGGCTCGAATGGCAGCAGCAGCAGAGGCAGTCAGCACGACGTCTCCCCACAGGAATAGGAGCGCTTGATTTGTGTGCGACAACAACTCATTTCCTCTCCTTCGCATGTTCTTGTGCTGTTTTTTTCAACCCTATCTCACATAATTCAGTGTAGCTAAGTTTGTAGAAACAACAGAAGCCCCATTACCACTGAACAGTACAGTCACAGGTTACAAGTTCTGCTGGACTTTAATGCAGTGTTTACAAGACAAGGTAGATTCTCATGCCCAAGTTTCCCCATCAGCAGGCTACAGTGTTTAGCTCCACTTTTTGGTAACTGTTCTGCTTTCGTGTTCAATGAAAGGGTGACGAAAAATATTGCAATCTCAAAGTGTAATATTGCAAACTGAATTTTGAATATCGCTGGTGTATATTTTTTCATCAACGTTTACAAGCTTTAAAAACTACCTTTGAATGACTGACCGAAAAAAACAATCAAGCTGTTCATTTCTCCAAACACCAGCAATATTTAGGTCCAGTTTTAAGAGGGTCAAGGTGTTCAGATAAGATCAAGAGAACTATCAGAGGTAGTTTTTTTGTGCTTTACGCTTTTGCAACTTCTGACAACTCTGGGAGAAATAGAAACTTACACTACATGGGTTCATGTTCCAAACACCACTTGTGGTTAGGAAAAACAAGTTTAGAGAAAGATAGCACACACTAGCTTTTACTAAACAACCTCAATAGATGTCAATGTTGTGTGGGGTAACAAATACAGGTCCCCCATATGCATTAGTTTTTGTGTTTTTGTACCAACTTAACCTGCATCATGTCTATTGAGGAAAAAAAAGGTTGTTACTTGTGACATTTGTTGTAAATGTAAAATAGTAAAGATTCTCTTAGACTGGCTTGCTTTTTCTCCCTTTCTTGGCTTTACAACTCAATTAATATCTGGCCTATTCCACTTGCACCATCATTTAGATTAATCCTCTCCACCTTTTCATCCATCACTTGTTCCTCTGCTTCCCTTCCCAAAACAAACAGGCAATAACAAGTCGTTTTGGAGATTCATCCCTGCGAGGCCCACCAGACTGCCAGAGGTATGCACTGTCTGTGTGTTGTTCAGATAAATCATCACCCCGTATCCCTCCCTGCTCCCTCCATCCTGTATCTATCTGCCTATGCACACGCCACTGTCGTACTTTCATCCCAAACAGCCGTGAGTCTGGCCAAACAAACATGTAGAGATAGCAGCGAGATGGCTATAACATATGGCTACATCAGCGCTGAGGCCACACGGCTCATATTGCCAAGGTGAAGGCTTCTTCTGTCTGATCTGTAGGACAAAGTCACAGCAAATGTAGCTTTTGGAATGATGTGGAATTAATGTATCCAACACAACATAGGTCAATTATATTTTAATGCATAGTTCTACCCTATCCATATCCATAGTATTCTGTATGTTAAGACCACATGACCAACTCTAAAGTCACATAATTTACTAAAAACGTGTTATTTAGATGCAGTGCTTTTGTGGCATTTTGTTCACATGAATAAGAAAATAGTAAAAACATATTTTTTTGTAGAATCTAAGATCCATTTGTCTCATGCATTGATTTGACGTTCAGAACAGACAAGGTTTATGTTTGTCTCCTTGAACTAATCTGTAAACAAACACAGTGAAACTCTGTCAGTTGACTTTGAAAAGTTACAAACAAAATCACTTTAAATTATATGTGCCAGTATTGGGTAAAATATTTTACACCTGCCTAATAACCAGAAGTGCAATGAATCCAGCACTCACTGTTTCTTTCACACACAATGGATTTGAGAAGTGTATGACGTGGGGGAGGGGGAAGGGAGAGAAGAACATCTGGAGCTTATGAGATAAGGAGGAGTCACTAAAGAGGGAACTGTCAGCACCGCCGTCGTGTCCACCACCTGACCATCACTGCTCAGAAGCCTCCACGTTTCCTCATTTCACACACAAGAGGGATAGACTACAGGCGATCAATGGCACGCTCAGCTGACAGGGCATTAGGAAGTCTCTGATGGGTAGGACCTGTTGCTAGGGATGGTTTGTCGTTTTCATACCTAATAGTTCGGTAGACTCAGTTCGATAATGTTGCAACATTCAGTTCACTTTCACACTGCACTCTGTCAAACGAACCAAACCTTCTGAATAACACCATTACTCCCCTCGCCTGTGGTAACGCTGCAGCAATAATTACTGAAGTAGAGGACGAAGAAACACATAGAACAAGAAAAAACGCTAATCTATTGGGCAACTTTTTTTTCTGTCGCAAAAATAATAATAAAAGAATCTTAAAAATATACTTTACAATAAAGGACATAGTTTGAGCAGCAGACCGTCTTGGACATATTTTTTTCCCTGGAGCAAATGTGACTGCTACAACAATATAACTCTGCACAGACAGGCCCTGCTATGAAATGGCTGTGACCATACTTTTTATTATTTACTGCTAAAGTGAATCAAAATTGCAAAATAAGCCCTTTCCAGCTCTTCTGTACAAATTTAAAGCCTCAATTTTTCCACCAATTAGTTTGAATCCCCGTTTTTCTTGACAGGCAGTGTAATCTTTTTTCATCTGACCATTTTTCTATCAGCGCCTTTTCTCCCTCACTAATTCACGTATCAAAATAAGCTATTTTTTTCAACTCTTGCTCCACACTTGCGTTTGTTTTGGTTGTTTACCCACAGTACGTAGTGCTGTGGTCCGCTTCCTGTCTTTGGTTCACTGTTTGGTTCGCTTTGCGTTCACACCTTATAGGAACTGCACCATGGTTCACTTGGAAACGAACCAAGACCTATGTTTTCAGGTTGACCAGGGTTAGATTTTTTAGGTCCAAATCAGAGTTCAGTTGTGCAATCACACCTCACCAAATTCCAGAGGAAACGACCAAACAGGGCGGGTGTGAATGCACCCTTAAAGAAGGTTCAGTAAGATATGTCGCTCTGTTGTTGTGTCCTTGGGCAAGACACTTAACCCTCCTTGTCTCTAGTGCCACATCAGTTTGAAATTGTTGAGGTGAGTTTGGTGTGTGGATGCTGTGTGTATGGCAGCCCCCTCTCTGTCTGCCCCAGGGGTGAATGGGGTGAATGGAAGCATAATGTAAAGTGCTTTCGGTGCCTGAGAAGGTTACAAAAAAGTGCTTTATATAAATGCATGTCATTTACCATTTTAGAATGACAGAGATGGCATTTTTAATGGAAAGTCTCGGAGCTAGAGCAACAATGGCCTAATATTGATGTCTGTGCACTAGCGCTGATACAATTCATTGAATAAATCAAGTAATTCCATTATTTTAAATTTGCCTGGATGATTGAAGCAGGCACGTCCGTCCAGCTAAAGCTAAAGCCCCCCCCCCCGACTTTCACACCTGCCCCTGATCCTCCAGAGCCCCTAGTGTCAGGTCCGGAGCGCCCCATTGTACTCTCTGCAGCTGTTTGAACTTTACTTTAAACTGTTTGGTTAAGTTCCTCAGATGTTCCAATAATTGTTGTTTCAATATTAGCACAAGGCTCATTTGTTTGTTAGCTTTGTGTTAGTTCTGTCAAGCTAAGTGAGCGTCACCCCGCTCTACTCCTGTAAACTGTACAAGGCAGCTTTTGGATTAACCTTTAATTATTTTATTTTAAATGTGTATTTAATGCCATGCTTTAGGCTGAGCCAGAGATTAATTTTCTTTCAAGCCATTTGAAATGCATTGAAACAAACAAAGGTACATTTCAATGATAATGGCTGTGCAATTTACTGCATTGCCATACTACTACAAGCTGCACTACTGTGCACGTTCTGGCACCAGTTCAAGCTCTCCATAACATCTTGTGGTGTTTCTTCATTAAATTTATGCATTATATTTTAGATCAAAGCTGTACTTGTTTAAAAACAAATTTCCCTTTGTTTTTTTGAAACCACTAATGATGCTGGCCTTCTCTCAAAATGACATGTCTGAATTCTCGTCATTTTTCTGATTCCCACATGAAAAATGTCATCTGTTGTCTCTGTGCATCAAGCCGGTTTTAAAGTAAGGACGTTTTACTGCTTCCCTAAAATTCAGGGTCATAAAATCCAACCATAATCAATTTTAATCAAGTCATTGTGATGGTCAAATGACACTATTTGATATTTCATTATTATTTTCCTTGAGTAATACATAAACATATTATCAGTCAACACTTATTGCAGGATTGGAGGGAGGGACTTCACTAAATGGGATTTTGTTAATGTTAAATGAGGTTGTGACACCTGCAGAGTCTGAAAAAACAAGCAGCGGCCATCTTAGATTCTTGGAGCTTGCTCAACTCTGTCTTCACTTCTCATCAAAATGCCTCCTCCTTTTCACATAGTTGTAAATAATGTAACGTAAAGCGCACAGCTTCACCAATTGTTTATGTCTAAAGGTTTGCCTCGTGGCCTCAACTCGCTGTTGACTCTGAATATTTCACCAAGGACACAGCCTTTAGCTTTAAGTGCCTGCGGTGAATAAATCATAACCATAACATGTCACTGAATCTCAGGTGCACATTGTCAGAAAACAAATAGAATCCGCTGTACAACTACACACTTGACAGAAACATTAATTAAGAAGCTTTTCAGATGAGGCTGATAAAAGTTTTCTTTGCTTAGCATCTGCCGATTTCATAAAATGTAAATATAATCTGAGGGGAGTTAGGCAGGTCAGATGGACAGATGGTTCATGTGGGCTCAGTCTATATACTACAAAGTTTTTGATGAATCTGTACTTGTGGTGGTGTAGTTTTGCTTTACTTTAGGGGGATGCAAAGAAACACTTTAGTCCAAGAATAAAAAGAGTAACAACTAAAATGTTGTCTACAAATTAATCAGTATGTTGTTGCATACTCACTCTGACTGGTTAGATAAAAGATCAGATAAACATTGGTCTTAATGTAAATCTTACAAATAAAAGTCTGTCTCCATTTCCCAAGACATTGTTAGATAATTAATAGACTTGCATCTCTACAAGAAAGTGACTGGGTTTTTGCTTTGCAGGTAGATTTTTCATGCATGCAGCTAAATAAACTGAACTAGACTGACCTGGAGGAGAGAGTTGCAACAGAAAGGGCACCAGGCATAAAAAGCTATGACAGACTAAGAATGGGAACCACTACATGAGTCGCTGTGGGGACCCCTGAAGGGAGCAGTGGAAAGAAATTCTTAATCAAATAAATGTGCACAGTGACTTTCATTAAGCATTTTTGTTCAAGCTTTATCCAAATTTGCACTTGTAATTTTCAAACTCTTTTGGAAAATAAAAATGCTCTTCTTGTACTTCTTCATGTACAATTGTATTGTATAAATGTCCACGTTCAAAGGGAACACAACCAAATGTTACCAAATATGACACATGCTAATTTTAAAACTGCACACACTATTTAACACGCACTATAGGAGATACAGACCCTACAGTCTACATAGGTATGCATGCTACAGTGTTGCCTGGTAGCTCACTTTATAGAATAAACACTTTATATGCCAGCAACCAACATTTCTGACATCAGCCTGCTGTACCATATCATCGCGTAGATAGTGATATGTAGTTGTGTTTAGTATAATCAATAGTGTCATTTTATCAGGTGTCAGTCATTGAAGAGCTTTGCCAACTGTAACCTGAGGTGCATGGAACGGATTCAAGAAATGGCCCAAAATAGCAGGCTTTTATATCTACATCTTTGTTGTACTGTGCGCAGGTGATTACTGTCATCTCCACCATGTGTTCCCATGATACATCGGGGGCTGACCGTAGGTGTGAAGCATAGTGCGGCCGTGTGGTGGTTGGCCTGACCCTCTGATTCTCTGCTGTTAACGCGGCCCCAGCCTGGCGCACAAACAGATGGCAGGAGGGCGGCCGTTTGTTCTGAGCCAGGTGCCAGCTGCCGAGGCCTGTTAACGCCCAAAGTTAGCTGCTGTTAAAGTGTGTCCGACAGACTGAAGACAGCGTAACAGTAAGTGACTGTCTGCGCCTTAACACTGACATAAAGTTAATAAGTCTTACAGGCGGCAGGGGGACAATGAACCTCAGCTTGGTTTAAAGCAGTAGAACCATAGATGGCAGTGTCTTTAAAGAAATGTTTATAATGAAAATACCTGTCAGTGTAGAGCACAGATTTTCAATGAGCAATATTTCTCACCCAAATAACTTTCAAATAAAGCAGTCAACATAATAATTTACAGTATTTGGGCCACATTTTTGATTATTGTCTTTATTCGTTTAGCTGCACTGACCTTATAGTGTTTTGCATGTTACCTGTGTGTCTTTTTCTTAATTTGTATATGTTGTGTCTGGGTACAGTATAGTGTAGGGAGGTAGATAGATAGGTAGGTAGCTTAAGTATTTAGATAAAAACTATAATGGCCTCATCTGGTTTATTGTAAAAGGTTATGAGACATTACACCTTCTTGTTGTATCTGCCAATTGACAGCAACTGAATAAGCTGAACTAACTGACCAGTTCAAACAGAGACTCAATCCTTGGACCTGTTTCTAATTTTTCTTTTGCCCTGTAAATTCAATTGGCTGCCTTTAGGACGTCTTCTTCTTGCATCCATAGGGTCTTTATTGTTCACTTTAACTGTGTATATGTGTATTAGGATAAAAGCCACAGACCATAACTGAATGAACACCGACCTGTAGTAGATGACCGGTGGGTTGGCCTTAGCGCCGCAGTGGAATCGGACCAGGTTTCCCTCCAGAATGGGCTGCGGCTCCACTGTGAGGTTGACAATAGGCAGGTCTAAGAAGAGGCAAAGGTCAGATGTTAGGAGATGATAGAGAATTGAAAATCAACACCACAGATACATTGATTGCTTGATGATCTCAAAAGAAGCTAAAGGATCTGATACAACAGCATTTACAGTCTTTGTCAGGGCCTATTCAAGTGTAAGTCACTGGTGTCAGACTGTTACACTGCATGGATGGACAAGAGTGAGATCAGTCAATGCCTCAGCAAATGACACAAATAATAAAAGTCTCCCATTTAAAGAGCCGTGTATTTATTGTTTTTATTTTAAAAAAAAACATACCTTTTTATTTGTTAAGAAAAAAGTTACAGACTAGAAGTCTCGTTCAGAAATGTAGATGGAAACAACAAGGCATTAAAAATGTCAATGCTTGCTTGATTTGTAATTTCTCACTTCAAAAATCAACTTTCAGCCTCTACGGACAGTTTTTGCTTTTTTTCACTCAGCAGTTCAGTTTCCATAGAGATTTACTTCAATCGACAGAAACCCAGCTTTGTGACATTAAGTACCTCTGGTTAACCCCAAAGTTAGCGTGCTAACCCTGTAATCAAGCTTTGTAGCAGTTTGATTGATTGACTTTGAGCAGCTAGGACAATGACAATAAAGTGTGCTGGAGAATTTTGTGTTTAGTACTTCTGAACCCAAACACACACAAAAAAATAAAAAATTAATAAAAATGTAATATTGCAATACAATGTTTCATTTGAACAGACATCACAGTATTAGAAGACAAGCTGTGATAGTGTGTAGGCTTGCTCTTTGACTAAACACAGTGCGGTGAGTGGGAGCCGCACTGACTTCTGATATTTCAACTGCACTTTGAGACAGCTTCACAGATGCTACTTTGCAAATCAAAATCTACCCGCTTTTGTCTTTCTACGATCAGCTTTTTGGGCAGAAAATAAAGCATACAACAAGAACTAAGTGGGCTACAATTATCTCTAAAGCGAAACAATGGAAGAACTTTATTTGAAGGGGAATCTTATTGCCAACAGATAATAGTTAGACTTTATCCACTTGGGGTTCGCACAAAGAGGAATCAAACCTATTCTAATGACTAGTCTGGAGTGTTTAGCCTGTTTGCGCGCCGTGTGATGGATGAGTGTGGAGTGCATCCACAGCTCGAGTCGGACCCTGGAGAAAACGCGTGTTTTTATGTGGGAGGTGTAGAGGCGCAGAGAATATATAGCACTTCAAATTAAATTAGATTGAGCTATGCGGCCCACTGTAACAAGCGCTTCGAGGAGGTTTAGGCCAAATAGAAGAGATGAAAAAATTGAGAAAATGTTATGTTGGCCTAATGCAGTTTGGGCTTTTATTAAGAACAAGCTGTCTCCACATTCCAAAACATGGTGCCTCTGACTGACAGCTCATTCACATTACATTGCCTGAACAATCTTTGTTTAAAACACTTCATATTTGAGCCTTTTTCTGTTCCAAGGTGCACTACTGTTGTCAATGGGCCATCCATGACATTTACACTGACTTACTTAATATCTGCAATATGGTAAGAGCTTGCAAAAACAACTTTTTCCATTACTAACGCTGCAGTAAACAATCGAAAAACAAGATTCTGTCCCTCTCTTCTCTTAAAAAGGGATTTTCTTTTATAGGTCACAAGTCTTCTTCTGTGCAATAACATAGATTGCAGTATTTTTTTATTTCAAGAAGAAGAAGCTGTTTATTGATGATTATGGTTTAGTTTGGCTTTATCTTCTTGTTGCCATTTTGTATTTATCTTCCAATTATTCTTTTGGAAATACCCATCCTATTGTCAAATCAAAAGACTGCACTGATAACAGCAACATTCTCATTCAACCCCCCTTTTTTTTTAAAGCTGTGGTGTCAGTACAGTATGGTACACTTAATTTGGGACCCACACTGTTGATGGAAAAAGGAACAGTGTGCTCTACTAATTGTGTTTTTTCTGACAGATAATAAAGGTGAAAAATATAAAACCTGTTTTATATGCCTGTTTAGAGGAATCTGTCATTAATTATGTAAAATTTTGTTGTGGAGGTGTTACTTTTGTTACCTCTTGACAAACAAACACCATTTATCAGAATGTGTTAAAATCTTTTTATTTACTATCTATGGTTAAAATGTATCACAGGTGCACTGGGAATAATCTGAAATTAGTAACATTTGTGCGCAGACCGTCACTGCTGAATGTTTGTAACTACTGTTTTTTCTACAAAATGAATCAAGTTCATTTAGGTTACGTTTGTTCACTTGAGTTTGTAAATTACCTCAAAATTTGGGCTGTGGTACAAAACTGTCTTATACTATACTATACTATACTATACTATTATACAGAACTGACATATACTACTACTCTAGAAATATACTCTGTAAAAATTATAACCTATGCCAACTTGAAGTCTTTAAGTGCTCATATTTTTATACTTTGGTGCTCTTTTCTTTGCCTTCCTTCTTTTATTCTTGGATATAGTAGAGTGTCCATTCATTAAATGCAGACAAGCCAAGGACATTACAGTTTTGAGATGCTAATTCTGGGTCTCCAGTGTCAGAAACTCGAGTATCAATTAGTGCACCTTCTTTTTTGTGTCCAAGGCTGGTACAGCAGATTGCGTATGAGTTTAATGCTCTCCTGCGAAACAGTCAGGGTTGGTGCCACCACACTGCTATTTGGCGCAGCATGCTGCCAACTGACCTTCCATCACAATATCACCCTTTCAAATGATTTCTTGTACTTCACAAAGCCGACAACAAAACGCTGACAAGAGACAAAATTTCCGACAACATCTCGTCTAAGATCTTAAACTCCAAAATCTTTTAAGGAGATGGGATTGCATCAAAGGCTCTGACAAAAGAACCCTAAGAGAAATGGCCTTTCAAGTATAAACAGATTTTCAGAGAAAAACTCCTGCTATGCTGTAGCTTTTAAAGGCTGTACGAAGGCAGAAGTGGGATTATTTATTGTAATCAACTCTGGAACATTCAAGGCTGCCACTTGGTACGGTATATAACAAGATTGAAAGGTGTAGTACTAGACATTTTCAAACACTCCCACTCAGTGACTCTCAAAGTGCTAAAGTGCTTTTGAGATATGTTGTGAAGGCTCTCCCAGTGTCTGCAGTGTTTACCTCAAAAACAGGCCAGTCTCTGCACTTCCCCCCTGGAGACCGCACTTGACTTTATTATGTTAAATCTATGAGGGTTAGTAACTTTGCTTTCCCACCAGTGTGCTTTTATAAGAACCACTTGGGGACTACAGTCATTTGTAACTGACTACTCGGCCTCATTAGTTCAAAAATATAAAAATTTAGAGGTTATATCAAAATCATGGAAATGCGTGCACACTCATGGAGTTTTAAAATAGAGTTGTAAAGTGTAAATGATCGCTTTACGCTAGTGCAGACATGTTGGTTCTGACCATAAATTTTTTTAAATAGACAATCTTTCCTGAGTTTTCATGTGAATTTCTGGACTAATACATTTTAGGATGTGTTTGGTACAGTTATACTCTGGTGGAGCTGTTTTTGTAATTCTACTGGTTAAGTGTGAATTCTGCCACATGAACCAAACAAACAAGATAATATCAAATGTATTTGTGGCTGAATAAGTACATCATTTGCCACAGTTCATCGCGTGGGTGGTTGAAATTGCTGAGGATGGAGCTGGTTTTGGACAGAACTCCTGCTACTATCTGACAGATAAACAGGGATGATTCTAGGAAAGAAGTCCACTTCAATAGATGCTAGAGACAATCAAATGACTTAAAATGTGTGGCATGGAAAGGAAATTGACCAATGAGTCAAATGCCCTATTAGGATTTGTTAAATGTTGAAACAAATTTAGTGTGTCCACTCTGGTAGGAGTTTTAATTTTAACTGAATTAGTAAAGACAAGTGGTGCCTCAAAGGGCTTTACAGCACATGGTGAGGAACAGCTTCCAGCCAAGAACAAAACCTCAGGAAGAGCCACAAAGAGAGCCATCCAAGGTCTGTTCTTTTGATAGGTGTAGTTAGAACAGGTAGAAATAAGTGTAGAAAAGTTTATTTTAGTAAAACTTAGACTCAAACTATGTCCACAAATATTTTTTCTTGTTTTTGTATGGATACATCTGAGACTGCAGACCCATGCGAGTTAAAGAACGTCAGCGGTGTATATGGTCAAAAAAAGTTACTTTCAAAAACAATGAAAGACAGTTGGGTTTGGATTGTGCTTTGCTGAGAGAAAGGGTCCATATGGTAAATTTATCAGGATATCAAGACTCAAACTTCAAATTGCCATTGATTTAAAAGAGTACATTTGTCGGGGTGCATTGTTTGTCTTCTGACAAAGTAAGTTTCAAACAAAATACTGAAGTTTACAGAGATAAATTTTAAAGCAAGAATGTGAGTGGCTCAAATACTTGTTTTCCAGGAGCTGTAACATTTAAAAAAATAAGCAGGGTATTTTTTGACTGAATTTTTCAGGATGTGTGGGAGCCCTGCATCATGTTTGTAGTGGTTAAATGAATAGATCTCATTATTGTAAACACATTAAAGTACATTAATTACAGCATCAGCATTTTTGAAAGACGAATGCTAATTTGCTGTCCACATTTGCTTAATGTGGACACTTTTTTTATTTATATTTTGGATATGTCTCTACCATCTATTAAGGTGGACTTCTTTTCTAGAATCATCCCAGTGTATCTGTCCGATAGCAGGAGCTCTGCACCCACTCTTTGATGAACTGTGGCAAATGATTTATTTATTTATTTACATGATGCATTTTAAAAGATCTGTGTGGACATTGCCTGTATGTGCAGCTGCATTGCAATCTTTCCATAGTACTGCATGTTTTTTTATAAAAACCTTGCTCTTTCTTCTGACGTGAATCAATTCTTTCTTGCCCCATGGCCAAACTTTGCACAAACTTCCGCGCACATCAATCATAGTCTCGGTGAGACATTCAGCCAAGAGACTGACAGGGAAGTAAACACAAAAGGCAGGCTTAAAGCACACTGCTGTCAAAACGTGTCAGACGGTGTACATGCTTCAGACCGGTCATTAGCGGAATGCCTTCAACTGTACTCAGTATTATTAAGATGCTTGACCCAAAAATGCCAGGTCCAAATATTTACTGTATTGTCTATAATGGGTTTTGTTCTGTTACACCAGTCTAATGGCTGGTTTGTGGAGATATAGACCAAAATGTTATTGTATTTTAAGTGCATAAATACAGTTTTAAATAAATATTTTAAGTGCAGTCAAAATTCATTGAACAAATTGTGATTTTGTGGATAAATGGACCTTTGAACAAACATACTAAATTGGACCATTTCCCAAAAGACTTGACATAGACTTGATACTTGATGACAGTTTTGGGATGTATTTTTTGGATCAGATTTAGTAATTTAGTACACTGATAGCCATGAGGCTAATACATAACTTTTACTGTGTTTTACCATATTCTCCACTATACTGCAATTTTCAAGAAACACTATATTGGACTGGAGCCTTTGGAAAAGGCCGTGGAGCCTGTTCTAGTTTGAAAATGACTACATTCTGTTGCAGGGTAAAGGGCCAAAGAGACTTTTGGAAATCGACACAGATAAGATGGGATGTAACAATTAACCGTGAGCCGGTTGACAAATAATTAACATATGTGACGTTTCCAGTCGGTTGAGATGTTAATTAAATTGCAATTTATGTTTCAAACTCGCTTTAAATAAGTTGTTGCAAATAGTTTCTAGAATGGTAGTGAGAATGTGGATGTTGATATTTAGGAAGTTTCTTCCTCGTTCAAATCAGAGGCGTGGCAGCATAAATTATACCACTTGACTCGCTCACTGTGTGTCTCTCCTGCTGAGAGACACACAGCAGGAGAGACACAATGCAGTCAGACCCATCTTAAGCTAAGTGTTTACATGTTTGAGGCCCTTGTCGGAAAAATACATGTCATGTGATCATCTTTCTAAGAACTAATTATTGAAAACAAAGTAATTCACCGGGTCTAAATTCATCAGAGGCAAATTTATTGAGGGATTTTAAGTTATTTATTTTTCCACTTATTCAAAATGCCTTACCTTATAAACAAATTCAATTGTATGTCAACGCATGTAGAATTTAAAAATTGTGACAAAATAGAACCGTGAGATCAGAATTGTGGATCAAATAGAATTGAAATGTGCCTTAAGGGAAATTGACCTAAAACTCCCATATACTTTTAAACTGGTTATCGTCCCTCTTCAGTATCACATTGTGGAGAGGCACCATTATGTTACCTCCAAGAAAGTGCTGCTTGGAAATCCGGAGGAAAATCCCTCACTGCTGCGATTGAGAAGTCGATCTCAATCACTGCTTGTGCATTCTGCTCACACAGACAAATGCTAACTCTAGTCACAGAGCAATCTCCTTCTGTTGAAACTTCTGCAAATGATTTTATAAGTAACTTTTAGAGCAGTGAGTAATGTTTCGCAGGGTAATGTTTGTGCTCTGACTCCATGTGTTTGAAGGGGAGTTGATTCAGTATCACAGGTGCAGGTGCAGCTGGCGCTCTATTAGCCGGGCACAACGCTTGTTCGAATGCACGGCGTATACTGCAGCTAACAGGGTAAAAGGTGTTGGTGATTCAAGGGGCCAACAGCTGCTCTGAGCCCAAAAGATTTACAGCGGTATGGAGGAATTAATTAAACAGACGAGGAGCAGCGTTATGGTTATGGTGCTGCAAATTCAGGTACACACTGGGGAGGGATTAAAGGCCAGCAGAAATGCTTACCGACTGCACACAAGGCCAAAATATTAAGGTTATGCTATAGTGACTATGAACAAGCACTTTAGACTGATGTTAAATATTGCACGACTAGATGTAAATTTAGTTCAGCGATTACATACATAATGACATCAAATATTATAATAAATATACTTTGGATTGGATCTAGATGTTCAAGGCACAGTGGATAAATGCTACTTTAAAAGTTTTAAACTTAGCCAGATCTGCAATTAAAATAAACACTCCTATTTAATATTATTTGTGATGAGAAGGCCGTACGCAGAGTTTTATATAAGAGCAAAAATATGATTTTTTTGGTATGACCTCTATCTAATGATCTAAATAAAGCCTTTAAGCATAATAAGCAATAATGCTAAATAACACAATGAAAGAATGACAATACATAAAAATCTATTGAGGTATTTTTGGTACAAGGACCACTATGTGGCTGAACATTCTTGGATAATTGTGAATGCTCCAGACGGACCTCAGCGCGCAACAAAAATGCTCGCCAAGACCCCTTCAAAACAGAAGTCTTGGAGCGCTTCCAAGTGAACTCTGGTACAGTTCGATTCAAGCATGAACCTCTAGTGGACCATAGATGAGCTCAAACAGGAAGAGCCTCAGCATATGTCTCATTTATTCAGATACTATATTTACCAATTTGCTGCAGAGGAATAGTATCTATACATTTTTGTGAATGAGACACATAGTCAAAAAGCTTTGTTAAGTTCCAGAGTCACAATTTAATTGTGTTTTTTTTGTAATGGCACTGTTGCACTATTGCATTGCTGATAGTTTAGCTTCTGTCAAGCTTGTCCCCTGGCTAGATGGCATTTATGTTGGGGTTCCAATTTATGCAAAAGCTACTGAAGGCTTTTAAACAAAATCATGCAACACAAATGTAATGTGATTCTTGTATGTCCCTTAGAGGAGCTATTAAAAATGTTCATTGATAATCAAACATGACAATTATTGTCCTTTTAGATTAGTTAAATGTATTTCAATGTGGCCCAAAGCACTTCCATTTACCCCATTCACACACATTCACACCTTTGGTAGGCCACATATGCAATCCATTATCCATCAGAAAGCTTTGGTCATGCACAATTTATAACCATATTTCTATTTAGAAAATTATATTAACGCATACAAATAAACTTGTTTCAGCAAGATCAAAATCAATTACATGCTAACAGCTGGATACCTCTGTATTATTAGGACATATTATTTATAAAATTGCCTGCTTTGACAGGTATAAGATGACGAAAAAAGCGAGCAGTTTCAAGGTGAACCACGAAAGGCAAAAGAAATGAATGTATGTTGTGTATATAAAACTAAATTCAAAATTAAAGTACAATAAGAACTGCATTGACACAAGGCCAGTCTAAAACCATTATTATGGTCTTGTTTAAATTGTCCTTGCGCTGCAGTCAAGAGGACAATACTGTGCATGTGTTCTAGCTCCTTTCCCCACTTACTTAGTAATTGTTAAAACTCAGGTGTGTGTGCAGCGGTGGCTTGAGGAGACTGTTGAAGAGGAGGGGGTCTACAGTGCATCAGAATGTGTGAGGCGGCGCTAAGCCCAGGGCTAAGAGACGTGTAAGCCCTGGGCTAACGGGGTCTCAGCCTTGGGCTGAGTGTAGACCAAGTGCCCTGGATGTGGCTGCGGGCTTGTGACTCGAGTGTCGACGTGCGCGGAACAGTAGGTGGGAAGGTTAAGATAATGTGAGAGATGCTCACAAGCCTCATTAATGACAACTGTCCAAAGAGCGAAGTGCTTTTGCATATACTGAACCTCTGTGTAGTTCAGCTTTAGAGGGATTGTATGTGCTACTGTCTTATGAGCTACTTATTAATCATATTGTCCAAAAACAT
The DNA here is from genome assembly GCA_024349245.1 of Neodontobutis hainanensis. NCBI lineage: Eukaryota > Metazoa > Chordata > Actinopteri > Gobiiformes > Odontobutidae > Neodontobutis > Neodontobutis hainanensis. Next base: position 720,088 of record JALDNG010000090.1, on the reverse strand, counting down.
TTAAAAACAGTGATCCTAGTGTTTGCTTTCTGTATGTCTTTATTGATTGGTTGTCAGTGGAAAACAATGATTGATAACCAGTTATTCTAAAGTAGAGTACATGTAATTCAGACTTTTTTGAATGAAGAAATGGAATAATCAGACTAGAATAGTGACAGCTTATTATTATTATTATTATTATTATTATTATTATTATTGAAGATTATTACAAACAGCAGAAACTTCACTGTTTAAGACATGTTTAAAAACGCATTTCCGCTCATTAGAAACTTACTTACTTGTCCTTAATGGTCTGTGACTTCCTACACTGAGCACGACAAACCAGACCTTGGCTCAGTCAGACCCTAGATTGAGACCACCTCTTTGGTGTTTTCCAATTTAAGATTTTGGTTTTGCCAAACATGAAAGTGCACAAGAACAACACTCCCTTTTACTATAAAAACAGTGTATAGTATTTTTTGCAAGATTACTATATATGTCATGCCAAATCAATATCATCAGCACTGGTGGAAAGCATTGCCATTATTTTTTTTAACCTGATGTAGACAAATAAATGAATGAAAAGACACTTGCTAAGATGTAGCTTCATTTCTGCACAGTACTGTACTGTCTATTCATTTGTATGAGGATGGCTGCATTAAAAGTTAGGTCTACCAAAACGCATACATTTAAAGACATGTAGAAAAGGTAGAAAATTATATAAATAACATTTCTTTATAAAGATTTGCTTCTCAGTGTTTTGTACACACCTCTTAAACTCTACTCAAACTATGTTTTACCAAATATCACTGACGAGAGGTATCCAGAAGTGCTCCACATCATTCTCCTCATCTAATCTACTTTAGTCCAGTCAGTGGCCACATATAACTTACAATCGTCCACCAATAGGAAGGTTAGACCAAGAAAAGCACAGTATGACTCTCATATTATCGTTGTGTTTGGACAGCCTCCTTAGCGCAGTGTTAATTACCTTGAGCCCAGCCTTTTCATCAGCACAAACTGTGAGGCCGAGCAATGACTAATAGACAATTCAGTCAAGAATACGCTGTAAAAATGGGTCTGTGTCACAGGCTCGTGGGAGAACTGCAGCGCTAACTCCAGTGTGGCTGTGCTTTGGTGATGCTACACACATTAGCATTTTCTCAATGTGTCTCTTCTGGCGCCCTTGGGGAACTTTATGGACACACTGAATCTGCATTTGGCTATTAATTATCAAAGTGAAAAATGCATTATTTAGACCACACTCCTCCTTTTTGTGCAATTACCTTCCAAGCTTCTCCTTTTCTTACAACTACCCAGGGACAGAGTGCGCCTCTTGGCTCCTGCAGCTCAGCTGAGGCACCAGGAGGAGCCTTTTGCTAAATAACAAACTTCCTTAATTGCCAAACCTAGTTCTTTCCATGTTTGTCAGGATTCATTATGATGTGGTTCATTTTTCATTTAAATAACATCAACCATGAATATGTATTAGGTGTGTCTTGCCACCTTTGGTTTACTTTAATGTTGACAGAGCATCATAATGCCAGGCTAGTCATTACTTAAAGTTTGCCTGGCATCATTAAAGCTCCGCTACCTCCGTTTGTCTTTGCCTTCCCGGTCTCAACCCCACGGCTCACCCCCAACAGCAGCATAGTTAACAGGACAAACTAGCCAATTCATTGGGGTCCCTTCATCACAAAGTTCAAGCATGACCCCACAGTGCTGGTTTGGAAAAAAAATCACTTATCTTTATGTTATGACTGATTTGTGTAAGTTTGGCCATCACTGACACGGTGTGACAGGATTGAAGAAAAGCAATTGGACAGTTCACAGATCACAGACTTAAAACAAGGTAAACAGGAAATTTTGTTTTAGAATAAACATTAAGGTAAAACTACTGATCACTTGTATTTCATCCAGGGCTTGGAGAACAAAGCCCAATCCAGTCTATACAAAAACAAAATTTACAAATGTCTGTGGAGGTTCTCAGTCATCCAGGGCATCTTGAAAAAAAGATTTGAGTAAAAGCATCTGGACTTCGTTTTCAAGGTGAAGACATTTTGTCTCTATTCCAAGAGACTTTGTCAATTCTGAGTTCAACTGGTGAGAGAGCTGAGCTTATATCTCTAAAGGGAGGAGTTTCCCCTGAAACCAAACCTGATGGGCCAGGTTGTTGCGTTGTTGGTCATGAAAGGGAGGTGTGACTCCATATGAAAGTCGTTAAGGCTCCGAAGAGTCGTTGGTGACATTGCCCCATACAGGCGCAAGGTGGTAAGTGTCACTGAGCCATACTTATGCAGAGTCGTTAATGATCCTGCTTTATTCAGGTGCCAGTTGAACTCAGAATTGACAAAGTCTCTTGGAATAGAGACGAAACGTCTTCACCTTGAAAAAGAAGTCCAGATGCTTTTACTCAAACCTTTTTTTCCAAATTTACAAAGAAAATTTTTTTTGTCTGGTATTTCTTTTAAGGCCCCTATTTACCTGTATTAAACCTAAGTAAGACATAATATTTCTGACAATAATATACTGTAAATATTTTTACATTTTATAGATGTACTAAGATAAACAACAAAGATGTTAAATATCTGGGGTTTTTAAGGCCTCAAAATGAATGAGGTTGACTGGTCATGACTGAGAGGAGGAAAATAATCTAGTCGTCCTGTGGGACAGAAGCACTATATTTGCAGTTAATCATGCTCAGTTTATTTTCTAAACTCAAATGTTGATATTGATAATAATAATAATAATAATAATAATAATAATAATAATAATAATAATAATAATAATAATAAATGCTAATAATGTACTGCTTGAAAGGGTTTCCCACATCCTGAAAAAAAAATAATTCTCTTAAAATTGAGCAGTTCACGTATTATGCTTATCAAGGAAAAGTAAAAAGTTTAGGAAAACAAGCTAATTCATCAATGACAAAAGTTGTATTTCTTCCACATCTACAGCCGATTGATAAGGGGAAAACAAAATTAAATGTGTTAAATATTTCAGTTTTTATGGTTCCACACTACAGTGTTATAAGCCAGGCAAACATATGCAAACTAAGTTTATTCAAACAGTTGGCTACAGCATATTTTGTTGGAAGAATGTTTTAACGTAATGGTCACTGCACAAAAACCCTGTTCTAATAAGCTGAAAGTTTACATCCTGCCACCTACCAAGCAGATAGAACAGGTGGACATACTTTGGACAGTCATAAAAGTGAGTTTGGGAGCTGCATTAAAAATATTCTGCCGTTATGAACCAGGTGACAAGGGCTAGAAGCCACAGTCCCAAACTAACCCTGAATTCTACCGTTATGTCCCGAGCCTGCAGCACTTGAAGACAGAGTGTTGGCTGCACGATGCTGTTGTGAGCCGCCGACAGCTGCCTCCCATCAATATTAACAGCCAGTGCTTAACATGGCCGCCCCCAGTGGTGAGGTGCTGTGCTTTGGAGCAGCCTCAGGAGGCTGTGCATAGGCTCCACCTTGACAGCACCATCATCACTTATTCATCCCAACACCTGTCACCCGCCACCCTTGCCCCCCTGACTGCCAAACTCAGCCTCATGAGCTCATGGCTGCCTCCACAAATCTGCTGAATCGCCTCTTTGTCTTTCCACACACCTCATAACTCGACTGTATAGGACTGTGGAGTAAAGCGTTTGGGATCAGTGCAGTACTGGAAAAGACTTCTGCTAATGTAAAGTGCTAATGGCTGATGGGATTGACTGTTGTGAGCAAGAAAGAACCCAAAGTTAAGTGAAACAATTCTCATTACACTCTCATATTCAAAATTCAGATTTTGTAAAATCAAAATTGACTCATTAGTGTTTTCTTCAACAAATAATATAATCAAAAACTGGACATGCACATTTTTAGGACGCTAGTAGCGTTTCTTTCTCTTTTATTTACAAGGACGCAAACTAAAACCAGTACGTAAGATGCTTTGAGATGCGTTTTTTTTTAGTTACTATTGCACCTTCAATGTAATTTTTTAATTATATAAAGTCTGCCTTTATAGAGTCAGATAGTAAAATAAAAATAAAATAATAGAAGATTTGTTCTTTTTTTCTCAAATCTGCAACTTTAAACTGTAAATTTACTGTTTTAAAACTTTTCTGCAAATAGAGCCTCATGAGCTAATGGCTGCCTCCACAAATCTGCTGAGTCGCCTCTTTGTCTACAAACCTAACTCAGCTGGATATGAGTGTGGAACAAAGCAGTCGGCATCAACGCTGCACTAGGGATGGTTTCTGTTAATGTGAAGTGCTAATGTAGTCTGGATTGGTTGTTTTGGCACATTTGAATGAGGGTTTTAAGGAGAGAGTTCTTTGGAAGCCTGAAAATGTATGGAACACTCCATACATTTGCATTCAATATTTAATCTCATTAAAACATGTCTCATTCTCAAGTATGACCTTTTTTGCCAAAATAAACACAATTGAGAAAATAAAATACTACATTACCCTTTGTAAAACAAAAACTTTTTATAATTTTTTTTCATTAAGTTGTTTATAATGAATTTGATCTTTTTGCCTTAATTTATCATTGTAGTACTTAGAATTCAAATATTGACAGGGTTCAATTTGGCAGAATTGGCAAGAAAATTGTGTGTTAACCTTTAAGTGTTAAAGAATATTTAAACTTTTTTTATCAGTTATCCAGTTTATTACAAGTCTCATTCTCAAGAGGCACTTTTCCTAAACATTACCATAAACACCACAAAATAAGTATATCAGAATAGAGTTTCCAATTTATATTTTTAACTGGTAAATCTGCAAGTTTCTCTTCTTTCTCGCTAAATCATGGATTTGTGGATATAGATATTTGCAAATTTTGGAAACTTTGGAAATTCCTTTACCATGCAACAATTATTATTTTCTAAAAAAATAAAAAAATGATATAGCCTACAAATGTCTTTAAATATATTTTGTTCTACCGACTGAGCTAGAGGCCAATACTTGTTTTCAACTTAACAACTTAAATAAAAAGGCGAAGGCTCCGTTCCATTGTTTTGCATGACAAAAGGATTTAGTGCCTTGCTTACAATAAGCAGTTAATCACTTAGCTCACGCATCTCACCCTCTGAGAGCTCTACCTTATAAGCGCTATTCATTTTGGACGGTGAACCCCAAGCGGAAAAGAGAATGCATTGGGAGGAAGAATAGATCTGTCAAGAGAAATGCATCTGTGAATAGCATTTTCTGCTTTATTAGTCATACTTAATAGTTTTGAAGGAGCTGTGAGAAATGCAGGAGCCCTGCATCCCAAATCCATAACTTGCGGCAAATAGTTTTTGTGATCAAATAATATCATCTGACAATTTAATTATTCATAGAGGCACCCTGTTTTTGTCTGGCTGGAATGCTGCTGTGAACAGAAAGAGGTTTTAAAAAAGGCTGAATGAAGCATGTATGAATTGGTTTGAACTGTGTCGTAATTTGTTGAAAATCAATGTGCATTCCAGGCTTCAGAAATAACACAGCCATTGTAACGTTTCAAGTTTATGTCTAACCATAGGAGATAGTTTTTCATTAAAATATGTATTTTTTTCATATTCCATTACAGTGTGGCTGGACTTCATAAAGGCTGTTTTTGTGAATACAGAGGAAGGCTAGTGTCTTTCAGTTGAAACTGTTCCTTAAGGAATAAATGCACATATTCATTATGTGTGGCTTTTAGACCCCCCATTTTAAGGGTGGTCTAAAGCAAGTAGTATCGATGGGCAAGTCTTTTAACCTCTCTACAGCAACTCTGCACCAATACTCACTGTGTAGCTGTGTGTTATGGTAGCATCTAGCATCATGGAAGTTTCATACAAGGTTCTGTTTTTCTCATCGAGCACAAATTTCTCAGACTCAAACAAAAAAGCATGTCCCTGTAGGGCTACTGCAGGAGCTGAAAGAAGAGTTGTGAGGTGTGAAATTGCAATCAGATGCCACCACATCGACACACTCCACCTTAAGTTCTCATATCCCATGTTGCTGTATTGCAAGAAGTTCTGTAGCTGGGGTAATATTTAAGTTAACCATAGTTTGTGAGTTACTTAGAAAGTCAACAGAAATGTCAAATTTGCCATTTTTCTTTTAATCTGAAAATAGGTAGCTGTTTAAGGTTGGGTATTCATCAGACACAGGAAGCAATCAGACAGCAGAAATCATAAAATATTTCTGTCAAGCTAAACTTCCTACTTGTATAAATGAGAAATTGAACAGGTGTTCCTAATAATCCTTTAGGTGAGTGTATATTGGGCAACACTTGCATGAATTCATGTATGAAAATATGATAAAAAAAACATGATAATTCCTGGTTATTCATCAGATTTGAATGCATGTACTAATGCATGAGTCATGTATGAATTAATGCATAAATTCATGATAAATTGTGCGTCCTACTCTAAAGTGTTACCAATGTTTGCCTTGTCCTTTGGAAAAAAATGAATGAAGCAACTTTACTGGCCTAAGCTAACAACCTAAATAAGCAGATGCTTGTACATGCAAATAAAAATATTCTTGCTATATCTGCTAATGGTGACCACATAGTTGTAGCAAGACATTGCTGTCAGTACAATATTGACTGTGCTGCAAGTTTAGTGTGTGGGGCACTTAGCTACCTCCTGCCTAAAACTGTGCATTTGTATTTTCTTTTTGTCCACACTTTTCTGAAGCTTTTAGTGAACTCTCCATGGCAATAATTACTTTTACTTCTTCCACTGTAATTTCAAAACGGCAGTAAGAAGGGTGGCTACAGTTTTCTTTTATCACAAAACAGTCTGAACAGTCCAATGACCAGTTACTGCCTGATGAATTATCTCTTTGTGCACAGATAACTGGTGTGAGATGGACTTACGCTGGATGTCGATGGTGACCGTGGCGTCCTTTCCGTTGGGGGCTGCTTTGTTGGAGGCGCGGCAGGTGATTTGCTGACCCGACTCGATGTTGGAGGGAGACAAATAGAGCGTGCTGACAGTGCTCTCCCTCTTACCATCTCGCAGCAGGGTCTGTGGAGCAACAGGACACATCAGATTCATGCATTATCCATGCATAAACCCTACTTGTTAAAGAGAAAAAACACTGAATAGTAATGGTGGCTTTGACCTTGAGTTTGGAAGCACAAAACACCTTTGTGAACAGTGACGTACAGGAGCAAATTAATTTTCAAAAATCAATACAAAAACATAAAAAACAAAACATGTCGGCAAGACTTTAAAATAAAATTGCAGCACAACTGCTCAGACTGTTGATGTTTGCAGAGGTGTTTCTAGAAACCATAGGGGGCTGATGTATGCATTATAAATCCATACACAGTGATGATTATACCCAAGTCCATCAATATACCCATTGCCATCATTTGGGCCCACATTTGTCTTGGGGCCCTCTGTGTTTTCCTGGTTATGATTCTCTTTTGTAACACCCCTGGATGTCTGCCTGGGGGCTTTACAACTTTTCACTTAATCATGAATGTCTTGCAGATGAATCAGATCTCATTCCCTGCTCCCTATGCAAGGCTAACCATGTTTCTGATTGGCTTAAACAGTGCTTTTACAGCTGTTGTTTTTATGTTATACTATACAATAGATTATAAGTAAAGTCTGCTATTTCTTTATTTATGCCATTGAGACAATAAAGGTGCACTCCAGTTCATGTCATTTAAATTACTCTTACAGCATAAAAGTCTTACTACATTTCTTTATTATTGGTGCTGATTCTCATGAGAAGGGCTTGCATAATACATATTATTTACTGCAACAACACCAGACTTAGACTCAAAACTTGGTTATTTTTTAACACAACATATATTACAGAGATTGAGCTAATGTCTTTGGTTATAGACATATGTCTGCAGGTCTGGGAGTTTTAGTTGTTTTGAAGGATTTACCAAAAAAAAGAAAGGTTTTCTCATGTTTTGGTTAAACAGTTACTGCTGGGCTTAGATTTAGTCTATCTTTTAAATCCTATTTATGCTTCATTGAGGTTAGATTGGGTTAGATTTGTGGATACACAATGGGCTGATTACGTTATAGTTAATAACGGCTAACCATGTGAAAGAGCAAAGTCTTGGCTCTATATTGTCTATTCATTACAATTATCAGTCTAGCTTCAGTTCAGACTAATAGGCGTTTAAATACAAAGGATGGACGTTGGGTAAATTGTCACACTGGACTTACAAACAAAAAAAAACAATAGCTAATGTGCTGCTGTTGTACCGATTTGTATGTTAAAATTCAAGGTTGATTTTAGCTAGAAGTAAAGAGCTTAAATGTTCTCATTTATGTGTGATACAGAGGGGGCTATAGTTCGACACACCTGAGGCAGTTGTGCTGCTGCTCAGACCTCAACAGTTCCAGTTCCAGGTGGGTTTTATAAATGAACTTACCCCCAAATCACTGTGACAAGTTTTCCAGCACCCCCATGTGCAATAAATATGAGTTATAACTTAAAGTTATCTTAAAGTTATAAAATTGTATTAACTGTTACATAAAACTTAAATCTCCTGTCCGACAACTTAGCTTGTAAAACTTTGAAGATTTGTTTTTAGTAGAAAATTATAACAAAAACATTCAGGATGAACGTTTTTACTTTTGACCTTGACAAAGGTTTATTGGTGATATCTCTTTTAATCAGAGTTCTAATTTGTCCATTTTCAGGACATAACAGACAAAAAGAGACTCAAAACTGCTATTCCACTTTTCTGTATAACCTTTTTGTTTGGATAAAGAATGCTGTGTGACAACATGCCCTGGTCTCCCCCAGTCCTTAGCTCAGTCATGGGTTTCTGTCTGGTTTAGCTGAGGAAAAACGGTTTATTTACATAATAATAATACTACTACAACTAATAATACTAACAATTAAAGCCACAAGCAGCGATAAAGGCCCTTGCCTCCCTTGAGACCGCAGGGGCACATGTACTCGGGGCTTGAATTTTGGGGCCAATAAATTTGACTTCTTGGTGCATGTTTACTGGGTCAAATTGAAAATCATTTTGCAGAAAAATTATGAATAAAAAATATATAACTTGAGCTAAAACAACAAGAAAAAGGGCTGTCTGTTAAACACACACGTGTTTAGCTCATTTTTCCTAAGTTTGGTGTTTGTGGAATAAAGTAGCTATTTTCTGTTGTTTTTTTTTTTAAAAAAAGGTGTATTCTATTTTGGCACACATGTCTAGATTTGGGGCCATTTAGATTAAAACACAATAAGTTGAATCTTTTTGTGCAAGGGGTACAATTTAGGTGGTTTCACCCCACATTTCTTCACTTCCTGTTGAGTTTAGGCTGTGGCTGTCATAGACTTTCTGGCACAAACCTATGATCTGATGCATCTAAAGTGATGTGTGTGATCTGTTTAGTGAACAGTGTCACATGGTTCATGCTTCTACGTCTCGGAAAAGAATCATTTAGCCAATAAGCGCTTGCTCACTTCTCTTCTCCTAATCATTTATTTTTAGTCAAACCTCTCAAGGCCACTGTGCAAGGACTGTAGTATAATAAGAATAACTCCAACCTCTTCTTTAAACCACACAGTGCTACAGTATGGTTCATTCAAAAAAATAGCTTAAATTAAAATGACTATGCAGGTTTTAGGAAATTTCTCATGTAATCGGTGCCCATAGTCTTTTAGGGACATTTATTGGAGGTGTAAATCTTTGAAACACAAGAATAACCTGTATTTCTTTGAGTGCATTAATGCATCTATTATTTTTAATGTTCCAAACACAATTTAAAGTTTCATGGAACACTGACAGGATTCTATTGAGACATAAAAATTAATGATGGCAGGAAAGGTTACTCATGAGGGTTTTGTGAGGCGTTAAAGAGTTGGGCAGATTTAAAAATGCAAACAGAAATACCAAAAGGTCAGGGATAAGCCCTTCTTAAAAGAACTGAAGGAGAACCTGTCCTTTCTTTAAAATGAGAGGTCCAGTTCTGAGAGAGAGGTCAAGTTTTAATCCTGACAGAAGCTCAAGGACTTCAGGAAAGAAGTCATTGTACACCCGTGTAAGGATTTGAAAAAGAAAAAGAATTTGTGACCATTGTGAGTCATTGTCTGGATTTTTTTAGATTGTTTACTTAACTTCTCCATTATCATGCTTGTTTTAAACCAAAAATATATATTTACCTTAAAGAGGCATCAAGTAATATTGTACTCACTCTACAAATGCCAAAATGAAACACGTTAGTCGATCATTTAGATAAATAGTCTCTGAAAGATATCAATGATATTTAAAACTCTGTAGAACCCAGAGGAAAGAGACATTAGTTTTGTCAAATATCATGAAAAGACAAACTGAGCACTTCTGGAGTTGAAGTGCACCCATGTTTATGTTCATGGCATAAACCAATAATTTTGGTTTATGCCATTTAATGTTTTAATATTATTATTTTAATTTTTTTTCTACTCTATATATCTAGACTATCTATCTAGTCTATATATACTGTATATATACAGTATATATAGACTAAAGCATGTCCCTGTGGACTGGCACACTTAACCATAGTCAAGTGTGTTGTAATTTAGATGTCACCAAAACTGATAGATTTCTGACACACAAATTTTTCAAAATAATTTAGTTGCCAATGATTTGATTTGGGTAACCGCTTCCTAAAAACAAACTGCCCTGAACAGACCGTTTGTAGGAGCTGCTCAAGATCATGTCGAATAGTTATTCCATAAATTCTGTCACTGATTTATTGCTTTATAAATGAGGCACCAGACCTAGAAGTTCCTGGAAGCCCTTGGGTCTTGCCTTTTTAAATATTGGTCCCATGCTCATGACACATTGGGCCCAATCTTACGGCTCGTGAAAGGCTCATAGTCAGTGACACATGGCTGATTTGACATCTTCCACCCAAGACAGGTGTGGACTAGCAGCCATGCACCGCTGTAAGTGGTCTGTGACGGGCTGAGGCCTGATAACACTTATGTATTTGAAGGCATTAAAGTAGTGTGCTATTTGAGATTTATAAGAAAACCAATTTTTAAATCATAAATTAAGAATATTGATAATTAATTTTACTAGTTTTAATACAAAAAATATGTAATACATTTAATACATAATTTGAACCATTATTAACATTGTATTATACCTTGTTAAAACAATAAATTAAAAATAACTGTTACAAAATAAGTGACGTCATTTTACAAAAATAGTGGTTCTAGTAGAATCTCTTTCCTGGGGCTGGAGACTACAGTGAGTCTAGACTGGGTCTTTCCCATCTCAGGCCAGTGAACACATCCACCTGATCACAGCAGGACACTGAACTCTGCAGAACAGAATGGAAAAAGCAAGCCATGTTTGGACAGTACTGAGTAGATTATTGTGTGCAACTTGTGTTCTAAGTACTCATGTCCTTATTATGAGAATGGGCTCCCATTTACACTGGTCTTTATGCAGTCACAAGTTTTTAAAAAGTAAATCCTTCCAAAACGAGGACGTAACTGAGTATGTGTTGTCTGAGTCTGATGCCGTTAAGTCTGAGGCTAAGGCTGTGTAGTCTGAGGACAAGTCCCTTTTCTCTGTCCCTGAGGATGTCCTGAAATGTACACTGTACTTATACATCGCTGAAGCTCTTCATTTATTTCAGTAAAACACAAACGTAACAAGTGTGAACAGTGAGTTTCTATAAATAAATGACTAATGAGAGTCTGACTGACGGTGTCTCTACTTGATTCTCTATCTCCTCCATTTATATTCTATTTATGGTGCATTTATGTAGTTTTTTGTTTAGACGTGAAGCACATCAGTGACACATCAGTGAGGTAAAATAAGACATATTAATACCTGCTGTTATTCATTAAATACATAATATTTGTCATCTGGTAAATACATATCCCTTGAGTTCACAAATGAAATAAGCCATTAAAACATATAAATGAGAAAATATAGACTGTGCTTTCACCTCTGGCATATGCAACTTGACTTCTCAATCAAAAAAAAAAAAAACACTGCGCCTGACTTTGCCATGTTCAGCCTTTCATTGGACGCCAGCTCTGGACACGCCCTGAAAATAAGTGCGCCACCTGCAAAGGGCTTTGTGTCTCATCATAAAAACCTAGCCCATTATCACATTGAGTTCCTCACACATGCAAAGTGTACTGTTATCTTCATTTTAAATCCAAAACTATGGCATACAACACATCCCTATATTCTTATGATAAAGCAGTCCACAGGTTTATGCTCATCGATTGCGTTTTCTTGTATTTTAAGAATAAACACAGCTTGAGTGCACTTTCCAATGTCTGTAGCTTGAGTGTGGCTGGAGGCGCTGCTTTTTTTGGAAATGTTTTTCCCCTTCTCTTTATTATCTAATATCAATACTGCAAATAACACTTTCCAAATACTCGGAGAATAAAAAGCCCAAAGACATGGAAACACATTTGGAAAGCATAACAATAAGATTATTTTAAAGTGCCCACTTGATAATAGCGTATTGACAAATGCGATCAATGGTGTTAAGATTTTTATTAGATTATGTTTACAAAAAAAGGAGTCTATTGTAAAAGCACATAAATACACAATAGGAAACTTGCTTAGTAATTCTTTCCACAAGAAGCTGTGTTATTTTGTCAACCCGCTCACCTTTTCTTCTACAGCTACCTTCATCGGCAATCATTAAATTTCACACCATTTCCGGAAACAAGCTGTATTCGGCTGACATTTGCCGGCCACACTCACTCAATCAACAACAAGAGACCTGTGAACTTTGCCAACCCATTGACCTTATGTGCGAATTAGGCTGAAAGTTAAATGAATAAAAAATAAAAAATAAAATAAAATTAAATAAAAACTGATTGTGCAACTTGAAGCCAGAAAGAGGCAAAAAACCCGTTCTGTTGACATTTCTTGTATTTCCGGAGTCCTGACAACCTTTCCCTGTGATCTCTGCTCTGTTTGGGTTCTAGGCTGCAGGAGACTTACAAGTTAAGAATAAGAAAAGTGGCTCAGGCTCGCTTCAAAGATACTAACAAGCAGAACTGACCAGAAGTTGTTTTTCTCCCAAGCCTGATTTATTGTTATTTTTCAAGGACGAACTGGAAAGTGTTTTTGGAGATAAGTAATCCATCACGTCAAACAGTTTTGTCTTTGCTGTTTTTGTCTAAATTGCCTTATCACAGTGGAAATGCAGCTGGGAGTTAGTGGCTTTTTGGAATGCAGATGGTTATGAAAGACGGAAATCTGAAACTCCTGTTAAGACACGTCTACTTTTGCAAACCTCCAAAGAATAGTTTGTCTCTTTATCTGAGAGCAACTGTTCTGTCCCTCTAGTATTTTGCGATCACAAATAAACCTGCCTATCCCAATTTCTATGCATCTGTTTGACACAACTTCCACGCAATTGCAATCAGGTGTGCAACAAATAAGTCATTAATCTAACACAGTCCAATTTTTGCTTTTGTCACTATGAAATGAACTTGCCAGAGCGTGATCAAGCATTAGTGCTGCACAGTGATTTGATTTTAATTTAGTTAGATTGTAGACGAGAACAGCAACTGTAAAAACACAAATGTCAAGCCACAACATGAGCTGTGTGTGAAGACCACTATACATTTTCTTCTGGACAAAAAGGGATTAGACATGAAAGAGCAAATACTGCACGAACAAGGACACTGTCTTACATAGAGATTTGCACACACATTTCTTAAGCCTCAAAACATAAATGTGTGTAAAATGCTTATCACGATTATAGTTTTTGGTCTCTAGGTTTTGTGTGGAGCTCAAAAGGTACAAAACAGTATTTTGTTTAGTTAGTTTCATGTAATGCCATGGTGTGTATACAGGGTTTACCTTTAGATTGTATATATTACTGACATTAGACTGACTGAGTCAACATTTAGAAATACTTTTGCAGGGTTCAGTTGAGAAAACATCTTACTGACAATTGGTTTCTGCTTCTAAACTCCAGATTTCCAACCTAGAGCAGCATGTCCAGACCTTTGGCCTACGGGTTTATGTTATTGGTTCTGTTTAAATTGCATGGAAAGCAAATAAAAAAGGTTTTTATTTTAGATGCATTTGTGGTTGGTGACCTCAGTGACCCCAGTGGTTGTGAACTCATTGGGTGTATGTGGGCTGAGTCCATTTGCAAAACTGTACACCGGAATATAGTTTAGTATGGAGTTTCTGCTGATTTAACTGGGTAAGGCTTAAGAAGTTGTGGTATTATATTTTAATTTTCTTTTTAATTTTGCAAGCAAAATTTTTCCTTGGAAAACAAAGATGCCTAAAAATGCAGCCCATTTTTATATCTTTATAAACAAAATGAACTCTTTATTGAAATCCCTTTCACTTATTCCAAATAATAAAAAGAATGAACAATTTTCAATGTCTTATTAAAATGTTTTCAATGGACTTTCCTGCAATGCAATTAATTATAGATTACAATGTTTTATGTTGGATTTAGATTTCTTAGCATGTTTTCATTCTTGAATTAACAGCGCGTTCACTGCCATTTAAAAAAAAAAAAACAAAAAAAAAACATTTTAGGCTCGAACCATCACACAAAAGCCCTACAGAAACCTTTTGCCACAGGATATTCTTATACATCGAGTCTGAGAACAATTATCTAATGCAGCCTGACTGCTGGGGCCAACTGGGAGCCACTGTGATCATGGTGTGTTTCCCTCACAGCGGCTGAATCAGCTCCACTGGGACTGCCGCGTAATGCCTGGAAGACATGGATGGGTTTGAGCACCCACTCCCGCCGGTGCATCCCATTTCCCAGAACACAGACGACACATTTTGTTTGATGGTGAACATTTCAGCACCGTGAGCGTCCAGCTTTCCCTCTGTATAGGAGACCTAGTGGGAGAAGGCCTCATGGGACAGGCCTGTTCAGTGTAGTATTCATCACTTTGGGGCCAGGATGGCTGTGTGTGGTGCACCGAATCATCAGGGAATACAAGCACAAAGGGTGATCACCTTCTTTCCGCTAAGTTAATTTCAGCATACATTATCGTTCTCTACAGTATTATCATAGCTTTTTTAAATCCCTAATGGTTAGGAGCAAAAGTGTGTTGAATCAGGCATGTCAAAAAAGCTTAGCCTCCTGTAGAGTGGGATGAGTCAATTCCAAATATACTATTCAGCATAGGAGGAGTGGGTTTCACAAATAATAAATGGCATTTTATCCATAGTTTAAATATCTTAGTGCAAATAGCTCTTAGCATGGTGGTAATGTACACTATAACATTACAGGAATGCCAGACGGTAGAGTCAGAGTTGCATGTAGGATGAAGATATGCCTTCTTTACCTTACATCTGTATTTGACCTTTTAAAACAGGGGTGCTCAAACAATTTCCCTTGAAGGGCCAAAATGGAAATCTATTAAAAGGCTGTGGGCCAAACACAATTTTTTTTTGCATGTAATTAAAAGAAATGTCTCCACTCTATTTTGTTTGGACAGGGTAGCGGCTAATTGGAGCCCAGCGAAGGTAAACTGTTTGACATGAACTTGCACTGTTTGACCCAGAACTTTAAAAACAATCAGACTAGCTGTGGACTTATAGTCTGGAAATGTGCACACATGCACACACCTACTTGAATTGTCTTATAGTTACCTAAGTTACTTTCTGCTCCTTTAAAACGTTGAGCAAACATATGTTTTGTTTTTTTTCATTAGATTTTTTTTCTCAACCCAAAACTATTTCTACAAACAAAGGATGGGTAATGTTCCAGCATCACATTTATAGAACCAGAGGGTAAAGAAGTTTTCAGAATTTTAACTAAGCCTTACAAATTTTGCTGGTAATGAAGTCATTTAATTAGATTTTGCCTTTGCAGATTGTGCTATAATACCTTCAGTTTTGTAATTTGTTCCATAAACTGGCACATACTTTTGTGGTAAAAATTACAATAATTGCCAGTTTGTTCTTTTTTTTTGTTTGTTGCATATTTTATTGTTACTGTATTTAATGCTGTGGATTCTAAATGGACAGCTACTAATGAGGTAAAAAAATAAAGCTTTGTAATCACTTGCTTGCTTATCTATAAGCCCATCTATATTCATGTGATTTCTAGTTTTCTGATTTACACACAAAACTGAAAAAGAAACCCAGGCCCATGCTGTTTCACCAAAACACCAACCTGCATGCCACAAAACTCTGAATTACTAATCAGTCACTATGGCCATGATACATCCTAAGACAATGGCACAGCAAAGCCATTTCCTCTAACCTTCCTCTGATGCTGTACTGAAGGGCAACTCAGGAATGTCCTTGTGTTAAATATAATTTATATACAGTATTCACAGAATTCAAGCGCATAGGCATTAGCCTTTCAATACTGTACATTTCTTTCAAAGGATACACACAATATGAATTAGACCCCTGCACACACACATAAATACCAGTCTAAGCTTTGTATTATTGTTTAGAATTACTTCTTTAATTACAACCCTCTCAGTGTAGGCCAAAGAGTTCCATCCTTCATGAACGCAGCATACACTCCCCATCTGTTGTTATTAACGCAATCTTCACCAGCTAAAAGCCTCTTTCTTGGAGATAATGAATTTACAGTGCATCTTTTCATCAACCAGCACTATTTTACTGCAATCATTTGAAACTACGGCATGCGCCTGATGTGTCGCTCTCGTTTACTGGGGTGACTGTCGTATAGTGCTTTAAGGTAAAAGGGGTTATGCATTCAATCTGTTGTGTCCTGATCCAGTCAGCCCCATCAAGATTACTTTAAATGCCCAAAGCCTGGAGAGTTTTCTCATGGACGTCTATGGCGTCTGAGACGAGGACGGCATGCCAAAGCACTGAATGATGCTAAAATATTGCTGTTGTTTTGTCTGTTAAGGAGGTTTTAGTCGATATGCAAATAAATCCAGCACGGAACTGGCAGAAACATTGAGATGAGATTTAATTTGTATTATCCCAGATTGCTACAAATAATTAGCCTTATAAATGTTTGGTTTCCAATTCCATCAACATCTGTTTAGTGATAATGGGATTTAGCTACGATGCTACGGCACGAGTCCCTTCAGATTGTATTAGATGTGTTGTCCATGCATTGTTTTTTTATTGACTACAATGGGTGCCTTTCAGAGCCAATGATATGGGCAATAAATGGGGAAAACAGATTGTTGCTTGTCTGCTTTCAAACCGTTGAGGTCTTTAATCTGTCAGCAGCTTATTTGCCAGAGTGGCTGATTACCAGGCCAAATGCCTAGTTATGCCTTGATTTTCAGAAAAGCTATTGAATTAAAATTCTATATTTTTTTGTATAAAAGAATGAGGAAAGGGTTGCTTTTGCAATGAAGAACATAACCACAAATGTAAATCTAAATACCAAGGCTTTTGGCATTTCTCTTTTACGACCACTAAGTCCACTTCACATGCGATGCCATTCTGGATGAAATAGTTACTTAATTAATGTGCACATGACAAATGTGAAGGTGAACATTATCTTAACAATCTTTTAAAATAGGTATTCAAATAGATAGTGCTATTGATGCCACTTGAGAAACATAAAGTGGTAGAACCAGATCAGTAATTGACTTGCCCTTCACCATTAGAAGTAACAATTTTTAAATGCATTAAATAATGAGAATTAACCATATTCTTTGTTGGTAAGGTTAGACTATTAGACTTATTAGACTATTACATAATTCAATAAATTAAAGCCAAGTTTTGGAATGTAATCTAAACAACAGTGGACCTGCCCATTCTGTCAGTGTATTAATGTAATGTGTAATGTGCTCAAATTGTATGTTCAGCATTCAAATGTGCCTTGACTCTTCCTATGTTTAGTTTTGTTAAAACTCTTGTGTTAGTGTTGCCATATAAAATTCAATGTGCAACAAACATGCGCCAAGACCCTTAATAAGAGGGGCCTTCAGTTTGTTTCATAGTGATCTCTGGTCCGGTTTGATTCAGAAGGGATGTCACATAGACCACAATGTCAGTCTATTCAAACCAAAAAGAGGTATAATGGAACAAGATGAAACTGGCTCTTCTGTGCTGATACATGGATGAGCACAGAAGGGCTCATCCTGGTGGAGCTGAGTCTGCAGTCCACCTCCACCTCAAAGAGAAAGGGCATTCCTTTGAGGACAGCAATGTCTGAATTTTGGCCAGAGAGGCCAGGTGGCTTGAGAGAGGTGTGAAGGAAGCCATCTTTGTTAATGGAAAAGCCCTTTCTGAATCACAGCAGTTTTAGGTTAAACCCCTCCCTCTGAGGGATATATAACAGCTCTCTTATCAGTTGAACTCAGGATTGACAGTCTCCTGGATGAGGGATGAAACGTGTTCACCTTCAAACCTACGTCCAGATGCCTTCTTTGAAACCTTTCATTGAGTATGCCCTGGATGACTGAACCTCCGCCGACATATTTAAAAGTAGATAGATAGCTTTCCTAAGATGATTAGTACTATAGCACTTCTCCTTTTAGATGGCTAACACCAAATATGTTTGAAATCTTGTTTTTGTTCTCATGAGTGCACAAACCTTCCCATGTCTTACTGTTATCTTCAACTACTAAAAAAATATTACAAAAATGGGATAAGCTGTAACTTCAACTTTAGAAAAGACTCAACAGACTCAGTAACTTAATTTAGGTTTTATGCAACTGAGCAGCCTACTCATCAATTATGTTTCAAAACTGGTCTGCAATATATGCATACCCAGTCCTGTAAAAGCTCCACTCTGTCACTTTATTCAATTGCCTATCATTATAGATAGAGTGTGTGCCTTTACGTCTACTTAGGATGAGTGTCACCTAAAAAATACACTGCTTCTTTTTCTTCTAATCTGTGTATATAACAATCCAGAAACCGATATGTGTTTAAAGTACAATCAGTCGACGTTATATTTCCTTCAGTCCGGTCAATACAATTAATAATTTAGTGATCAGGCAAAGAGCGATGATGGTCCATCTGCTGAACGGGTCACAGAAAGGTGAAGAGGATTTTCTATCAAATACCAGGAATTGCCGCAGGGCTTGGTGTGATGCTGGAGCTAGACAACAAATTATTACCGAGGCAGAAGCTGAGCAATCAACAAGATGATAGAAGAACCTCCTGTTTTTCACACTTCGAATGGAAACAGTATTTATGCACAGACGTGAAGGTTTTATAGAGCTTAAATGATTACATTCAAAAAACAACTCAAATTTACACAGGGTTCAGGAGTTCCAATCTGTTCTCATTCCAAAGTGTAATTTAAGGAAGTTTGGCCATTTTTCTTCTGATGCTGACAAAGCCCTTAAGCATTTAATTCTGGTTGATACGTCTTGCCATAGAGTTCAATATTAAGGCATTAATCATGAATTCTCTTTCTTATTTTTAGTATAGATTTTCTACAAAGGAAAAATGTAGGTTTGCATAGTGGAGGGAACATATAACCTATGATTTTGAAAACCTGACTCCACAGGTGGTTGATATGTGTGATAATAAATCAAAAATGCACACAGAGTATCATGCAAACCCGCAGCAGATTAGCAGCTAGAAAATGTCTATGAATGATTTAATGAAATGATTTATTGACACTGCACACATAGCATGCAACAATATAAAACAATAATGAGGCTTTTTGGCTGTCCTAACTGATGTAGAGTTTGGAGGCAAAATGTATTATTGTAACTATTGTAATATATACTGAATATGTTGTATGTTGTAATATGAATACTAGTATTTGTTACTAGTGCAGACGGTGGGGACAAAAGTATACTTGGTTAAAGGGTAATATAATAATAAATGCTAAATATGCTATTTAGACTGCTTAAACTCATCTGGCTCTGTTAATAGATCAGAACTAGCGTGTAAACGCAACCATGTTTAAATAGCTAAGTATTGAATTATTGTCCACCTGAAGAATTAAAGATTCCAAAGAATTTACATATGAATGGCTAGAGATTTGCGGACTCTTCCTTTGGACCTGACCTTTCCTGAGAATGGGCAAGCCCCTTTCATAGACTCTTGAGAAGTAACTAAATACTAAATCCAAGCTTGACCTGCAAACCAAAAACATTGTAAAATACTCACTAACCACCAGTAATCTCTTGCCAAGACGTGCTCAGTGCAAAAGTATTTTATGTCCATCACCAAAACTTCTTCTGAACTTCTTCTTTTTCCAAAAATGTCTGACCCAATTCAACCAATAGGACCCAAGTCGGTTAATACTCTAACTCTAACATTGTGCCTCAACATGGGACACTAAAGAGCCCCTTTAGTTTCACTACAGACTATATTTCACCTTGAGATGAAAACGATGATGATGAATGATAAGAAGTTGTGTTTTGCTGCGATGCTTTTACACTGACGCTTCTTAAATTATTCATCTGCCGTCACTGTTCAAACGTAATTTATGCGAGCCTCAGATTATGTATCAGAGCAAACACACACACATTATGTCACATTAAAGTCTCTGAGGCGGCGAAGACTTACACCCAACCTTCAGTGTCGCACTCTGAGTACGGCCGCCTAATGGCATGTTGATAGCATCATATGAAGGGATGTAATATGGCATGTGTCTATATAATATTAATGCCCGAAGCTGTGTCACTCTTTAATAAACATGTTTAAGAGACAGCTCCTTGTCTAATTTATGAGCGTTCATTATGAATCAAGTGCTGCTGGCTTGCCTTTGCTGCAACTAAAAGGGGCAGCACATCGGGGAAATGAGCCTTTTAGACGCACCTCTCCTGTCTATCCTTGAACAAAATGAACAAACTGCCAATGACAACATAAATCTTTCATCAAAATGGATTTTTTGTTTTTGTTTTCATGTTTAAAGCATAAACGCAGCGCTCCCCGTCACAGCGCCAATCCCTATAGGTTCAATATTAGAACCCTGAGACATGGCAGACCTTTTAAGGACAGGAGTTTGAAGGTGTGCAAACAAGCAGCAAAGACAAGTTTGAGGTTAGTTTTTAAAGGAAGTGCTAATGGACATCTCATCATCATTAAAATTCTAAAAGTTAGTATTAAACTAAAAGTTAGTCTGAGGAGAGGATCCACTTTCATGTTGGCTGGGTCAAAGTATGTTTGGGTCTAGTTTCAGACAGAAACTCTCGGCTTTTATATTCGTAAGCTCAATGTACCGACATTGCTGTTATTAACAGCTCCTATGATACGTTACATGTGACCTGAGTGTTACTTCAGTGAATGATTCCTACCATTTGATATATATATATATGATTTGTTTCTTGGTTGGATTTTGATTGCTTTGGTCCAGAGGCAGTTTATTCTGCGTATATTGGTGCTGCCTTCTGATAGGCTGCATGTTATTCAGTTTAGATGTATTTTATTTCAGTAATAATTTGTTATTAATTAGTTATAACAATTTCTGCAAACTTCAACATTAGTCTAACTTTTACATCAAAACATAAACAGTAGTCAAGTATTGTATCTTTCCATTAGTAGGTTGTAGGGATGTAGGTTTGGTTCAGTATCAGACTAGCGGTGTTGTTGTCGACTATGACAGTTACTACTATCTCTGCCAATGAGCTGTCATGTCAGCAGCCCCAATAGCACTTTTACAACATATTTAGTTTTTTTTAATTTAACAATGTTAACTCACCTTGAGTCACGATGCAATTTACTAAGAACCACATTTTTGCAGTTGTGTCTAACAATACAAGATTTGACAGTTCCCTTGCTCTAGATGCCCTACAATACAGTATTTTGTAAATTGTAACAAATTTTTAATTCATGGGAGAACAAAAGATTGATATTTAACACCCCCCATTTTTTTTCTTTTTCACATTTGTGTAATTTCACCTTAAAAAAGAAAGTGTTCTTTAACTCCAGCTAAATTAATTTGACAAATGCAACAAGCGTTCTCTTCTTGCCTTTGTTATCAACATGGCAACACTGAAAGCATTGATGCAAATGTCTTTCACTAACACTAAAATGTGACACTAAAGGATTTTCTGAAAGGACAAAATGTTTGGGAGGAAACCTTGTGGAAGACCTAGGACACGCTGGAGGGACTATGTCTCTCGGCTGGCCTTGGGACGCCTCAGTATCCCCCGGAAGAGCTGGAGGAAGTGTCTGGGGAGAGGGAAGTCTGGGCGTCTCTGCTTAGACTGCTGCCCCCGCGACCCGGCCCCAGATAAGCGGTAGAAGATGGATGGATGGATGGATGGACAAAATGTTTGTGCTCATTTCCTACTGGCTTTGGCACATCCTAAATACATACATGTTGTTTCTATCGGCCAACTTCCTTGTTTCAATTACCGAAGTTGGTGTCTGTAAACATTCATTTTAATCGCAGATTCACTTTGCAAAAACTGATTCTTGTTACAACGCTGTGTTGTTTCTTCATATCTGCAGCACTCGTGTCAAATGTCAAATTAATCCTTGCTATGACTGGCTAAAATAAATCTCGTGGAAGGTGTGGTAGTGCTTCATCCAATCACGTAACAAGTTTCCGACAGGAGCCTTCCCAGATGGTTCAGTGAAACAGACTATGTTCTTTGAGCAGTTCTGTCTGGGGAAGTCAGGTTACACTACACTGGGTAAACAGAAATATACTATTGATATTGAAGTTATTGAACTACTAGTGTTCCATTTTGTTGCAAGAGCATATTAAAACATTTTACACAATAATACGGGCTATCACAAACATTCATGTTTGAAGACTACATTATTTGGAGACTCATAAAATGTCAGAATACATGCTACTGTTCAAATTTCTTTAGGCAGATGTGAAGAATCAACAAAGTGTCTAGTGTAAAACCAGCCTTAAGTGTGCTCCGCAAATGCAAAAAAAATGTTTTGGGATTTTAAACAGCGAGAGTTTTGTGCAAAGAAAAATGTCATTGACTTTGTATCTAAAAGAAAAGCCACAATTATGCTGGTTGTGCATTTAGTGTAAAAACATTTTTCATCTAACAGCAGCTCTCTTCTTAATGGAGTGCAAGGCTTTTGCTTTTGTCTGGCCCCATTAGTGCGGGCTGTCCAAGTAAAAAAAAAGGTGTTCAGCCCTTTCTTTTGCTTCTGTCATGTTAATATACAAAGCCATGATTATTTTACCATATAATTATGAAGGATACTTACAAAAACACAACTTCAGATGGTGCTTTTCTTTGGGCTCATTAAAATGGCTGAGGATCTCCAGGACAATTTGAGCTATGTATTATTTCTTGGGTTGAACAATACTGAAAAAACATTAGGAATATTGTCATTATAATAACACCGGTGCCAGTATTTTTCTTTGGAGATGCTTCACTCTTAAACATGCACTTAGTTACTTCTTTTCTTTCAATTGACAAAAATTGCTAATCGCCCAATGTAGCTATTGGTCTACATGGGTTTTCAACAGTGAATTATTGGTGATGGAAAATCCTACTGGGAAAGTGTCTATTCCAGCACTGGATCAGCCAATGGCTACAATTTACCTATGATCAGCAGGTAGCACCAACTTAAGCAGTATTCATGTGCTTTAAGAAAAGATGAAACCAAAGAAGAACTGGGTCTGGTTACGTTTGTGTTGCAAAGAGAGCTTAAGGTAAGAAGTTAACATACATTTGTTTATACTGTTGTCTAGCTAGCCACTATAAAAAGGACGTAACGCTATGATTATTTAACATTGCTTGTACCAGGACACTGTACACTGGTACTTTTATGGTTATGAAGTTATATATACATAAATGTAGCCCACATTATCATAGCATTGTTTTGTATGGTTACAGCTCTAATATGGAAGCAGAAAACCAAATGTGTTACAGACAATAGACGGCAGGGTGCTCACATGGTAAGTGTTGTTGCCTCGCTGCAAAAAGGTTTCAAGCTCAATCCCCAGTCAGTTGCAGTTTGTATGTATAATCAGGTGGTCTTCTCCAGAGTGCTCTAGAACCTGCCTTGCAAAACATGCACATCATTTTCTTAAATATCTGGGAATCTCTGGATGTGTGATCACTCGTCTTTAGAATATGGAACGAACATTGCATTTTTGGCTGAGTTAAAACCTTATTTTTTAACTCAGCAAAACACTTGTATTAGACTACATCTCTGAAAAGTCACTGGAGTTTACAGTTGAACCAAAAAACCTGGTTAGACAAAATGTTACAGTTGAGCTTAGGCATCACTGGTGACCTCTGAGGCTTTATTCATGCCTAGAAAAAAAATAAAAATACAAAGAAGGCTCCACACAACAAATAAAGCTCCCAGGTTTCTTTATTCGTATCACCACATGTGAGGTTTTGGGTCATTGCCCTTTATTCATGCCTACCACAGAGAACACCTTTGCAAGCCTGTATATATATTATATACAGTATCTATCCTCTACATATGATCTGGTCACCTGTCAACTTAAGTGTGTGGAACATGAAAGATTCTTTTCAAGGTTTGCGATAGAAATTAGAATAAAAAGTTTTATTATTGTCAGATGCAGGTGGATGTCAGACAAACAAGGAGCCATGTTTAGTGGCCCAGCTGCAGGGACCAACATGGAAGCTGTTTGTGTGAATGATGTGACCATGAGAGACACTGGGACCATGGCACTCACACATAACTTATTATAATGATGCTCTATGTGAGGAGTAATGTGTCAGAAGGGTCTTGCATGTAAGCAAGTGCCTTACATAAGGTTATTACAGCCCTTCTTTACTAAATCTCTCTGTAATACGCTCATTCTCAAACAGAAACAGGAGTGATAAACTGTAGCACGTCTTCCATCTATATGCACAATCCCTTAAAAAACAAAGCTTTTGTTAAACAAAGACACGCCTGCTGTGTTTTGACACGCTTTGGGCAGCAGCACTAAACTATCATTTACCCGTTTGCTTTCATTAGAACAAGAACTGGACTTGCTAAATTAAACGTCAAAAACATTTGGTCAAAACAACACCATGCTCCATAGCAGCAAATGTATGCATGTAGCGGTCTAATTACTGTAAATCATTGAGTGTGCTTGGTGGTGTTTTTATCATTTAATGGGCAATTAGAGGTGTGCTCTGCTCTTTGACGAGGGTCTAATGAGTTAGAACTTGTGAGATCAGGGTCAGGTGGATAAAGTCAGACAAAGTGGATTTAAAACATAATTAAGGCCAGCGCAGATTGTAAAATAGTGGTAACTCTTGACGTACCGCTGCAGTCATGTGAGCGGAGGATGGACTGGAGCTCTCGCTGGTTGTTAACAACAGTTTATCGATCAGATGTCTTGACGAGACCTTTCCAAAGGTAAACAAAGACGGATGCTATAGCAAAGAGTCAATAGGCTCCCGCTGGAGAGCCCGGGATAATTTCTCTGCATGACTGGTGTCATCACTATTTCAGGTGCAGCACTCCCACTGAAGTCTACAGCTAATTCATCGGACATGACAACACGCTGTACAAAAGACATTTTTCAAGGCTGGTTAGACTCTTCACTGTTGGTGCAGGCAAGCGTGGAGGTCGGGCCGTCAATGTGGCTGCTCTTTAATGGCAGCCAGTCTCTTAGAAATGTACTTACTACTTACTTACTAAAAGCCCAACTAATGACAAGCAATGAAAATTAGCAATAGCTACAAACTTAAAACTTTAAAGATATAAACTGTGTTGAAGTGTAAGGACTTGGCTATATTGATAAGCACAAGATTAAAATATTTTATTAGAGATTAGAGAGAATATCTATTTCACTAACACATCCTGTAACACGTCTTTAGGACTACAAAGTAATTAAAGTGTTACGTGGAACCCCATAAGCCTCATTTTGCCTTTTACAAATATGTGGTCCACAGCATTCTTTAAACATAAAACAAGAGTGCTCCAATTTGACGCCATATTAATAAAATATAACCAAATCTATAACCAAATGAATTTCTCAGTGGTCCAGGTTGTGGTCTTACCTTGGAGTACATGGCCCCATTCAGAACGAGGTCATTGCGGATCCAGGTGATGGAGGCGGCAGGTTTGGCGTTGTCCGCGTGACAGGTCAAGTTGAGGTGGTCTCCGGCTCGTAGACTCACCACCGGGGCGCCCACTATCACTGGGTCCTCCGGGGGCACTGCGAGAGACATACAAATACATTGTGATATTGAATACAAAAGATTTAATGAATGTTATGTACTTAGATTGTTTTCCCAAAACTAATCCTCTGAAATATTAATGGGAACATTTTCATTTTTTCATCAACAGTTGGATCCTAATCTAAATCTTGCAGTGACAGACTATTAAATGGACAAAAATGAGCGACAGAGAGATTCCATATCTTAAGACTTAAGAAGAAATGGTTTTACAGCAAATCAATCAGAATCACACAGCTTTGGTATCAGTCCATTAGACACACATATTTTTATCTTCACTAAAGCCCACACATCTACTTTGCATACATCATTATGTGTAATTAACATGGAAATCACTAAGTAATCCAATGACGCATCACCCCAACAAGCCCAGTGTAAATCAGTGGGAAATATTCCAAAGATCATCTATGTTTTTTTAGTTTAAAATTGAATAAACAACATTTTAATTTAGACATATTTAGAATGATTTATTGGTGAGCCATTAATGTTTTTACCTAATTCAGACTAGTAATCTGGCTGGTTCAATGACTATTTTCATTGTTGCAAACAGATTAATTACATTAACTGGTCAGCCATGACAATATGACCCCATGTCGTCTAGAACAGCCCTGAACCATAAAGGCCAGGACTTCACTAAACCACTGAAGGCATGCTGTGGGATCTGGCCCAATGATGTTAGCAGCAGACTTCTGAGGTCCTTGACATTAGTCCTTTAGTCCAGTTGCACCACCTTTATTAAATTCTCAGAAGGTTTCAGAGATGCTCAGAACCAGTTGTTTCACAATTACAACATCCACAACTTTGAGAAAAATATAGCAATGTAATATATTACTGCAATAGCAGCGTGTGGGTAACTCAGATAAACATTAAAAATGGACTTTAACAACTTTAACAATGTTCAAGGGGAGGTTAAAAACCTTCATCTTTAGCTCTGCCTACGCTATAACTTAAAGGTTTTTTTTTTTTTATCTGCACGTTTCTTTTAATTTTTTTAAATTTTTCGTATGTTTCTAAATCTAAATCTTGTAAATTGTCTTTTATTCCTGTAAAGCACTTTGAGTTACCTCGTGTATGAATTGTGCTAGATAAATAAAATTGCCTTGCCTTTTTACCCCTCTGCCCTGACCTTTGACCCTTCTGCAAAGCTGATACCGCACTATACTTTTGAGGGTCGTTTAGTAAAATATATTTTACACCTGACACCCACTCAAACCCATTAACTGGACCACACACTTACAGAACTAGTGACATGTTGTACTGATCATCATTTTAGACACATCAGGATTTAAATTTAGTAACAAAAACGAGAGCAGAGTGCAGTAGTGTCGGCAGATGCATATGATAATTAGCACAAGATAAGACCATAACAACAATACCTTCATTTTCTCTGAATGTACTGCAATGTGCTTAGTTTTATCCACATTACTCATTTCCTCATTACCCATTAAAATGTTAAGGCTGATCACTGCATGGCCATTTAAACAAGCGTCTTGTTTTGATGCAACTCTTGCTTTTGGCCGACGTTAAAATAATTTTTCCATCTCAGAGAATTTAAAGCATTTCTTGCTTGTTTCGTGCAATCCCTTGAGCTACACTTTTAAAGCTTTGAGGGTTTCTGTAATAAGCTCCTAATGTGCGCTGCATATACAAAGCCTAAAGCCGAGTTTTTCTTTGTGTAATCTCATTAGCACTTGAGCTAACACTAAGCTACTGCAAGAAGTTTTATATTAAGTACCACTTTATTTCCTCAAACACCCAAAGACATTCAGAAAAAGACTGAGAAATGTGAGGCAATTACATTTAACCTTTAAATAAAGTCAAATGCAGAGTCCAGGTTGTTCATATTCACCCTGTTATGATCAAAAAGGCTGTAATATTCCAGAGAGCAACAGCTTGGAGATAGTAGTTATACATTTGAGGCAATTCGCTGCTAATTTATTAAGACCTTAAGACGACCTTCCTGACGTGTGAAAAGGATTTAAATTCCGCTTTTAGACTCTTCTCAAAAGCAAAAGAAGTTGTCTCTGAAATCTCGGCAAATATAAATGTAGTTAACCAAAGGCTGAGATGGAATCTGCTTTGAGCAAACCCTTGAATATGACACAAGAATGGAAGTGAAAGGAAATCAGATGCATTAGAAACTTCTATTATACAGCCAGGCGAGATGAAAAGTATTACAAGAACCTTCATCAGAGAGGAATTTGACTTTTGCAGCTATGTTTTAAATTGAGCACAACCACCTTTCGCCTTTGATTGCTAGATTTGCAAGTAGTGTTTTAATAAATACGAGCTCATGTTGAAAGCCAAACATGAGGATTGCAAAAGAGGTCAGGCAAATGGGAGATGAAGCCAGTGTAATAGACCAGTCATAGAATCGGAAAAGCTAATAGCAGGAACGGTGTCTGGACGCCTGAAAGGTCTTGATTATGTTCCTTTATGAGAGTGGATCTGATGAGGCTGGATTTTATTCAAACACCAGTGAATTATTGATTGAGCACTCAGCTCATTAGACAGCAGATCTGGGGCAAGACAGAATCAAAGGCAACATGCAGATGGCACTTCCTGAGCACCAAGGATCGGAAAGCGAGGGTGTCAGTTCAGCCTCATTTAAAAACCCGACATGTATTATGATTCCGTTCTCATTCCCAAAGCGCGATAGACCAGCTCAGGTCACTGTGCTGTCTCGTCCATGGCAAGAGACCAACAGCGTGCTGTAACAAAGCAAAGAGTGTGTTTTATTTTGATTGCAGTTCTAATTGAATTCAACACTGCATTTTCCAATCTTCAAAGCAGTAATGAAGAGCTGTAGCTCAAGAATGAACAGTAACATCAGCTATTGATCAAACCTAACCTACTGAGCTAACTAATCCATATGGCCAGACTAGAGTCAGACAGTTCACCTGCTCCTCATTTTACCTGCTCAACCAGTGTTTCAGATGAATGTGTTGACAGCCTATTTGTTGGCACCAATATACACTGACATACATCTTGTCAACGGTTCAGCCTCTGACCAAACTGGAGACAGCAAGTAAACAGAAACAGATTCACTCCACACAACCGACACCAGCACACGTTTTAGCGGAGTTGCCCACAATGTCTGATGGCTGCAGTGCATTCACCGTCTATGTCTTTGTAAACTTCTTGTGCCTCTTTCTAAGATAACTGTATTAGAAATAAAATGAGCTTGTTCGGAGCTGGAGCTGTGGTTCACTGTGGATCTCACTGAACCAAGTCTAAATATTCAAGTCTCCATGACATACTGTGCATATGCAGAAAACCCATGTAAGTATGCTTTTTGTCATGAGCATTTTATAAAGGGGGCTTCAGCAAGAACTTTTACATAATTTTGTAAAAATGGCCGTATTTTTGCAACATTTTCCAACATTTTCCTAAAATCCACTGTACACATGGAATAATTACTGCACAAAATGTTCTTATAAAGACACTGAATCATCACTTCAGAAAAGCCAGGACATTTCTGCTTAAAATTTAAATTTAGCTCTGAGATTGTAATTAATTTATGAAATTAGTGAGTGTTTGGATGGGTTTCCAGATAGGAAAGTATTAATTGTGATTGAAAAATTGTTTAAATTTAACATTACATATACACACAGCTTGAATGATGACATTCTACTTTACCAAAACATCCATATTTATGAGACACTGCAAAGATAGAATTGATTTGGAAGACTGTGTTCCATAGAAGACGCCCATAAAATCTTTTAGTGTGAATAATGAATGTGACGTGTAAACAGCCTCACTCAAAAGATGTTTTTCGAAATGTGTTTACAGCAAAGAACAGAACAGTCAACATGTTTTATTGTGGGTCTCGCTTTGGTACAGTTACAGATGATGCTTTAATGCCTGTGGATTTTTCATATCTGCTCCATCTGCTCCATAAAGTCATTTACAACTGTCGCAGAAGTCGTTTAAACAGTGGGAGGCGGAGCTGTTTTCCTCGTCAAATCTGCCGCTCAAAAGCTGGATGATCGAGTGTTAGTGTCTGAAAGTATTGACAGACAACTGTGGTTTATGTCACTTGGGATTATTACAAACAGTAGCTGAACAACATCCGTAAACTGTAACTCTTTTTCCTTAATTTAAATAATTTTTTCCTGTCACAGTAATTTATCATTTTTCTAAACTAAGCAGCGTTAAGACTACAAACTGTCCTCAATACATGATGATGCCTTGCTGTATGCTATATTATCTTTGGAAGGCTAATTCAATATACTGTTGATTATTTTGTGGTTGTTGAAACATTCGCTGGGTTATAATTGAAAACAGAAAAAAAAATGTGGTAGAGTTGATTTAGATCTCAAACCTTTGCTTCTTCACAGAACACTATCAACATGAGAAGTGCAAGAGACTAGTATGGTCACAAATACATATGGTCCACTGTGCTGTAATTTGAAATGGCAAATGTAATATTCTCATGCTACTTTTAGATTGTGACCTTTTACTAGTGTAATCTTAGCACTAACTGCCTTTACAGGAGATCCACTAATTTGTTTAAATTTAAATCTGTTGTATATATTATATGTCATTTAAACATAACATTTGTGTAACATAACACATTTTTTTGGCCTTCGGAGCTGCCTTTTCTCATTCTGAAGCTAATACATTGAATTGGTTAGGATGTTCCTCCTCAGCAATGTTCCAATCCTACTTTGTGGTCACCATGATAAGCAATACCTTTATTCTTACTACTAAGGAATGGAGATGGGAAACAAGTTTTATTGCTTCCTCATCTCCTTTAGAAACCTCTAGATGTTCCGTATTGAAAGGAGGTTACTGTCAATCCATTGCACAAATCACTGCTTTTTTAGAATATGTCTGACGGACTGCAACAATCTGCGTTAACCCAAGTTTATAAAAAGGCACTGCTCTAGAGCCACAACATCTTACACCCGTGTAATTAAAAATTGGTAATGAAAGCACAATGTACTCAGATTTAGATTTGCTCAAATTTGTCCAAAACTAAATTTAGAGCCACACAACTGATTTCCATAAATGCACAAAGTCATTTGCTTGAAGATAAGGTGAGTCTGTTGGAGTGCATTTTACGGTTGTAAAAGACAAGAAAAAAACTCCCACAGACTGTCTCACTCTTATTTCAAACATTTATTTTAGCCAATGACCTTCATCAGGCTTCAATACAGACTGTTTGCCCATCAGCACGTTTAAAGGCGTGGGTGCTGCTTTCAAAGACACGAGCCAATCAGTGTATTATGGCATCATTTATTTAGGTTTTTTGGGGGTTGTGAATAAATGACGCCATATGGCTAGTGTCTTTGAAGGCAGCAGTGTGAGGGAGTTTTTTCTTGTTTTCTTTTGTGTTTTCTTTTTTCCTACAACGCACCTGTTGACTTCTTAGGTGTGAAAAAGACTAAACCTTTTATACAGTGCCATGCTTCAACGTAACTTCCTCCTCTGCTTATAATGCTGCAGTTAATAAAGTGGGGAAATACTTATTTCCTAGCTCCATAAAGAACATCCCATATTCTTTCTTTTGGACATGGGATGTTCTGTTTCTGTCACATAACATTTTTCACAAAGAGTTGGAAAGTACTTAGAAGCCATTTTGTTGCAGTGTTTGGACTGAGCCTTCTCTTCTGCTACACTGTCCAGGCACTGACCAGTATGTGTGGGTAAGTTTTACTTACTTAAATATAACTAACTGATATGAGTGCAGCTGTGCACTTGAAAAGTAAAGTGTATGTAAAGAACTACACAAACCAGTTATATTACAGGGATTAAGGATTCACTTCTTTCTTCTTAAATACAATTTTTATTGTCACTGCAAACTTTGCAGTGACAATAATGAACTTTTTACCTCTAATGGAAGAACATCTTTCATCCACAGCTAAAAAGCTGCTCATGTTTTTTTTATAATAAACCCTCTATTGATCTTTATTTTAGATGAAAGGATTTAAGCTAGCAACACTACCTCCAAAGTCTAAAGACAGCTTGAACACAAAAAAATAAAGATGAACCACATGAGGAAATCTAAGTGAATTACGAGCACTTTGAGTTACCCTTAAAGACAACTGCATCCTTTTAGTTTGAAACATAATTGCGGCAGGGCACAATTACATTCACCCACATCATCGTTCTGTCAGTGCATAAGCTCGCTAATTCACGGCATCCATTTGAGAAGTGTCCACCTGCAATTGATCCTACTCTAACCACACACTGACCATACTCTGGGGGAAATGGTTTTCATACATTAGCATCAACATTTGAATGATTGCACTCACACGGCTTGCTAACAGAGATAAACTACAAGAACTAACTCCACAGACTTTAGAAAAATCTTGCAATTAACTTGCTATTGTCCAACCCTCATGCATGAACAAACATACGATTGAACAAAAGAACCAACAAAAAGTGGAAACTCCAATGGACAGATGCTTATGTTAGCGTTGAAGAAATACATAGATGCTTTGTACCAGTTTGGAAACACATATTAAGGCAGCAGCTCAGCTCAGGCAAAACTGCAGAATCAGACATTTAGTCACCAGATCTCCAAAAAATACATAAAGAGTAACAAGAAATGTTCAACCTTTTACAAAAGTTAGGTAAAATCAGTGTTGCAACAAAGTGGAACTGCCCTTGACCTGTTAGACCTTCCCTGCAGAAGCAGAATAGACAGTGTAAGAGCCATTTGGATGTTCTTTAGTTGGCTTGTACCTCCTGCCACTGTGAGGCGCTATGGTGGGCAGAGTTACTTGTGCCATGTGTTGCATGTGTGGAGGTACACAGTGTGGAAGTTGTGAGTAATATGTGGATTATATGGATGGCTAAAATGTGTCAATAATTACTTGCTGTAATTTTGGACTGTTGGATGTTTCATCCGTCAAAACGCCATACGTACCTAAGCACCCTAGTGCCTTGTGGCATTGGGCTACTTGCCTCTACAGACAGCTTTATTATTCATGAACTTCCTAACAAAAATAAAATTAAATTGCCAAAAGAAAGATACTAAAATTGACATAAGTCAGTTGACAAACCTTAGGATGGAGGTCTTAGAGTCTTAGAAATGCCTTTTTCTTTTTTAAATAGTCCCCCGGGCATTTTTTTGTGGCATTGACTCCCATTCAAAATCTTTAATCTTTCCACTACACTACCATTCCAACATGATGTTTTTTTCCATTTACTGGGATTGAAATCTCCTCTTGTTTCTATGGCAACCATTTAAAACACATTTTTTTATGTGTTCTAGGGACCCAGGTGGAGCAATTTATTTACAAGCGTTATGACAGTCCAAGGTTTGGATAGAAACCTCCACAAAAAAAAAAAAAAAAAAGTGTTTTCTTTGCATTGGAACGCAAACAAACTACTTGCTAAACCTGGCATTTAAGGGGTTAAAATGTCATAAATTCATAAATATTTGTTATGTATGTTGAGGACTGAAGTTAATAATGACACAAAAGAAATTGAAAAAAATATATAAGGACACATACTATATTTCAATGAAAAGAGCATTGGTTTAACATTTTGAAATGAATGTGCTGTCATTTGATTTAATCTTTTCTTTGATTCTGAAGTGAGCACAAATGCAGCCTACCTCCTGATGATTTACTAGGTCTATAGTTTTGAATTATTATGTAATTATATGAATACTAACGGCTATGTAGCTTTGATGTTGTTTTGGCAACAATGGCAAGTTTATAGCCAATAAAACAGCTAATCATTAGGCGTTAATCAATACTGGGTTTAGCAAATTTGGGCCCCTAGGCAAACCTTTGAGAGGGGGCTCTTCCTCGTGTTTGCTTTAATGTAACGGTAGGCCTTGAGATTGAGAGAGTCAGCAGCCCCTCCTCAATTGTCAAACAACAAGACACAAAAAAACATTAATTTGGTTGTTTTTCATTAATAATTATTCACACATCACCAAATGAAAGCTATTTAATAAAGGTTTGCCGACATTGTCACAAGGTCTGAGGGTACTCCCACAGAAAATTTTCAATTAAAATATATTCAGTTCCCTTAATTTTTGAGCTTTTTAAATAAGTCTATGAAGATTTTAGCTGCTACAGGGTGAGTAAATATAAAACTAAAAAAACATGGATTTGCCCCAGTTCTTTAATAACTGCATCTGAATCACAGATAAGTGCTGTTTATAATAATCAAGAGTGGATTTGCAAAATTATAGTTCATAACCATCATCATGACTC
Organism: Neodontobutis hainanensis; assembly: GCA_024349245.1. Taxonomy (NCBI): domain Eukaryota; kingdom Metazoa; phylum Chordata; class Actinopteri; order Gobiiformes; family Odontobutidae; genus Neodontobutis; species Neodontobutis hainanensis. The sequence goes on along the minus strand of JALDNG010000090.1, from coordinate 685,979 downwards.
TTTTAATAGGATGACCCTCTTGTTGTGGGTTATTGATTTCTGTTCTTAAACAAATGTAATACTTTTAAAAGTTCCAATACAATGTCTAATGTTAGACATTTAAATGAATGAATAGACCAGCGTTTTGATCAGGACCTTTTGTTATTTAAGGAGCCTTCTGAAAGTGTGTCCTGCCCCAGGAGCAGAGCCTACACTAAAGCCCATATTACAGAGGCCTACTCAGATCATTTCTGATTTATTAAAGATTACATCTGGAAAGTTTATTGCTTTTATGCCTTTTATGTCCAACTCTAAAGTAGGCCTACAGTCTGGTCACTGACTGTAGGCCTAATCTATTTGATTGTTTAACCTGCTGTGTATCATCTGCTGTTCAGGGGAAGCTGTCTTTTTAGAAATCAAATAAAGTTGTGCAGCTCTAACGCTCTGTCTTTTTCTCCACCAAAAAAGTGGTCTTAACTGTTGTCAAATGGCACAGCCTTTATTTTGAAAGGATTAAAGGAAATTTAGAGTTGCAACATTGCTATAGAACTTGTGTGTTTACAGTAGTTTCGACGTTGGACGTAATCGAGATGCATATTGAAGACTAGACTTAAACATGTAGATGTGTTTAAGGTCCGGGACAGAGCACGGGATATACACTGGACTGGAGCTTTATCTGAGTCTGGAGACACTCAGGCTACAGTCTCCTCACTGTCAGCACTGCTCATAGATAATTTTCCCGTCAGTTTTGGTCCAGTGCTTGTTGGGGCCCTTGCATATTGGGGCCCTAGGCAATTGCCTACTCTTGGCTAATGGTAGGCATGCCACTGGCATAAAATCCCTTCCATTAAAGTGGCTGTGTTACCCTGAGATCCACTCACATTTGGTGATTTGGCGGGTATTAATGTCAAGCCCTGTTGGCAACCCATCAAGTTTTTGAAAGTCCACTTCTAATTGAATTTAAATCTCATAAAAACTGCACAGTGGGAATGCACTTTTCTTTAGGCATCACCTATAACAAACTCTAACCCATTAGAGAGGATCAGTAAAATACACATTAGGGAGTCTTAAGTCCTGTCTATCTTTCTGTTTATGAGAAAGACAATATTTCAGGTAAAGTATATTACTCTGTTAGGCTCGTACTGTACTCTGTATTTTTCGCACGTTGCAAAACAAGTCATAAAGCCCCACCACTCTTTTTTAGTTTTAGTTCTTAACTAGCTTAAACTGCCTACAAATGAAACATCAAGCAATATTCTCTGCTCTGTTGTTTGGTCACAGTTATAAATGGATACAAAACACTACTTTTTTACATTCTATTTGTTACAATGCAAACTAATGCACTTTTACTTGACAATCATCTAAGCTAAGCTGTTTGCATACATCATTTATTGTCGTAAGACATGCCTGTTTGATCATGCACCTTCCATTATTTCTTCTGTTAAACATCACAATCAGTATGGATCAGTAAGCAAGCTTTGTCTTCTATTACCAAAGCAGCGTATGACGGAGCGTTGCTTCATTGTGTCCCGACTCTGACAATGACTGGCCTTGTAGTGAGTAAGCGCTTCCATGCACAAATGTAAACAAAATTCTGATGCATTGGAAACTTGTATAAAAAGGTTTAAACAAAGTAAAGAAAGATAAGAATGATAATCGACTGTTTTTTACAGCTCCTCTTTTAGTTTGGCCTGAAAGTACACAGAAGACTTTGAACCTGATAAAAAAAAGAGCTGCTTGCATGTTACAAAAACACTGCATTCTACATTTATAACTTGAAATGTAAGAGCTGGCAATGTGCAACGAAAGCCCTCGAGGCTGAACAAACAGAAAAACCACACAACACAAAAACAAGGACAAAGGTATGACTTATAGCGACTAAAACTCTATTTTTACACACGTGTTATTCCAGCATAAATGTGTTTAATTGTTTGTCTTCTCTTACATCTGTATTGTGCTGCGCTTTGGTGACCCACTTTTCCTCTCGGGGATCATTTAGATTGCATCTCATCTAAATTAAGCTAATGAAAATGTTCATTTAGGCCACGGGGCGTGTGATGGATTCAGTGAAAGTGCCGAGCTGCAGGTAGGGTGTGTGTGTTTAAGCTGATCTGACAGAATGGGTTTTGAAAGCAAGCACTGCCTTCATCTCTCAGTTGTTTTGTCTTTTCCAGTCGGCCCCTTGATGAAGACAGCCTTGACGAAAGCGCGCGTCTGTGATGTCTTCATGACTCGACGTAACGGCAGTGATTCAGCGAGCCCCGGACCACTGTGTTCAGCGCTTTGATGGTTGTGAGGAGAATTTATGCTTTGTGTTGCAGTGGTTCAAATGTAAGGTGTGCGCCAGTAACAGTTTTAGCTTCTTTTTTATCATAATCAAGGTCACATTTTAGTTTTTTTTTGTATGCTTTATATCTGTGGTGAAAAGTTCAATGTCGTTTTTGGCATTTTTGGAAAAGGGGCCTATAAAAATATATTTTTTTTTAATTATGGATTGAATTGGCTAAACCTGTACTAAGGTAACTAATGTTAGATCAGTGTCATGAGGAAAAAGTAATAGAACTAAGCATGTCATGCAGTTCAATTTTATCTAATGAGCAATTTAAATAAAATAAAAAAAATTAATGTTTGATGATGAATGCTCATTAGAGCTAACCCCTGGTGTGTTTTGTAACCATAATTAGCCGAGATCCTTGTGACTTTCATCCATCCTTTAAGTTTAAAGGACCAGTGAAGAGTCATCTTTGCAGAATTTGGAGTGTGCCCATGGAGGACTTCTGTTTACTGCTGGCTCTTCTGAGACTGCCCTCAGGCCCCACAGCAGGCTCCATGACTCATTCATCATGTGTGACCAGAGCTCTGCACACACATGTTCATTCCTGTCTCTCTGCTCTCCGGACTTTGGATAAAGAAAATATGTCTGCGTGCCTGGACTCATAGCTCTTGATCAATACATTTGGATTTGTACAGATTGTCTCTTCCTTTCCTGGGAAATCTACTTCTCTTAGCAAGACCTCTCCATCACAAGTGACAAAACTTGGCCGAGAGTGGCCAATCCTCTACTGTTTCCTTTTTATTGCTTTTTCTTTAATTTTTCTACTTTACCTGATGTGTGATTGTTCAGCTGAGATTTTGGTCAGACTTAGCTTATTAAACTAATCAACCAACTTTATTTATTTTTTTTTTTTTTATTCAACAATTGCACATTTTACATGAACATTCAACTCCTTTATAAAAATAATACATTGTGCAGTTTCCAACATTGCAATTTTTTTTTTTTTATAACATAAACAAAACCATAAAGAAAGACTCACATCATCACATTTTGCCAGGGGAAGTATAAATTTACAAAAATATATCAAATTGTTTACACACCTTCACTGTTTTTATTGCCTTTTGATTAAGAGATAAGATACTTGATTGTGTTGATATATTGCTTGACCTCAATGTTAAAAGCAATAAAAGATGTTTTGGAACGTGCAAACTTACATTTATGAATGTAAAATTTTGCCAAGAGAATAATGAGATTAATAATGAAAGTTTCATTAGGACTAGTCTTACTTCTGTTGAGGTCATACAGGCCAAAAAGAACATCCTTCCAAAACAACTTGAAATCTTTCTCAATTTTTTCTGCAATAAAATTACAAATGTCAGACCAGAAACGCTGGACAAAAGGGCAGTGCCAAAACAAGGGGGTAACTGTTTCAATACTCATAGAGCAGAAAGTGCACATTACATCAATGTCTTTTTTAAATTTCTTTACAATATGATCATTGGACGGGTAAAACTTATGAATTATTTTAAATGATATTTCTTTAATTTTGTTGGTCAGCAAATATTGGTTGGGTAAGAGCCAGACTATCTTCCAGTCAATGTTTTGCACAAATTTATTCCAGTATGGAACCACATATGGGACTGTGATAATATCTTTTTTAAACAGGGATCTAATTAGTTTATTGTTTTTACCATTGTTACAAGAAAAACAAATCTTACCAACTGAAGTGTCAGTCAGCGATAACAAAGATAGTTGTTGTGTGTCCAATCTTGGTTGAGCTTTATATAACATGCAGACACCAGAGGAAATTGCTCCAAAGACTTTAGCATAATCTCCAGGAGACACGGGAATTTTGTATTTTTCTAGAAACTCATTATAAGAAAAAAGACAACCATCCTTGTTAAATAATTGGTCAACAAAAATAATGTTATTATTAAACCAGTAATCAATAAATAGAGATTTGTGTTTAAATAGTAAGTCTTTGTTGTTCCATATGTAATATTTGTTTGGTGAAAAGTTGTGTTGGAAAATAAGAGACCATGAAAGGAAGGCCTGGCGGTGAAAGGACGCCATTTTTATCGGGACTTTATCAATATTAAAATTACAGGTTAAGAAATAGCTCAACCCACCCAGTTTTGATAGAATATGATATGGTATGGCATTCCAAATAGAATTAGGATTTTAAAAGAAATGTTTTAACCAATTTATTTAAAAAAATAAAATAAATAATAAATATATAAAATATAAAAGTATTATTGAGAGTACAGAAATCAATAAAGTTTAATCCACCCTTTTCATAGTCATTTATTAGAACAGACTTTTTCACATGATGAGTTCTATTTTTCCATAAGAAATTAAAAAGTAGCTTGTCAATCTCAGTAATATGTTTTTTGTCCACATACAGAGATAGCGCTGGATATGTTAACCGTGATAAGCCTTCTGTCTTAGACAGTAGGGTTCTGCCTCTGAGGGAGAGATCCCGCAACAGCCACTGGTTCAGCTTTTTTTCTGGTTCTTTGAATAATAGGGTCGAAATTCAATAAAGTCCTTTTTTTTGATGGTCCTTGGTAATTGTGATACCTAAGTGAACAAGTTCACTCTTGACTGGGATACTACAAATGGAAGATTTCATGCAGTCCTTAATAGACATGATTTCACACTTATTGATATTCAGCCATAAGCCAGAGGCCATGGAAATTTTTTCTATGGTATGTATTGCACCAGAGACTTGATTTTCATCTCTAAGGAAGAGAGTGGTATCGTCCGCCAGTTGAGATATAATAAGCTCTCTACCACAAATATTGATGCCGTTTATCTCACTTGATTTAATATGATCAGACAAAAGCTGGGCTACCAATAGGAAGAGGTAAGGCGAAGCCGGGCACCCTTGTCGGATGCCTCTAGAGACATTGAACCTGGGAGACATACCACCTGGTAGTCTAATTGAGCTATTACTATTGTTATAAAGACTTTTAATAGCTGAGGAAAAAAAGTTACCAAAACCGAATTTATTAAGGGACTGTAGAATAAACGGATGCTCAACGGTGTCAAATGCTTTGTAGAAATCTACAAACAGCATGAGCCCACCCTCCTCTACCATTTCTGGGTAATCTAAAATATCTAAAATAAGCCTAATGTTATTTCCTATATGCCTTTTGTTCATGAAGCCTGATTGTGTTTCGTCTATGATGGAGTCCAGAACAGACCGTAATCTTTTAGCCAATAAGAGAGCTAATCAACCAACTGGTCAAAGGTCATAGGCCCTAGTGATGTCATCCATCTGTCTATGTAAACATACAATCAGCTTGAACAGCAAGTGTTTGGATATATATATATATATATATATATTTAAGCTGTAACATATATTATTTTATGGTCATATATTTTTTACGATGATCTGAGCTCCCATTGCCTGCAGACAGAAAAGGTATCTGTTGTCACCAGTGCTGCCATCTTCATGGTCTCCTCGTGCATATTACTGCTACTATCTGGTAGCAGTAATATGACTCCACTGACTCAGAGCGCTGGTGTTAGCATAAAAGCCCAAAGAGCCAAGCCCCTCCGGCCATGATTCAATGCTGTACAGCCTCCCACTTGCCTACCACTGATCCTTGCATCAGCTCACCCATAGGTCACTTGCTATGTTGCAGGAGATTTTAAAATGTGGTGTAAACTACCCCCCCTGTCCTATTTGCCAAATTCCACCTCTCAACCCCAATAACCCCCAAGCTACGAAAGACCTGGGCAACTATTTCACTATGTCCCCACTCCTGCAAATAATAACACGGACTCCAAAACTAATGAGAATAGTAAGAAAGCAATAATGTCAAGAGTGGCAAGATGTATTTGCTTCACTTTCACTGACTCTGGATGCACTGAATAAATCATGAAGCTTTCTGCCCGCTGCTCTAACTGAGTGACAATTTTTAATATCACTGGTTCTTTGATGCAGAATCAATGCGCACTACAGCGGCCCGCGAAACCACACCCCACAGACATGCACATTACATTATCCAAACAGTTAAGACGTCGGCACAAACCATCTGTTTGCCACCACATGTGCTGCATGGCCCTGCCGGAGTTAACATCTATGATTTTTACCAGATAGAACTGCAGAAAGGCGGAGGGTTGGAGGGGGATGAGAAGTCAGTGCAGCAATAAACAGTGTTCGTTAATAACTGTAACCGCCACGGGGTATCTGAGGGGTTTATACACAGCCTCGTGAATGTATTGGCTTCCTGAACAATTTTAGGTTGAATTTTATTTAGTTTATGATAAAAAGTCATTTGGTTCGAGGCTAGTTATGGGGATGACTTCCAGGCATATGTCATTAGCAAAATATTGTTGCATGTTTATAATGAACAGTACACTACAGGTCAGTGCCCCACAGTTGGGTCCAGGTAACTACTGGAGAGGCTTGATGAGCCGTGTGTGCTGGGGATGTCATACAAGTGTAACTCTGTGTGCGATATAAATAGTATTTTAGTATAGTAAACGTTCTAAGCTCAAATGCATTGCCATTAATTAGAATTAAGGGCTGAGAGCCTCTGGTCGACTGATCACTGATGTCAGAGTCAACTAAAACTTCATTGGTCAAATTAGTCACACAGGTTTAACAGAGTTATTACAACTGGGTCTACAGTCAGTGAATGCATCCTGGCCTCAGCTCTGAATGGAATCTGAGTCCTTCACAGCACTGCTTCGCTGTCACGTAGGACTGATGGACATGAACAACAGGCTGTGGATAAATATCAAGAAACAAGGTTATGGGAAGGGTAAGGGGGGTCGAATCTCGTTTGGGTCTACTTCCCAGTGTCGTTCCCTCTCTCTCCCCCTGTTTCCTGTCAATCTGTTGTCTATTGAAGAGGCTTCTGTTCTCTGATCCACTCAAACATAGGGCGTGCTTCAAGGTAGTGGCTGTGCTGCGTGAGTCCAAATGTCCTTTTGTTTATTCACCTTTGTCAAATTGATCTGTGTTTAAAAATATGGCAATGCTCTAAACTAAAGATTTTAAATAAATACATAAAATAACTTTTCATTACGGAAGAAAACTTATCTTTTCCAGGCTGTGTTGGAAATAGCTGTCTTTTAGTAATCTGTAGAAGAGTAGCTCAGGGGTGTATTATTATAAAGTGAGTCAGATAAACACTGTGTTGGAGGAAGTAATGCAGAATATAAAGCAAAGTGATGTAACATATCTATGTCATATCCATAGGTGAATGTCAATAAAAGTTTAAATGCCCTATTTAACTAAGACACAAAAAAAAACATGTAGAACTACAACTATATGATCCACCAGTAGTCTACTGACAAAATGCATATATCAATAACATTTTTGAACACTGCACTGAAGTTAAATTCGGCATGAATGTCAAAAGTGTGCGGTTGACTCACATTGTGACAGATCAGCCGCTATCGACAGCTGAAAGGAGCATATGTAGCACACGGAGCAGATGGCTGTCTCTAACATCCCCGGGCTCAAAGAGGGGTTACAGCCTTCAGAATACAAAACCCTCATGAAGCATGGAACCAAGATTTTGAACACAAGATGGAGAAACACCACTAGGAAAAACAACTAATACACTCTCATTTATTTTGATCTGTATTTTTGTATTTACAACTTTTATTAACAACTTGATTTATGTATTTTCTTGTCGATATAAGATCTCAGTAAAGCTGGTGGATGGGTCACAAAACCCAGGACTTTATATTAAAGTTTACATCTGTCTCTGCAGTTGGTCATGTTTATAGGAAAATGTTTGATTAATGCTTTAGAATAAGATGCTTGTCAGTGGTACATTTTTTTAATGCTAATCAACTAAGTCAAAAAATGTATATGTACTGTAAATTCACCAAAAGGACACTGGTAACTTGAAAAGGTTAATGAAGTACATTTGTTTAGGTCTCTTGACAGAGCTATAACACATGACTCACACTTCTTACTCCAAGTACGTTATCACTCTATGGATATAAATGTTGCTTTATTGCATGCTTTTCAATAGCAGACTATTTCTGTAATGAGGCGTATTTTCAGACCAGCACACTGACCTTCCACCGTGATGCGTTAAATAAAGTTGCTCTGACAGTATTTTTTCTCAGTAAAAGTCACCTCATTTCACAGGCCTCGCCTTGTGAAGCCAACTATTGTGTTTAACCTCTGTGACAGAGAAAGCAAATAAGAAGCCTGAGGCGCTACAGAGGCTCCACTCTCAGTCAGATACTTGTGTGACTTTAGCTTCTGCATATTCAGCAACTTTCCTGCTCTTTCTCTCTTTTGGCAAACCGATAATTGGCATGAGCCGGGGTTGGATTTGCATTGTTTTACTTTTCATTTTCAAAAGCTGCTAATATTCTCCATCTGTTGCACTTACGCTTGTCAAGCCTAACATTTAAATATTCACCTATCACTTTAAGTCAAACAAATCAATTACAGAGTCACTTATGTAATTACCAATAATGTCACCTTACGTCTGTATTTAAGTGACACATTAGAAGCCAAATAAAGTGGAGAAGTGGAGTTTGCTTCTGACACAAATTAGCAAGTGTTCCCACTTCAGAACGAAGAAGCCAGTGAACTTAATTAAAGTGCTGCTGCGGATGCAGCAGAGGTGCTCTGGAGATGGTACAAATTTAGCTCAGCATGTTCGCGGACCACAGTGGGGAAGGCACCATGTGCCTTTTACTGTCACTAATATGGATTAGACCGTGTGTCTTTTTGCCTCTGGCTGATTTAAATATAATCAGTTTATTATAACTTTTTAATTGCCATCTTTAAATGATATGTGGGCCTCTTTCAGACGTATAGACCAGGCAGTACTCAATGTTAAATGGTAGTTTATGTTTTAAACTCTTTTTCTATTACTTATCTTTTAGTCAGGGGGAGTCCTGGAGCTTTTTGCAGTTGCTTTGAGCATGAGGTGGGTACATCCAGAACTATTGGTTAATAACAGGGCTAATGCTTAGAAGACAATACAGGGCAATTGAAAGACTCACCACCAGTCTTAGTCTAGAACAGTTTCTTCCTAAAAGCCATTCATTCAGGTAAAGAAAAACATATTTAAATTACACCAAACACACAGAGTACAAAATTAACATAAATGATAATTTTCTACTATTTCATCTGTTCATTATGAGATCCTCTTGTGAAATATGTTTAACAACGCACAGTATCTCACCTGCTACATATTACTGTTAATAATTGAAGTGATTGTGTGTATGTATTAACTGTGTACCTCTGGGATGCTTGGAATTTTATTGTATTTCAGTGCAATAACAACACAAATCTTCTCCTCAGACAGGCAAGCATTCACTCTCACATTCGTTCACTGTGGAGAATTTAGTACCATGTTTTGGTGCCTTTAGTTTCATGCTCAAATAAAAAGAGTGTGCTTCTCCTTCAGCAGTGGTCAGTTTGTCCACTTGAGGCAGCCATAGAAACAAGACCAGGAAGATAAGGAGCTCCCACTGGGTTCCATATATTTTAAGGTTTACTTTTTCCAACACAAACAAACACAGAGTGTTATTTTGATGGGATTATGCACACATTAGAAACACTAACTTTCATTCTACAATATCTACAATACACCTTTAAGTTTCTTGAGTTCTATTCATTTAATTCTGTATTTATTAATATGAATCACCATAAACTAATCATGTACTTTATGCACTTTTCACAACATTTGAGTTAATTACTGAATAATGTGCAACACTTGTGTTTTTCACAAATAGGTAACAAACTTAGTGAGTGCATGAAGAAAAATTATTTCTTTAAACCGTATTCATACATGTTTTTGTTTTTTTTTTGTTTTTTTCACATACTCATACTAATTTTTTAAACTAAATTGGAATGAGGATAACAGGGACAGGACCTTAAAGTGAGTTGCAGGATTACTTATTTTAGTCTGAAAAATTCAAAACCAAAAAGATGATGGGCATTTAATGAATAAATATCTGCTTTTTCAAAAACAATAAATAGTAAAAAACAATAACACTATGCAAAGTATAATCAAAAAGACCAACCCTCTTAAATAAGCGTGTTCTAAAAAACCCTTTGAGAACTACTGTAATGTAATAAACATGATTAAAGTTAGAATTTTTGTGTCTATCTATCTATCTAAAAAGCAACGTGAGTAATGTTTTGCAAGAAAACATCAGTGGTCCTTACTGAAGAGGTCTAACACCTTTCCTCCAAGGGCAAATATTGTTTTCGGCTAAACTGAGTCTTACCTCACATCTAAATTATCACTGCTCTGAATGGAAAATACAACAGGCTGCTCTGAAATCAGAAGTCAGATGCTGCCAGCTAAACCACTGACTTCTGCTGTCTGCCCCGGGTTTAGTGCAATGTGGCACTGCTAGATTGAAAACTGCCTTCTACGTTCGAGTGAAAGAATCCACGCTTCTGCAAACTTAGGGTTAAATAACTCTATGAGAAGTTTAATCTTTGTGTCGGAGAAGTAAAGTGCGAATTTGCTCATTGTTAGTCCGTTCATAAACTCTTCCACTCTTTGCCTGCAAACTTTTCTCCGCTGAACTTTACTTCACTGCAAAGTGTGCTTCTTAAAGCATTAGATGAGACTGTCTCAAACATGCCTTCAATGTCAAGGATCTTCTCCAGTGCCAGGCTGACGCGAAAAAGACAAAATAGAAGGCAAATAGTGCTTCAGAGGCAGAGCTACGTCTTTGTGCTCAATGTAAATGCATCATAACAAAAACGCAGCGCTCGCCTCTGGAACATGAATACACGAAGACGAGGTGATAAGACTTTTATCGGCAGCTGTAAAAACAGCAAGCGTTCTGACCCCTCTGTGCGACTGTGAAAAGACTTCAGTGCACCCATCAACAATTTAAGTGCAATGGCAATGTTACCCAGCTTTTAACATCACCTGCTTTTGAAAAGCACAAATAGTACATGAGAAATAAATACTCAAGTTTTGAATAGACGACAAAATGGAAAATCATGGGCACTATATTAGAATAAACTCGGACAAATTTTTTTTTTTACTTCAAACATTTTCAGGATGTATAATCACTAATAAAATAAAAGGGTCAACTGCTGCTCAATTCCCACATGGGGACATTACTTCTCAATAAATAGATTTAAGTTTTGATGTCAGTTTGTGTTTTCATGAGATGTTAGCATGCCCCAAAATTATATTAGCGGAGTTGCTGATTTTGAGGCTTTTCAAGCACCATATTATTGGGGTAATAAAAGTTACAATGTGTTCCGTCAAATTATCACTCTCCAAAATCAAATACAGTCATATACAGGCATTCTTATCATAACTTGTGATAACCTTGTCACAGCAGAATCCTACTCCGGCATTCTTCTGCTAATTACTTCTCTGATTTACTATTTGCCAATACTTTACACTCCACTGACCAAGAAACATTATCTATCCAACATCATCTCCATTTGTTATTCTGATTATGCTGATGCTTTAAATCAGCTCTGATACGAGCAAATATAAAAATAAGTGGCATCAGTTGAATCATTTTTTTATTTAAGAAACCAAATATTTTCTAAGGTTAACAGATCATTAAACATATTGTTATGTTTTTTCTGATATTATGGAATACTTAAACATAAAATAATTCATTAGATGGAACAGTAGTCCATCTAAATAATGTGAAACCTTCACAGAGACTGTCTAATCCATGTCCTCCACTGACATTTTCCCTTACACAAGGCTTTTACTTTTATTTTACAAATGTACTTTTATTTTACAAATGTGTTTTCCGCTCACAGAGCATCAGACCAAACAAAGAGATGGGAGCGTTTGTGTACTGCGCTGCCATTTAGGCTGAATGAGCCCATGGGCTACAAGCTAATTAGCTTGTTTTTAAAGAGCTGTTACATTGGCGTCATATGCTTTCATAAGCCTGGCCTCATTGTCACTTTGCTCTCATCCATACATTGGTAACACTGCAGGTGGAAAACACTTTTGTACACATGCATTATGCACACTGTCATTTGGATTACAGACAGATTTAATACGCTTCGTTATCATTAGGTCCTTTTGTCACACATTTTAATGATTTTAAAATGTCATGGGCTGGACTGAGCTCCCACAGTAACTTTAACACCAGCCATATTTAAACACTTTTTTAGAAATAAAAAATGTGAATTGCGATGGAAAATAACACCACCAACCATATATAACTTTTTATTTGTCATTAAACTAAAACAGTGTTAGAATTTATTTTAAAAAATTGTAAAGAAGGCATCTTGATGTAGGTATGACGGTGAACCTATTCCGTCCCTGTTCCAAGGGACTCTGTCAAGTCTGAGTAGATTTTTATATTCCTAAGAGGGAGGGGTTTAATCAAAAGCCTACTGTGGTTGGACAAATTTGATGCATATATAACTCTGGTTTTACTGTTGTTTATTTTTGAATTGCTTTAACAAATTTTGGCTGTGATTTTGTTCAAATCAAGAGGGAAACCTGGTGAAAATGAGCTTTGTATGCTAGCCGTCCAGCTAAAGTGGGCATAATACAAGACCATTTCCGTTCATTTCCGCTTCTATGCTTTTCCCGCTAATTGCCCAAACGTGAGATGAGAAGAAGAATTTCATGTTGGAGCCACACAACACGGTCACAGTCAATCCAGTCCTCCCTTGTGTGTGTTTAAAAAAAGACGATTGCAAGCTAAATGGAAGCATAAATGTACTTCTGTATTGGCCTTGGTGCAGCTGCTGTAAAAGTAAAAGACCTAATCGTCAACACTCAAAAAACACTGGCTACTCTCTGACTTTACAGCACGTTGTGCACAGAAGCAGCTCATTTACCAACACTATTTCTAAAGGAGCAAAAAGGTCTGTTTTTTTACTGAACTTTTTTGAGATTTAAGGACAAATTGTATTGACTGTTGTAGTATAAAGTAAGTAAAATACCATATAGTACTATATGGTACATATTAATAATCTATTTTTCTTGTAGCCAATTACTTTTCTTACTATCTAGTTGGAATAACAATAATATTAACAGCTCAATGGTAAATGTATTGCTTGACACATTTAAGGTCAGCACTTACATATTCTCTCTGTGCGGTTAGACCTTAACGTTCCATCACATTTTATTTCACAGATTAGAACACTTATATAAAGGCATTGAAGGAACTGTATTACTATTGTTTCAGTCCGTTTTTCCTTTTCAGGTTGTGAATGTTGACAATGAGTCATCTAGATGCACACTAGTATTGGTCATGGAGTCCCCCAAAGTTCTGTTCTTGGACCTTTAATATTCACCCTATACAGTAGATGCTCCATTATTGTCAAGGTATGTCATATAAAAACACTGATAAACCTGACAAAATATATGCAATCAGTGTACACCAATACATCCCATGCGTCTCCGTCACAGTAGGCCTTTTGTCCTATTTTTTCTGTCAGTTAAAAGTGTTTCTAGTGCTACTTGGGACCCCAAAACACTGCACTTAGAACACATGAAGGTTATAAATTCTGCCATGTAGATAAGTATGTTTTTAACAGCAAGCCCATGTTTAAACAGCATTAACTAAAGTCATTGCATATTTTAACAATCTACAAATGGCCTTGTCTTATTTTCCTAACAGCCTTCAACCGTCTGTCATTTTAACATGCCCTCCCCTCAAATCTTTGTTGTGTTTTTATGTATACATATAATATGATCCACACAAGACTAGTTTCTCCTTGGGGACCAATAAAGCAATCTTGAATCTTGAATCTTGAAATGAGTAGTGAACCATGCCTACAAGCAGCAGCAGCCTACAAATTAACTGATTGGCTTATTTTTCCTTAAAACAAAACTGTGCTGGCTTTACTGAAACTAAACCTTGATGCCCCTGATGGTTTGCCACTGTGACAAATACAATATATGTAAATTATCTAATTACTATCCATCGGGCCCCCTTCCAATCAATAGGGCACTAGACAATTGTGTGGAATGTCTGTCCCACTGCAATGTTGAACTGTTTGTTAACCTAAAGACACATGCTCTCTTGACTTGATGCATTTCGTGTTTGTTGCCAGTTGTCCTTATAAATGTGATAGACATCTCTTTAACAGAACACTGATGAAAGCTTCTTTTTAATTTAAATATGTTGGCAACTAAGATGGCAGATTGGCAACGACTTCGGCCATGTGCAACAATAGCTGTATGTTGCATAATTTCTTTTATTGCAGTCTTATTTTTAGAAACATATATATTTGCAGTACATTACAGTCTAGAATGTATAAGGCCTAATTAGTGGTTCTTTGAGAACATGTATGCAAAGGAATAATAAATAATAATAATAAGAGTTACACTTCATTGAGGCATTGGTTGTTAACTAATTAATTATAAGAAAAACTTCAGAGGCAACTTTTGTGCAGTGTTACTTTTTAATTAATACATTCTGTGATGATGTTTTTAGACAATGCAATACATAGTGGTTTATGCTAAATAAAACATAGTTTGTGTTTAAGACAACATGTGGCACACATAAATCTGCAGCTCCATTACCGTATTGTTCTCATCCCCTGAAAGCCCATTAAAATGCTATGGCTCCAGTAGGCTGCTGCTCTTTGGACAAATGGCCAGACTACCTACCCTATATATGTTGTAAGTGCGGATACGTCTATATATATTTATATTTATATGAAAAATAAAATTTTATATATATATATATATATATATATATATATATATATATATATATATATATATATATATATATATATATATATATATATATATATATATATGAAAATGTACGAGAGGGAGAGGCTTTTATAGGATCTAATTAGCTTCAGGCTATCCCTAGTGGCTCTCATACCTGCTCCAGCTCATGTCTTATTCAGCAAGCCCCAGTCTCTCAAAGGCCACATAGATTACCCTGCCACACTACAACAAGGGTCACGCTCAAAGGTCATTCTCATCCTAGTGGTGAGCGACAAAGCCCAGGGTCCCATTTTAATACTCTGCATGTGAGCTGTGGATAGGACTCAGTGACTGCGACCACAGACACAGAAACTCTAGTCTATAAATATTGAACTGTTTCACAATGGGCACTTAAGGAAGAGCTTTTGTAACATTTTACAAATAACACACACACATTCTGCCACAATTCAATTCTGATAAAATTTTCTTCATATGTTATCAATATGGCATCTTATTTCATGTTGATTCAGATTAATTTTAAACTCTTGTGCTTCTTACAAAAGATGATTTGTACAATGGCTGCTCAAAAATACTAACAATGTTGGAAACCCTTGGAACCCAGTGGAACTTTAATTACCTCATGTCTGTTTCTACAAACGCCCAAAGCGGACAAAATGATCGCTGCTAGATAAGAGAGGCATTCATGTTTCTTTTTGAACGCACAACTTTTCACATACAGTTTTTATGAATTGATTTTGTTTTTGTAATTGCAATAATGGTTAAAGCTGGATCTTTTTTTGATCTACAGCAAATTAAAATTACATTGAGTAGCCATTGATTTATATAGCTCTATTCTACCAAATATTACAAAATGTGGAACACGTAATTTATGTTGAAAATGTTGTGGGACATCTGGTCACTCTCGCTCACAGAAGTGCTATTGTATGGAGCTGCATCTGCAATGTCACCACTGGACACCGAAGACGACACACCTCAACTTTAAACAGACTGGACCTGCTGTTTTTATCTTCTAGGAAAAATGGTTTAAACCCCAAATATAATATTGTAAAAGCAATCATTAGTGAAAAAGAAAAATAAGATGTTATCTACTGTTTTTATAAGGGATTTTAATAGATGAAAACCTGTTATTTTGGAACAGAAAACCTAGGCTTATCCTATTGGTCTACACCGGCTGGTCATGTGACATTCTAGGCAGTTTAATAGCTGCCGGGTATTTTTCAATGCTTAACATGAGAAACTGCTTGAAAAAGGAAACCATCAACAGAGAAAAGAGAGCCAATGTAAAACGCGAGTAAATAATGTCAATTCAATAACATCATGTTTAACGAGGTGGAGATAATTGCCATCTTGATGCTGACTTCACAGCTAAGCTAACGCTAAGCTCTAAACTTTAGTTTATTGTAATGTATTACTATTTTGAGAAGAAAAATTGGTCTGGTTTTATTTTTTTTTTAATAAAAAAGGAGGAGAGGTGCTGTTTTACCAATTCGAGTCTGTTACTCGAATTGGTGAGTGCCAGTCTGTTAGCCTAAGAACATTAACTTTGTTTTAATCATGAGAATTCTTTTTTATTTTGACTGTTTATTTAGCACCAAAAACATGTATATACGAAGGTATTATGGCTATATTTAAATTATAAAGTTAAAATATTGTAAGTATAAAATAGATTGAATGAATATTAAATACTGTTTGTCCAAGTGATGTTGACGTATCAATACGCAGACTGTGGTTCTGTAGATCTGAGCATGCATAAACCAAATTTTGTGCAAATTGATTTCTGACTTTAATTGGGGAATGAAATCTGAAACAGGGACGGCAAAAAGAAAATCAGGTAGTGGCACTTTAATGACATTTATGATGTACATTTGGCTTCAGGTGTTTAAAAAACAGTATATTTTGTTTAAATCGCTTGCATTGTTAATCCTGTCTGCTTCTCCAAACTTAGTGTCTCCTGACAATCTACTGTAGGACATTATTCATCCATTAATCATCCAATAGTGAACTCATATAACCACACTTTAAAAACTCTTATAAATTAATTCTTGTGGCAGCATTGTTTCTGCAATTGTCTTTTCAAATACACCCATCCTTTTTATTTCCAAATTAGCTTTATTTTGTCAGCGCTCTAGATGAACAGCTGAAAAAAATAAATCAGTATTCATGAATGTGCCACGTGGCTAATATCCAGCTCTTTATCACTGTTCCTCGCTAATATAATGTAAAAAAAAAAAAACGCATCCCCATTGATTCCACAGTTTCTCGGCTTTAACACGACACATTTCGCTTAATTTATTAACTACGTTGGCTCACTTCTGGAGAAATGCCAGCAGTTTCATGTGCGCCTTTTATTTCCCCAAAGCAGGCCTGCCGATGTGACTGGGATTAAATGTCAAGCTAATGTCTGCATGATTTGTCTCCGTCACATCCAAGTTGGGAGAGGGAAAAAAAAAACAAACGAATGCTGCCCCTCTTATCTATAATTAATCATTTTAATGGGACCCAATTGCCAAAGACTTAACTCCCCCCTTCCCCCCTTTCCTTCCTCAGCCTCCCATTAGGTAACCAGCGTCAGATTAGTTTGTTGTATGTGCAGCTAATGAGGGAGCCTTGAGTCGCTTGGTCGAATAATGAACTGATACCTTTGGAATATATCATGCTTTAAATAAGGAGGCCATGAATCAATAATGCTAATCAGCTTTCTCTATACGCCTGCCCACAAACGGCTCTTTTTTAAATCGGAAAACTCTGATCGATTAGAGGCCGAATGACAAGCTAATGGAAAATAGATCCATAGGGATTGTGAAATTATGAGATTAGAGTTTGATTGAAGCGCTTGTCTCTGTTCTGGTCTCTGCTTGGTGTATAAAACATGCTTGAACATGCTGTCTTGTAAAATCAAAAGTAAGTCATTTACAAGTACACTTCAGTACAGTACATTACACAGTGTACCAAAATTACTGTGCTGTATCTTAACGGTCACTAAATGCACATTTTAGTTAGGCTATGCAAATAGCTCTATTAGACTGTTTTACTGTCTTAGTATGAGTTTACATGCACAAGATTGAGCTGCACTGTTGAGTCATGTCTTGTAATTTTGTTTACAGCATTGAGTTATAGTTAAAAAAATGAAAGAAAGAGAGGTAAAATTAAACCTGACCTTTTTGTAGCATTACTCACTAATAAACCAGGGCTGTGTCAGAAACCACTCTATAACCTCTGACTTTCTCTAGAGCTGGAAACAAGGCTCAAATGTCACATTGTCACTGATTTAAACAAAAAAGATATCAAGATTCATGCAAAATGTTACATTGTACTTAGAAAGCCGGGGGGAATGCACTTTGATTTTATGTTAATGCTCTACAATATTTGCAACAGCCAGATGACGCCTCAGGTAGCTCAGTGTATTTTCTCTAAAATGAAGAAAAGAAAGAAAGAATCATAACACACTGAGAGCATCAACTATCTGTGCTAATTGTAGAAGGAACACAATGACACAACTGGGAGCATGGCCTTTCAAATGGCTTAAATTGTGGAGGCTTCTTGACCTGACAATCTTTTTACATTAAATGTGAAATGTAAATATGTGAAAACTAATAACACATTATAAAATGTGGATACAACGACAGTATAAACTGTGGGGAGAGCAGGATGTTATGATGTTTTGGGATGTTTTCGAGCGGGGATCAATGGTGGCAGTAGCTCTACCACAGAGCTACTGCCACCATTGAGCTATTACTTTAATTCCAACAGTCATGGGGGTATGTGTAGTATGCTTCCATAGTTTTTATTTGCTGTAGAATGCATGGCATATGCAGTAAAGAAAGTGGGCAGTGGTATGTAAGAAAACACTCAAACAGGTATTTGGTGTTGTGTCTTACAAGCAATGTTGGAAGTAATGGCGTTAGAGTATAACGATGTTACTAACAGCGTTCATTTTTCAGTAACGGAGTAATCTAATTAATTACTTTTCCCATCGTTGTAACGGCATTATCGTTACTGAGAATGTAAAGTGCCGCGTTACTATAATTGGGTTGAATAAAGCGCGAGGTGGGTGTCATGCTTTGTCTGCACATCAGCTGCTGCTGGAGAGAGCAGGGGTGGAGATGATGACACCGTTGCAAAAGCGATGATGATTGGCTGGCGCTGTCTCACTGCACGCGCTGACTTCCACTAAACACAAGACAGCATCAGCTGGGGATCCGGGGAAATTCAAAAGTAGCGTTGTCGAACTGAAAGTACTGGCACAACTTCTCGTTTTTTTTTAAATTAAAGACATGAATGTTTCTGTAACATGCTATGCCCAGGAAAAAAAACTTTATCCCCGTCTGCCTCAAGCAACTCAAACCTTCTGAAGCCCCTCGCATCAACACATGCTAACACGACACTTGTTGCTGCTGCTAACCCAACCCCAAAGGCAGCTCCAGCGAAGGAGACAGAGCCTATTAAAGGCCCGTACACACCGGGACGAAAATTCGCCAGCGTTATTCACCAGCGTTTTTCAATGTGTTTTTTGTGTTCACACCCAAGCGATTTTCGCTGAAGATGAGCCGAGTGAACATGCAAATTCATTCCTTGACATTAGATGGTGCTTAATGTAAAACAGAAATACCCCGGTACACAAGGTGGCGCTGCGCAACTTTACGCTTCTGACACTCGCTTTTCACTCAGAAGAAGAGAGCAAGTATTTTTTGTAATCGATGTTGTGTTTGTCATATAGTTCTTTGTGTTCCGACACCAACGAGACCAGCAGCTCTACATTCATCTTGCCTTGCATCTTCTTCATCTTATTTCTTCCCGGCAGTGTAGACGCTACTTGGCGTATATCTTCTTTGCCGTTACGCAAATAACGTTGGCAAAATTCGTCCCGGTGTGAACAGGCCTTAAAACAAACCACGCTCGCTAAAACACCAACACGAGGAGGAGAAAGGGGGGGCTGCCCCATGTCGAAACACTTTTGCTAAATCTATAGACAGTGAATGTGAAAAAATTTATATTGAGCTCAAAACGTCATTTGAGGAATTAGAGTACATTACAACCACTGGTTTAGTTGTTGATGAAGAGTATTTTAGAATAGATTAATATATTTCTTCATTTTCACTGAGAATGAACAACATGTTAATCTACAGAGAGAGTTGGATTGTGTTCTGTTTATTGTGCAAGAATTTACAGTCACAGAGATTTGCACTTATTGGCCAGACCTTCCTTTGTTTCTTTTTACACAGGTTTACATTTGTGTGACTTAATTTTGCCCTTGAATTTTATTTTCAATATTTATTTTTTACATGTTTTTATTCCTATGTATATCATATGGTAGGCTGCAATCTATTGAGTTCAAATAAATACCAAATGTTCTAAAATACTGTATATAGTGTTTTTATTCTTCAATCAGTTAATTTAAACATCTTTGATATTTAAGCTTAGTTATAGAACATAATACCGTTATAGAACATAAAAAAATAACTTCAGTTACTTTGCTGAGTAACTGAGTTACTTTTACAATGTAGTAACTGAGTTACTAACTCAGTTACTTTTTGGGATAAGTAATTTGTAACTATAACTAATTACTTTTTTAAAGTAAGATGACCAACACTGCTTACAAGTAATACAGGAAGTAGGACTTACCGAGTACAGTGAGACGGGCGGGTCGGGATCTAATGGCTGCCTGGATAGCCTGGCACTCAAAGGAAGCATCGTCCTGTATGTCTGTCCGCTGGATCAGGAGGTGATACTCTCCTTTACTGTGGTCTCCAACTATGTCATAGCGTGGGTAGCCTGTAACAAAGCAAAGCGTCATAGTTACAGTATATGGTTAATAGCTAATCATTTTTACAGCATTTATCATAAGAGACAGCATGTACAACAAAGGCAATTAAAGGTGTTTTGAATTATTATGCAGCTCACATGTCAAAAAGTTACTGATTTGTTAAGTTACAAGTGGCGAAGCAGTGTTTCCCAAAGATGGTGGCGAAAGGGTGTTGTTGATGCTTAGTACACATATTGATTTATGTAAATTAGCTGCAAGTTTTTTGATACATGTAAATGTACAACAATGTGAGTTGTGGCACTTAATGTTCAACACAAGTTTAATGAAGGAATATGTCTCCTCATGAATAAGGCTAGTATTATTCAAGTGCAGCTTCAGCTGGAGCTGTATTAGGTCAAAGTCAGACTACAGTGAAGAAACTTTGCTGATATTTTGCTACTTCTTTAGCTGAACACTAGCCTGGTATACCAAACCCTTTTACTTTTTTCAAAAGCAGGACGGTCTGGTCCCTTCCTCATAGCGAATCCTTTTTGTCTGTGATTTTGTGGCCAGACCACAAGCCGTTTGTCTGCAGCAGGGTTTGGTATACTGGCCTTGTCATACACAAGTGACTCGGCTCACGCGGCTCGTCCAAAACATTTAACATGGCGGACAATGCTACCGAGAGACAAGACAAGACATTTTTTTTTTGATAGGCAGTTTATTTCTGCTCTCACCTCGGTTTTGAATAACCAGCAAAGTATAAAAACAATGAAACTGCTCTGCTGTCCGCTCTACTGCTGGCCATAGTAACTAGCGGCACTAACATAGCTTCCTTGTTGACAACCGCTGCATGGTGTTGCCTTTTTTCGCATTTCGTCCAATGTTTCTCTTATTGGTTAACATTACACCTGTAAAACCCGCCCTTGAAATTCAACGCAAACAACTGGGTACCAGACAAACATCTTCTAGAATAGGAAAAGAGTTAGTTGCCGCTGGCACCCCTCTGTCTCAACTTGCATCCACAATTTGTTGCCCACAGTGAAGCAAAAGACAAGGCAGCGCTGGTTTTCCTGAGAAGTTGTTGCATTTCAATACAAATTCTGCAAACCTATCTAGCCTTTCTGTGGAGAATAACAACTAAAGTATCAATCGGTTGGTGTCACAAGAAGCTGTCCCCCATAACTCTGTTGCTGCAGCGCTCATTCAACTACTACAGAGACTGTGCACAGAGCTATTCACAAAAAATAAACAAATTTAACAGACAAAGGCCTGGTTCAATGCTCCATTTTAAAGGAGCATTACGGAAGATCCAGCGTTATTATACTAGTGTGCCACTTCTGGTGTTAGCACTGCATCCAGTGTTGTGCATGTTCACTGTGCGCACGCTTGTACGAGCACAAACAAACAACAAATGAAGAAGAATCTGCCGGTTTCTAGTGTGCTGGAGGCCTTTCTCTTCCCTCTGCTCGCAGAATTAATTTTCAACTTTGCCACTAGCGTTGCTTAGTTTACTTATCAGGAAGTGAGAACCAGGTAAATGAGCATGCACACACATTTGGTCACATCCGGTGTAACAGCGCGTGAGTTTTAATTGACTGTACAGGCTTACAGAGGCAACCGCGGCAAGTTCAGATTGCACTCATTCTACGCATTAGGCTATAACAGATGCATGTATGGGTTAGAAATAAAATATTTTGAACCATTCACACTTCCGAAATGCACCTTTAAGACTACAGCTGGGAAAATTAGTCTATAGTGGCTCGCCAAGGTCTCCTGAATGTATGGGAAACATTGAGGAAGCCTAATTAAAGTGTATTAACACTTTTTACTATTTTTTTTTTTCCTCTTTTGTTTCTCTATAAGTCAAGAGGTTTAGCCTTGTTTTTACTTTGTTAATAATTCCTTCAGTTTTTTAAATAATATACATGGTTCTGCAAGCTTTTGTGCGTTCACAGATAACATCCACATAAACAGTTTACGTATACAGTATTTGAATGTAATCAACCGAGAGGAGGCCATTTTAAAAAGTCTGGGCAAGACTTTAAAGACAAAACAAACCATTTTCAGTCAGGGGTTAGTGAACATATTTGACTGTAGATAGTATGGTTTTAGAAAAGGCCACACAATGTTGCTGTGTTGTTACTACAGGCTGTTGCAGACTTCCTGGTAGAGTTCAAATGATGCAGAGCATGAGCTGTGTGAATAAGCTAAAGTCACACTAAAGACAACCATAATGTGTTCTGACTATTTTAAATCTAAGTCTAAATGTTGATATTATGCGAAGTAGTTGGAGTCAAACAGATGCATGTGAGTGGTCAGATGTGTCCAAAGCTTGAAGTCAAATCTTATAAACCAATGACAGCCATGAGATTTCCTTTGGTAAGCAAAGTCTAACAACTCTTCTGTGTTTGTTCTGCAAACCTCTTTTACTACACATGTGTTGGCATCCAGTTTATAAAGACCATGCAACCCCTGAAGGCAATTTTACTGGGATTATTACAATATATTTCCACTTGTGTAATTGGTACCCTGATAACATCAGATGCCAAATACCACCCAGAAGCCCCACAGCCAAGGGAATGTGTGATTAATTGAATTCTGCATACAGTAAGTGAAAAATAAATCAAACCAACACATGACTTGAAGTGGAAGAGTTATTGGATTATTTCCAGAGTTATACTGTAATGCTCACAAATGACCCATTTTCTGTGTGTTGTCTGTTGTAAGGCATTCAAGTATTTCCCATCTGCAGGTTTTCTACTGATACTGAAGGAGCACACAGGTTACTTGTCAAATAGCCTTGCAAAATGCATATTCTCAACATTTCCCCATTTCTCACCATCTTGTTTTAGTGCTAGACTCACTGAGTCAAAGCTAGTTTAAAATACGGTGTCACTCCCATGTAAACAAAGGAGTCAAAATCCAAGCAAAGTGCAATATATTTATTGATACTTTCACCTTCACATTGTCACCATGTGAGGTGAGCCATAGTTTTCGAATAAAATTATTGCATATTTTAGCTTTAAAAACAATGCATGTTCATGATTACTGAAAGATAAAAGGCCTTCCTGTCAGAACATATGGTATGCCAAGACCAATTTATAGTATTTCCTTAAACGAAAAAAAAAAAGAAAACTTGTTAACATTTTGAAATTGCATCCTCTCAGTGGTATGGCAACAAAACCCATATTGGCAAATAAGAAGCAATTACGCAACATCAATATTTGATAAAAAAAAATAAAGAAAAAGCAAGTTTGTAGATAGATTGAGCAATTTTAAGCTTCAATAAAATAAGTAAGAAAAGTCAATATAAAACAGCAGTATATTTGTAACTTGACTCTGACAGAGAGAACTCCTCCACAGTACCATCTGGGAGGGCTCCTGTTGAAAGCTGTGTGCAAAAGGACAGATACTTTAAATGAATACCTGGTCGGTGATTGGATTTATCATAACACTTTTCTCCAATCAGAACAGCACCATGTTGTTCACCTTTGTAATGATAAAATGGTTGCTACATCTTCAAACTCAAAACACACTTTTATTAAGTTTGTAAAACTCACAAATCTCGCAGAATGCTTTTAATAAGTTTATAGAAATGTATCTCATTTTCTTTCCGCATGTTTTATGGCAACACCAGTACTACTGACAGGAGCAGTGGTAAGAAGACCTTTACTATTACTCATGTGTTACTGGTCTAAACGCTATGACTGTCGGGTGTAATTGTGTTTATTTTATTCTATTTTATTTTATCTGTCTTGATGCAGCATGCTTACTCTATAGACCAGCCATTCCTGAATGCATTTCCACTCTAGTTTTTGTTCTAAGTAAAATAACCCTTAAAGTGTGCCATCATGTTTTGTGTTTTCTGAAATTTACAGCTATACAATAATGAAAGGAATCCATTTGAGGCGACCAGCTGCTCTCACGAAAAGACAAATTTTTTTCCAGCTAATTGTTTTTGTTTTTCATCTTCCCTCCACCGAACCGGGTCTCGTGTGTACATGTTATCACAGTCCCAGCGGGAGGTGGTCTTGCCCTTGCACAAATGGCTCTCTTGTCACCAGCCTAATGAACCACACTGATCCAGTAAACACCAATTTAACTACTGCCCAAACTTTTGTTCAGCCTGTGCCCAAACTTTCTCACCTTGTTTACTGCAGCTTCATGTAATTATTCGATTTTTAAGTCACATCAGCTGTATTTGTAACCAGTAATGTAATGTCGTCACACTAATACGCCATAATAATCCTGCAAATTAGAGTTTGCCCTTATTCAAGCTGTGATAGAGTGTGTATTTATTTAAAAAAGGTCTACGGCGATGTATTAGCGGCATATTCCGGTGTAATGAGAGGGCATTTTTCATAAGTCCTTTGTGTTAATGCAGCTGGCCGATGTGAGGGACTTCCAAAGTGGCCCGGACCATTGATTGTGGGTCAGTAGAATAAATAGCTGTATTTTAGATGGAATCAATAAGCATTAACTTTATTTACTCTGCCCATTTGCCTATAATGGACTCCCATCTCTCCTCCTCCCCCATCCCACTCCAGCCAACTCTCCCTCTTTCTGGCAACAAGCTGACCTGCATGCAAGCGTACACCGGTATTTTGTATTTTTATAATACCAGGTAACATAAAAAGTTTGACATACAATCAGGATTATTGTTTCCAGATAAACTTTAGACCGATGATTTCAGATTTTGGAGGTTTATTATAAGCTTACATCTGATTCCTTTCGACTTCATTTAGAATGATTAGAGTGATGTAGAACTACCTTGTTCTCCCACACAAACTACATTATAAAAAAAGGAACTGTGAGAGAGTAAACTTCAAATATATTGCTTTGAAGATGACGATTAATTAGGTTTGACATTGGTTATGATGGACAATTTCCATCAGTAACTCGTCCAGCTGTGATCGCTTTTATTCAGAGTCTTGTATTTGGAGGATACAGACAGTGCTGACTACAAACAGCTGGGGGCTGGGGACTGAAACGCAATATGGCTGCACGGGAAACGCGGTCGAGGTGATGGGCTTTCAGTGGGGTCTTAGCCAAGCACAAAATGACAGGCGCGAGAAATTCTACACAGGCGTCTGGTGCTTGGAAAGCTGAATCTCTTCACAGGACACTGCTGGGGAACATGAATGCTGCAAGCTCATCAGGAAAACACTTTTGTACAGAAGCTCATTAACCAAGTAAACAGTTTTAGGAAGGTTCCTTCAAAATGATATATTACATCTCATTGTCTAAGATTTTTTGTTACTATTTTACTTTTATTGTCATTTTCATTTTCACAGTTTGGTCAGACTTGTGATGTATTGGCTTTTTTGATGAACAGGAGACAGTTTGGATGGGACACACCAGGAATTTTATATAGGAGATCCAAGTTACTCTGGGAAAACTTGGTTTTTCACTCCGTCAGTGGTATGAAGTTTGTGCTTTTGCTTTGTATAAACTTGTGCTGTGACTTGTAAGGATTAAAAAGAATGTATAGAGGACATGTTTCTTCAGGGTCAAACCAAATAAAAGCAGGTATAATTTGAACCAAACATTGATGAACGAACGTCTGACTTTTTCTGAAATAACCAGGTAAGATATTTTATATAAAGATATTATATCAACCTCAATTCATAATTTTTTTTTCTCATTAGACAACAGTAATGGCTAAAACACAGAATATTTCCATATATCTAATGTAATTTTCATCAGGAACATTAATATTTTACTCATCTCTGGAAAGACGACATCCATTAATTTAGGAGACAGGTTTGGAATCCATTCACTTTAACTAAGAAAAATAGAGTGCTCATTTCACAATGATATATGTGTAATGTCTGCTTGTTAAATCCAGCACGTGGCAGAAGAGAATCCACACAGAGCATTAATTACAAGCATAAGCAAAGGCGATTTTTATTAATTATTAGACAATAAAGTGTCACTTTATGCTTAGAGCTATCAACATGCAGGCGCAGAGTCTGCTGGGTATTAGCTGGGCTGTTAATTGAATGTTTTGCAATGATTTGTTATTCATTAATAAGGGCATGGGAGGTTCACTGATAAGGCCCAGTAGGAATTAATTCAGGTGCCTATTGCATAATAATTATTAGGATAACTGCTCGTGACTACTCGTGAATATGTGTTCCAGCACAGACAGCAATAGAAGTCAATTATATGGATTATACCAATGTAGTTTTGTTGTCCTTTTATTGTCCATCCTATGTTGAAGGATTGAGGTTTCTGCATACCACAGTGTTTAGTGCAGTGCGTGTATCTCTAAACAAAGTCTCACACACTCACACACACACACACACACACACACACCACATTCCCCAACACCTAACATGTGGTTGACATTAATAGAAAGTGGTCATTAATTCTCAGTGAATTGTTAAAACATACTGGTGTTTGTAATTAAAAGCATTCATTAACTTCCTCCCTAGGGAGGCGTCCAAGAGGCATCCGAAACAGGTGCCTTGCCACCGAGGAGCTTCCCAACTACCTCAGTGACTTCGGCCTGTGTGATGGACGAGTCCATCTCCAAGCTTTTGGCCTCTGCTTCCTCAGTGGAAGACGTGACGGTGGGGTTGAGGAGATCCTCGAAGTATTCCTTCCACCTTCCAACAATATCCCCAGTTGATGTCAGCAGATTCCCACCTCCACTGTAAACAGTGTTGGCAGGGCACTGCTTCCCCCTCCTGAGGCGTCCGGACGGTTTGCCAGAATTTCTTCGAGGCCGACCAATAGTCCTTTTCCATGGCCTCACCAAACTCCTCCCAGACCCGAGTTTTAGCCTCCACAACCACCCGTGCTGCAGCCCGCTTGGCCTGCCGGTACCTATCAACTGCCTCAGGAGTCCCATGAGCCAACCAGGCTCGATAGGTCTCCTTCATCTTGACGGCATCCCTTACTTCCGGTGTCCACCACCGGATTCGGGGGTTGCCGCCACGACAGGCACCGGAGACTTTACGGCCACAACTTCGAGTGGCCGTATCGATAATGGAGGTGGAGAACATGGTCCACTCGGACTCAATGTCTCCAACCCTTTCTCAGGGTCTGGTCGAAGCTCTGCCGGAGGTGGGAGTTAAAGATCTTTCTGACGGGTGGCTCGGCCAAACGTTCCCAACAGACCCTCACAGTACGTTTGGGTCTGCCAAGTCTGTCCCGCCTCCTCCCCCGCCATCGTATCCAACTCACCACCAGGTGGTGATCAGTTGACAGCTCCGCCCCTCTCTTCACCCGAGTGTCGAAGACATACGGCCGGAGATCAGATGAAACAACTACAAAGTCGATCATCGACCTCTGGCCTAGGGTGTCCTGGTGCCACGTGCACTGATGGACACCCTTATGCTTGAACATGGTGTTTGTTATGGACAAACTGTTGCTAGCACAAAAGTCCAATAACAGAACACCACTCAGGTTCAGATCAGGGGGGCCGTTCCTCCCAATCATGCCCCTCCAGGTGTCACTGTCACTGCCCGCGTGAGCGTTGAAGTCCCCCAGTAGAACGACGGACTCCCCGGTCGGAGCACTTTCCAGCACCCCTCCCAGAGACTCCAAGAAGGCCAGGTCCTCTACCCTGCCATTTGGCCCGTAGACACAAACAACAGTGAGAGACCTATCCCCGACCCAAAGGCGCAGGGAAGTGATCCTCTCATTCACCGAGGTGAACTCCAACACATGGCGGATGAGCTATGGGGCAATGAGCAAGTGAGCTTCAACTGCTCTCTGTTTCTTTCCACATTTCCTCCACCTTCTTCTGGTGTTTTGTCTTATTTTCCTTGTTCTCCTCATTTTTCTTTGGTTCTTGTTTCTTTCCACTTTTTGTCCACCTGTCTCTGGCCTTTGTCTTCTTTCTTTTCCGAATTATCCTCCATTTGCCATGGTTCTTGCTGGCAGACAGAGTCTTGGACTGGCTCATCCTTGAATGTCATGATTTTAGGTGTGGTTTCAGGTGTTGTTTGGGGATCAACCTCTGCAGGATGTATTTCAGTCTCAAACAGTTCATCTTGTGACTCTATGGCTCCACATTCAGGTGATGGGGTGATGGTCTCATTGTCACACATCATAGTTTCACTTTCAGACTCTGTAGATTTATCCTGGGTCTCAGTGATAACGATTGTGCGATCAGAGGTTTTCTCTTTTGAGTCTTCTAGGAACGCTTGAGTCTTTTTTTTGTCGGTATTCCGCTAATAATCTTGAATATTTTTCATAATGACTGATGAATTTTATTGTCCTGGTTGTCAGTTTCTTGAACCTTTTCTTGGCTCTCCATTGAAACTATCTTAGGCTCCAGGTGCTCAGTCTTGGCCTGGGCTTCCCCAGATTGGGCCACTTCATTGACAGTGATTTCAGCCGGTGTGGGATTGGTGATTTCCTTCTCTATAGGTCTCTAGAGGTGTCATTGGTGACTCACTCGATCCATCAGTGAGAATGACTGGGGGCTCTTCTGTGATCAAGTCCTCTATCTTACAATCCACTTGGCCTACTGTGCCTTCTATTTCATCCTCAGTCAGTTCATCTTGTGACTCTATGGCTTCACATTCAGGTGATGGATTGATGGTGTCATTGTCACACACCAGAGTTGCACCTCCAGACTCTATAGATTTATTCTGGGTCTCAGGGATAACAATTGTGCGATCACAAGGTTTTCTCTTTTGAGTCTTCTACGACCGCTTGAGCCTTCTTTTTCTGTCGGTATTCAGCTAATAATCTTGGATATTTTACATAATAACTGATGACTTTCTTGTCCTGGTTGTCAGATTCTTGGTAGATTTTTTGTAGATCTGGATTGGTGATGGGGTGATGATCTCATTGTCACCCACCAGAGTTTCACCTGCTTGGGGTTGGGCCACGCTGTCCATCTCAAAATAATGTGGTCTCCTACCCGACTCTTAGCAGGTTCACTTAGACACCCAGGTTCAGCTGTGATCTTCTCTCCTCTGGTCTCACTGAAAGACTGTGTCAGTACATTGTTGACCACTGTTTCTTCATGCTCTTTTTTTGCTCGTTTTCTCTAATTTCACTTAAGCTTACACCTGTACTATATTGCATTACCACATTAATTACAGACACACACACACACACACACACACACACACGCACACATACACACACATACACACACACGCACACAAACACACGCACACACACACACAAACACAAATACTCACACACACACACACACACACACACGCACACACGAAAGGAGGACTTTTAAAGCTCTTGGCTCATACAAAGGAAGTTTGCCATTACCATCAGTAGCATAACAAATGGAATTCCATAGACAAAACTCAGTTGCCAGAGGTGCACCTACTGTATGACATTTCCATGTTGAGAGCCAGAACTGAATTCCCTCCATCTAATCATACCTTAGGTCAGTCATGACCCAAAAAGTTTTTATGAATATGACACAGGGGACGTTTTAGCCATTAGGGAGCCAGCTCCAGATTGAGACAGTTCCACCCACGTCTCTGTGGTGAGCCCTTTTTTAAATTATATACAGTAGGACTATTTCACCTTTTTAGTTATGGTAGTTGTAAAATTGCCAAAATGGTAAGTGGCTCTGGGAATCCATTTGGTTTGACGTTGGTCTGATGAGCCAGTCTAATTTAAGGAGTTCGGTGGCTCATGGGTGGAAGGAGCTCTTGGCACAATGAAGGAAGGGGAAGCCTACAGGGAAACCTTTAATGATAAAAAGTGAACTGGAATATAGAGCAAAATCAACTTCTTTAAAAGCAAATCTCCCAAATCAAAAAAAGAAAAACCCAGTGTCTGTAAAGACAGCAAAACCACTCCACTCAGTCCTAAACTAATTGTCTATATATGCTTTAATGTAAAAATATGTATTTTTCTATATGTACTTATTGTGTTTTGTTTATTTCCATATCATAGGCTTGTTTTGTTTAAAATGGTCTAATTGTCAAAAATAAACCACTTTACTTTCCCTTTTTTAACTTGGTTAAAAACCAAGTTAAAGTTAAACAAGTTAAACCAAGTTAACTTAACACTGGTCAGAATAGATAATGTTAACGTGGCAATACAAAACAAGAGGTCCCAGTGTGCTGGCTACACACAGCAAGGTCAACAACAAAGGCAACATAGGAGATTATTGTTCTTCATAACCTCATTTTCTAGATAATATACTATTTATAGTACTCATTCAATCATTATTTCAAGTGCGTAATGAGCATACTGCTAGCAGTGAGGTTCACAGTGGCAATACTACAGTTGAGTGTATCTGTGTAATTTTGATTATGCTACTGGCCAATGTGTAAATGTCCCTTTACAGACTGGAAAGCACTAAACCAAATACACTATGCAAAGCTTTCCAAATGTCTTTAAGCATTGTGTATTCGTTCTCCTTCTTCATTAGGTATAACACCCTGTTTAAACATCAGTGTGGTGTCACATCTAAGGACTCTCCTTTGTGCTGGTGAAAAAAGGCCAATTACCTTGTCACCCAGAATAAACACTCACACAATTGAAGGAGAGGACATAAAAAAACCACACAGGCTTTCAAGCACCAGTCCTAGTCATTGATGTGCAAATAAGAATGAAGTGCTGTTTACAACGAGACAGGTGTGCACGAAACACAAACTAATACAGGCGCACGGATCTATACACAGACCACACATATACACATCGGACACGTCTGTCTACCTTTGCCAAGCTCAGTCACTTGTGATGTTTGGTTAGACTCCCCCAGGCTCCCCAGGGGCCCGGTCATTATGACTTTCAGTGACACCGGGGAAAGGCCCTGGGGTAAAATAGAAAAGATGTAATGGTGGGGAATTGTCCTCCGAGGCCCAATTAGAGGAACAGTGGCGATGACAAAATGGGAGCGCAGAAAGGAGGCCAATACAGAGGGTGTCTTTAGGGGAATGCATCATGTTAACATGCTAAAATATGTCTGCATGACAGTACACACCTACTGTAGAGGGCCTTCGATGCTTTCAGAGGGACTGTGGGTAGTTTGAAGCATGTTGGTGGGCTTAAAAGTTTTAGGGGATGCAGCATGAACATCATCTAGGATTGTATACCATAAACATTATGAACAACATACTTGAGAAATGAGAAGATGGTCGTCATGGCTTTAAAGACAGAAACCAAAGAAACTCAGCCTGTTGTTTGCTTGTTTAGTATTTATAGAGTGTTAACACTTACCATACGCCTTAATTTTATAATGCATGTTTATCAAAAATAGTCAAGTTAATGTAATTAAATCTAATCTGCTTAAAAAGAAAGAGTTAACCTTTCAGCATAACATATATTTTTATTTTCCATGAATTCATACCTAAGTGTGGCATACTGTTAACAATGGTTCTCACTAAAAGTGTCACTATATGATTTGTTCTTTCAGTCCCTTTCTCAGCCTCACTCTTCAGCTTTTTCTTTATTAAAAAAGATGAAACTGGACCACAGCAAAATCCTTATACATTATACTAAACCAAAGTTTAGAGCTTACATTAAACTTCTATCTATGAGTTCTGCAACTCTGCTTTTCTTTATGTTTTCCTTTTTCAATTTTTTATTGGCAGGGGTTACTGCCTTGTTGACAGTGTGGATCAATGGAATAGATCTATATACTGTATATTAAAATTCTTAATAATAAAACCACGAGAATGTGTTATTCTTTTCCACAGATAATTGCTATTACAATATGCTATTGGGTAATTAATCAGTTTCCTCAAATGCAAGAAAAAAATGTACATGACATCAAGCCATGTAATATTAAGCTAACCCTAAACAAACAAGACAACTAGGGACAGGCTTTTCCCTGGACGTCTACAGTTTCCAAAACGGCCTTGGGAAAGACCGAGGGGGGCTGGGGTGGGAAATCACATATGGGTTGAAAGAGAGCAAAACACGATGTACCATCTGGACGAACAGCAGATGTTGTGAGAAACTGCTACTTTTCGAATGTTGACTTTTTGTAACCCAGCTGGACACACCGACAAGGAGACTTGGGCCAATTCTGATTCCAGGAGAGTGATAGTGATGGAGGAGTCGGCTGAAGGACAAGTGTTTCCCCGATGTGTGCTGCCGCCGCCAGGCACTCTACTAACAGTTGGCAGCTCAAGACGACTGACAAGGTGTCATTCAGAGTCTTCAGGCAAACAGGAAAATAACCACTGTGGGCATTGTCTGTGTGGATGCCCGGACAGAATGAGCGAAACGGACACTTGTACTGTACACCTGCCGAAATCTAACAGCAGAAACCGAACTAAACACTGTCACGAAGCAACACAAATACAGGACATCGAGATTTTCTATTGAATTATATTGTATAACTCTGTCTTGTGTCAATATTCAAGGGTGGCATTTTTAAGTCTAGAAATTCTCCACCTGCAACTGGAGCACTTTATTTTTAAGTCCTCATCAAAAAACACTTTTAGGTTTAGTTGTAGTTCATTCTACTTACTGTATTTTAAGTGACTATACAATGTTAATTCAAAATTGAATCATGTTATCAAAATCACAGTCTTACCTTCGAGTCTTGTAAAAACACTGCTGATATTTCGACCTGTTTTTCTTAAGACTGCATAATTCTGTGAGTTTACTCCGCCACATTGTCATAATGATAAATTCCATCCTCGTTAGCAAATAAATCTCTTGCAACAGAAGAAACTTGATTTTCATGTCAGTCTGCCCCAGGGCAGCTGTGACTACGAAAAGTAACTCGCCGCCAGTGTGTGACTGTGGAGTGAATAAATAATAATAGATTCCAATCTATTATTATTATTATTATTATTATTATTATTATTAGTAGTAGTAGTAGTAGTAGTAGTAGTAGTAGTAGTAGT
Source organism: Neodontobutis hainanensis (assembly GCA_024349245.1). Taxonomy (NCBI): domain Eukaryota; kingdom Metazoa; phylum Chordata; class Actinopteri; order Gobiiformes; family Odontobutidae; genus Neodontobutis; species Neodontobutis hainanensis. The sequence continues at coordinate 652,538 of JALDNG010000090.1, read as the reverse complement.
AGTATAATGTAATATTCAACAGATAATAATGTAATGATTCATATGCATGCATAAGATTTGTATGCAATGGTTCACAAGTCACATTAGAGCAACAATTATATACTTGGATGATCTAATGCATTGGGCAACAGTGTAAGAGTATGAATCAATACGGTACAAGGACGAGCATTAGCGGTTATGTGCAGACTATGATTTGCAGTGAATGGTCTAAAACATGAACATTCATTTGTGTAGCCCTCGAAGCGTAACCTCCCCGGAGTACAATCTCCAGGCCAGCGTGAGGGGCTCTCAGCACCCCGCCTGCCAGCCAATTTAACAATAAGTGGAGTGGCCTCAAAAACTCCAACTGCGCTGAGACCTGTTTTTTTTGCTCTTGTTCAGATTGAGTTCTGTTATGGATTTGGCCAATGAGTGGCCGTGCGCTGCTCTAATGCCCCTAGTCTAGAGGCCACCAGCCGTGTTAAGTATGATCTGTCCTTACTACTGTACGCTTGAAAAAGGTCGGCTTTTAGTACAAGACTATGAAACAGCAGGTTGCTGTATCATAAGGCCTTTTAGTTTTTACTTTACTGTAAGGTTCTTATAGAGAGGGGTTAAAAGTGGTTTATATTAGTTCCAAAACATGAATAAACAATTTAAAGTTAGTAAATTAAGGGGATTTACTGGCCATCAAAATACAAAATACTACCATTTATAACAGCTTAGCCTTAAGGGTAAACCTGATCATTATGATTGCATAAATATACAAAGAGTAATTGTTAAATAATAAAATAGTTTCTTATAAACCAAATGTAAAAATTAAATATCAGTCCTTGGTACATTTTTAAATAGTCTTTAAATATAATATGTAATAATATATAAGTGACGTTACAATTTTGTGAGTTTATAAACGCAAGGTCAAATTTCAATGCCACCTTTAACCTTAATAAAAGTATTTAGCTTATTTCTGAATTGGCATTTATAATTTGATCAATTGCTTTTTGAAAAGTGTTAATTTGGAAATTATAAAAAATAAATAAAATAATGTTTACTGACGTCCTGTAACCAAACAATATGTGGTATTTCCTTATGTCCCATAAATGTCACATTGAAGTATAATATATCCAATTCTGTGGCCCTTGATATGATTTAAACCCTGCTTACAAGAGTCATTAAAAGCAGGCAGCCTGTCTCGGACTTGATCCCTATTTCCATTCGAGCTATTAGAGCAGGAGCCTTCAATTCCTTTCAGTCAAACACCACACTCACAAAGAGCGTAGACGCTGAGTGAAGCATGCACACCATCTATCTGCCTGTCATGTTTGTAATCTGCATTGGGATTTCTGAAGTGTGCCAACCTAATCCCAGATCCATCCCTGAAGTGCTTGGATGTGCTTACATATGTCCTACTTTAGAATTATGAGCTCTATGGCCTCTTCAGTTTGATTACTTGAGAAGCTTCACACTGCGTCCACTGCTCCGCTCCACACGTGCACACATGTGAAGAAAACAAGATGCCTTCGGTGGGACAATCGCTCCTCATAACGGAAGACTCTTATTTCATCAGCGCTCAAACCAGGCAATAACTCTGAATTGCATTAGCAGAAGAGTGGAGGCCCCTCAGGTCTGTGGCCAGTGCTATACCCGGGGCAGGGCTGTTTTATGGTCCACTTTAAGGGGATTACCACTGAGGATGTCAGTGGTGCAGTCAGCTGGGCATGCCTTTGCTCCGAGGTTAAACAAGAAAAAGCAGTTAGAGAGCTCAGTGTAAGCTCTGCACATTAGAATAATAAAAAAAAAAAAAAAACGGCTTTAACAATTGTCTTTAAACAAATAATAATGTAAGTTCCTGCACATACACATACACATACAATTCTGAAGCAACTTACAGCACTTTGGATGATTTCTATTTCAAAGTTTATACTATTGATGCTCTATGTTAACACATAATGTCAATAAATTCAATATTAACTTTATTGGGTTGGGTTTAAGATTAAGTAATTATAGTATAATAAAGCAACTTTTATGTGTTGTTTATTGTTTTCTATCTAATGGGGTTTGTAAGCTGCACATATGCATTACTGAAAAATAGATTGATTCATTTATTTTATGTAGATTTTCTCAGCTGCAATGGGAGCACACCCTGGACAATTGCTAGGTAATAAAATGTTATCAAATCAAATGAACTATGCAGTGTTAAGATTTTTCTTTCAGAATGATATTTATTAAAAGGTTATTCCACATGCTTTTCCACTATTGCTTTTGGCATATGAATACTAAATCACAAAAAACTTACTGCAAGACATTCTCATGTCCAGTTTAATCAGTCCATCAGCAAACCTTACTTCAAAAAACCTTGACTAGAACCAACAAAAGGAGATATATACATTTTAAATATGCTTGATAAATCTAAAGTATTAGATATTATGAGAAATCAAATATTAAATGCTGTTATAAGAAGTGATTGTTGGAAATCAAAGGCATGAGTTGAGTCAGAAAAGTGGTCTTCAGCATTCCACATCTATTTTATTCAAGATGATTGCATACTGCTTTTATTCATCCTTGTACTCTGCTGGATGCCATTTCTATTTTTTTCCACACACAGAGGACAACATATGACCTCCATGTTCTCACTAAAACTTGAAGAATCTCTTTATTTGCTGAACATGGAGCTCTTACCTGACATATCCCTGTTGACTCCCAGGGCCATGCCGTCTCGGAGCCACAGGACCATGCCGTGGTATCCCGGGATAGAGCAGGGCAGGGTGACAGCCTGTCCCGCCACCACCATCAGGTCTTTCGGCTGATCCGCGAAGACCGCCGCGCTTCCTGCAAGAATAAAGAGAGAAAACTCATCAGCCCAACTCTTTAAACAAACTGAAAGAATATTTCTCCATCTCTGTGTGGGCTCGGCTTATACGCTGCCAGCAAATGAGTCCACATTGGTGAATAAATTCCACTGTATCTTCCAACAAAATGGTAGAGTAATGATATTACCACAAGGTGAATAAGAGCACACTGGGTTTGAGGACATGAGGTGGAAGTGTTTTGGTGCGTTGGAGTGTTATTGACAGCCCATAACCCCATTTCGGAAACATGTAGAGAGGCACTTTACTGTCCATATGGTCTGACAAGAAACTGCCTCTGGGCATTACATATCATGGAAATCATTCTGGCATAATTATGTGTTGCTTTGACTTTCCCTTGCCTTCTATTACTGCATTGCATTTTACAGTAGATTCCACAAACAAACCTCTCCAGTGGATTTAAAGACACAAAGCAACACTGTACTAACACATAAGGCAATGAAGTGAATAAATAAGAGCTAAACCCCAAACAAAACAGATTGATTTAATTAAACCAAATGGGTTTTAATATATTTATTTTTTGCCTTGATTAAATAATAATTCCAGTGCTCGTTTACCAAAGAGAATTCGAAAGACTATCAACACGCAATAGCTCACTTTCTAAAACGATGTTATTACCTCGTTAATTATCATACCACAAACCGCTAGTGCAACATCTGCGTTGCACCCTGTGTGGTCAATATTGCATCTAGCTAGGTCTACGAGACTCCAAATTTGTTTATGGGTGCATCATGGATTCTTATAGAGCGCTGAACACAGTTTGCCCTCTGATGTGTGAAGTCCATCTGATGCAACATGCTTCCATTTCCATCATACAGCCGCTATCTAATTACATCCCCAAAGATCAAATCCACTTTATTCCTGATATCAGCATGGATATGTTTGGAAATCAAGACAGTTTTAAAATGTTTCATTTTCATAGCAGTTGTCAACATGCATCATCATTAAATTGAGGTACATTTACAAGTGAAGGTAGGCCGTTGCACCCAACAGGATTCAAGGCAGAAAACACCACTAAAGGATTGACAGGTAGATGAAGCTTCATATGGCGAGTTTTAGTGCTCAATCTATAATTGGGATTATACGGGTCCATGTGGTTAAACCCACACACAAGCTACAAAAACAAAGCCTGTTGCATGAAAAGAATGTACAGCATCCAGGTATTCAGCAATCCCCCAAATATTTTCAAATGAGTAACTTTATAAGATAAAAGTTCACAGCTGACTTACTTTGATTGATGCTGCTCAGTTTCAAATGGCTTCACTTTATCTGTGGTCAAATAGGTCAACTCCCAACTTACAATGGGTAATGTGACAACTAAAAATCCTTTAGCAAAAAACATTTGTTGATGCGTAACAATCATTCTGGAGCTGAACAGAGTTAAAGGTTGTGCCTAATGAATGCATCAATGGCATTACTGTGTGTGTCTGTGCAGGTTTGTGCTCAAAGGAGGTCAGGGGTAGTGAAGGTGAGAGGGGTGTTACCAAAGCCCTCGTTCTGACAGGCACAACTGTCCACTGATTTAAAGGAATGTAATTGTAATGATGATAGCTGTAGTGAAAATACCATGTTCTTTGTAAAATGTTTTTTGAAAAGACAGTTCCAAAATGTTTTACTTTAGTGTACTTTAAGTATGTTTCAAAGGCAGATCTTTTAATCAATGCATTGAAATAATTTATGTGGTATAAAAAAATTAATCATTTCATAGGAATACCAACTAGGTGCTAGGAAAATGAAAGGAGTTCTTTTATGGTTTTGACTGATGTGGATCCACATTCTTTTAGTGTGCTGCAAAATCCTGCACTGTAGCTACCCCTCAAATGGAACAGAGAGCTGGGTTGTAATTTTATTTGGCATTTTCATTGGGTGTTCTGAAAAGCACTGACCTAAAACATATGCCAGACACACAAAGACCAATCTCTGTCTAGCCTCCAAACATTAATGTGAATGTACAAAGAAGTGAGTCTATGAAAGGTAAAGACATTATCATCTAAAAAAGGAATAAAAAAGAATAGAAATTGTATTAAGTCATTTTATAGTTGCATTTAAAATACTGAGACACTTTAGTTGAATTATTGAAGAGGATTATTAAAGGCCTCAATAGGAAATAAAACATTTCGATATTAAATCAAAGCCTTTCAGTTACCAGTATATATGTGTCCCCGATGTGATTCCCATTTATCTGTACAGCCCTTCATCAAATTGAGTTAGACGCTGCTGGTCTAAAGCCAAAATCATAATTGTTGTAAAACCCCTGTCACCAGAAAGGAGCAGCTCCAGAGGGCAGCCTAAGCTATGGCTGTGTACATCCAGTCTGGAGTTATCTGTGCTGCAGGTAGGGAAGTGAAACGAAGCATGAAACTAGTTCAACTTGCTATTTTATTTCTGCTTTGAGCCCACAGAGAGAACAGAAGAGTCTCAGGGCGGCCATTTTGAGACGTCTAACACAGGTGTTGCTGCTGAAGCCAATAATAGATCTGATTTGTTGTTATGAAAGGAACAAAGCTGTCGTTAGCATCTTTGGATCTACATGTGTGTTGCAATGACAAGGTTTAAACGTCTGCTCAGGGAGAGGTGCATTGTGGGATTAAACACCCAGAGAGGAAATGTATGAAAGTTTTAATGAGTTTTCTTTTGTCTTGAGTCTGAAAGAAATCTGTTAGTGTTTGCAAAAACGCTGTGTCTCATACTATACTTCAATAATTTTGGCAAGATACAAATATGTTCTTCTTCCCCCGTTAGGGGTCGTGGGTGACTGGAGCCTATCCCAGCAGCTTTGGGCCTGAGGCGGGGTACACCCTGGAAAGTGGGCAGTTAGTCGCAGGGCTGACATTTAGAGACAAACATTGACTGACAACCATTCACTCTCACATTCATTCACTAGGGACACTTTAGAGTTATCTATACAAGCATGTCTTTGGACGGTGGGAGGAAGCCGGAGTACCCGGAGAGAACCCACGGTAACACGTGGAGGACATGCAGATTCCTCACAGAAAGACCGGAGTCGGCCGGGTTTTAAACTCACGACCTTCTTGCTGTAAGGCAGGATTGCTAACCACTCTCTTGTTCTTCAATGTGCAATATAGACAACATACTGTACCCTTTTTATGAAAGTTAAAGTTTGTGAATGAAACTTTGGAAAATGTAATAATTTGTGCTATAATAATCAACACAAACGTATAGCACTGCTGCTCTGCTGTGTTGCTAATTCCACTGGAGGACACTTGTTGTACTGCAACATAAGGCAGTAAAATATAAAGTGTACCCACAGAAAGACCCTAAGTCAGGCCTTTTTTGTGAGATCTTTTTGCAATTACAAATTCCCATCACATTTTTCCTATGGACCACAATTTAAACACAATGCTGACATGACCAACCTTCATAAAATAAACCTTCATAAAATATTATCTAATTAATATTTACCAATTAATTTTTTTCTTTTTTTTAATGAACATTGACATACTGCATCTATACCTCATTCACGCATTTCTTTGGCAATGATTTCAAAAGTTGCTGAAAGAGACTATTACAAACCACAAATGACCCAAACATATCTCCACCTTGTCTTGTCTCGGCTCATCGAAATAAGAAACAACTAATGAAGAGCAACAAACTCTCAACTGAACAACAAGTTCCAAGGTTCACGTACACTCAGTGTCTCAAAAAACTGGCACTGCATGCTCAGAACAGTGACAATAAGGCAGAGGTGGAGGAGGAACGCTCTTTGAAGAGACGTCAATGGCTTTTATTTAGAGAGAGCGGTTTTGCCGAGGTTATTACCATCACAAGAACACGTCGTCCACACGTTTGTTAAAAGCACCACAGCGGCAGCCATTATTTGTATGTACTTTGTGCCCTTTTTGTCAAGACTTTCATTTTCAGACTTTTACTTTGAGTGTCATTAGGTTTCAGGAGGAAGGGCTTGTGTAACGTCTATTTCTTGAACTGTGTTTGTGAATAATGTCGATAAAGCTTTTCACAAGTTCTAGTGTATAGCTAATTAAATAATACTTTATAAATGTCAAATAGATCAGGCACTGTTGTAATATTTAGGGTGAAATAATAGCAACAGTAACACAGTACATTATAGTATAATCGGCTTACAAAAGAAAAAACCTTCATCATCACATAGTATTCATTACAAGTATTTTAAATTCATCAATTCACCTTCACTTGTATGTCTTTGGACGGTGGGAGGAAACTGGAGTACCTGGAAAGAATATTCCGACTCCACACAGAAAGTCTGAACCCACAGCTTACTTGCTGTGAGGTAATAGATGATTCATTCTTTTTGTTAGGTATTTTTTATTTATTTATTATTTTTATTATAATTTCAAGTAGACTATAAAGTTACCAAAGTAACTTTTGCAAGTTGTATGTAGGAAGGACAGAATAAAGTACCACTCTGAATCAATGGAATGAATCTCGACAACAGACAGGAACACACTTAAAGTGTACTCAATGTGTAATGTTTAGATGGAAACTAGTCTAAACAAAAATGCGGATGACTTTTGAGTCCTTTGTGGTTTTTCACTTTGTCGAGCCGCCATTATTCTTCCCCCTCAGTCAAATGCATTAGTGCATCGGCTTGATCTTTCAATGATGCGTCGGCAATGAATGTTCGAGAGCTTGTTTGCTATATTTTCCTCCATAGTTCAGCTCAACATTTATTAAAGTGGATCCTTACAGTTTCTTATTCTCTGGAGAAATTAATGTCGCGCTAAACAATATCAGCACAATTTGCTGATGTAAGAAGCCCTCCATTTCCTGTTTACAGGAGTGTCACGTCGAGTTGATTAATATATCGAGCTTTGTCCTACATGCAAAACTCTTTTCCACTCCCATTTGTGTTCTGAGAAATGCTACAATAAGCATCATTAGCTCAAATCAGCCAGTGTGCTTTCACTCTACATCTGAATAATCAAGACTCTCTAGACTCTTAAATATGTTTTTTGCGTGCAAACAGAAAGCAGATCAAGCTAGACATGAGAGCAGCAAACAGAGCCAATGGGGGCAGCAGTGGGGGGCAATCTATATGTGTACATGTGTGTGTCTTTGTCTATCACGCCGGGTTTGTGTCACACTCCGGGGAGCGCTGTAATGTGACAATCTAACCTAGTATTGTGTCTCCGCAGTGTGTCGGCACAGCAGGGCAGCCACTAATGGGGGGGATGAATAGAACAAATGAATCTCATCATTACATCTTCCAGCTTCTCGGTAGGAGTCAAATCAAAATAAACATGTTTCTAGAACGTTCGCTTTGACTCTCCTCTTCATTTGCCTTGAGGTCCCAGCCTTGACACGAGGATCTGAAGGTGTTAAATGACAGAGGTGGCTGTGTCAAAGAGCAGCTGTTGAGGAATGTTTTGACACTGAATGTAGACAGAGCTTAGATGTGCACAAGAGTGGTGTTTTTGTTAAAAGCAAGTCACTTAAAGCTGGAGGAGTGAGACGTAGCCTCGGCTCTCCAGATGAGAGCACCTTCATCGGCCAAGTGGGAACGCAGGCCAGGCTTCAGTGCAGAGGCATTACTATGACCTGTCGTGAGTGGTACAGATATACATGAACCAGCCATAACATTATGACAGACAAAGTGGATAAAACTGATTATAACGTTGCCACTGGTCAGATATGGTACACATTTAGTCCTTGTAGTTGATGTGTTGGAAACAGTTTTAATTTCAATGATGAAAACTATGACAAAAATATTTTGTCAACAAAGGTTTTCAAAATGAAACGAAAACTAAATAAAAAAGACTCCATAATGACTAAAACAATAACTAAATAAACTGACATTTTTGTCAACGAATAAAATATGATACGAAAACAACTTGTGACAAAAACCAGTCAGGAGGAGGGAAAGATGAAGGGGAACGTGCGGGATGAGTCCAGTAAGCCAATCAGAGCACACCTTGTTGTTACAAGGCGGTGCCGAGAAGCTAACCGGAGACGCAAAGAGACAACAGAGCACAAAACTGTTAGCATTAGATCTTTTGGTATTGTCACCTTCTCAAGCTTTTGCAGGAAGATTATTTAATTTCACAGGTGACCTCACCAGAGGAAAGTTTTGATTAGCACAAAGCGCTTTCCCAAAAATGAATTGAAGTAAGTAAATATTTGCATTTAATGTTTATGATGCCAATGTTTATGTAGGACAAGGAATATCCTCTTGTTAAATTTTTGGTGGATGACTAAATCTATTTTAATTTTAGTCGACTAAAATTGCATGACATTTTAATCGACTAAAGCAAATAAGATGACTAAAATGAGACTAAAACTCAAAACACTAAGACTAAAACTAAATAAAAATTTCTTGTCAAAATTAACACTGGTTGCAAGTAGGGAAAATGTGTAAAGAGCTGAACAACTTTGCCAAGGGTCACATTTAGTTACAGTCTAGTTAGTGCAGGGGTCTTCAATTTCGTCAATTTCTAGAGACCCTTGTTCAGACTCTATGATTGTCATAGTTGTCAAATCACTTTACAGACTTCACAAACCACACAAACTGTTTGACGTACGATAGGAAGTTATTATGTTCGCAGCAAAGAACAGAGGAGGTGGCTTCACATATTGATGATCTTTTACCCCAACAAGCTTTTTGGGCCTACGTAGCAGAGTAATGTCACAAAAAGACCCAAGAAAAATGACCTGTGTTCAAGTTTCGACTTTTAAATAGACATTGCACTAGTGGCAGTATGTTGGCAAATTGCCCTAATATTTAGCCCCTCTAATTATTAAGTCGTCAAGCATGTTGTTACAGTATTTACACATGAAAGATTGCTCATTCACAATCAAACGCCGAGTTGCATCAAATAGTTTTTTTAGACTGCAGCTAACATTATAATCAGGCTTGATATGATGTAGTCTGAAAAAGGTCCAAATTCAGTCTAGGAGAGAAACAAAAAAACAAACAAAACTTAAATCTCTTTATAACTGCATATGGCTGATATAAAAGGGTGCTGGGGTCAGAATAAGGCCTGAAGTTAGATACTTAGGCTAGGTCATTCAATTATGTTGTTTTCTGGTTCTTCTATGTGCATGGGTTGGAAATCAATGTATTGACATAGATTTATTTACTCTGCTGCAATATGCTCCTATCCAGCTACTTAGTACTAGACCTTTACACAGTTGAACATATCATGTCCAAGACCAAACTACTGACAAAGATGTTAGCTGTCAGCCAACACGAGCAGTATTTCGCCAAGGATACAAACCTAACATTCTTTTTTCCAGCCTCTTCTTCTGTTATCTTACATGCAGGTTTTGACAAGCAATTCCAATTTCACCTTTCAACTAAAATAAGATCCAGTTTTACTCATCTAACAAAGAAATGATTTAATATTGGGTGAGCATGCTTTCTGTAATAGCTTTTCAACAAACTATTGGTGTCTTAACTGACAACTGCTAGAACTGAAAACTTAAAGAATCTGCTGTTAGTGGTTTGCAGCTCAATGACCATCACAGGTCTTTTGGAGTCCACGACTTTATAGATCTGGATTGTTTTGGGAAAAAATGGCAGATCTATACAATTTAGATTATTAACAATTAATTCAAAGATTCAGATTCAAAGAGGTTTATTGTCAGTTGACTAAGACATTGTATACTATATTTCAAAAATATGTTTGGTGTTTGGAACATGTATGCATAAAAACTTAAATAAAATAGTAATAACTAAAAGATAGAATATAAAAAATGTTAAAGTATAATATGTAAACATAAAATAAAGATAAAAATAGATGCTTCTAGAAAGATATAAACAACCTATAAACAACACAGATAATCTCATGACTGATTTGTGTATTAGGTCCAGAACATTATTATATAGCATATGGAGATTGTTCATGGGTGCACACTTTTTTGCAAATAGCACCCATGGATAGCATCATACATGTAACAAAAAGTGTGCCATTAGGTATAGTCAATTGTGCTGTGAAAAACTTGCCAGATCTTGAGAACTGCAATTATTTATCAATTTCATTTGGAGTTAGTGTTTTCCCAGTATGTTACCAGAACAATTAACAGGTATAATAGAGCGCTTCTGCACAATTAACATTTTACAGGCTATTATCATGCTCAAACTAAACAATGAGAACAGTTCTTGATGGAAGATGATGGAAGTTCTAGTGTGATGTTATTCATTATGCTGAAGAACAACAAGATCTTTGGCCCAATCTTAATTCGGCTTTATATATAAATCTCAAGATCAACGCTCCACACATTGCTGCTTTCAATTTGCAAACCACTGATGGGAGAATTGATTTGCCCATTGGCTTGTGGATTTAATGAAAAGCAATTAAGCTTATGAGAGGCCCTCAATTCCCTTACCTGCCAGAAAGACAAAAAACAAGGGTTGTGTTTTAGGGTGTGAGGGGGAAGCAGCAGTATAGACGACCTGGGGAGGTGTGCAACTTTAAACAGCTCCTGCAATTTAACCAATGAGTGCCGAGAGTGACGATTTAGTCTCATTATGGCGAGCGGCACTGGCCATCCTTCCACAGGGCTCTGCGGAGACTAAGCAGTGCCATAAGTTACAGCACAGAGGAGGGTGCACACTGCAGCACCGAGTAGAATACTTAAACACTTATAAGACTTTGGAGGGAAACAATTAGTCTGCTTAAGAAGGCTGTCTGGAATTCCAATGCCGTTATAGAGTTTGTAAATGAAATGCATTTGTTTGTGAAGTAATGAGACGTCCCCGAGTGAAAAGTTTTGAGAATGCTCCACAGTGTGTTGTTAATGGTCTATACTTACTTAACAGATAAAAGACAGGAATAGATGCTACTTCAACCAAGAGGAAATTGATAAATCTGCAATATCTAAGCTGTCACAAAGATGAAGCTATTTGTGTGCACCAGAGTTTGCGTTAGCCAAATATTTTTCTTCATTGTTTTTTTAGCAGTGACAAAAAAATTTGAATGTCATCCGTCATTTTGACAAATTACTCTGAGTGTGATTTATTCTAATTCCTGCTCCTGTCCAGTTGGGGGCCGGATGTACATATTAACTAATAATTATCTTGGATTGTTTTGTCTTTATCACGCTGCATTCAGTTGCAAAAATGTCATGGCAGCTGAGAGTGAGTACTTTCTTTAAACCAAAAAATAATTGTGATAATGTTAAAAAAGTTGAAAAAAGAGAACATGATGCAGAGGAGGATGAAGGAGGACAAACAGACAACACTGAACAGAGCAGAAAGATCTAAACAACAGCCACTGAATTAAGTTCAGTTTATTTTATTATTATTTTTTTTTTGTAGTTGGAATCAAATTGTGTAATATACTGTGTTCTATACCTGCCTGTTCAAGCACAAAATATCCTTCTGCTGTCAGTGCAAAAAGTTAAAATTCTGCCTTGTGTTGAACATGAAGTTCCGTTTTTGTATCTGTTTTTCATAACTATAAAGAATAATCTATCCTCTATAATCTTAAAATGTGAGTAAAATGAGAAGCTATAATGAGTATTAATTTAAAGTATGAAAATGAAAAATGACAGGTAATAATAGATTATAATTGAAATTTTACGACTCTGTCAATCAAAAGGAAGGATAGTGAAAGAGTCTAGCGCAATCTCTGGTGTGCACTATTAATAATAGATCTCAGACTTGCAATAAACTTCAAAACCAGCATACATCTGACTTTTGGACGATGGAACCACAATTGTTCTTCTTAGTTATATTGTTTTAGCTGATATTTGGCTGGGGACATCTACAGTTGATACAACAATATCACCTTGCAACAAAAAGGAGGCGCTAGAGCAGAGGTGAGATGTGAGTTTGCCCAGTGTAGCATTGTCAACCTAAAAGCCTGTTCAGACCGAGACGAATTTCGCGCGCGATATTCGCCGACGTTTAACGCCTCGTGACTAAACAATGGGCGCCAATGTGAGTGTTCACACCAACGTGAAAAACGCCACGCGTAAAAAAGTCAGTTTTTGAAAAACGACCCGGGTTCGTTGTTTTGGTTTGACGCGCCGCGTCAAAAACTATACGACCAATGAGATTTGCGCTTTTGCTCACGTGTCTGGAGCTTCTGAAGTTACAGTAAAACACAACTTAGGGGCGCTCAAACACAAAACAGTCTTGCCGAGCACACATACTTAACGGCGAAGAAGATATACGCAAAGTAGCGTGTACACTGCCGGGAAGAAATAAGACGAAGAAGATGCAAGGCAAGATGAATGTAGAGCTGCTGGTCTCGTTGGTGTCGGAACACAAAGAACTTATGACAAATGCGACATTGATTACAAAAATTACTTGCTCTGTTCTTCTGAGTGAAAAGCGAGTGTCAGAAGCGTAAAGTTGCGCAGCGCCACCTTGTGTACAGGGGTATTTCTGTTTTACATTAAGCGCCATCTAATGTCAGGGAATGAATTTGCATGTTCACTCGGCTCGTCGTCAGCGAAAATCGCTTGGGTGTGAACACAGAAAACGCGTTGAAAAATGCTGGCGAATAACGCACGCAGATATTCCTCCCGGTGTGTACGGGCCTTAAAGCATAATAATGCACTGACATTAGCTCTGTGGTCTGTCAAACACTGTATTCCACATTGATCACATTCGTTTTGTTCACTATGTTAGTTATATCATCCCAGTAGAAATAGCCTGCGGCCAATGTCAAGGCCACCATTCACTCTGACATTCATTCACCAGGGATACATTTAGATTTAGATCTCTATGCCAACTGTTCATGCAGAAACTAGAAAGCATCAAAAATAAAGTGTGTCACTAATAACTAAACAAGGACACCAAATAAAAAAGAGCCAAACTGTGCCCACAAAATCTAATTGGTGATTTGGTTCCATGGTTTATTCATGACACGAGTGTTATGATTTTATTTGCGTTGTTAAGAATACCACACCATGAAAAAAGGCACTTTGAAAGAGCTGCTAATAAAAGCTGTTTTCATAACCATTCATAAAGTGCATTACCCATCATAAATCCGTTCTACAGTGAGTCGTGAGCGCAGCGTCTGAGTGGTTGTTAAAAGTGAGCGGCGTGGGGTTAAAACCAGGACACCATTACCTCCTTTACCTTTGCTAACTGGAAATCTGCTAACAAGTGACAAAAGCCAGAGAGGGGAATATGAAAGTCAACGTGGAAGCGGTACATAAATGAAAACAAACTGCTTTCGGAATAATCTAGTGTGCCAAAAGGGATTATTACAGAGGATGTTATTGGTATGCATATGCACTGAGCTGTGAAGTGCCAGTGCATGGATTTTGACCTTAGAAGCAAAACTACTAAGACGAAAGAAAAGGCAAACAGCCAAGTCTTTTTAATCTCCTATAAAAATGATAAAGACTAAAAATACAGTGCGTTCTAAACACAAAACGCTGTGTACTGAACTCCCCAGGGTCTTGCTGTGAAAAATGAAATTGTTTGCTACTGTATGTTGCAGACAAGCTGTGATAGATAACAGTGTGTTTGGGGGGAAAAAAAGACAAAATGTGGAATATTGTCCTTCCTTTCAGGTCTCTTGAGTTTTGCGGCTCATGCATTGTAAAATAAATGCATCTTCCCGGTTTCGACAAAAGGTGGAAGGTAAAAAAATGGATCTAGAAAAATCTTTGATTCACAGATTGATCGCTTTCCTGTGTGAACAAAGCACAGCCTAAGGCGCCGTACAAGGCCGAGGTGTGTGTTTTTTGTGCGACTTTGGGGCCAACCCAAATAGCAGCAATCAAAAAATGAATTTGACTTCCTAACTTGGCTGGATGAAAGGCCCTGGTTGTGCACTCGATGGCTGCAACAGGAGAATTCTAATGTGGCATGCTTTGCGTTGTGCCACACGCTGTTTGGAGTACATGTACTGAGTCCCCATCAGTCTAGCCTTTAATGCTGTAAAGCCCGAGGTTTACGGTGCTTATAGAGTGTGCAGAGGGGGAAAAAAAAAGATAAACTATTGAACGCTCCAAACCCCATTTCATTATTCTTTTACAAAACACAACCTTTAACCAGTGTAATAGATCAAACTGTAGAAGCAAGAAGCTAACACGCAAAGAGACCCATCAGATTTATCTGAATTTTATGGGTTACATAAATTTTTTGATGAAACATTTGTTAAATAACTATTTTCAAGCAGCTATTACTATTATAGAGAATTCCACCGGACCCAGTGCCATAAGACTAAAATACATGTCTACGTGTCCTGTCCCTTTTTATCCAATCAGAAGAGAGAACTCAGTAAACAGGTTGTATGTGTTTATTATGTTTCAAATAAAGGTAGACCATTGGGTATTGATTGGTAACAACGTTTTGAATAACCTTTTGACCTGCCAGCAATTCATAATTAAACTTGCCACTTAATGTATATTTTATATTAAAATAAGCTGTTTAAAAATGAGCTGTTTGTTAAAAGGTGTTTTAATAACATCACTGTCTATCTTTTGAGGTAAAAAGTTATATAGTCATCCAATAACCAGAAGGCTGGCAGTTCAAATTCCGCTCTCACCACAGTTCATACTGTTGTTGTGCCCTTGGGCAAAGACACTTAACCCCCCCTTGCCTCCAGTGGTGTTCCAGCTGTAACACTGGGGAATAGCTTAATGTATGTAAAGCTCTTTGAGTGCTTACTACAGTAGGTGGGAAAGCGCTATATAAAAATAAAAATGATTATTATTATTATTTGTATTATTATTATTTCAGATAAATGGTAGACCAGAAAAAAACCTGTTTGTGTGTTATTATTACACAGTATATACTGTATGGGGTGCGGGAGATTGGGGGTTTGATTCCCGTAAGGTCTAATATTGAGGGGGTGGAGTTGATGACGTATACCAAAGCCAGCCACCAGGGGGAAATGCAGACAGGATTTACATATGTTTAAACACAATGCAGCTTTTACAGTTTTAAATTTACCTACATTTATTTGGTTTATGATTTTGGAAAGTAATGGACTTGAGAATCATTTTTCACAGCGTTTAAGTGTGGAAATAAAAAGAAAAGCTATTTAAGGCCCAGAGCTCCATTCTATCATTCTTCCACAACACACAACTTTTAACCAGCATGGAGCAACAGTAATGGAAAGATTGTATGTGTGGATGAGGTCCGAGCTGGGATTGATCGCCAAAGGAGATGGGCGACAAAAACTAATCTTGCTCATGAGCTATAGTGAAAAAGCTAGGACCCTGTAAAGTGTCACAAGCCCCTCAGACACCACCACCACCTCCCCCGGGTCTGCTCCTATCTATTGTCTAGCCATTGTCGGTAAACAATATTTCACAGCAAACACCTGCACTACTATTTTTGTCTAAAGCTAAATCCTTTTTTTTTTCATGAACAAAATCAGCTACATTTGTTAACCTGGGTCATATCTGTTTACCATAGCTGCAACAATTAGTTAAATTAACTTTTCTCCAACTGCTTTAATTTGAGAACGAATTCATGTAGAGGACACAACAACACTGTGACTCAGACATAATGCAACAGATCTCCTTCTAGTGGTACCCAGTAGGGGGAGCTTTAAAATATATATTGTCAAGTGAGTCACTGTCTGCAAAGTACCTAAAGGAAGAAATCAAGGTTAGTTAGGCTCACTTTGTGGTGCTGGGTTTTTAAAGTGACTAATGACACATAACTGACCACATTGGCATTATATGTGTTCTACTGTATTTGTTAACGCTAAAAGGGGCAACATGGGTTAGTTTTCCTCTAACTCCTTTACTTTAGAGATTATATTCTGACTTGGTCATGTTGGTAAAAGCTATCACAGGAAAAAAGGACTAGTTCCAGATGATTTTTTTCTTTTTATTTGACTATTTGATTTTTGAGTTTGATCAAAATAAAAGCAAACCCACCAAACCTGTAGGTATGTATAATGAAAGTTTTTTATGATTTCATTACTGAGATATTAGTCGTATTTCTACCACTTTAATTCCATCTCAGCCCAAAAAAATATTTATTATGTAAGCAATACACAAACCTTTTTCCAAACTTGACATTAGCAATAAATGAAGTAAAGAAAGAGCTACATAAAATCTTTACTAAAAATTGCATAGATTATTTATTTATTTTTAAACACAAACTGCTACACATCCAGAGTATCTCATAACGCAGAGCTGTCCCATTTATGCTCAACTATTCCTAATCTGCATTTATTCCGGCAGTGCAACTTTTAGTATAGATCTAGGAAAGAAAGTGATTTGCCACAATGAAAAGAGCTTAAGACCGATACTGGAGCCAACCACCAGGGGACAATTATATTATACCTACTTACTACCACATTATTTTGTGATAGCAAATTTAGCATATGAACGCTTTGTTGATAGCTGGGGAGTGATTGTATTTCCATTTAACAAGAAGAGTTGATGCTACAATTATGAAATCTGATTTTAAAGACTAATGTGCCTTCAGGGCAGAAAAAAAGTGCCTTGGTCTAATTTTAGTATAAGCTACTTGTGAAAAAACAAACCCTCTGTTTTTTTCATGTGCTAATTCAAACAGTATATTTTAGGATGTCTACATTTTAAGGTGTGAGGGAAACTTTATCACACTCTTGTTCCAAACAGACGACCAACAACAACAATGGCTGATTTGGAGCTTTGAAAGCCACTGACAGCCTGCTATATCCATCGCACTGTGTAAATAATTCAAGATCAAACTCTTACACAGAGCAACTCCAGTAAGAGAACATTTATCTTAATTATTCCATATTTTAAAAATTGAACAGATGTTAAAAAATAAATATTGAACTTGAGGATGAACTCAAACAATGGATTCTTGTAATTCTACCCGGACTTGTTAACATTTTAGTTTAGGAATTCCGTAACTCTTCAGAGAAAGAAAAAGTTTGTGAAAGTTTCTTGCCTTACATCAAAGCAGCATATAGGCGATTGTTTGTCAGGACAAAGCCTTTCTGCAGCTGTCGTTTGGGCTGTGAACATTTTTATAATTGAAAGATTTTCGTGAACCTCTTTCAAGACCTCCAGTATTATTCATGACAATCCTTTTTATGGATTCCCCCCCAGATATGGCAGATCTAGTTTTGAGTGGAACAGTCAGCAGAGGAGAGCGTGATGACTACAGACTTTACATCTATGCAAATGTACTGTGACTGATCTCGAAGCCCTGACCGGGAGCCTGTGGGGTCTGTCACCTATAAGACAAGTCACTGATAAGACCACGTCCAGGAGATTGGCCTCAAACGTAGCACTCTGGTGCATTACAGGCTGGGATGCAGTCTTTATGTGTCTTACTGAGATTTCTTTTTGTTTGTGATCATTTGATCCACTGATTTGACAGCAGAAAGATAACTTAACACAGCATTAACTTTCGTCCTTGTTATGGTCCATTGTTATTCCGGCTTCAGTCCGTTCCTTCAAAAGAAATTGATTAAACAATTGAATCCATTGCACTAAAACAAACAGTAAATTTACATACCTCAGATAAGTATGCACTGTAGTCCAGTTAATACACTTGCATAACTATGTGCATATCTGTCACAACCTCCCTCTATGGAACAAAATCATAAATGTTATAATAGTCTTTATATAGCACTATTCCACCTACTGTAGTAAGCACTCAAAGCGCTTTACATACGTTAAGCTATTACCAGTGTTACAGCTGGAACACCACTGGAGGTAATAGTAGGTTAAGTGTCTTGCCCAAGGACACAACAACAGTGTGTGGGGGAGAGCAGGATGTTATCATGTTTTGGGATGTTTCGAGCGGGGATCAAACCGTCCACCCGCCGGTTGAAGGACGGCCACTCTACCCACTGAGCTAAGCTACTGCTTATATACAAGGTCACTTCAGAAAAAAGGCAGTGTACAGGGGTCTTTCTTATTTAGATGAGGTCACACAGATTATTCATTCCATAAAGCTGTCCAAAGTCAAGACCAAAAAACGCAGCGGAAAAGCCTTTAAAATTCAGCTAACGACCAGGCGGCTCACAGTGCCCTCAAACGTCAGCGTGTGATTGAAATATGTCTGTGCTAAAATGGCTGCTGCCGCTCCAGGATTCATGACAGGGGATGAAGGACAGCTATTTGCGGAGGAACCAGGATGCTATTGTATTGCGTCGCCAAGTGTCAGTTTGCCCGGGACACGGTGGATCTCAGCCTACATTTGTGGTCGGCTGGCAGGCAGAGCAGCTCGTCTCCTCAGACTAAGAAGGAGGTTATATTGCTGACAGACAGGCACTATAACCATACATCATGTAACTGGAAGCTTCAGCATATCAATAGACTGCTACAAGTAGTTGTATCATACAACAAATACAATGTAAGTCTCAGATGCCACTTGACACTGTGCCTTTTGTCCCGTGTGCTTATTAATAGTTTCTTACATAGAAAAGAGGCCATAATACCACCACAGCGCCTACACTAGGTCTTTGAAGTTTCATAATAACCCTATCAGGCCATTAGAATGACATAATGACTACTGTGTTGAGCTTGAATAAAAAATAAGAAAAATCTATTCTAAAAACAATTATCATGAACAAAAAGATTAAAATTGTTGTAACACAATGATAAAGTGAATTACATTGGAATTATTTTTACTACATACAAGTGCATTTTTTTATAGAGTAATAAGGAGCCCCCTATAGTTGATTGATAGGTCATTACATTTTTCCTGTCTTGCTCATCATCTTCCCCCACTCTCACTTGGTCCATTTTTATAGACAGGCATGCACCATATATTTAACCATTTGCTCATACAAGAATTGTTCAAGCTGTCGCTATACACCAACATCTTGATTATGCACAGTAAAGTACATTATTTGCATAGGGGATTGTGCATGCCAGTGATTTTAGTGGCAATGAAATTGTGTTACCTAAACAATTAACACTTTCATTTTCTTTGTTGATTCACTGACAACCAGTGTTCAATAAAACCGCTCAGCTAAACTGTCCATCACATGCCCTTCATCTTAGAGGTATTTTTTACACTAAGCTTTTATTTACTACTGTCATATATAAGTGTCATATCAATAAGTCTGTTGTTCTCGCGTAACTATTTACTGTAGAATATAAATACAGTTAAAAATGCACTGTGTTTTACAAATTTGTTTTATTTCCCTGAGAAAAAGGAAAAGAATGGCAAAGTTGTTCTTGTGTCCAACTAATTCAAATCCAAGGTAACTGTGGCTCTACTCTGTGGCTGGTGGCACTAACTCTATTTACTTGTTCCACCAGCCATGAAAAGAAGGCACACAAACACAAAAAAAAAAATCTAAATTTGAAAAAGAAGAGGCACAATGCATCGCCAGCTTCACAGAAACTCATTTAGGGACATTCAGTTGTGCTTTCATCAAACTCACCAGCTCAGTCCCCATATGGCAACTAATGGAGTCAGCCATTACACAAACAGTTCGTGACGCTAGCTCTCCGGTCCTGCTTTGTCTTTCTTCATCTCCCTTCTGTCTGTTTATAAAAAAACAACCTATTTCTCCAGCCTTGGATTATTTGGGCTTTCTGCTGTTTTCATTCATGTTTGTGTTTATTTCATGCGGCCTTTGACGGGCAGCACGCGGTAAGAATGCCAGAGGGTTTTTTGCTGGGTCTTTTGTCTGACCTCAGCTGTCAACTTGGGAGCACCAGTACTTTGTGAAGGCAGGTAGAAATCCCACCCCCTCCTTCTGAATTCCCCGAGCTGTAGCTGTCTCCTACCCCTTCTCTCCCCCGGCACCTCTTTATCTACTTCGGCCGCGCTCTTCCTTCTCTTGTGCAGGCTCCTCTGGTCCGCCTTGTGTCCTTAAGGGGAAGATTGCCGATGGCACCGCCAAAGGCCACTCTACAGTGCTTTAGATTGCTTCAGATCTCTGTGAACCATTGCCCGATGCAGTGAGTCTGACATGCGTGCATACCCAATGCATACTGGAGTGCACAATTAGTTAAGAAAGGTGGGGGCAATAGTGTGTCCTCACATTCTCAAGAGAGCTTTGTCTTTGCTTGTCCTCCACATCCACGGTGTCCACCTTGGATTATACCAGCTTCTGACTCATATATATATATATATATATATATATATATATATATATTTGTTCTTTCCCCCATTTTTACTCAAATAGCTATGTACACAAAAGGCTTATTTCTCTCAAATATTGTTCACAAATCTGTCCAAATCTGTGTTAGTGAGCACATCTCCTTTGCCGAGATAATCCATCCACCTCACACGTGGAACATATCAAGATGCTGATTAGAGAGCATGATTATTGCACAGGTGTGCCTTAGGCCGGCCACAAGAAAAGGCCAGTCTAAAATGTGCAAGCTGTTGATTGGAAAACCAAATTTGAAAATTGTATAGGTAGTTCTGTTGATTGTCATTTTTCATAATATGGACTTTACCGAGTACTTTATGGAGTTTACCGTCCGGCCTTAATTCAAACCTAGGACACTTTAATTTTAAACACGCAAATCAAAGGACAGCACCATAACGTAAATTCCTTGCCTTGATGGAAAAAAAAACGTAACATGAGTGCATTGAGTAAAATATTTTTTTATTATATTAACAAATGGACAATTGGGACAGGAAGAAGTCCCTAGGACAGGGGGCTTAAAAATGGGATTGTTCCGGCTAAAATGGGATGTATGGTCACACTAGTCATGGGATCAATTAAGCAACTCATGGAACGCCCAAGGCCGTGTATAGAGTCTCCACAATAGGTTTTAACCGACCATCCATAGAGTTGCATCTGTAGGAAACTGGGGACAATAAATTACCCCAAGTGTCTGTCTTAAGATAAGTGTTAGTCCAGGGGTTAACTAGCAATTGTTCAGGCTGTTCCCCACCTCAAACCTCAAAACATCTGTAGTTAGCATGCTTTAACTTTGTTGCCATTGACAGTAAGATTAGCCATCTTTTTTAAAGGTTTAGGCATGGACTACAGTTATTACTTTGCAAAAAAAACAAAACAATGTAATGCAGTTGTAACAACCATCTACCATTTTAGATAAGCCCTATTTGTTTTTGCGTTCACAAGATAAAAATGATTTTCCATTAAGCTAAAGACAGAATATTGGAGAATGGTGGTGACTTTAAATTGCCCTTAGTGAATGAGAGTGCAAATAATTGTCATTTTGATGACATTGAGCGTCTTGACTAGTGACCTAACTGATAAAATTGAGACTTTATGTTACTTTATGTTAAGAGACAATACTTTATCTTTCTGCAGTAACTGTTAGATGTGTTTCACTGAACATTTTTGGTCCAGTAGTTGAAAGAACAGATTTGGTGTGGAACAAATGCATTCTGTATGATATTTTTTAAGCACAAAAGTGTGTATATAGAAGAAAGCAGGCACATCAAGTGTTATCCACAATCACACCTCCTCCTCACTGCTCCGTGTCCGCTCTGAATCAGTGAACTGTCCGCAGCTATAGAAAGCGTATCCTCCTGTGTTTAAGAAGAGAGACCAGCCTAAACTCATTTCACAAAAACTCCATTTTCCATTTCTCTCACAGCAGCTCCCCATTATCCTTAAAACGCAGGAAATGGCAGCAGTCTGAAACAAGAGCGAGTGTGAACACGTTGGCATGCATATCTCACTTCCAGAGCAGAAAAGGCCTTCGTCTGCAGCACATATGCCCGCTTCCCTCGCTGCGAGCCGACACCTTCCATGATCCCTGGAAATGAGATGTAAACAGGCGGGACAGCGCTGAGAACATGGGCGCGTGGTGATTTGCATGCACGAGGGGGGCCCGCCGAGACTGCCAGCTGTCTCACAGAAGCGTGGCAGGTGGTAATTGCCATTATGACACTAAGGTTGGGCTGAGACCCCAGTAAAGTAGTGAGTGCCGTCTCATTAACACTGCCGTTGTTCAGACTCTCTCCGACACAGGCCGAGGAAGACAAGGCAATTAGAGGGGGGCCACGGGGAAGAGGACGGCACTATGAAAAGACAAGCTTTATGTGGCTGTTGCATTTGGATAAGACAAAACGTTTTATCGTATATAGATAAGAGAAGGAATATTTCTTCCCTGACAAATGATTCTTCTTAATTAATGCTGCACCATACTGATTTTACTTTTCCTATTGATGAACAGTCTGGGCCTTTAGTGGCTTTGAAAGTTCTTTGAATACCTTTTAAATTCATAGTTATCTGAGCTTAGAAATGGCCATTTTGTAACTTTAAAAAGACCACACAGAGACAGACAACTGCCTTTAGTAAAGTGGGATTCAATTTAAATTCAGAGGTCAGTAATGCAAACATTTCCTTAAGTAAATTGTCTATTATAGTTCAGTATCACCTTGTTGCCCCATATGCAAGACATTTTGAAGGAATATCTATGGGCATACCAATGGCACAATATGTTTTTTTACAATATTTATGTTAATACTTTTCAAACCAAGGTTCTGCCACACATACAGTATTTGGTTCAAAAAGTCATAGGTACATTAGCTGTAACACACCTCTACTGGCACTTACAATAGAGATGCAATCATGCTCAGTTTATCAGCTGGGGTTTAGATCAGGGTTTGGATTAAACCACATCTGGGTCTGGATATGTATCATGTTACATTGAGCTAAATGACCTAGCCTATAAGGACAGGGATAATAATAAAAAAGTTTAAGACGTACGCATCAAGAAGAGTAGGTTTCACAAACTCCTTTGGATAATGGATAACATTTCTTTTACTTTTAAAATATGTCCAGATGTCTTTTTTCAACCTGTTTTTAAATGGGTACTTTCACAGTTAACCGACACTATAGTTGGTAATAATTTTGCAAATAGTCAGGTGTGATAGTGAGTAGGATTTGCATCATATTCAAGTCAAATCAATTCTATTTTCAACATTTGCCTTGATTCAAATGTCCTGCCTTAAAATTGCTTATTCTGTTTAAATGGCAGTCAGATGACAAAAATATCTTACAATCCATCACCGACAAACATTGGGTCTGCAATAAACAATTGTTAAAAGCGGATAATCTCTTGATCATTTCAGCATCATTTTAGGTTTTGAAGCTGAAAGGAAATAAAATTCTTTGACAAACAGAATAATACTACAAATTTTTTCAGCTCAAATCGCAATCTGTTTCCTATTACTCTGGGTGACATTTCAGCTTTGGCACTGCATTTGTATGATGGCTCTGTCAAGCACACTCTGACCCGCAATCACAATTCTGAAAGACATGGAAGTTTGTAATGCGCTCCAGTCTTGGGAGGAAATCTCGAATTGCTTTGTCACAGTCGGCGCGGAGATGGATTGCGCTGGGACGGGACTTCAGATCCTTGCCGAGAAGCTGAACAATATTCCCCTTGCTGTGAGGAGACATGCAAAATTCGCTCCCCACTCATCTTCTCCTGGGCCATTCATCGGCTCAGTGAGTCACAGGTGCATGAATGCCGCCAAGAAATCAGGTAAAATGTGCGGCGTGTGCTGATGTAGTGGAAATCACACAGACTCATTGTGACACATGAATCACGTCCAGGCATCCCTTAGGGTGAGGCCTCTGCACAATTGGTGTGACTGCATTATTTCTGCCTGCCAGAGACCCTCAGCGCTCTGGGGTTTTTCATTCCAAAATCTTTCCACTCATATTTCTATGCCATCCTGCTTCCTTTCGCCGGCACTCAAAAGCACTGCGGTGGTGACAGGCCACTCATCTGCACGCCTCTGCTGCATGGCTAATGGACTTAATCTATGTTGGAAAGGTCAAGTCAGGGAAGATTATGGCCTAGTCTACTGTTGAATGGCTGACCTTATCAGCACTAATGTACCACCACAATCTGTGTTGTCACTTCGCTATCGAGGCAGTAGGACGTGGGTGGCTCAGTGATCGTGTGAAATGAAGCCAGAGGTGATAAGTTCAGCGGGTCACCATTCGGTTTGTACACTCTGATGACCCAGTCGTGTATCAGGACACTGCTGCTATTATGAAACAAGACGCCTACATCGAAAGTCATTAGACATGGTTTTGTAAGTTATGTGAGGAGGGTCATGGAGCCAAAATGGCAGCTATAGTCTTTAATGAGATCCAAAACTTGCACACATCAGGGTAAATTATGTAAGTAAGTGGCTCAGCAAAGTTACACTAACCTGAGTCTATGTATGGTTGAATATATCTATTTCTTTCCATATAATCTGCCTGTGAAATCCTGTAAAAATGCAAGCACTGCAAATTCTTTTGTTGGTTTTGTTGCAAAGCAGTGACTGGGCAGGCTTGTTAGTTATTGAACTCTATAAACCTGCCATGTCTGTTTGAATTTAGACATTTTTAACTCTTATTCAGTAAAACTATAAAAAGGCTAAGAAAGTTTAATTCATTCAGCTTTGTGAATAATTCATATCGAGGTCATGCTAAGTAAGGTTTTTATAAAGATTTGAAAACGATTCTAAATGTAAAAATACCTTTTCATCACTCCAGGCTTTAAACTTATCAGTAGAAATACCTTGTAGGTAGAGGCAATCAAAATGTTAGAGATGTTCTGCTTGGTGAACTGTAAAATTTCTATTTGCAATCAATCAGGACATACAAAGTGTGTGAATGCATTGACAGAACATCTTTCCACATTCTCTATTGGCTTGTATTAATTCCTGTTGTTCAGGAAATAAGCTATTGTGTAGTGAAACAAGGTAGAATGTTTCTGACGTCTGACCTGATGGTGCTCAGCTGATCGGTTCACTACACTACAAGTTCATCTAATTGTGGGGGCATCCTCAGGCCGACCCCATGGGATATTAGCAGTTCGGTGTGCACAGAATGTTTGTGTGCAGGCCTGTTCATGCCTCAGGGGCCTAGTCATGTGACCTTTGCTGGTATCGGCCATCCAGATGTAGTAACATAGTCCTGTTACGGGCGACCTAATCTCATCATGCAGAACTCAGTTTAACAGTCTTTGATGACAAAGCACAGGTCCTAAAACATCCAACTCTGGGGCCTCCAAGTGGTTGTAACCTAAACGCTAGTAGTTGCATGTGTTGCTAGGGATTGCTTCTGTTCTTTACCCACTCACTACCGGAACATTTTCCAAAATCATCTTGTTCGAGCAGTATGTGTAGATTTTGGTGGCTTAAGAACCTTTTTTCCATTAAGACAAATCATTGCAGTGCACTTAACGTCTGTTGAAAAAATGCACACAGCTCATAGAAACAGAAAATTCTCAATAACTTACAAAATGTAATGTATTGGAACAAGCTTGCATTTGGCTACAGACTTAGATTGCACTTTCCTTTTCTTTCCACTGTCTAGAATATCAAAATCCAGCATTAGATTGTCCCTTTAGAAATCAGAATTGATGGTCCAGGATCAAATGCTGTTTTCCCCACCAAATTGTAGAGGCAATATTGCAACAGTTTACAGCCATAAAAATATATATATGTTATTTTCTCAGTGATTTCTTGATGACAGTAGCTTGTGAAAAGCTTCAGTAACTTACAGTACATCTTTTCCCGCATCAGCACTTCAAAATGCACTTTGTAGCCTTTAATTTCTCACTGCTTGTTTTCTCCACCAAGAATCAAAGTGCATACAGTGCCTCGGTGCTTTAAGGCAGCATAAAAGTCTTTTGAGTTAATCATACTGGAAAAGTCAGAAAGGCTACAGTCATAAAAGTCTTAGTTATCGGATCAGCTGCGGAGGAAGTTCAGAGACAGTGTAGAAAATGTGTTCCACCTGCCAATGACGGGCCAATGTTAAGCACCACAGCAGTTATGAGAAACCACAATTTCAATTTGAGATGCTTTGGAAGAAGGCTGATTAAACATTGGGGCGAATGTTCTTTTTGCTGTGAGCTGCTCTGGTGTCAGCAGGGGCGCTCAGGCAGGTTAAATAACAGGCCCACCCGAGACGTGGCCACAGCCACCCAGAAACCATTCACCCTGACACACCTGACCAGTTATGACCGGCCTTTCTCGGATAGAAATGTCAAATCTTGTAAGCACTCTGCCAGCACTCCCTCCCCCCTTTTCCTCTTAGCCTTTCCTTCCTTGTCATTCCCTTTCTGGAAGTTTCACAAACACTGAAGCATGCATGCATGCTTGTACACACAAAAAGTCACAAAAGAAGAAGCCCATTTGCCCTCGTCTCCCACAAGGTAAGTAAGACAAGGCATGTCATAACCGCACTTGTCAGTTCAGCACTAACCATGCTTGTCAGCGAGCCTGCCCTTGCTTCATTAAACAATCCTAGGCAGTGTAGGAGGCCAGGCTCCAGTGTTGCCCCGGCAGACAGCGAGCGTTACGGGGAGGAAGGAGGAGTGCGGTGGCTTACAACAAAAAGCCTCTTTGTTTTTCCCCAAGCTTCTCCTTCGACATCGCTATTACATCTAAAGCTGCGGGTACTCATGGGAATGCTTCTACCTGCAAATTCAAAATGGGAAGCATCAGCCTTGATTTTAATCCCTCTTCTCATGTTTGTAATTTGTAAGGCAAAACTTTCAGACCTGCGTACCTCCCACAGATATACAGGTCCCTTGGTGATTGACTGCGCTTGCAAGCTTCAGT
Source organism: Neodontobutis hainanensis (assembly GCA_024349245.1). Lineage (NCBI taxonomy): Eukaryota > Metazoa > Chordata > Actinopteri > Gobiiformes > Odontobutidae > Neodontobutis > Neodontobutis hainanensis. The sequence goes on along the minus strand of JALDNG010000090.1, from coordinate 625,307 downwards.
CTGCGTTACACTTACAAAAGATTCTAGCTCCTCTTTGGAAATAGAAGCAGTGGGAGAAGCATTTTATGGACTTCTTTTCCATATTTTCAACTAATTACTAAATTTACTAATTACATACTTAAATAATATTGCTAATTGTTATTATTATATACATGCAAGTATGTGTTTAATATCCACCTGCTACTTATAGTCCTGAGTGCAGTAGTGGGTTTTCAATCTGCAGCAAGATTGGGGCTTTTTGATTAATACTCAGTTACATCTAAATATTGTGTGCCATGTGAGTCCATTTATGCCATGTATTTTATTTCTCTCACCCCATTTCGTTTAGCGTTAGCATTGCAATAAATAAAGACCTGAAATAAAAGACAGCTTCAATAGCACTTTTTGCACAATTTAAATAGCACAATTGATGAATATTGGGAATTGTTTTGCCCAATATCTTTTCTGAGTCAGCCTTGTGCCCCATTTATGGACAAGCTTTACTCCATCTCTCCCAAGCAGAGCTAGGTCCTAACATGCTCCACCAGCAACACAACAAAAGATGAGCCACTTGTCCCTTTTATTCTGCTTCCTGTAGGCATTGTACAGCTCCTAGAGTGATGTATTACATATATTCCTCACAAGGGGTTAAAAGTAATGAGGAGGAAAATGCTAGCTGAAATCAAAACTAAAAAGCACATGGCTAATTTGTATACATAAACATAAATGTGGTATCTTGTAAACACACTGTCCTGGTTTTTGTGCATTTAAGGCTGCACTCAAACTTGTAGCTCATGGATTTGGCATCTTGCTCTTTTTACTACCTTCTGTCACATGATCAAACCCCACCCCTTAAAAGACCAACCCTCATATATTGGCACGGCACCTTTTAGGTTGAGACTAGACATAAACGTTGGACTCTATAGCAGCCATATAGATAATATAGATAATTGTTAGCTCAGTAGGTTAGATTTGTTACTGCTTTGGGGAAATGCTAATTGCAAAACTAACAAAAGAACTTAACATCTCATTAAAATAATTTTGATAGACTCTGATACTTGCATGTGTTAATCACCTCAGTAGAGACACTGAAAATTATACATATTTACATCAGTCAAGTTTTTAGAAAATTTCATAATGATATACTTGATGATATACTTGTTATTGCCTTTTGCTGCTTTTGTGCTCAAGTACATTTCTAGCTTTTTGCCCAATATCTTGACTGACTTTACTGCAATTACACTATAATTTTTGACCCTAAATATTTGCATCCCGAATGATTCTGGTTAATTATAATATCTCAATGATGTGCTTGTAATTTGTTAATTGCCTCCTCATAGTGTTGCTTCTGTGCCTCAGTGCTTCGGAGAGCTTCCAGATGGAGCTTGGTTATTCACATTGTTCCATGAAAAAGACCCTCCTTTAGCCGAAAAAGCAAAGCCAATTAAAACAGAAAAAAGACAGATTTTCATTATTAACATTGGAAGTTGGCGGGAATTCATTGCATTCGCACACAGTAAATCTGCGCCCCAATTTACTCCTCCATCAAATTACACAAGAATGAGAAAGAATGATTGCGACGGAGGAAGCAAACGGGGATGAAAGAGGAAATGAGTAACTGGGGGTCTGTATGAACCCTTAATTTGGACGCAGGGCTGCTATGCTAATGGAGGCTGCAAATGAGCAAATTAGGCTCACAATTTTGGTGATTAACAGCTCAACAGGCAGAAGGAGTACGCACAATGGCTACATCCAGCTTCTCATCTTCCTCCGCACAGATAATGCTTTGGGTAAACCAAGTCTAATTGAGATCCAGTGGAAGAGTTACAGATAACTAGACAAATTAGGGGCAGTGTTAATATGCAAGTTAGTCTGGGATTAGAAGAAGTCAACTTGTATGTGCTATGCAATAAAAAGCTTTCTCACAGTGGGATAAAAGAAAACACTGGTGAATTAGAATGAAACATTTAAAAGTCAGTTTAGTGAGTTGATTCAACTGTATATGGGAAATGTATGGATGTATCCGAGCAAGAAAAAGAAAGTACACCACCCCTGTTCTGTGTATGTTCACATCTGTATTGCAGCATAAGTGAGCTCTAAAGGGCAACACACAACAGAAGCAGTTTGTGTGAGACTGTAACTGCATAATGCTCTCCCAGGGAGGCCTCACATTTTCACCCCCAGCTCTGCAGATCAGATGATCCCAGACAAGACAGAAGTATTCTTTGTCCTACTCTATAAAACTAGTCCATAGGTCATGTAAAAGCAGATAAGTCTGTTCCTCTGGGCTGCAGTGTTGATGTTGGGAACAAAAGAAAACCATTGCATGTTTTGTGCTGTTTCAAATAGGTGTGCACTGACATTTATTATTTAAGCCTATAAGCATAGCTTTTTAGCCACAACCAATGTACAAAACATTTTTTTTCTTTCCGTCAAAATCTGTCTTGTGTCTTATTTAGGTTAAAGCAAAATAATAGTATTTTATGTCAACTTTAATCCATTATTGAAGTTATGGTTGAACGGTATGGTTGTTGAACGTGTCTCCAGCTCCAAGTTCCTGGGAACCACCATCTCGGAGGAACTGTCCTGGACCACAAACACCTCCAGCCTGGTCAAGAAGGCTCACCAGTGCCTCTTCTTCCTCAGGACACTGAAGAAGAACCAGCTGTCTTCAGCCATCCTGGTGAACTTCTACCGGTGTGCGATCGAGAGCATCCTGACCAGTTGCATCACAGTCTGGTATGGAAACTGCTCAGTGCCTGACCGCAAAGCACTGCAAAGGGTGGTGAAAACTGCCCAGCGCATCACAGGGACACCACTTCCTGCTATTGAGGACATCCAGAGGAAACGCTGTCTGCGTCGAGCTCAGAGCATTCTTAAGGACTCCTCTCACCCTGACCATAGACTGTTTATAGACTGTTTAATTTACTGACATTTACTGTTTGCCTTGTACCTTACATGTGCAGTGACAATAAAGTTGAATCTAATCTAATCCAATCTAATTATCTTAAAGGAAAATCTCTTTCATTTTACATCTATTGCAATCACAAACACTGGATAGCAAACACACACATGTTTAAATGACGATGTGCGCACATCTAATATATCATTAGAATGGCATGAAGCAAGAAGGTCGTGAGTTCAAACCCTGGGCGACTCAAACATTTTCAACCAATTTGGGCCTTTCTGTGAGGAGTCGGCATGCCCTCCCCACGTTATTCCGGGTACTCCGAGTACCTCCCACCGTCCAAACACATGCATGCATATGTATGTAAGGTTAAGTGGAAGCTCTAAAGTGTCCCTTGTGAATTAATGTGTCAGTGTCTAAATGTCTGCCTTTCAACTAACCACTGTCCAGGGTGTACCCCGCCTCAGGCCCAAAGCTGCTGGGATAGGCTCCAGTCACCCACGACCCCTAAAGGGACCAAGCGGAAGAGAATGAAGGAAAGAATAAATATGTCATTGGAGACCCTTCTCACATCCCCCTTTCTACAGCCTGTGAGCACCTACAGCTGGGACATGTTAGTATCTAAAAACCCAGGGTTTAACTGATGAGTCCTACCTTTTTTACACAATGAACCTTCTGCTTTTCTGTATCTTACCGATATTTGAAAGTGTCAAATTTAAGGATTTACAATACATTGTAGCTGCAGTAGCTATGATATGTTGTTACTCATAGTCAAGCTTTTTTATTACTAACAGCAACAAGATGCAACTTTTTACATCAGAAGTTGTGGCCCTAGCTTTTACACTCATCCAAACTGTACTGTTGCTTCAGTGAGTCAAACTTCAGAGGCCGAAGGGTGAGATTTAAATAGCCATTCAGATGGACAAACGTGACTGCTGGCTTTACCCGGTTCAATCTTTGGGCTTGAGGGCATGGTGTTCCGACGAGCAGCAGCAGATGGTGAGACATGCCGGAGAGCTTGCACTTTCTATTGCCTCACGTTTAAAAGAAAAAAAAAAAAGATCAGCATAATGAAGATCTAACAGCACCGCACTCCACACTTAATTTTCCCATCATGCCCTCTCCTGCCAAACATGAAGTCCTTTGTGGAGAACCAATATTACTGTCATGTTTTGCTCTATTGCATCATGATGGCTCCACTGATCATCTATGGGATAAATTGGCGGTTTATAGTCACCAATTTGGAGTTGAATTTAAAAACGGATTCCCGCTGTGGGCTTTTCCTTGATCTCGAAATGAATTTACTTTAACATCATCGGAAGTGTGTGTTTGTTGCATGACAGAGAGCATTGTTCTGAACGCTCTCGCTTCATTTCCTGCTTTAATAAGTTGACTTTTTTCTGGCGCATTTACGTGCACTGTTGAGACACAACAGAGCGGTGATTAGTATGCGATGGTGTTGTTGCTCATTTCCATTTGTTTGGAGCGGCGCTGAACCTCGTGCAACTTTCAAAGCTTCAGCGGAGCATTTGAAAAGTACCTGGTGACTGGAGGCAAGGGCTCGACTGGTGCAAGAATAGCACGGAGAGCCCTCGTGCCTCCCCCTGCTGTGTCTTCCATGCTCCCAGCTGTCAACACAAAAACACCAATATGTTTTACATGCTCTTACATATTGAGTGAATTATGAGCAAATGTTGAGGCAAGTGCGATAAAAAAATAGAGATTTAACCTGAGGAGCTCTGTCAACAGGGTGAGTGAAAAGATTGGGATGTTGATGAGGGATGTTCAGTGGTTGATCTGTCTTTTAATTTTTTTTTTCTCTGTAATCGGGAGCTTGCATACCAATGTTGATTTTCACTCCGCTTGCCGGATGATAATTAGTGCTCGATTCTCAAGTATGTGGGAAAAAGAACACAACTGCAACATTGATGTGCCTCAGGATGAGAAATTATTACGGGAGTCAATATCATAACAAAAGATGGGAAAGTCATGGGAAATGGCGGCATCGATTTGTTCCTGAGGGCTGCACTCCGCCTGGTAAAACTTGTGATTCTTTGCACAAATGAAGCTCTTTGATTGAAGACAATAAATGTGCTTTTCTTAGGATTTGCATAATCTAAACTGCATTAACGTCTTGAGCTGCCAAGAATATCACCTGCCTCAACCTTTTTCAACATTTTTTGCAAAACAATTAATGCCTCTAAACTTAAATCTTTAGGTGAACTCTTTCAGAATGTAAACTCTGGGATTGCTCTTTTATTAAGTTTAGTATTACTGTTAAAATTTATTGTTTTGGTGGTGCTCAATGTCTAATGTTTTGTTGTTTATACTAAACTACAAAATACATGTAAGGTATAGGTGTATTTATCTTAATAGAGCATGCAATATATATTTGGATATTTCTTTAGAAAAAGATTTGAATTCAAGAAGCAAAAAAACAAGGCAGTTACCAGGTAAACTATAGCTAGTGATGCTACGTTGGTTACCTCCTGGTAACTACATAAAGCATTTTTGTAAATGTAGAGGGCCTGGCTTATTTCTAATGTGGGGTAATAGGAAAGTGGGTTTATAGTTACTACTCCTAACACTTATAATAACACTTCAAACATTAGCTAATTTATAATTTACAAATCATTACTCCTACAATAATCACTATCAAGTTACTGATGTGTTTGTCTTAAATTGTAAGCTTATGTAAAATGATATTGAAATTGTTTATAAATGAATTGTTTGTTAATGGCATATTCATTAATGCTCAGCTACAACTCAATAGTATGACGCTAATGGGGGCCTCAGTTATACATATCATGACTGGGCAATTCTATAAATACAAAAAAATCTACAATTATAATTATATAAAGAACTGATAAAACTTCAATTGAACAAAAAGCAATAAATATGAGAGTAAACTGGAGCCAGCCCTGACCTCTGCATCAAGTTCCTTTTCAGCTTCTTATGCCATGGTCCATTCATTTGTTCTATGACTCACTCTGAGTGGGCTGGACTAAAGTGTCACTAAGCATTAGCTGAATTACCGAAACAATATGATGCACACATAAACTATGCTTGCAATCAAAAATTCTACTTCCAATTTTGAAGCCCAATTATTTTACACTGTGGTTTCTGAACCAGGCTCTGATTTCATTTGATTTTTCTCTTGCAGTCAGCATTTTCTCACTGTCACATCTTTAATTTTCTACTGCTCGGTCAACTTTGGCACACGGGTGACACATTTTACCCACGGGGTACGTGTTGATTTGCAGCTTTTGGCTGCCCTTGCCCTATTCTCAGTGACGTCAGCAGTCGACATGATTAAAACCCCGTGGCCTAACATCTTTTACCCAATAAAGTCCTCCTCTTTTGCAGATGTAACACTTTTTTTCTTTTGTCAGGGAAGCTCATATCACTCTGCTTGTTGCCAACTGACTGACAGTAGAGTTCACTGCTACAAATTTAAAGTCATTGTTGATTGCTTTTCAGAAATAGCTTCAGAAGTCAAAAGTGAAGTGATGAAAGGGTTAACTTTTTGTAAAAAAAAAAAAAAAAAACAAGGAACTAGTGGCGTGTTTTATTCAGGCGTTGCTAAACAGCAGCTGTTTGGTGAAGGAGGCTGATGACAAACGAGGCAGGCTTCCCACAAGAGTAGAAGGTCAGAGAGTGCCGATTGTTGATTGTGTTGTGTTTTCATTACGGGTGCTGTCTCATCAATCTACAAGCACTTCCCAAACTGATGTGGGCCCATTCACCCATTAGCATTCTGGGCTGATTTACTGGAAACATCTTTTACTGGAGCTAGTTTTGACAAAAGAGGTCATTTTTCATCACTGCTGTTCATTACGGCGTCAGCTTTGTTTGGACTGTGTTCTCATCAATGTCGCACCAGACTGTGATGTGTCGTGGAGCGGGCTTTTAATTAGCTAACTCTACAAGCTGAGGTTATGTTTGTTGTAGCTTTTCTGCTTTGGTTCAGGATTCCGTCAGGATGTTATGTTAATATATTTGCAATTAAAATCACGTTACTTTTGCCCAATTACTGTGCATTATTGTGTTTGTGGCGTAGCAATGTAATGTTTATAATAAAAGGGTATAACGCTGTGTCAAGCCACTTGTGGTATGATCAGATGTCTGTGTCAAACCAGGTTCTGCTTTTAAAGCTTTATGTGTACTCTCTTAAAGCCCAAAGTTCCTAGAATAGGCTCCAGTCCCCTGCGACTAACAGGGGACTGGGGCCAACTAGTCACAGAACTGACAAGACCAAGATTATTTTCATTCAAATTGCAATGACAAGTTTGGGAGTTGTTTTTTTTTTGGGAGGCAGTAGTTATGATTAGCAAATATAACATTTCAGTCAGGAACATTAAGAATAAAAAGTTTGAGTCTGTTTAGTAGTGTAATATTTTGTTGAATAGTAATTAATCAAGTTGCCTTTTAATATAGTTATTCAAAATTTTCTAGTCAAAACAGATAAACCCAAACATCTGCCTAAACTTAATAATGTGATTTTTTTCTTTTTAAACATATTGTTTTTGTTCACAAATGCCACAGTTAAATTATGCATTGTAATTATCTTCCAAACCCAGTACATCATGATGATAGGAAAGGACGGGAGGGCAACTACAGAAATGTTGGCTATAAGACCATGAAACAAGAATGGGGTCTCCTACTGAATTGATGACTTTTAATTATCCATAGTGAACGACTGCAAGAGTGAATGGTTGTAATTCTCTAAGTGTTGGCCCTGCCATTAAATGCCATTCATCGGGGATGTAACCTGCCTCATGCCCGAAGCAGCTGGAACAGGCTTCAACCACCTGCGACCTGGAACACGATAAGCCTTAGAAAATCAATGAATAAAGGCTACTGAAGATACATAGGTCACATTTTTCTGTAGTATAAATGAGTTTGCTTTAGCTATATACTATATAATCTCCACTTGGTGGGCTAACAGAGTCATAAACTGGCCAGTGGATAGACAAGTGCTTCATATATTTTAATCTGGAGAAAACCAATTTGTGTAATATTATCTGAACAACTGAAGCCTGTTCTTTGCATTTATTAAAATGAGCCTGAAAGATGTATACAACTAAGAGCATTGGATTTTGCTGCCCTTATGATCAATATATGCTAATACATTTGCCTCTTATAACTGATGGTTTACTTGAAAGTGTTTTTTTCATGTCTCATAAGATTCATTGCTTTCAGGACAAAGTCTTGCAGATGTCAGTGGCAGGATATGCTCACATTCCATGACTCTTGATATCTCCCACATCAAATAAATGTATGCACGAGAATGTGTGTCGGGGTGTGCGGGATGTGATGGATGGTGTTGGACAGAGAGGTGCCAGCTCTGCCACATTGCATTAGGCTCATGAGGCGGAGTGCGGCGTATTGGGAGCCACAACCAGGGCTAGTGATCACAGATATGATACTGGCTGTCACTGTATTAACCCTGCTCTGGCCAATGTGCAGCCTGCAAGAGGGCCACTACTCTAGTCCCAGAGCTGTCCCAAATGCAGAATTTTCTTTGGTTACTATTCCACTCCCCAGGATGAACAAAAAATCAGACCACCTGACCAGTCAGATGAGCTCAAACTGAAACTGAGTTGCTCATGTGTCTGATATGGACCCCCAAAGAGCCCGGGCCAGACAAAAGTTTTAAGCCTGCAGCATATAAACTGATATGCTACTGGCAATAGTTATATTCTAGCATTTAAACTATATTCGTGCAACCAGGTCTGTCCTGAAGTTTAGATGATGAAAGAAAAGTAGTCATAATGTCTTTTTTATATATTACATGAAGTTTTTTTTTTTTTTTTAAATCTAATTTATTCTACTATAAAAGCTACAAATATTAAAACATAAGATGTATATTATGTACTTCTCTGTGTTTTTAGAAATAATATCGCTCCCCGCAGTGCTCCGTGTGCTGCACGCTCGAGGGCCTGTTCGGTACTCTGCTCAGGCTGTCTGATTAAACATACTCTTTAAAATGCATACTAACTGTGTATGGAGGCAATTATGCAAACACAAACAAGTCTACATGTGTTGTTCCTACATTTTAATACTAGGATAATTGAGTTTAAAGCTGCTCCAGGCCTTATTATTATGTTAACTAAGCTCACGTTATCATTGTAAATCACAATTTGGGCCTTCAGAAAGGCACCGTGTCCCACTTCTCGCAGAGTGAGACAGAATACATTTGCCCAACCTAATTTCAGGTGTCTTCATCATCAGTTCACCCAAGCGCGTGTGTACAAAGAAAGAAACTAGAAGAGAAGACTAAACCTACCCCCCTAAACTGCATGGTTTTTATGTCATCATCCACACTGCCACCTCGGGGTGAAGCTTACAGGAGGCCACTCTGTGGGGCGCGCTTTCCTCTGGTTCCTAAATATACCATCACTTCTCCTAATGTACCAGAAAAACTAGCATTTAAACGTTCAACACAAGCATGAAAGTTGTATAAGACAAAATAATATTATAATAATATTGTAATATTTATCAATAGTTTAATTAAGAAGTTACGAATGCTTGATAGTATACAGTTATAAAGTCTAATGCTCGTGTGCGCCCCTTTGAAAATAATTCTAAACAATGTAACTCATGTTAGTCGGTAAAGCAGGAAGGTCACATACAGTACATTTGCAGAGTAGATACATAATTGGTACAATGTCTTCTTTCTATAGCTGTTTAATATAATTTATTATATACAATTATACTTATACAGCATGCATCTTGCTTAACTTATCTTGTTATGTTTACAGTTGTGTATTTTACTGGTCTAAAGCAGACACACTGCAATTCATAAAGTGCTGTCCACAAATTATATTGTATCTTTTGTGCTTAGAGAACATTAAAAGGAGCTAAAAGGAAATGTATAATACATTTTTATTTGTTTCTTACTTGTTTGATTGTTCTTTTACCTTCACTGAGTGTTCTTGTTGCTTAGGGTGGAATCACAGAGTAAATGATTTGCTTGCATTGTTTCCTCAAAAGCGCGCAGTAGACATTAATGCTCACCGGTCGCCAATAGACCCTGACATCGAGGATTACCCATGTGGTTTAACATGGCATCCAGCTTAGTACACAAACTTAACCACCTCGGCAAAACTCTTTAAAACATATTTTTTTTATTTATCCAGGAGAGTCCCACTGTGATTACAAATCTCTTCTGCAGTGGAGTCCTGGCCCCACAGAAGAATTCGAAGGAAACCTACAAGGACACAGGGAGAACATGCAAACTCCACAAAGAAAGGCCCTGCCCTGGACGGAAATGAAACCTTCTTGCTGTGAGGCATGTTCTTTTGTTAAGGAAGATCTTTTGTGATGCACATAAAGTTAACACTAAAGCTTACACTAATAAAAGATGATTGTAAATGAGTATTGATTTTCAATGGTTTACCTAGATAAATAAAGGTAAAATGTATATATATATATATATATATATATATATATATATATGTCTTGTCTTTAAGAGTGATGTGTGCTTGTTCCTGCATGCCACTATAACTCTATTGTACTTATTTCCATTTCAAGGCTAATCTCAGCTTCATAATATAAGATTGACAAGATTGCAGATTCAGATAATATATTTCTTTTTCTTGTTCCATCACCTTGCTGTGACCCTTTAATGTGAACTTTGGACAGCAACTTGTAAAATGAGCTTGAGGGAAATTAGCCTTGAGGAGGTCTTTAAAAATGAAGTACACTAAAAGAATAATAAAAAGCTTTAATAAGAGCAGGTGCACTTCCTCTCCGAAGCCCACGATCGATCTGGCATTAACCCCACTTTGTGACCGATAGTTCTGCTGAATCAACTGTAGGTTTAGGAAACGGGTGCCAGGTTTGATGCAATCTGCTGCCTGCCTTTCATCTCTGTGGGCAGTCTGGCTTTGACCTGAGTTAAGTCCGGAGTGAGACGGAGGAGAGAATGTAGTTGGCATAGCTCGAGAAACGGCGAATATGAGATTTACCTGAACCCATTTGCCGGAAGCACACTTAATCGCCAGTTCATCGGTCGCCACCCAGGGATTTGCGAAGACATTTATTCTGCCTTCACAACTTTATTTCCTCAGAGCAGCCGCCGACGCAACAAGCCTGGCCAGGAAATGGACTGAGGGGAAATTTAAACGAGGAAAAAGTGGCAATATTTCAAATGTGACTCCCATATAAAAAGCAAAAACAAGGCACTTTGGGTTCTGTTTTTGAATGTTAACTGACTGCAAGATAAATGTAGACCGAGAAGCCACACTGCAAAGGCAAACATTCAGCAAGTTCAAATTCTCAGGCACTTTCACACCTTCTTAAGATTTAACTTTTTTACTTTTTCTGTTTGTTCCCAAGCTACATTTTACATCTCCAACATTCTGGTGCTTAAAACTAAACAACCAATCTTTTGTTCAACACATTGTCATGAACAGAGCTGTATTTTGTGTACAGGCCACATTTACCAATACAGTAAATAAATCAAGAAATGGAAATGTTGTTAGTTATGACTTAGGGAGTTATTTTCCTCTTTATTTGGAGACACTTTTTAGAGACCCTTCTTTCCAAATTTCTCATCCTAAAGGTGCAGTGCTGGGGTTTGGAAGCGGGAAATGGAAAATGGAAATGGGACATCTTAGTATAATGGGAAATCAATAATGTACTAAGTGTGCACGTAGCATTGAAACAAGAAAACCTGTTGCATCTGTGTTTATTCATGCCAAATAACCATGTGCTTTTCAGTTTCCTTTTCATTTTGACTTCAAACAACAGTCTTAAGTGAAGCCCCTGCTGGTAGTGATTCCAAAATAGTGACAAGTAGCTCCACACTAATAACTTTCACTTTCTCATCAACAAACAATACTAGCTGTATGGACAACACACTTGCCAGAACACCCAAATACAAATCACAAAGCATGCAAAGAAAAACCTGACTCTCAGATAACCACAACTTTTGCCACAAATTCTTTCTCTTACTGCATTGCGTCATATCCCAAATTGTCCTTAAACAACTGTTTTTTTTTAAATATTGTTAGTGTCTCGGATTTGACTGATATGTTGTATTATCTTGACTCAAACTAATCCAAAAACCTAAGTAGTTTTGCATCTCTTTCAATGAAAAGGATGCTTTGGAAAATGCTCTTTACAAAAGAAAAATGACAGTGCTCTTAGAACTGGTTATAAGAACACTTCTGAAAGGTCTTGGTCTCCTTTTATCTTTTTAAGATTTTTTTTTTTATATAGTCTATAAAAACTTGACTTCAATGTATCATGTACAGTATTCATGAGCCTGGACTATGGATTTTGTATGTGTTCCCTCCAATGGTTTTAAAATTAGTCTTATCCTGCCATGGTCTTGGTTGCAATCCCTAAAGGTCTTGGTCTTGTCATGCCTTGACATTTTTTTGGTCTTGGTCATTACCTGGTCTTGGTTAGTGTAAGATTTAAAATACCAAAATGGATACTGTCAGTCTTGTGGTGTTTTAAGGCAGTTTCTAACCAAATGGTACATTACTACCACATTGTAATATTGTATTGTAATGTGATGAAACTAAAAGGCACTGGCCCAAAATGAACAATGTAAAACAATGTTGCCTATAACCTGTATAAAAACATCCTAAATTAAATTTACCTCACTCACAATCAGGAATAAAAAAGGCAGCCTGCTGGGCATTCTTCTGCCCAATAATGATTCCAGAGCTTTGGAGTAGACTTGAACTCTGCACGTGTCACTGCCCTCCTTCCACTCGAGCTGCTTTTCCCTCCGACAATCCACCTACCATTTTAGCATATGCTCTTGTTGAAAGAATAGAGCCCATTAGCACAAACGTCAACATTTCTGTATAAAATAAACAGGGAAATATAGTCGGAGTACTGGCGTGTGTCTTTGCACATCCAAATATGAAGAAGCCCAATGGAGCATTCAGTCTTTTGGCGGCCCTATTTGTTGTCACGTTGATCCTATAATGCGTCCTGTTTATCATGTTTAATGTAGCTGATACCGGAGACGTCAGAGAAAATGGACCATGTCTTTATTGTGCCACCGGGTGAGTACCGAGAGATATGTTAGCCTCATAACACACTCACGGAAAAGAAAAACACCTTTTTATACCTACTTAATGTCAGCTACAGTAAATACATGAATGTTGTATTCAGGCACACATGCAGTAAATCTCACTCTGAGATTACTGGTGTAACAATAAAAGCACTTGAAACACTTGATTTATGTTGAAATATAAAGATAGAAATAAGCAGCTGTGTTCTCTTCTATAAATGGTGTTTTGTTCGCAGGCAGGCTTAAAATACCAGAGTTTTAAAAGGGTATTGTTTTGCAGTACAGCTACTATTTGTTCAGCTTTATATGGATCACAATAAAGCACGTTCACACGAAACACATAAGCCTCCGGGCAACATGGGGTCAACAGTGTAAACAAATTACCAATAATTCACCCACACTGTATTGTATTTTTAGTTTCGTTTTGTTGCAAGCATTTACATTTATAGCTTCAAGACAAAATGCAGTGTGCAAATGGCTGCCTCATCAGCTAGTTAACATAGAAACAATGGGCCTCATTCAGAAAACTTGTCACAAATACAATTTTTAATTTATCAATTTTCATTTTTGTTTGTGTAATATTTGAAAGGGTTTTTTGGTGTTTTAGTTGTTTGGAGCTGTCTGGTTTAAAGGGGCTACAGTAGTGCTACATTTCCTAGTTCCTGCAGTGCGTTTGACCTGGATTTATATGACTTGTTGGTCGTTTGGATATGGACCTTCAGTAAGCTCCTGCCTCACAAAACCCATTCCAAAAAAGTTGGGACACTGTACAAATTGTAAATAAAAACACAATGTAATGATGTGGGTGTTTCTAATTTCAATATTTTATTCAGATTACAACATAGATTACATATCAAATGTTGAAAGTGAGAAAATGTATCATTTTAAGGGAAAAATAAGTTTAATAAAATAAGATTTTAAATTTCATCAACACATCTGAAAGAAGTTGGGAAAAGGCCATGTTTACTACTGTGTGTCATTCCCTCATCTTTTTAGAACAGTCTGTAAACGTCTGGGGACAACGTCTGGAGACAAGTTGCTCAAGTTTAGGAAAAGATTCTTGTTTAATACAGACTTCTAGTTGCTCAACTGTCTTAGGTCTTCTTTGTCACATCTTCCTCTTTATTCATTCATTTTCATTCATTTTCTACCGCTTTGTCCCGTTAGGGGTCGCGGGTGACTGGAGCCTATCCCAGCAGCTTTGGGCCTGAGGCGGGGTACACCCTGGACAGTGGCCAGTTAGTCGCAGGGCTGACATTTAGAGACAGACAATGACAAACAATCATTCACTCTCACATTCATTCACTAGGGACACTTTAGAGTTGCCGATTAACCTGTACATGCATGTCTTTGGACGGTGGGAGGAAGCCGAGTACCCGGAGAGAACCCACAGTAACACGTGGAGGACATGCAGACTCCTCACAGAAAGATGATGTGCCAAAAGATTTCTATGGGTGAAAGATCTGGCCAAATTGAGAACCGGATTCTTCTTCTACGCAGCCATGATGTTGTTATCGATGAAGGATGTGGTCTGACATTGTCATGTTGGAAAATCAAGGTCTTCTCTGAAAGAGACGACGTCTGGATGGAAGCATATGTTGTTCTAGAACTTGGATTTACCTTTCAGCATTGATCATACCTTTCCAGATGTGTAAGCTGCCCATGCCACACACACTAATGCCCCCATCCCATCAGAGATGCAGGCTTCTGAACTGAGCGCTGATGAAAACTTGGGATGTCCTTGTCCTCCAGATGACATGGCTTCCCAGTTTTCCAAAAAGAACTTCAAATTTTGATTTGACTGAACACAGAATAGTTTTCCACTTTGCCACAGTCCATTTGAAATGAGCCTTGGCTCCAGAGAAAATGCCTGTGCTTCTGAATCATGGATATGGCTTCTTTTTTGACCTGTAGAGTTTGAGTTGGCAACAGTGGATGGCCCGGTGGATTGTGTTTTCTGAAAGTATTCCTGATCCCATGTTGTGATTTCCATTACAGTAGCATTCCTGTGTGTGATGCAGTGCCGTCTCAGAGCCCGAAGATCACAGGCATCCAGTCTGGTTTTCCGGCCTTGACCCTTACGCACAGAGATTGTTCCAGATTCTCAGCAGAAATGCACAGTACTTACGGTATGTATGTTGTTTTAATTACAATGTCTCAAGGTTTAGGCTATACAGGACACCGGGAAACCCTCTCTGAACGCTCGGTTTTAGTCGCTGGCCTTTTAACTGAGCAGTGCAACTTCGGGATAGTAAACATTCTTGTTAAAATGAAGGTTGCCTCATTAATTCAGCTGTGGATTACACGTTTGAGTCTGACCTGAAAGTGAATAAAGTCTGTGGTAAGTTATCAATGAGCAAACTCGGGCCATTCTCCTGTTCTAAAGAAATCCAAAGCAAACCCATTGCCCCTCAAGGCCACAACCTGCTCAAGCCCTAGGTGCAGCTACATCACAAATTTAAATATCCTGTCGTCTTTCAATTCTCCATTTTTATTGATTTTTTAATGTTTATTGAAATACATTATTACAGTAAGCTTTAAAGAAAGTAACACCGGAGCAGCATGCCTCCTGTCTGCAAGTAACTTATTCCACTGGCGTAACTAAAGTATTTTAAGATCAAACACCACCACATAATTTGCCTTTTTCTCACCAGAATAAAAAAATTGAAAGAGGCTAATTTTATATGCGGCGTGTATTATTAGCACTGCTTTTCTAACTGGATGTTTCCATAAATCAATTTAAGCTGTTCTTGTTTTACAGATGCAGATTACATTACACATATAAACAATTTGATTGCATTGAAAATTTGCAGTGTAATAAAATACGTACATGATGTCGGGCTTAATGAGGATAATTCTTTATATAAAGCAAGACTTGGGAAGATTGTCCCCCGAAGCCCTCAGTATCACCTTTTAGTAACACTAATCACTCTACTTGCATCAAATATGTCTCAGTATTGATTTTTACTGCACAGGTCATGCCATTATTAAGGTTCCAGATTCAAGACAAACCAAATGTTAGTGAAGACAAACACCATTTTGGACTGTGCTGTCTGAGCTGTTTACTCATAGTCGCGGGCTGATGCAGTGGCTCACATGCCGAGATAAAAGCGCCGTATATCACACACACACAATCGTCTCTGTTGGGGCCAAAGTGTAGCTCAATCACTATGGCGCGGCGGAGCCCAAGTTTAATGGTTTATGTTCTTGACAGGGTGGGCCCGGCTCTGGCTCAGGAAAAGGGAACTGGAGAGCGGAGCCATGCAAGCTTTGATGCGGCATTCGTCATCATTAATAAGACAACAGAGGACGGATGAAAGCACGCAGCGAATGGAGGGCCCCGGTGACACCCGCTTTCCTTTGCTTCACTTCCGAGGAATCGCACTTATTGTCTCCGAAGCAAAGATAGAGTGACGTTTGAGGTGTCTTTTTTAAACCCACATTGCACAAAAGTATAGATTTTCACACTATTGTTGACTCACCAGGGGTGCGACTATTCACAGAGTGAAAATGCACCGGGGCCCAAAGAGACTCAGACATGCATACACCCTGTGATTAATAATGAACTAGCACCAGACATGAATAAAACAAGGCTCTGGCTAAAAGTGCACAGCTATTTATAAAAATACCCATTTGTTTATCTGCTTTAGGAGCCTCTCGTACAATCATAGATAAAATTTGTAAATATTGTAAACCGTTTTTGAGCTGTAAACAGAGATTTTTGGAAGATACAGGTCTGAAGGGCATCCACAGAGAGCCTTTGCAAGATGCAGGTACAGATTAATACTTGGTCGATGAATGAATGAACCAACTGTCAGCAACCATTGTTTGCATTAGTAACGTAATAACATGCATAAAATGAGCATGCATAAAACCATTGTTAACATAAATAGTAATTGTGGCTTTTTATCATAATGTAACACATCAAATGTACACACACTTTATTCTTTGCACTACAGCCCATTGTAATTACCTCACACCACTGCTACCTACTCACCCAAGATTGTCAATTATTACGCCTTTTTATGTCACAACAAAAAAAATGAATAGGCCCATGAAAGCAGTCGCACAAGGTCTATAAGGTCTTTCATGTGTGCTATTGATACTCGCGCTCGAGTTCTTCTGAAGCACTGTGAAATCAGAGCGACATAATGATATAACATGCAGATTTTCTAATTAAATTTGTGGGAGCTCTTAGTGGAAGGATATGCTGACCACAGGCAGGTTTCTGTTCCATTTGATTAACATTTTAATGGGGAGCAAACAGAGCCCTTCAGCATGGCCCGGCTAATTGGAGGCGACGCCTGGAGGACCGGACCACCCCAACAACCCTCCCGTCCCTAGACTCCTGTGCTCTTCTGCTGTGGCTCCAATCCATGACTCAACCGAGCAGCGATGTCAATTTCCATTAGCCCTCAGGTGTCACGCTAGGCTGCGCTGCACGCCTGGCCGAGCCCCACTACATTTGGGGCCTCTTAACCCTAATTGACAGTCATTGGTCTAATTTTTCAGCATGCTGTAGCTTCCGCCGTGTTGTCAGGGATGGAGCTGCAGTGGCGGGCGAATCAGAAATAATGATGCTTCATATAGGTGCGTGTTGTTGACTTATTGACACAGTGCTCCTATATCCTTTGTGAAAGCATGACGCTGCTTCAAAACCTTTCACCTGTTCTGATTTTTCAATACAGTACAATACAATAATTGCCATTGCTTAAGTCAAAGATAGATTCCTCATTTGAAGAGAAACATCAGTGGCCTTTGGCTTTGAATTCTTTGAGGGCTTTCAATTAAGTAATAAGTATTCTTTTGTCAGAAATAGTCTGAAGGACATTTCTTGTGAATAGAATGTGGGTCTGATGATCCAACATAGTGCTATATAAAAACAGGATCACTATCTCAGTTCTGAAGTGTTATGAACTGGTGCTCCAGGGAAGACCTAGGACTATGAGGGACTATGCCTGGCCTGGGAACACCTTTGTATTGCCCTGGAAGAGCTGAAAGAAGTGTATGGGGAGTAGGATGTCTGCTCAGACTGATGCCCACATGACCATGCCCTGGATAAGTGAAGAAAAATGATGGATGGTACTGAGATAAATGTATTTTCCAATATTCGGATGGTACTGAAGTATTTAATTTTTCAAAAGAAAGCATGTACAAATTGGCAATGTAACAAAAGCAAATGACTGTTAATGGTTGATCCCTGCCTTTTAAACTTATAAAAGCTTGAAAGTCTAATAGGTTCACATGTAGAAACATTTAAAATGAAGCCATCTTTCTTTTCAGTTGATGCAGTAATATCATACAATATGTATTTCAACAAAATGAGGGGCTGAGAAGCAAAGGGCATAGATGACATTTTGGGTGAAACTGAGCTCAATTCAAGCTCTCTCTTAATCTTTTTTAATTTATTTTTTATTTTTTTTGCAAAATTGTAATAATATTGTGAATCAGTTTGGAGTTTTTGATCAAAGCCCACTTATTTATATAATTGTTATACAACTTATCCTGGGATTGGGATAATATATCATAACTAACAAGGCAAGTGTGACTTTTTTTTACACATACAAAGAAGTAAAGATCTATTGTTTTTTAACTTGGTCACCACCGGGATTACCTGCAGACCACAAAATGTAGTGGATTGATACTGCCATAATATTACAAATATGTACATTATGAGGGTTTAAACAGATACCCAGGATATGTATATATGAGCAAAAGTGCCAGTCAAGCAATGGAAACACTGAGAGTCGAGGACTGAAGCAAACAGACACCTGTTACTCACATGCCCTTTAATATATGTATATACATTTATATACAGTATTTATGTATTTTAACATGCTATATGTGCAAATGTGTGCATTTACTTTAAATCTGCTTTGGCCATTTAGCATACGGACTATATTTGTACTACTGGTAATACTGCAAGCTTTACATCAAATTGTGTGCTATACTGTTCAAAACAACTGCAGATTATGTGCCCTCTCTATTGACCTTCTTATATTTTGACTTAGTTTGCAGCTGTATGTTTTATAAAATGCTGAGCCAACATTTTGTTCTGGGTACACACATGTGCATGTGATGTACTGTTTAAGATAAGCATCTCTAAAGTGGAGGTCAAAAGTGCAAAACTGCATCAATTCAATTAAAGCAAGCAGAAAAGCATTGTTACTAGTTAATGTATTTACCTCTAGCTAATGTCAGGCAGTTAGGATGTATGGGAGCTAAGAGTAGTAATAGATACACGAATGACAACATATTACTATTCTGGATGTGTTGACATAAAACAGTGCTTCTCTGTTGTGGTACAGGAAAATGCACAGTGTTTATCTGTCATTTCGCAGCATCAGCTCTCTGCTTGTTTTTATTGTTTTTATTCATGCCTTGCTCTGCTTCACATTCTGCACCATTACATAGGCAATTTGTCACTGGCCATTTTTAGGGACAATAATAAAGAATCCAATCGATCATGCAACTCATGAGGGGCTCCGGCGTTCCACCGAGGCGCTTGGAGACATCTTTCTCTTCGCGCCATAACAATAATACAAAATGACTCCAGTAGAGCACGCACTACACAAAACACTGAGTGCAGGTGCGTAATCATATCTTATGGCAGTTGCTGAAACTCCAGGGCACAAAATCCAATAAAATAAGCAATGAAGTGTTTGACGGCAACTCGTTCTTGGAGGTAGATTGTAGGGAGAGCTGCGAGTAGGTGTCTGAACAGGGGTAAAATTTCTAAATAGTACAAGGATAAAAAAAAAAAATATGACAAAGAGCTTGTAGTGCATGCCAAGAGTGTGTAACAAACAATTACGCCGGCAAGGTGCTTGTGCGTGGAATGATCACAGTAATCAGAAGATGATTACAGTGGAGAATGGTGCAATTGTCCTGGTTGAAAATAACACATTTTGGCACAAATGTGTTTTATCACCACTACTAAGCCTACATTGATCCATTACTCCACCGTCCTCGGCAGCACTGAGGAATATGGGGCGACGTGCTCCTGTTTGACGTGACGCCATGATTGATTCCTTCCTCCGTCGCGTCTGACACCTGAGCGCCGAGTGCCTGGCCATCTGTGATTAGAGCTATCAGCCGCAGAAAACACAAGACGCTGGGAGAGGATCGATTCCTTTTATCAGGGAGGTGCAAAGAATTCTGCTAGGGAATCTGTTGCAGTCAATCCTCTCCATACTGAAATAAGTTTACGGCAATGTCCAAAATGATACCAATCTGCGCAGTTGTCTAGGAAAACTGTCAGAATAATGTTTCACCTCAGACTGCGGTCACTTATCCTGGTTTGACCAACAGTGTCCAGCCATTTTTAATTCTTTCAGTACTCTTTTATGAGTACTATGTTGACAATTTTGTTGTGGTGTCCAAATGTCTATTGGACTCAATTGTAGTGCCTTCAAAGTTTCCTAATACACAACATGTCTTTAAAACTGAGTCCACACATTGACCTTCTGCAGCTATAACTTGTAAATTGTTATTAAGTCATAATAACATTTGACTTTGCAAAGTTAAATGTGTATGGCTGACCAGACGTGGACAATGCTAAAGATATTGTCAAACAGATGTCTAGATCCCTACCTTTGAAACTACATTTGTGTATTACTATTATATAATCGTTGGCAGGCTTGGCTAGGGTTGTCCCATCCAATGCCCAAACATGCATGCGTTTAGTTTAGTTTAGTTTAGTTAGTTTAGTTTAGCTTATTTATTTTTTGACAGGGACTATGTGCAAACACATTAATCTAACAAAAGAAAAGATGCTTTACACCCGATTTAGCCAAAGCTAATTTCCATCTGCAGTCCCTGGACAGATGAAACATTAAGATACAATAAAAAGCATGCAACACTGTTTGCATAAAAGGGCATCTTAAGGCACAATCAGTAACTTTAAAAAAACTTAATAGTCATCAAAATAGAAAAAAATATATAAATTTGTTATTACAGACAACTGTCAGAAATAAATGCTATCATTCCACATATTCAGTGAATGCCATGGGAATCTTAGAGGCTAATAGCTCTATGCTGAGGTGTCAGTTGAGTCTGAAGCACAGGCCGTGATTTAGTCTGAAATGTCCTGCCTCGTGGCTACATCTGAAGGTTGCACATTCTCTTTGTGTAATCTTGCAAAGCTTGGGTCAAAATGTTGCTGAACTGGTCTATTTGACTTTGGACAGTAAATGTTAAGGCAAGTGCAAAAAACACTTTAAATAAAAGCTAATCAATAATGTGTGTATCGATGGTTAAATGTTTAATATGAGTTATGTGTAAGTTTAATGGTGAAGTGTGCCTTGATGAATTCTGGGACTGTGGGGGATTTATACAAAGAGTCTTGGGTTATTTTCCTTCCAACAAAATAACCTTGATAAAAGCCAAACTCCATCACTGCTATTTAATTTGTCTGAGAAGAAGATTTCTTTCTTTACAAACTTCCTTAATGGTTCCAGCGTTCTAATTACCTTTTGTTAACATAATGACGCAAAGCAAATCGATTTGACATTCAGCCTGAAAAGAAGTAAATGGAGTATCGCTGGAGCCAAATCAGATGAAGCATGGCCTGTGCACCATGTGCGAGATTCCCTGTAGACAGCCCTCGGTTGTGATGGGACAGCCTCAGAACGAGCACATAAAGACAAACCCGCTAGTCTTTAATAAGGAGAGAGGGGTACGTGTCAGTCAATAATGAGTCGACTCAGTGTCTTTTAACAGCCTCGAGCTTCAGCATACTCCAAGATCACACTGGCTAAATTAAGACAAGACCTGTTCCCTGACACTTAATAAGGCCTGCAGAATACTGACTGCTGTGTGGCCTTCAAACAATATCTATCAATCCATGGATCAGAGCTGGTTCATATGAGTGTTCAAACAACTCCCATAGACTGCTTTAGGAATATAGACGTTATCAAGTTATTATGGGAATTCAAATTGTTTCTAACATCAATCAGTGGTGAACCATGGCTAGTCATTGGTTCAATCCCTGCTCAAAGTTACACCGGGCTAGACACTGGATGATTGTTTGCAGGTAATGCTGCCATTTACCATTTTTAATGAAGTTATACCAGTTTTTGTGGTATCAGAATCAGAGCAGAGCATCATCTGCTTCTAAAGAACTGAAGTATTTCCCAACAGTGCTACAGCTACACAAAATATTTATCTGCAGTAAACAAAAGTATTTGTAAGGCAAAAAAAGGTATACAGGTATCTTTATTTGTACAACTCAAATTACAAAATAATATCTATGGACCAGCATAGGCCAGACTGCCAGAGCTAAAGATAGTAATTTAGTATAATATGTTAAACAGGCCTCTGTATGCGTCAACTCAGTCTCCCTTTTTAATGCTTATTTAGTGACACATGTATTATTATTATTATTATATTGTATTGTACGGTCTTGTATTGTCTAAGCTAGATATTTGAAAGACACTGTGCCTTTGTAAAGAGACGTAGAGAGAGGTGTTTAGCCAATATTTATCACCAGGAACAATAAAAACAGAGCTTGTTTAGTAAATATATCCCAACACTATAAGTATTCCTTTACCAAAATCCATTCAAATAGATTTAGATATATAAACAGTTTTATGAACAAATGATCACACAGAGATGAAAGAAGTGATGGCTGTAGCATGGACTTTCTAAAAGATTCATTTTAGAAAAAGCAGCCTTAAGAATGAAAATTCTGGGCTAAAAGCCTGGCTATCAGTACAAGCATCCCGCTGAGCAGGGTCTTATGTTCCAAAACTCAAGGGCCTGGAACACGCTGCTGCCAGACGTTTGCTTCCTCATGCTCCAGTCCAAACACACATCCAACACTGGTATGAGCCAACGATGAGCTATTTACAAATGACCGACCAAGTCGTACGTTGTATTAACTAACACTGACAGTCCCAACTTTTCAAGATGGATGGTGGCGTTGGATTATTCATACAAAGCTCAATATGTGTAAAAGCAATGGGTAAACACACACCTGCTGAGAGTGCACACCATTTACTCTGCTCTGGTGCAGGTAATGGGATTTAAACAAGCACATGTGGCACAGTGTCGGTGCGTTCTTGAAAGCATTAACCCTTCGAGAGCAAGGTAACTGTTTGAATTGGTGTAAAACATGTTTTGTGATGGAGGTCAGCATGCAGTCATATGATACACAATGCCATCTACAGTAAATAATTATTTTATAGACAGTATATCTGGGGGTGAACTGGAGTTGGTAACTGAGTTAAAGTACTTTGGGGTTTTGCTGGATTTAAAACCTCACTTTCAAAAACACATTAAAAAGGTAACCAATAGAATAAAATTTCAAACAAATCAGGCCATTTATAACAATCGAGGCTGCTAAATCTTAGCTCAATTGTATATTTTTTTATCACATTGAATACAGCTTCACAGTCTGGCGGTTTGCTGGTGTCACTGCACTAAAACCCACTGAACAGTGCTACAAAAAGGCAGGTAGGGTATTTGAATGGAAACCACAGTTGTTTTACCTTTGTTCACTTTAAGAGAAGTATAACAGTCAGTAGATCAATGAATGGAATGGCCCCACGGCCCCTGGGAGATTTCATCAAAAAGAGAAACAGATGAGACTGGTACTAGGTCAAGCACCAGGGGGTGAAGTCTATGTTTGCACAAAACGTCCTACATATTAAAGGATGCACAAGATGGACAATAGGTTAGATCTTTGTATAGGCACTTTGAAAGAGATATATTTATAACAAGCACTTTATGATACAGATGCATAGGCACTTTACAATAGGCACTTTAAAACAGCTATACTTATAAGAAGCACTTTATGATATTAATGCACAGGCACTTTAAAATTGGTAGATTCTTATCTGTACTGTACTGTAAGGTAGGTAGGTTTGTTCTATGATGACTGTTCTATGTATAGTATTGTATTGTGGCACTGTACTTTCTATAAGTCTGTATTGGCATTATTAAATATATTTTTTTCAATATCAGAGACTGCGGATAGAATGGCGTATTTACGACAACATTGTCTGATACAGCATTGTACGATCATTAATATTCACTGTCCCATCCAAATAAATGAATAAATGAAAATGAAATGAAAAAGGGATTTCAGTCGTATGAATATTGCTACTAGCTTAAAGGAAAATCTTTGAATGTGTCAATTCAAAAGCATGGCATAAAGGGATGACTGTCAATCCCAAAAGGCAGTCGGAGTAGTAAAATGTTAATGCAGAATGAGAGTCTGAGTACAAGGCTGTGAGAAATGCCTAAGAAAATGAACTTTATGTTTGACAATTTCCGATGGAAGAAAGAAATCTATTTGAGTCCACACCGAGTTCCCAACAGTCCAACACAACCCAGAGCTTTTAACAAGCGGTCAGCATTTACACTTTATAAACGACGACGGTGATGAGAACAAAAATTATTGATGTATTCTAAATATTTGATGAAGTATCTGAGCCAAGCTGTAGCCTCATAGTTTCCTCTGTCAGTTCAAGTCTTTTGGATTATATGTGGCTCTTAGAAACCCCACACTTAAAACACTGTTTATATATATATATATATTTTTGTTTTTTTTTATTGAGCCTGAGTTAGCATGCTACATTAATTTTACATGGCCAGTATAATTATCAGAAACTATTATCCTTTCTGTTCCCTTTGGCATTCGTTTTTCTTTGACAATCACCACAGTGATTACTACATAGGTGTACACAAGCAGCCAATTATAGTAAAGTAATTATATATCATTAAAGCTTGCCATTATTATATTTCAATCCTGCCTGATTAGCATTTTGGATCCTATTGTTTTATGATTTGCACATTAAGTATTTCATGCTTTTTCAAGCAGCGTGAGAAGTGCAGATTGTTCGCTGCACCACTTTGTAATACATCTGTCACAGAACTTGCAGCGTGTTGGTGCAAAAAAAGAAATAAGAAAAAAAAAAGGAAAAAAACGAAGAAGAAGCAACGAGCGGCGCTAGGTTGCGTCATGCATGCTTTTACAAACAGCCCGGAGGAGTAGACGCCAGCAAGTGAACAAAATGCAATATGACACACAGAGGTAGGTTGAAGCACATCCACACAGAGAATCGAGTCATTTCTTCAATGCTAAATCTAAAATGACCACCAGAACAAGTTATGGGTCAAAATGAACGGAGGTCTGAGTGACGTCTGTAAGATCAGTGGCACAAACAGTGCATTGAAAGTTCAACAAATGAAACGTAAAGTGCAAATTAAGAGAAGTGTGTTAGCGCTCACTTTGGCACGGATAACAATTTGTTATCAAACTGCCATCTGGAGTGGGTTTCCTGCCAACTTTTCTTTTTACCACATCTGTTTGATTGTTGTTTCCAAAGCTTTTTTATAAAACAGCATTATCACACCCAATGTGCTAAAATAAACAGCGCTAAACCAAAGTTCTCTGTCTTTTTTGACAGATTTGCTCGTCACATGATTCGATTTAATGCTGGGCAGATAGGGTTTCACAGTTAACATGAAAATAAATAAATACAATTTTTGGTAATAAAAATCCTATGTCCATATTGCACGCCCTGGAATAGTAATGATATTTTCTGTTTTCTCTTTTGTTGTCACATAATGTTGAGTAGTTGAAGGATTGTAGTTTGAGTGTCAAATGCTTTTATTCTGTTAAAATGCATGTTTACTAGCTATTAATTAATTTATTTGAAAAGATGTAGATCACAATTAGGCACCACATTCTCTACAAGAATTGGTAAGGGAATGTAATGCAACTATTGTCCAGCACTAAATGGATCTGTAACTGCACATGGTTATCGTTATTCCATGTGAAAGAGAACGGCCAGCACAGGGCACAACAGTCTGTTGGCAAATAAGTCAAGCCGTTCAGAAAAAATCCTGCAGATCATCCACTGCTACTCCAATATCAAAAGTTATATACCCACATGGCTTTTATACCTGCACTGTTTGCTCCAAACTTTCAGTCTTTCTCATTTGGACCAAACAGCTGCTCTTTGGTCCAACAGAAAGACGTCTGGGCAATTAAACACACGATGATGAGCAAATGGAGGAAAGAAAAACTGAAAACGAATATCACTCAGGTTCAAAAACGAATGTGTGTAATGATTTTTGAGCTCTCAGTGCGGTCTTTCAGGTGTGAAAATAAATGCATTTTCAAACCCAAAACAGCTTGGGCAGACAACAGGCTCCAGTCCCCACAACCAAACAAAGGATAAGCAGGAGAAGCTGAACAAAAGAAAGAATAATATTGGACCTGAAATTGGAAAGGACATATCAAATCTGGCCTCATATGATTCTTCCCAGGGCTGCACTTAAGACAACTCGAACAAAGCCAAACCTTTTACCTTTTTCCCACATTTGACAACAGCCAGCAAAAACTTCCTTTAAAACCAGCCCCATACATTTCATAATCTAGACTTCAGTGTGGATCAAAGTTTGGCTGGAGAGGGGTGTGAAAGCATTTGGAAAAAGTAAAAAAAATTGGCCTTTCTACTGGTGCCAGCTATAATTAACTCTGTCCTGTCGCCTGCAAACAGAAATAGCAGTAGGTGTGTGATTGGCTATCAGTTATTTACAGGGAGCATGCCTCTAGCCCAATTTATTCTTCTCTCACCTATCTCCTCAGCCTCCCACTGATCTCACAGAGCGCTGCGAGGAGGTGTGGGAGAAAGACACTAGTCGTCCACATTGGTCCTCATCCAATCTACACTCTGCTCTGCTGTTGATGCGGGCCGATTCTGTGGATCTGAGAAAATCCCTCTTGTATCGACAACCACACATTCTGGAAAGAAGGCGCATTAATAATGCATATAAGAGGAATTATATTTGAGCCGAGCAAGACTTCTTTGAGTTTTACTTAGACGACTTGACCACATTAGAATTTGACTTTTCATGAGTAGTGCTGTCGTATTATATATAAAAAGGTTTTGCATAAAAGTAAAAAAAAAGGCAACTGAACATAGTAAAAAGGTGGCATTAATTAGTAACCAATCAGTCAAAGTGCATGTTAAATGTATGGCTTAGTGATTTGCTCAATTGGAACTTGGCTTGGAGCAGTTTAGGATGGATTTTTGTGAGTTTGTAAACTCACAAATCTTATGAGAATCTTTGTTGGCAAATGACTTTACACTTTTCTGCATGTATAGGCTTAAGTAAAGTTCGAAACCATTATACATTTTTTTTCTTTTTTATAAACCTGTAATACTGTAATTTTGTTTCAGAAACAACCATACCATGGTGGCGTTCCATCAAATAACTAAGTTGTTGTTGAGATATAAAGCACAAGAAATGATTTGGTAAGCTTTAAGAGGCCATTAATTAAAAGTCGCACTTCTTTTCTACAAAGTGTCTTATTAAAAGTCTTTCCCAAGAGTTTCTAAATGCGAAGTTTAGCAGAGGAGAGCTTTAACTTGTGAGACTAATTCTGCTGTGCTCTGAAATGAGCTTTGGATGAACTTTGGAAGGGCTGGGACTTTTGCACAGACACTTATTGTTCAGTCATTCTGTGCTATAAAGGGATTCCACTGTGGACATGGCATAATTACAAGTAAGTGTGGCATTAGGCTTTTGTCTGGAGATCTATGCTGATAGGAGAAGTTAACTTTAATTAAACTTGATTGTGTGATTAATGTGATGGTTGGTGCAGTTTGGATATTTAAATTTGAGAAGCTAGGGCTGACACATAGAGCTACTCACAACTTGTCTGCACTGTGCACAGACAGTGTGCAATGGACCCATATAAACTGACAATAGACCTGGTATAATAATTACCAACCATATGGTGTGGCCGCAATTAATGTTGTAACGAAGATCACACAAACCAAGTCATGACACTTTTGGGGAACACGACCAAGTCAAAACCAGGAATACTGTGAAATACGTTGTAGAAGGATATCGGAAAACAATGAAAAAAATACAATCAAATTAAGAAAAAACTAAACACAAAAGATATATGTTTTCAACCAGTAACAATAAAGATCTGGAGAAATAACACAGCTGTGGTCTGGGATGACCTTACACTTCTATGTCCCAGTGAAATATGTTCAAATTTAAGCAAGATTTTAAGGTCCCAATCCTCTCTAAAATCTTGGAGAAAATTGTTTAGTTCAAAACTATTCGACTTCCTCACGGTCTTCCAGGTCAGGTCATCAGTTAGTCATCCCAAAGACCACACTTTTTCAGTTGCACATCAGACAGGCCGACTCACTTCCTGTCCCAAAACACATCCTGTCTCTATCACTCAGTTTGAGAAATAGATTTTTTATTATTGTTTTACCCTTGTTATATGTCTTTTGTTTATTTTCTTCTGCTGTTGGTGTAAACCACTTTAGACAACTTAAAGTGCTACATACATAAAATCATATTAGATAATAGTGAGTTTGAATCTGACTTAACCAAAATCTTTACAGTTATAGCTAGTGATGCTAATGATAACGATAAAACTTTATAAAGCAGTAGTAAACTTTATGCAGACATGGACAAACACCTTAACCACACTATTTAATTTTTTAAGTTTTGAAGGCATCTTTACAATGTTTTTCTTTAATATTTCACCTTTCATACAGCATGACATTTTATCCCGTTTCAGTCCAAATGTACTTCCATTTTGTCTATTGTTGTATGTGTAAAAAAAATAATATGTGGGTGTGAAATGTGAACATGTTAATATCAAAAGCATTAACATTTATTGTGTGTTTTGTACAATGGCAATGACAAACCTCATATTCAGTTATGTAATGGTGATAATTGATTGGCCAGAAAGGTTCAGAGAAAAGTAATCTCTGAATGTACCTTCAGAAAAGTACATTTAGAGAGAATTGTCAAATAAAAGACAATGATAACAGAATAATTACTGTAACAAGATGCTAATATTTTATGATATTTTGAACTTAATTAATAACAGCTTCATCAATGGTAGTGTGTAATCGGTGTCCTCCTTGAGCACTTGTTTTTAGTAACAGGCCTGACAGACAACTGCACACTAGGGACTCCCACTCAGCACTGACAAAAACCCAAGTCACTGTTCACAACTGACAAGGCCATGGACTAATTAGCACCAAGATGTGTGGACAACTTAAGGCAAAGGGGTGAGCAGTATCGGTGCACTAAACACTCCGACAATAACTTCGGCCTGTCGTTTGCTTTTAGAAGTATGGGCTCTTTAGCCTCGCATTTGGGGCCACAAACACATCAGCACCTGGCCAGCTAATCGTTAAGCCATCGCTATTTATTAGCCCAAGCCATCAGCAGAAAAAAAGAAAAAAACTATGAGCATTCCAGACCATAAGGTAATAAAAAGCTTAGCAATCGCCCCTTTAATTTGATTCTGCTTGTGCAAAACTCGCCAGCAGCACTGCGCCTATTTCCCCCACTGCTCCCATTTACCTTAGCTTCATGGACACTGCCTGTGATAATTCTCCCGTCATGCCAGCCATTGTTAAAAGCCAAGCGTACTATAGTTCGAGTGAAGAGACGCGGGGCCGTGATGGGAGTGGGGGGGACACAAAGAGACAGACAGAGAGAGATAAGGCATTGTTAAACAAAACAGCCTCCAGAGTCCATTAACAAATCGAAACAGAGCCATTGAAGAAACTCAGTGCGTGGCCCCTCAGCGTTTCATCCACTACATTTACTCCCTGAGTTCACACAAAGTCTAGCAGGGTGATCTCAGAATTTAACATTAGCTATGTCCAAGTTTTTTCATGGAACTTTTCGCTTTTCTCTACTCCTAAGAGGGTTCATTCAGTCTGACTCAGAAACTTTACAGAACTTCTCATATACAGATAAGTGTTATGAGGATTGTATTTTAGCAATGGAGGTGTGGGATTTTTTTCAGTTTAAAGATGCATTGTGAGGCAGACATCAAAGCCATAAATAATAGAGAACCGTCTCTCCTCCTCCATGAGTCCCCCAGTGGAAAGGGCAAGATGCAAGGTGGAGCTAACAGCCAACAGATGAGGTTAACATTACATTGGCTCCTCATTTGCACAAAGTTGAGCTCCGCTGAAATCTATGCTCCAGTGTTGCCAACTTAGCGACTTTGGCACTATATTTAGCGACCATTGAGATCCCTCTAGCAACTCTTTTTTCAAAAAAAGCAACTAGCAACTTTTTCTGGTGTTAATGGAGACTCGTCTTTTCTTTTCTAAACGAGCAGCAGGTGCTTCCATAGGCCCCTTCCCCGTCCCAAATTAAAAACAGTCTGAGTTGAACCATCTAAATTCAACAGGTTTTTGGATTTCAGAGGCATAAAAACTAAAAACCCTCATAAATTGTAACACCCAATGAAGATCTACATCTCCAACCTATCAAAGTCTTGACTGATGACTTCCTCCAATCCCCTAATGCTGCTGTGATGTGTCCTATCAGCTTACACAAAAGAACTACTCTGTGTACAAAAAGTTCTGAACAATAATTATATCCAGTCCATTTATTCCCACCCAGCTGCTGCGTCTGTTGTCTATATATATGTCATTAAAGTGGTATTTCTATGATGTTTACACGCAGGGCCTTGTGATTTATCAGGCATTTCATCCCTCCTCCATCTCCTTTGGAACAATGCTCACACACAACATGCTGTCCGCTTTGTTGATTGCTACTGTGCATTCATTCTTCTGTGTAAGCAGAGAATACACAAAGCAAACGTTATTTAACAAATCCTATGGGGAGTTGTATGTTTTCAAGACAAGTTGTGGGCCCCTGTGAAGCATGCACAAGGGGTTCAGACATTTAAGCCGTCTGGCATGCTTTCATGTCACTCAAAAAATTCTTTGATATCTGTTGGACTTCTAAGTTAATTTGAGTGAAGAGGCCGGGAGTGACACATGCTTTCATTTCAGAGCCGCGGTGCCAAAACACAGATTAGGAAGCGTCCAAAGCCAGCTGGACAGTGCAGACGGGAACAACCGTCATGCCATTGTGTGGAGGGCTGTACACTATTGATGCCAAAGTGCTATTCCGTGCTTAGCTTGTGCTTGTTGTTGCACCTGTTTATGCATTGTATACAGAGCGGGGGTATGTGCCAGAGAGCTAATGCAGAGCCGCCGTTCCTGTGCACTCCCTCAAAGGTGAGGCCTTTGTTAAAGCGAGCAGGAGCCCCTCGTGAAGAGCAGCTGTTATCTGCAGCGAGCAGGAGGCACACAGTCAAGTATACTCACCTCAGAGACAGCTGATGCCTCGCAACCGCAGCCAACCCGGAGAAACCCACAAGACCAGCTCGCAGGACGGTCCCAATTACTGCTATTACCATGCCTAATTAATAGATAACTGTCAGACAGAGCTGCACTGGTTAACCTTTATTAGTCCTGATTACTCTGTTTTATTTATATATTTTTTTTTCTGGTAAATAGTTTCTGTTTTCTTTCTGTCAACTTGTGACCCATATACAGCATTTGGAAAATACAGAGAGTAAGTGATAAATAAAAAGCATCTAGAATTAAACTCAAAATGTAGCCCTTTTCATTGATTATGAACAGATTTATATCATACCTTGACAAGATTTCATCTGTTGACTTCCTGTAGAGTAACATGTTGCTAGTAAATTGTTGCGTTATCATTTGAAGTTGTTGTCACATACCCACTGTGGTCATTGGACATTTTTTTTTAAAAAAAGATAATGCATCCATTTTCAAAACAACATTGAAGAAGACCATGGGTTACATAAAGAATATCAGCAGAGATGGACCTTGATACATTGGGACTGTCCTGGGCAGTAATCAAGAAGAAGGCTCAAGATAAAATGGGTTGTAGATGTTTTGTAGAGCCCTTAGGGGCCTACTGGCATGACAAGGACTGATGATAAGACATTACAGACAAAAAAGATCTGGAAGGACAGAAAAAGCCAAATAAATAATTATGTAAAATTGTTACCTCACATAGCTTATCTAAATTACTTGATGTATATTTGGCAAACATGCAGGGTAAAATACAAAGTGCGTATTAGGAATTACACACACTCTCCTACTGTGTTTTTATCCCAACAATAATGTGTAATAAATCCCATCTGAACAGGGCTACCCAGTGCAACAGCTTGATACCTGTATTTCAAAATTGTCCCCATAAGGTGATGTGAAAATATTTAGAAAATAACAAAGCTTTGTAAATAGAGCTCACTTTTTTCAGTCCCAACAGCATTCCTCTTAGATCCTCATTGGGATGGGAAATGGCTCTCTGTCTATAATTGTCTCACCTCCAGCCAAGAAAAGCTTGGGCTATCAACGATCCCGCGCCAGGCGCAGGGACCAAGCCGAGATGTCAGGCTGATCGAGATGCTTATTTAATTAATGTCCTAGGCGTGTGGCTCCGTGAGCAGACCGCTGGCTGACTGCTGTAGACAGAGTGGATATTTCCGCTGACAGGTCCAGCTGTTGCCCGTCTCTACCCACGGTGAACGCTGCTAATTGTGTCATTGAGAAGGACTACCAGGGCCTGTCGTCTTTGCGGAGGTGTCACACTTGTATTGGCGGTAAATGACTCTTAAACGGGCTAAAATGTATGTAGTAAGAGAATTGTAAAATTACCAGTGGCATACTCACAGTCAGGACATATGCAGGGAATATTAGTACAAGCCGACAAGCCTCAGCCAATGAGAGCACAAGACACAGAATGACAAAACAGGGCAGGGGAAAGCCGGAAAAAATGTCTTAGACTTAAAGTAAGCCAGGGACACAGCACAAAGCCTTCAAATTGTTATGTGATCTGACAATTTTTTAATTGGCTAGTCTAACAAGGCATTCGGCTCCAGAAAAAACTGGCCCGCTTAGAAAAAGACCAAATTTTAGGTTTGGCCTAATATTGTCATCAAGGCCTAGTCTAGAGCAAGACAAAGAGAAATAATCCATAGGAAATAGAAAAATGAGGAACACACTAAAGGCTCTGTAAAGGTGGCTGATATCAATGGGCTAGGTGGGCTAAGCCCCTCCCGTCATGTAGGCATTTCAGTGTCTTGTTAAACATTTGCGAGACATACATAAAACATTAGTGGTGAAATGGATTACAAGACTCATGGTTCAGATCACATTACAGTTTTTTGAGTCACGGATTGGATAATTTTTTGGATCAGCAAAAAAAGGGGAGAAAATCTCTGCACTTTTAGCCAGAGACTTATTAAACTGGTTTGACCCCTTTTCTTGGCTTAAAAAAAGCAGGCAGAAGCAATAACGATATCCTTTTTGATATTTATGAAAGTTGTGTTTGTGGGAAAGAGAAAGAGATTGTTTGGCATAATCCTTAGTCGTGTTGAGTACTGTCTGATAAAGCACACTTTTGCTATTACTTCATGTCCCAAATGTGATTACAGCCGCCACTGAAGAATGGTATAGACATAAATAAAGTTTTGGTCTTGGCCTATCTTGTTTCCAGATTTGTCCATGTATGTTCTGGACAGAGACAAGTGATGTGCTCAGAACTTAGATCTCCAGTCTCACTAATTTGACTTCTTCATACTGCAAAAGAAAATACAATTTAGTCCGGGTAACTTTTTTGAGAGAGACTGTGAACATAATGTTTGTAAATTGACATTACATAACATATTATAAAGTGACAAATATTTAGCGTCCAATGCAATTCCTAAGAGAACAAATTTTATGTAAATTGTTGAGGATACAATACTATTGTCCAAACATAATTGGACACCATTTTATTTCTAAGTGTGCCATTACCACTACAATACCACTTTGTTCTGTTGCAGCCTTACGGTATCATGTAAGGTCGCTGTGAGAGAAGCGTCTTTAGCCTCCGAGCCTTTGAGTGGGCGGCCGCTGTGCGAGTGTGATTGACGGCCGAGCTGGCAGCACTACAGTATAAACAAGCACGCTCGGATGAAGGTGGTGTACAAGCTCATGCATATAGATAATGCCTAGGAAAAGCATGTTATTGCGCTCAAACAACAAGACCTGATGGTAGTTAATGAGTGCCTTGATGGATTGTCAAAAAGTCTGTGGGTTTTGACTTGGATTGAAATCAAAGTATTTTTAATCAATTAAACTATTGTCTTACCTTATGTTTAATTCTACATGAGTTGTAATTTCTTATAATATATAATTATGCCGAGTGCAGGTGTAATTAAATCTTGGAAAAGGGTTTCTATTTCAGGAAAATTAAAGAGATATATTATCTGTTTTCTTTCCACATGTTTTTTTTTTCTATTTATTATTCATTATTTTTTAACAATTTAGCTACACTTCAAGGTAATTAGCGTCACTTCCTTTTGCACTTTAAAATGAAATTTATCCAGATTTGTTCTTTTGTTTTATAATACAATGCATTTTCTACAGTTCTTTAAAACTCATTTGGTTTTGAGTACAAATAATATGGAATCAAAGAGAATGACAAATAAAGAAACCTAACCATTATTTATTTATTTGTGGTTTATTTGATAGGTGCAGATGCAATAAACAGATTATCTTCTTAAAGTAATTCTATGTCACAGTGTTTAGAGTCGAGGCTAACTTACAGCACCTTTTCACAAATTAATTTCGCTAGATGAATAATATGTCCAAAAACCAAATAGCACAAGAAAGTATATATATATATATATATATATATATATATATATATATATATATATATATATATATATATATATATATGTATATATATATATATATATATACATGCACACACAGACAAAATTTATACATGAGCACCCACCCAAGCAGGGTTAGAACATAAAGTCTCCACCCAGAAAGGTCCTGTCTGACCCGGGACTCAAATCCTAGACATTCTTGCTGAGACACGAGCGTGCTAACCACTGTGCCTCTGCGCCGTGCTGTCATACTGCACCACATGGTCTCAAACCAACCAAACCGAGACCATGTCTTTTTTAAATCATTGTATTTAAAAAGACATAAGCACATTCAAATGTTAAGCAGTTCATGATTGTCCTGAAACAATTTATACTGGCCTTTGAAATTCTAACAGAGAGTCTAATATTACTCCTAAATTTTTTTCTTGTCCGACTTGTTCAATACGTTTGCCTTTCATTTCAATGTTTATTTTGTTTGCTCTTGGTGTGTTTTTTATAGAAAAGCACATAGATTTGGTTTTCTCTGTATTCAGTGTCAGACAGGATTTGGATTGTTGTTCAGAGGTAAAACAGTAAAAAGTCAATATTTCAGAAAGGTTATATCACTGTAAAGCCACACCAACTGAGAAAGTCAGTCTTATAGCAGTTGTTGCTGGTACTTGAGCTTTTTACAGCTGACTTCAGTTACTTTTTACATTTGTGTGTGACACAAATGGCAAACCTGAACTGACTACTAGTATTCATCTTCTACTCCTCATTCTGTTATGGGCTGTCGTTATGAAACCAGCTGGTTTGGGCATGAGGTACATACAGGACAATCCTAAACCTTCACACAACACAGGGATGGAACCACGACAAATCCAATCTTACAACAAGAACCTGTATAATAAATGGGCCAAAGGTTGGGCTGGAACCAAGAAGCCTGCCTCTGTTTGCCTGCAATATATAAATACCAATATAAATATATTTTGTCCCTGTATCTGGTTTCCATAACTTTATATGAAAACGCACACATTTTGGTAGGAATTTTTATTAGAACATTTCAATAAAAACAGACGTGTCCATATTGTGGATGCCT
The DNA here is from genome assembly GCA_024349245.1 of Neodontobutis hainanensis. Taxonomy (NCBI): domain Eukaryota; kingdom Metazoa; phylum Chordata; class Actinopteri; order Gobiiformes; family Odontobutidae; genus Neodontobutis; species Neodontobutis hainanensis. The sequence continues at coordinate 589,804 of JALDNG010000090.1, read as the reverse complement.
TCCAAGCAAACCATAATAAGTTCCACTAACAACTAAGTTCCACTTGCAACCTTCTTCACTAACAAACTAGTTGAAAATATGTAATTCCCCTCTTAAGCGGGCATCTTCCTCCAAGTTCAAGTCCTTTACCAGAGTCTTCTGAGCAGTATCTTAACTGTCCCAATGCACTTTTCTGGACAGAGACCTCAGATGTAGTTCCAGAGATCTGTTGGAGCCTTTTTTCTGCTGCTGGTCCACCAACCTCTAGGTCCTGTTGGTTGGTCATTACCTGCTGATCTGTCTGTATCTGGAAGTACCACAAGATATGGTTGTTTATTTTATTCTTTCTTTTATTGGGTCTTGCTTGATGTAGGACATTGCTGGTAAAAAAAGATTCTCAGGTATCAGTTGTGCTGGAACTATGATGGTAAAGACTGTCTGTATGAAAGACTGGGAGCCCTTACACTCCTGCAGTGCAGTACAGCTCTATATTATTGTATTCTATATGGCGAAAATCTAGTAGTTGGGTAAAGCCTAGAATTGCTGTGGATATTTCCACAAACAATACATTTACGTGCTAAATATGCACATTTCTTTCGGCGAAGCGATAATGAAATAATCCTGACTCACAGCATCCACAATGGGATTTTGTATCACTGCACCAAATAGAATGCTTATTATTTCTTTATCAACCATCTCTCTCCTGGGGGTAGCATGAGTCCACTCCAGCTCAGCTCACGCTCAGAGAGAGGCTCAAGTGTGAAACCACTGTGTGAGGCAGCTGGTAGGTTGCAACAGGTTGCCAAGTCCTGATCCGGCTCCCCTGGCATCCATGGAGTGCTGCTTCTCTCCCTCTTCATACTGACGTGGAGCCCTTGAGCCAGGTGTTCGCTCTCTCAGCCCCTCTTGGAGACTACAGTCTAAGTGTCGACCCTCGCAGGCTTGTGTTCGCACTGGTCATCTCCCACACATGTGCCTCTGCGTGCCAACATACCTACAGGCATGGATGGTTAGCTCGGGTCGTCGAGTGAAGATGTATTGATTTATTTTTTTTTTTTTTTTATACAGAGCTGTAAATGTACTGCTTTTGTCTCTTCAAACGTTCCTTAAAGTAAGATTTTAATGGCTCTTTAGAGATCATATGAGTGGGCTTAATTGGAAAGGAGGCTGTTTGATCCTTGGGACTAAAAGCTCTAAGGATACAGATGCATTGTGGGTATCCGAAAATAGCATGTTTTAACTTTCACACCGTAATGACTCAAAACTGGAGCGAGAATGATAACTCCAGTGAGAAAGTAAAAACTTCTACCCAGAATATTATCACTGACCTATTTTTATAAAGTAGTGGGTAGAGAGTCTTAAGAAAAGATTTTTGGATGATGGGTGTATGGTTGAAATGATTAACATTTAATTACTTTCTCACTTTCATATTTAGTTGTGACTCTATGCTTGCTTTTCCAAAACTTAAGAATTTTAATTACATTGCTATGAGTGAAAATGATAATTACTTAAAATCTGGCTTTTTAAACAAAACGATATTCTGATCTTGTATGTTTTCATGGATAAACAACACTTACATTTATTCCATTTAAAACTGGAGCTAAACTGAATTGATTAATTACATAATTAATGCGCGCAGCATCTTTTTCTTTCACTGTTTCTTTATTTTAATCATTCATACATTTCACATGGATTAAACCTCTAGTGCATTAGTTTGCACTTTGTTTCAAGTGGATAATTGCTTCACAGACTGTTTATGGAACGGGACACTTTTAAGTCTGAGGCAGAACAGAGCAGGTATAGGCTCAGTCTGCACAGTGCTGGGGTTCACTGAGAGCTACATCGAAGCACGTTTAAGTTCACCAACTATTTCTGTGGTGTCTGATTAAACCCACATATGGTTTAACTATAGCAGCAGCAGCTACGTCCACTCACTTACGCACCTCCGCAGCGTCACATGCTCCATCATGTTTCATACACGCAGCGACAGTTGGTTGTGAGTTTAATGTTGGCTTGTTGCATTTGATGTGAATGAAACCAAAGAAAACACTGAAAGGAACAACACTCGGCTGATAAATCCTTTCAAAGCCTCAGCCGAACAGTGTCATGTGAAGTGTTACGCAGAATAATTAGAACAGAAAGATTGTTAATGAGCCTGTATAAAAGCCTGTATAGGCAATTCAAAACTAAGGAGTTTAGTGCTGCTGCTGTTCTCCAGATGTGAAGTGAGACAAAAATAACAACAGCCAAAGCCCTGCCTTAAAGACACTGCAGTTATTTATTTGAAATTATTAATGTAATTTTTCTTACACTGTATAATTAAATCAATACCGTGATATTTTTTTCTCAAGGTTGTCATACCTTCAGAGTGTCATACGTCCCATCCCTGGTGGTGACACAAGAACATTTTACTCCTTTGTTTTCATGGGAGATGTTTTTGGCCCTCAGGCAATAACAGAATATAACTTGAGCATTATAATAGTATTGTGCCAGCTTTGTGCGCAAACATTCTCCTGGAAATATTGCACAGTATGTCCTTAATTGTGACCTGACCACTACCTCACCACTAAAGGCCATTAAATCCAACATTTGTTTGTACGTGTTTGGATTATAGTAGCACAACATTCATTATGAATTCATAAGGTGACTAAATCACAGCTCCAGCCTGATGCATAGAACAAAAAAAAACAGTCTGGCACAAGCTCAACTGCAAAGTACTCCATAGTCCAGTTTATGACAAAAGGAAATGGAAGTGGAAAGTTTCCAGACATGTACAATCAAGTCACCCAACTGGACCAGTGTTTGGTTCAACCCTGACCGATGTAAACAAGCAGACGTCTGCTCCACCTGTGAATATGACACAGGATAGCAGCGCATACTTGAGCAAAGCACTTAACCAATATTCCACAGGCAGCATCTGTTCTGCCGCTGACATTATCTGCCTTCTGCATGTCATGCATAACTTTCAATGCGGGCTTGGGATGTGCACAATTTGTTAGGAAAATCACCAGTTTGTGCATTTTAATGTCAGAGAGTCAGATACTTTCTCAGCATCAAAGCCATAAGTCCACAACCATTTTTATTTTTTATTTTTTTATCTGATCATACAATCTGTTACTTTAGTCGGTTTTACTCAGTACTGTATGTAAAAACTTAAAAGCTCTCCAATTAATAAGAAATTCATATCTTAACCTACCTTTTGTGGCATAAAAGACTTGGATTTGCAGCTTGTTGCCATTCATCTAATTCTCTACTTACAGGTACCATTGAGTCAGTGGTGTGCACTCTTGGCCTGGTGTCACATACAGCTCATTAACTCACTGATAAATATGTATATATGCAAGCAGCATGAATACATAACGCAAAGCTTCATATCTGAATGTGATAATGACTTTGTTCTCAGTCTTTTTTTTTTTTTTATAGCTCCATTATCCTCCCTTTGTAGTTCGGAGTTTGATGTGAATAAATGAATGAATAAAGTAGACTTTAGTGGATGTAATAGTTGCAAATAGCTGTAGCATGAAAGCTGATTTAACGTAAAAATAAAACAACTGGTGCATTTAATTACTCTATTGTGACTGCTAATTGTTAAAGTTGCCACACAGACTTCTGCAAAAAGTACGTCATGGTTCACCTATAGAGTTATGGACATTGTGATGTTTCCAATATGGCCACTTCAAAACAATCCTCTTTGCATTTGCCTATCTTAAAATTAGACACTTAAAACTTAACTTATTGTTTCCACCAGATGACACCGCAAAGGGCATAATACTACAATCTACACTACAAATACTGTACATCTTCAACATCTGTGTATCTCTTGCCTATGATTTTTTCTTCACAGTGCAACAATTGCAGGAATCAAAAGTTGTTGTTGAAATAGTGTATAATCAGGTCACTTCATAACCTTTGGCTTCATGAGGGGAGTGAGTGCATTGTTCAAAATCAAAATGTATAGCAGCAGGGGAAAATACTGCATTGTATATGCCAAAGTAATGCTTTATGCTCAAAACAACATCAGAGAAACCTGACGCTTTAGTTGAAAGGGATAGTTCATTATGTAGTAAACGTGGTCCTATTAGATACTTCTGGCTGACTAACCTGTTCCCTACATTATCTGGTTGTCAGCACATTTCCAGTTTCTGTCCAGAAACAGACAAGAGCAAGGCTAAGGAGACTAAATTGTACTGCTCTAAATGAGCCAGTGAAAATTGGATTATGTCAAATCAAATGTGGGAGTTGCAATTTGCATACATACTATGGATACATAGTTGCCCCTATCTGCAGCAATACATAACACTAGGCTCGTCTTGTTTCTTCTTTACCGGGTCATTACCTACTGTAAGGAATACGTAACTGTTACCAAAGTACCTCATATACATCTTTTTTCAAAATGCTGAACTATAATGCCACTTAATGTTACTGTATTACTTTATAAAAGTGAGAGGTACCTTCCCCAAATAGGACATCCATTTAATGAACTATGATATCGCTTCTTATCCACTGCGTATGTGTCCGTCTACAGTCAGCTCGACTCATAATGCATGCATTCATGTGTGTATGCCACCCGTGCACCCATTACTGCGGGGTTTCCATCTCTCCAGGTGCCACTGATTAATTGGTTGGCTCGCATGTTGCTATGCAACCACATGAAAGTTACACACACAACACAACAGTGACAAGAAGCCCTTTACTTTTCACAAACAAAACGTACAGGTGACATTTCAACTTGTTATGGAAACGCAGCAAGCACCATTGTCTTTTATTTATGAAAAATATATAAATAAATGAATGTTTGTATTATTCATAAATCCATGTGTTTGTTCCGGGGGATCATTAATGGGCTCAAGAAGGAGGCTGTTCTCTGCAGTTATTAAAGTCAACACGGGTTTGTTTGTTGTAGATGAAACATATGCTGCTGGGTTCCCTATTAAGTGAACAGGTAAAGGTTTCTGTAACTATATATTAAAAGCTTACATAAAAGTAAATGCATAATTTGTAAAATATTGTGTATATATATGACCATCAGTTAAATTAATAAAACTGCTGTAAACAGCAAAATAGCACTACAGTTAATAGACACTAGATATAAATACAGATCCAAGCAAAAACTCAGCGGCCATAACCCTAGAAAAGTGATTTATGTTGCTTCTGGTGGACATCTACATCTACGAGCTTTTTCAGGCTATGGACAAAAAAAACTACTTCTGATCGGAAATAAATTGAAGTAAACACACACGATCAGCTGAACAACATAGAATGCTTTCCAGAATATGGTGGGTCACAATACAAATCTAATGAAACAAATACAAACTCTTCAGCTGCCGGCAGATTTGTACAGAACCCAGTGGTGCTTTGTTGAAAGATTATTTAAAGGTCAATACATTCACACCCACATTGAGAGTCTCATTTATTCAGTTTTTTTTTAAACATTAAGTCCACCATCTAAGAACAAAAACAGCCTTTCATTTGACCTGTTTGTGTACGTCGCTGTCACGCGAGACGGCCGCTCTCCACCACTGGGCTGCCAGGCTAAATGAGAACATTCACTGTGTCTGCTCGCCCTCCAGAGATAATATTAGAAATTGTGCTGCATGACTGGCTGTTTTCATAGGCAAATGGAATATTATTCTGTACGCAACAATGGGCCCTCTCACAGTGTTTGGTTTAGCTCAGCGTGCAATTGTTCCTCCAAGCCTTGTTCAATACCAATCAGCCATGTTGTTAAAGTGAGCCACAACAAATCAGTATGCTGCGGCTACTGGACAGCAAAGGTCCAAATGAATGAAGGACAAATACTTAAGTGGAATTTTCAGGTATCTGTACTTTTCTATTTTAGTTTACATTCCAGTTACATTTTTTATACCCACATAATTATACTAATTTGCATTTTCAATATAAACTTTATCAACCTAAACAGATGGGCCATTAAAACCTTCAATCCTTCATTCCAGATCTCGGCCAATATTAAAGAGGCTCACAACACTGTATTTTAATGTTTCATAATAATGACATCTATGATATTGAAAAAACATTGATCTTTTCATAGGCTATCTATAGTAATTTATATGTGGTATAAAAAAACACATTATTAAATAAATCAACAAAATGTTACATAATGTACCAATTCTCTAGACAGTGGTGCAGTGGTTAATACTGTCGCCCCACAGCAAGAAGACTCTCGGGCCGGACAGGACCTTTCTGTGTGGAGTTTGCCTGTTCTCCCAGTACTTGGTTGGGTCCCCAACATCAGAACAGCATCATGGTGACAGCAGCCGACAGTTAATTTCCCCACAGAGAAAAAAATACACTTAGGCCTGGTTGTACTGATGATAAAATGTAAAGCTTATCATGCTTTAACTTACACATCAATTGGACCCAAAACCTCAAGTTTAAATTAAACTTTAGTTTTCTGTTTAAACGAGTAGAAATGTATTCTGAACCACATTTCAAATCAATCTAATGGAACTCCGCTTAACTTTAAAGTTTTAAGTAACTATAAATTTTACTGATATGATCTAAGATTGAACCAAACTTTGTTAGTACAATAGACCTTAAAGAACCTAAAAAAATAATTGTACATTCAGCTTGTTTTGTGATGAAACCACATTTTGTAATGACTGTTGCAGTTTGAAATTTGGTTTTGAGTCAAAGCTCTTTATTCCCTCAAGCAACAGAGGATAGCAATGCAGTTCTTTAGTAGGCCATTATTTCCAAATGATCCGACATGAGCGTCAGTCTTTTAACAAAGTACCGATTTCTAAACGCTAATGTGGGCAGAGACTGGGCCTTGAGATTGTTTTCAATTTGCAAAGCTATTTTAAAATTGTATTAGTATGGATTATGTCTGCGCCTGCACTTTGACTCCAGTTAAGAAGTTGAATCATAACTTTTACCAGAGTGGCATTACTACAATAGGATCTGTACAGTTCTCTTTGAGCAGAGTGTGTGTATTTCTGCCATCTCTGCTGGAAGGTAGGGAGGCCCACCACTCCAACCTGATTACCGCGGATCCTCAGTGGCACCCCCGCCGCGCTGTAGCCGAACACCCACACTTGTCCCCTTGCTTTCCTCCGACCCCTTCAATCAGCGTCTAACCCGACTGTCCCCCTGGCCATGACTTACATCTGCAACATTTGTCAAGTTGTCCACTGAACAGAAAAAAAAACATTTTTTTTTTTTTCCCGCAACTTAATTACAGCAGCATGGTCTATTCATGTAATTATTTGTATGCTGCCCACATGCTTCAATTTGCACAGGCAGTAACCCTTCAGGAGATTTCTAATGTAAAATGCTGATTGTTCATCAGGTGGTGTGCTTCAGGGCAGATTGAAGAGACATTTCATCCTTGGGTGACCACATGAGCAATATCAGTTAGTGGATCTAATATTGTATTCAGACGCCAGTAGCCTAAACGGTAGACCAAAGGAAGGTGCTATCAAACACACAATACGAGGCTGATCGTCTCACTAATGTGCCCATTTTTCTCTCCTGGATAATACAGTGTGACGGTCACAGACTAATGTGTGGAAGAGAAAAGTGAAAATGAAAGTACCGCCTTCTAACTTGAGCAAGAGAGCCATCAAGGAGAGCGACATTATTACACCAGACGTCGCACTGCTACTCATCAACCAATGAGAAGTTCCTCCATTAGGAAAGTCATTCAGACCCAGTCCATTAGAGAGACGCCTGAACAGCAGGGACTTCCATTCCACTATCAATAGTTATAATGAGCACCGGCAGCTTGCCCCGCCTCCTGAACGCACTCTTCTCGCTGTTCATGCTGCAAACTGGAGTCACAATACAGCAATGGAAGGTAGTGCTGATATTGCTTCTACCACTGGGCCTTACACAAGTGCAATATCTTAAGAAAAATGCAAACTTAATATTTGCTCCATACCTTTGGTGCAGTAGGGTAGTTGAGCTGATTAGATTATTTGGAAAGTTATAGAAAGTTGCAGAGAAATTTGATTCTCTCCAAATCACTTAGAAAACTTGGGAGGAAGTTTTTGCATTAATTCCAATATTTATAAACAAAAACACTTGCTAACAAACGACATTTCTTCTGATAATTGTTTTTAGATTAGACTGTATAGTAATCAGATTACACCTGGTAACGATGCACATAGCTTTTGGAATTGTTGTTTCGGGAGTCATTCATTTAAAGCTATGCAGCATGCAACTTTGAACAATATTTCTGGAAACATAGACACTTATGGTATTAGAACATTGGTGGTCTAACTTTGGGAGCACTAATAAGGAGCTCACAGGCTTGTGATCACCCACTCCTCAAGGATCCAACAGCATTTCCTTAGTCTTAATGACATTTAGGACCAGATGGTTAAGGTCACACCAAATCCCAAATCTGTCTACTTCAGAGCAATAGTGACGAGACAGTCCTTTTTTAGAAGTGCTTATATTCCAGTGTCATCAGCAAATTTGATTGTCATTTTTGGGGTACACGTTTTTACATACATTAGTGAACAGTGTGACACAGCCAGTCCTCAGAATTCTTGGTGGAGATATTATCCATTAACACTGACTTGCTGATTACGCATGGTTTAAAAAGAATATAATTTTTATAACAAAAGGATGAACATTAAAATGATTTAATGTCTTGATTAAATCATCATCTGTGTTTCTGTTTGTTCTGAATCCAAACAAAAGGAAGTCTAGCAAACTGAAGACTTCAGCCAACTCAGCACTGCAACCTTTTACTAAGCGACCAGAGATCTTATCTGAACCTGATGCTTTTTTAGGGCAGAAGAAAAGTCTCTGCACATTATCCCAATCTATAGTTTTTTCAGGACATTCTGCTACAGGTAAACGCTCTTTTGTTTTTTTAACTAAATGAGCACATAGTACAAAGTGCAACCGACAATTTGCAACTATCTGTCATTTCCCTCTGTTGTGATTAATTTGGTATTTTAATCCAGTCTTGTTTATATCTCCAAGTCACAAAGGTTAGCTTTCATCAAACTTGAAGGTAGGAGCTTTTTAAGAGAAAATGTAACCACATAACGTCGATAAACAAAGCAGCTTTAAGCACGATCAGACAGGAGCAATGTTTTCCTCTAACATCAATTGATGCGTGTGATAAAAGCACATTGATAATCCACTTCATAGCACTGATGAGGCCGATAAAACAGGGGAGTCACATCGAGTGAGACAGACTCCTCGAAGATGAGTAGAAGTATTGAAGCAGAAGATATGATAAATCGAAAGCACATGATGTTATGTTGCGGAGAAAAGTGATTGTGGTACATCTCATGTGGAAAAGCAAACCAGAGCGCGTGCACACAGAGGGCGTGCACATCGTGAAACAGGGACAGTAGTTAATGAGCCAAACAAATTGTCAATTCCCATTTGCACCCCCTCCCTCAACACCTCTTTTGATAGAAAGCCAATCTGGGCTCAAAAGAAACAATGGGTCATTGTTGGCCATGTTCAGCGCTCCAATCCACTGACCAAACATTGCTCAGCTGGCTGCAGTCGCTAATATATTCTGCACAGAACAGAAAGCACAACCACTCTGGGAAAAAAAGACAAAATAACAACATGATGAGGCTGTGTGTGGTTAAAATAAAATTAAAAAAAACACCACTGAGGGCCCTTACAGCAACATCCACTGTGGGGTAATAACACATCTGCATTAACAAGATGACATCTGACTAAATTAGTATTCATAAATCATGTTGCTTTCCATATGGGAGCGGCAATGTGCCTCTCTGTTGTCCCCTGATACACGGCGTAATGAAGGTGGAGGAATATTCTGAGTGCGTCAAAAGTCCTCACAACAAATGCCAAAGCAGCTCAACGAGGCTTGTGGAGTGCGTGGTTGGTCGTTCTCAGAGGATGCTCACACAGCTGAGCTTCCAGGTTGTGACTTACATAAAACACCACAACGCAGCCAGATCTGCCTGTAAATACACGCTTTAACCCAGTTAGTGGAACAAGCACTTTCTTTGTATTTTTCTCAGAATTCAAACAACTTATGCCTGGAAGCTAGGGTAGGCTGACAGAAAACTAAGGCCTGAATTAGAGTCTCTAAAGTAGTCATCAACATAACCTTTATACATGGTATGGTTGTTTTGATTCTTGATTCTGGTTTATTATCCCTCAGATGTTCATTACTTTACCCTGAACCTTCTTAGGGGGCAGAACATGCTACAAAACTGCTCTTTTTGGTGTTTATACAACTGGTTGAAACAACTTTTTTTAGATGCATTGTGACCACTGTCGTTGGATGGTGATTTAATTTGAACGAATGTTGTAAAATCTAACTCAGAACAAATTTATAGTTGCAGTAACTGAGTCCAGATGCTTTTTTTCAAGATGTCCTGAATGACCGAGAACCTTCACAGACATGTAGTTGCAGTATGCATGTCTAACAGGATTACAAAAAATAACAGTATTATTTATCTTGTTTAGCAAATAAATGAAGTTTATGCTTTTTCATTTTCAGCCATTTTTCCAACATTTTCTACAATTTGTATGGAACATTTTACATTTATACTTACAATTTGACCAATTCATAGGTCAAGCCTGTGTTTAATAGTAACAGTGAAACATTTAGTAAATTAGCATATAATTATATTAGACGTGGCAAAGCGGTTAGCGCTCCTCCACGTTTCCGGGTACTCCTGTTTTCTCCCTACCGTCATAGTCTTTGTCAATGTCTAAGTGTCCAGGGTGTACCCCGCCTCAGACCCAAAGTTGTTGCAATAGGCTCCAGTCACCCGTGACCCCTAAATTGACTAAACGGAAGAAAATGAATGAATGAATTGTATTAGAAGACAAAGTAATGGACAATTACAATATCTCCATAAAAAGAACGCAATGGGTTAAAGGTTTAGTTCATAAATGTCCTAAAACTTCAAGATGTCAGCTTTTCCTTCAGCAGTGCTCAGTTTGTCCTCTCTAGGCACTTCTAAGAACAGGAAAAGGAAATTGTTACACTTCCACTGGGTTCTATAGAGGTTTAAATTTCTATATTTCAAGTCAGATAAATACAATGAGGTATTAAAAACAGTTTTGACCAAGTATGTTTCATTTAGTTCAACTTTCACTGAAAATATTGTGTTTTCCAGTTTTACACCGACCAGAGTTCCATGATCCAATTTCTATTCACTATGTCCAATTTATTTGTCATGGTCTGACATTTATTATTTCTTTCTATTGTCCAAAAGTTTTGTACACAAGACAATTTCACAGCATGGCCAGACAGGTCAGAATCTTTCATCTTAACAAGCTGAGTCAAATGTTGTTTTGTTGGTCCGCTTTGACTGCATGTATGGCTGTTAAATGACAAGCCATACGTAGTGCATCTAGCGGTCGGCGATAATGTCAAACATGCCGACTTGGTTGTATCAGAGATGTTGGTAGGAGATGGAGACGACAGTTCAAATGAGCGACCTCAGTCACTTGTAGGTCCCAATCTGGATCACCCAATTCTCTGTCAATGTCGACCGTCGGTGCAAACAAGCTCCATGGATCTGTACACAAGAGTGGGAGTGAGAGGAGTCATTACGTAAGTCTGGGGTGTAGTGAACAGACATAGCCTGGCCATTTGAGTGACAATGATTTCTCCCACTTGCTTCTATTTTAATGAGAAGGCAGCAGGCGAACTTCGGAAGGGGAATGCAGCCCAGTCGGAGCGCGGACGTCTGTCAAGAGAAGACCATTACTACACCGACAAGCCCCTCGGAATCGGTAGGTAATGCATGATTATGTTGTTGACCGTGTGTCTGGCAATAATTCTTGCAGCTTCAATGTTATATAAGAAGCAATTGAGGTGCAGAACAAAGAACGCAAGGGGGGAAAAAAAGTGTGGTGGTGATGATGATGCTTGGGCGGCTCATATATCACATGGTTGTTTACAAGCGACACCTAGCCTGCAGGCTCAAGCTCAGCTCACCTCCAATTAAATCTGATGCAGCTCGGGCAAGTTACGCTTTTTTTCGGAAGGGCTAAAGTTTGATGGCACAAAGCATATCTTGTGGAATTCATTAAATGAGATGTGAATATAGGCCTTTTGGTGGCAATGTGAAGTCATCGGTGCCATTACACAAGGTAGCAAAAGGAAACAGAGACGTGATTTAAATCCCAGCAGACAGCCCTATGTGATCCGGATCTGCCATCACTTCATCAGTCACCACCCGGGAGGCTAATTTAGTTTATTTAAATTTGATGGCACGCTGTCAAGAAGCTTCAGAGAAAGTTAAAGTGACATTTTTTGAACCTTTACCTTCTAAATATGCACAGGAAAGCTATTGTGATGAGGTCAGCATTTGTTTTATTATTTCATTATGGAGTTAATTCACTGTTGTCTTCCATCTCATTGTTATGCATGTCACCTTTTACAGAGGCACACCAGTTGGAGAATTAAACACGAGCACCAGTCTTTTGATACACAGAAAAGACAAAGGGACAGATTCAAATGTAAAAAAGACACTATTAAGGGGGAAAAAGATAAACACTATTAAGATTTCCTACAGTGATGTTTTAGAAAGAAAGAATGTAAGAGTTCCTGGATTAAAGCACAAAACTAGGGAGGGCAGTATTCAGATGAAGCCCACAGTCTGATTAACTGAGGTTTGTAAAAAATAAAAAAAAGAGGAAATGTTCTCTGCTTCTCAAAAAAGGCAAACAATCTATTAAAAATGTAGTCTTAGTAAACCTGTGGTTATTTTGATCACTTTTTATTGCCACACATTCACAATAGAACACCTTCCATAAAATTGAGCAGTTGAGTAGATCTGGTTCTAAGTATTTGTAGTGCATTGGGCCAAGCCAGGTGTAGATGGAATGGATGGGTCAAGGAGTTTAGTTAAAAGTAAATTATTTATGTAGTGTTGGATCCCTCATGTGGTGAAATCTATGTCGTTGTGTTTCTGTTTTGGCATGGGTGTAGCGCTTAAGACAAATTTCACAGTCACTACACAAAAAAAGATCTCAGGAGAGCCTGGTTTGGTGCAGGCTTGTTCCACTAAGTAAATCTCTATGGCAACACATGTGTTACTGTGTGAAAGTCAAGGCTCAATTTACTAAAGGTCTACTATTAGTTTAATAGCACAGACCTCTCCCTTTGCAAGACTAGAGGGCTACTGTATTTATACTGAACACTAAGGATGCTTCCAGCAATACTAGTGCCGTTTTGAGTACCTGGTATTCATGAACCACACACAGATTTCAGAGAAATGTTGATTTGTTTAAGCAGAAGCCCAATACTGGGAAAAGTGAGTACTGGTATCAGGACAACACTAGACTGAATGTTACTGGTGAAGATTCAAAGTTATCTGTGTTCTAGGTATTTAATTTGAATGCCGAATTGTAAAAAAAAAAGCCTACCAGAAGTGTCAAACTCTGATTTGACCCTTTAGCTTCTTAATAGGCAAAGACAGTCCAGGCCAGCGTTACTATAAAGTTGGCAGAAGTTTCATTATTGCACAATGTGAGTTTCGATGAAAACTCAACATGTTCTGTCAGATGGAACGTTGAGCCAAGGAGTAATTCAGTACTTTCTCCCACCTCATTGTTATGTACGTCAGCATCTACAGAGGCACACCTGGGCTTTGCAGATTCCATCGCTTCTGTCGGATAATTAACCACAATCAAAAGAGTCTGTGCATGTTTTCTCACACATCAAGCGGTATCCTCAGCTGCAAGTGTACAGCGCATCTGAAACCCTTCTGTCGCGAAGTTCACACAGACTGACACTACGGAGGAAAACAAAACACCGTCAACTTGGGACACAGTGAGAACGAGCAGGGCGAAAAGAGAGGGGTAGAAAAAAAAAGTGACAACTCGCCAGGCCTGGCAAACAGCTCTTGTGTCTCTTTTGTCTTGGTACTAATCTGCATTCCGGAAAGACGCTCCGCTGAAGTGCATCTCATGCAAATGAGCAAGTAAAAAAAAAACACAGGGGCCTAGCATGGCGCAGTCTTTTTCCTGAAATGCAATCAAAATGTATCTTTGGTTTGTGTGTCTATTCATTTAGCCTGCTTCACTGCTTTTTTCATTAACAGCATCTGCTTTTGTTGCTCCCCTTCCACAGGCCTTGTCTGCTTGTTTTGCTGCTCGCCGCGCATGAGCGCGCAGAGATGTGCCACACATACGGGTACATCAAAACCCAGCTCTCAGTGTACAAGGTAAACGCAAATTCCCAACTTGACTCTTTCAAACACTGTGAGAAGAAAGTAAGCCTGGAATATTACAACTTTGAGAAAATGCAAGCGAAATTGACACAATCGAATTAATCATGAACACATGTTAATTCAGTTTTACTCAAAGTCAGGTGTAGCATGAATTATTAACTTACCCACTATGGAACACCTCAAGACCACAGGGACAGGAGGAAGATGCAGATGCCTTCTTCTACTTTAATATAATACAATACAAACAATACATATAATACATAATAAATAGCAATAGTAAAACTATTCCCACCCAAAAATCTATTACACTCTATAGTATATGCAAGTCCTCCGCGGACAACTCTTGGTTCTCTCTGGGCACTCTGGTTTCCTCTTGCTGTACAAAGACAGTAATTCTAATTGCCCATAGCTAATGAATAATTGTCCATCACTGTAAGCCCCCCACCTGTAACAGGATAATCATGACTTATTTTTATCACTATGGAAAACCTAGTTACTTCACCAAGATAAACATATGTAACTGAAGAAATAACTTTGTCATTCTTTAAAGCGAACCACCTTGGTACATCTGGAAGCTAATCTTACCTCAAAAGGTCATTGCCGTCCTGTGTACAAGGTTGTAAGCATGTTTATTTCATATGCTATAGGACTGCTTCAAGTGCATGCTCTAAGTCAAAAAGCAAATTTCCAGATCCACTGCAAGCTTCAAATCAAAATTCCAAGGTTTTCCACTTGCCGATGACTTGTAGGGACTATAAATCTACCCTGCGTCGGGAAACAATGGAACGGTGTGGAAATGGTGAAGGAGCTCTTCCTAAAACAGAGCCTTTGGGTCTCTTCGAAAGGACCCGTGTTAGTGTTAATACTTTTAACCCCCCACACCTCCAGCTCTCAAGTCTATAGAAATAAATACAATGTCCGTTAAAACATAACAGGGGATGTGCCCTCACCTGTCAGCGGAGAGGGCTCAGGACGGGGAGCCGGTGGTCACCTCAAGGTTTTGGTCTAAATCCATCAACGCGAGTGGACAGGCAGCCAGCTCAACTTGTATCTTTACATGTAGGCGTGATTTATGCCACTACTCTGGCAAGTGTCAAGGCTGGACATAAAGAGATTCACAAAGACAAAAGGGCGGCGTTGAGCTGCTGCAGGAGATAAATGCAAACGGAGCCGAGAGGTAGGACTGAATTGGAGAGCGCAGCAAGAGGAAGGCCACGGGGAATTACTGTGATGATTTAGAAAGGGTGTTAGACGATTGGGGTGCCATGCGGGAGTGCAGTGACATTCACAAAGACTCTGATGTTTGGTCTCACTCCGAATGTTTCATGTCTGCAAAGGAATGCCGCGCAAAAACGATAATGTCACGATAATTAGTTAAAGGCAACGGTAGAATGATAGAGTTCTGGAAATGCTAAAGTGATAAACAGTTGCGTATGCACAAATTAGTAGGCTATATGGAACAACTGAAATTCTTTGAAGATGGAAATGCTAAGATAAGGTTATGAACAGTTATTACAAAAGTAAGCTTGCATAAGAATGCAATTTTCTGGAAAACTTAAGTAATAGAAATAGTTGCTTAGTTCACATGCGAATGTATTAAAAGGCCTAGTATTTATAGTGTTTTGTGCAGCCATCTGACGAACTAATAGTTAGAACAAAAGCCAAGCAAGGTTCAATAGTACATATTACATATTACTTACATATTTGTTTTGTAAAAGTTGTGCTTAATTCAGCCAGTTTCTGATAAAAGTCCTGGTTATTCCACTAATCTCCTGCTGTATTTATACGCAGAAGCTCCAAACTTTCGGCCTCCTATGTTTACTACTGCAAAAATGCAATTTTGAACCAACAGCATGAGCTATAACTGGATCATTTTGGAAACAAGTGGAAACAGCTCTGTTCCCATTTTAAGGTGAAACAATTGGCACAAATACATTTAAATTATAGCATGAGAACAGGGTTTTGTATTAGATAATGTTGAACTAAAATGCCTGTGTTTTAATGTTTCATGTGGCAGTTATATTACTGAGCTAATCAAACCTGTTTCACCCCAATGAAAAAATACATGTTATTTTCAATAATACACACGCGGGCTATTCGTCTCATGCTTAAAGCAGTGAGCTCTGAAATAGAAAATGCACTAAATTGCAGCCATTTATTCATGTGAAATAATAGGAATGTGAAAGAACATAATTAAAACATTAAAGCCGCAAGCGGCGATAAAGGCCCTCGCCTCCCTTGCGACCGCGGGGACACATGTACTCGGAGGATTGCATTTCGTGCTTTAAAGCGTAAACTTCACGATAATGTCAAATAACCGGGCCTGTGCCTCTGCTTGAATCTTCTTCTGGCTGGAGCCTGCTTCATCACCTCGGGCCTGTGCTACTGCTGGGGCCTGCTACACCACCTTGTAATTTAGAGTTAAAGGTCTCCACATTCCCTGGTTTTCCTGGGATCTGTCTAAACTTTTGAAAATAAAAGATTATGCTTGGGCTGAGGCGAGAAAAGTACAGGCTGGAGATTTGCAATGACTCAGAAAGCGCTGCACCCGCCTGTTAAAAAGTAAAAATGTAAATATTAGTTGTCTAAAATAACATGTTTACCAGTTCCAAAAGATTCTAAGGAGTTTTACAAGACTCTAGTCTTGGCTCTGGAGGAGCCTCCTCCAAAGGAAGCATCCTGGCATTTGGTAAATGGCATTTATTTCCCAAAGAAATGGCTGCCTCTTCACAGGCTCATTACGACCACAGCCACAAATGTATCAAAAAACAAACTGAAAACTTTATTGGCACTCGTGTCTAGATAATACTCACCAGATATTAGGCCGTTTAGATTAAAACACTTTGAGTTGAGTCTTTTGGCGTAAGGGGTGCGATTTAGGTGGCGCGCTTTCACCCCACATGGTGGACTTCCTGTTCAGTTTAGGCTGTTGCTGTCATAGACTTTTCTGTTTGGCCTGAGGTGTCCTAGAAATGTACTAAGTTTCATTTTCCTACGTTGGAAAAAATTACTTTCACTTTCCATAGGCGAATGGCATTTTCATTTTCCAGGGTCGCCACTGAGTCATTTCTTTTATTATTTTTTCAAATACTTAAGATACATCAATATTTCGCCAGGCTTACTTTTAGTGGCCAATAAAATGTACTTTTGCGCACATTTACTGGGTCAAAATTAAGGATAATTTTGCAGAAAAATTTGCAGAAAAATAAAAATTAAATAAAAATATAAATTGAGCAAAAACAACAACAAAAGGCATTGTCTATTTACCACACGTGTGTTTAGTTCATTTTGCCTAAGTTTGGTGTTTGTGGAATGAAGCAGCTATTTTCTGTCAATTCTTAAAAGTGAGGTGTATTTTAAGCCGGTTCACATTTTCAATTAAAAATGGCCGCCTTCTCGTGTGTGATAGGGTGTGGTCCCCATTGGCTTTTATGTTCATAAGCCCATACTGGATGTGTGTACCAAGTTTCATTTGCCTAGGACAAACTAAAATTTTCCCTTCCCATTGACTTTTTCCACATATTTGCGCGTTGCTATGGCAACACATTTATAAATAGGGGTGGTTGTCATTGGCTTTTATGTTTGTCATAACATAAGAGATGGGTGTACCAAATTTCATGTCTCTATGACAAACTAAATTCTTGGGTCCCATTATAAGTTTGTAGGTGGCGCTAGAGGGCCATTTCTAAAGCTAACCCTTTTATTGACATATCTTTGTGTTCAGGTCATGAATGTGCACAAACGCCTTTTGGGTCCAACTTGATCCGAGAAGCGTTTGAGAGTTAAGGATATTTTATTTTCACAAAAATGGCCGCCGTTACACGCTTGCCACACCCACACCCGATAAGATATCAAAAACAAAATGACAACTTTGGTTGGCACATGTGTCTAGATGATACTCACTAAATTTGGGGCCATTTAGATGAAAACACATTGGGTTTAACCTTTTGACGCGAGGGGTGCGATTTAGTTGGTCGCACCTTTCACCCCACATGGTGGACTTCCTGTTCAGTTTAGGCTGTTGCTGTCATAGACTTTTCTGTTTGCCCTGAGGTGTCCTATGGATGTACCAAGTTTCATTTTCCTACGTTAAAAAAAAATACTTTCACTTTCCATAGGCTGAATGTATTTTCATTTTCCAGGGTCGCCACTGAGTCATTTCTTTTATTATTTTTTCAAATACTTAAGATACATCAATATTTTGCCAGGCTTGAGTTTAGTGGCCAATAAAATTTACTTTTTATGCACATTTTCTGGGTCAAAATTAAGGATAATTTTGCAGAAAAATTTGCAGAAAAATAAAAATAAATAAAAATATAAATTGAGCAAAAACAACAAGAAAAGGCATTGTCTATTTTGCACACAAGTGTTTAGCTCATTTTGCCTAAGTTTGGTGTTTGTCGAATGAAGCAGCTATTTTCTATCAATTTTTAAAATTGAGGTGTATTCTAAGGCGGTTCACATTTTTAATTCAAAATGGCTGCCTTCTTGTGTGTGTTAGGTGTGGTCCCCATTGGCTTTTTGTTCATGAGCCCATGCTGGATGTGTGTACCAAGTTTCATTTGCCTAGGACAAACTAAAATTTTCCCTTCCCATTGACTTTTTCCACATATTTGCGCCGTTGCTATGGCAACACATTTATAAATAGGGGGTGGTTGTCATTGGCTTTTATGTTCGTCATGACATAAGTGATGTGTGTACCAAATTTCATGTCTCCATGACAAACTAAATTCTTGGGTCCCATTATAAGTTTGTAGGTGGCGCTAGAGGGCCATTTCTAAAGCTAACCCTTTTATTGACATATCTTTGTGTTCAGGTCATGAATGTGCACAAACGCCTTTTGGGTCCAACTTGATCCGAGAAGGCGTTTGCGAGTTAAGGGATAATTTATTACCACAAAAATGTCCGCCTCGTTACAGGCTTGCCACACCCACACCCGATAAGATATCAAAAACAAAATGACAAGTTTTGTTGGCACATGTGTCTAGATGATACTCACCAAAATTGGGGCCATTTAGACAAAAACACAATGAGTTGAATCTTTTGGCGTAAGGGGTGCGATTTAGGTGGCGCGCCTTTCACCCCACATGGCGGACTTCCTGTTGAGTTTACGCTGTGGCTGTCATAGACTTTTCTGTTTGCCCTGAGGTGTTCTATGGATGTACCAAGTTTTGTATTTCTACATTGGAAAAAATGTACTTTCACTTTCCATAGGCCCAATGTATTTTGACTTTTCTAGGGTCGCCACTGAGTAATTTTTCATATTTTTTTTTCGGGGACTTCAAAAACATAAATTTTTCGCCGACCCTGAACTTTGGGCCCAATAAAAATGACTTTTCGTGCATGTTCACTGGGTCAAATTAAGGATCATTTTGCAGAAAAATAAAAATAAAAAAAAAAAAAAAAAAAAAAAAAAAAAAATAATCCGAGCAAAAACAATAGGCCCTCCCGGCTATCACCGGCTCGGGCCTAATAATTATCATGCTGGAAATGAAGGCAGTGCCTTAAAGCAAAAATCCACCTTGAGTTACTTGGCTTTCTATCAACTGGTCTGACCTGGGTAGTCCTTTTACAGGCTTTTTTTTCTAGATGATGTCCAAAACATGATTGGGTCAATTCAAATACTTATTCAAGTTGTTATTAGCAAAAATAGTATTCACCAGCAATAGACAGTGCATCAAATGTTGACCCAGGTTTTACATATTTACTACTCCATGACAAAGCTCACTTAAGGAAACAATTAACTAAGTTATTGACAGAGTAAATTCCTTCATAGTAAAAAGTGATTTGTGTGGATTTTTGGTACACAGAAGAAAACAAAAAACACATCAAAAAGAATAGCGTGCCCCATCCTACCTCCTACCTACTTTAGCAGAAGCTTAGAAATTAGAGACCTACAAAATAAAATAAACTAGTTCAACAGCAATGGAGTTGTGGTAACAATGGGTTCTGAGGGAAACAAAAATGTGTTCTGCAGTCATAGTGGCCAAAGGCTACACTTTAGTCTGATTTCCAAACTTTAAATTAAAAGCTAAAGGATATTTGATCTGATAATAATGTAGTTTCACAAATCTGATTCTGAAACGATGTGTTGTGGAGATACATGTGCATTTAATCTTTTCATTATCAGATCACCCCCTTCAAACCAAATGAGCACCATAACATTATCAGTTAACTGTTTTTCAACCATTATTATCTATTACATGTATGCATAAGAGAAAAAGCGGGTCAGATAGAATTGTGTAAAAATTGTGTGGGATGGGAACGGACATGAATATTCCTGTGAGTTTTTGAGAGAATAAAAACAGTTCTTAATCCATTACATACTCACACAGAGAGAAAATGCGTTTTGGGGAATGCAATAACAAATGTTGTTGGGATAAAATAATTTCATATCCCTATGGGTGTCGGAGTAAACTGCAAAGTTAAACAAGCTTTGCGTATTTCATCAATTATTTGTTTATTTTTTTCATCCCTGCTGCACAATTCATAGACGCGGCAAAAGAGAGTGAAAAAACGGAGCCCAAATAATGAGCCAAAATAGCTCGTCCATTTACCAACACATCCACAAGCCGCCCACAAAGCCTTTAGCGCTGGCTTCCTCATATGGTTTTCATTCTAATACTCATCATCTTCAGACAAGACGGCGAGGAGAGAGGAGTAACACGCACAGAAGACTGCCAGGGAAGGGTTTTTTCACTCTTCAGATGGGCTTTACAGATTTAAATTGAAACCCAGCCTTGAATTAGTATGCGTTGTAATGATTTATTGGTTAGGCTATATCCTCACAGAGATATTTTTAAAGATGATTCTGTCTTTAATCCAAACTAATGTCATTCAAGATGTAAAGAAATTGCCCTAACATATACTAACGTCTCCTTTCACAATTGTTGGGTGAAATCTCATTTTAATGTAATGTAACTGCTATGCTTCTAAAATAATGGAACACTGGATTATCATAGTCACCAAGCTTAACTTCTTTTTGTTCAACCCACTGAGATTATTTTTAATGTTTTAATCTTAAAATGCATACGTTTTGTTGCAGTATTGTACAGCGTCCACACTATTCTGTCCTTTGAGAAACAAGAGCGCTGAGACTGCATTGTAAAGCGGACAGACAAAGACAGAAATAAAAAAGAAGGCAATGTAGTAGCAAAAAACACAGTATCCTTGGTGTCCAGGTAATAGTCCTTAAATACTCGACACCACTTTTGTAATATATTTATGTGTGGCAGTTTACAAAATGACTATGCCCAGGTAACGACTGTTCCTGGTAAAGTTAGTGGTAACTGTAAGGGCTTAGAAGAAAGTCAATAACTCCGAAAGATTTAGCGATTTAGGGAATGTCACAAAAAGATGACAAATATCACCAGAAATACAAGGTTTTAGGAATGTGTCACAACTTTGACCCAGATGGTCAATATTCTGGAAAAAAGAATAGTGCTCTGGACTGAACTTTAAACCCAATATAATGTCCATCTCACAGTGAAATAATGCACTTTAAAAAAAGTTTTACATGGCTTAATTCTGATCAGATATAGAGCCAAATGTTTTTTTTTTATTTTTATTTTTTTCCTGAGAACACAGCTGGCTTGTACTGTGCACAGCTGTTCCTAAGCAGTTGAACTTTTGCACATCTTACATTAGTATGTTAGCATTCCATGTCAGTTTGTCATCAGTAACTGAGCCAGGGTACTTACGATTCTGGTACACTTTTAATGGTTAAATTGCTTATTGTAACAGCAGAGCTTTTTTTTAAGTCAATAATTTGTTTTTTCTTATGTTCAAAATCAGTGAGCTGTCATGGCACTGGTTACAAAATATAGTTAAGATCTCCTGGAAATTATCTAAGTTTCAAAGTCTGCAGAAAAAGAAGAGAAACAAAGCACTGACCTGCACTGATCCACTATATAGCCACCCCGATCCACCGGGTGTAAGGATCGGGGTGGCTTGAAAAGAACAAAGCACTGTTTCAGATCAAGTCGGAGCCACTGAAGAGGGTCATCTCATGGAAAATTACCTGAAAGCCATGAGCACATACACACACATATGCACTGTTCCCTTTACACAAGAAAATAAAAGAAGGCGGCTATTAGCTGCAATAGGAAAAAAGTGCATTTAGATACCAAATAAAAGGCACTTGACTATTGACATGAGGTAGTTGAGATGGAGCGACTGCTGCTGGGAAGGAAGAGCTAAAGGCTGCTCTGATTGGGCGGCTCACTTCCCAATCAATACAAAGGCATCAGCCTGAAAGCACTTGGCCGATAACAATATGAACATCAGGAGTTTAGTGAAAGGCAGTGGCTGTCACTTACTGTCATTAAAGGTTTACACAACATTAGGGGAATGCACATTTCATGCTTTACAAATCCATTTCTTGAATTGACTGTCTTTTATTTGTCTCTGCAATTTGTTGTTGCGTTATACGCCACACTACGGTTTGCATTATTTGGCCGTTTGGCTCTGGTTACCATTTTCTTTGTTTTTGTGTTTTTGTTTTTGGTTGACTTTGCCTTCAGAGCAAACCGTCCACTTTTAACTAATAAACCTTGAGAAATGTAACAAGAAAGTGCAAATACAATAACGAGACAAAGCAACCAGGTTTTTGGACTGGTGGTCAAAAGGTGCTGGATGTCTTGGAGAAAACCCTCATTTCTGGATGTGTATCAATGATGGTTATGTATTCAGTAGAGAATTACTAAGCTGTTGACACCTGAACTCCATAGTCTTGGACAGTTGAGGTCTTGGCCTCTTCAAAAAACACGGGGAAAAAAACTCGATTCAAGCCATGGAGATAAAAGACTATCTCCTTCAAACTAGTATTCACCTGGTGTTCACCACTGTAAGATCGAAAAAGGCCAAAGTATCATGTCCATACTTCTTTTCAAAGTAACTTCCAATGTAGTTGATTTTGTTGATTTCTGGTTTGACAAAAAAAAAAAAAAAAAAAAAAACTTATTTTCATTGCCTGGAGCCAGTTATACTTCTTCAAAAGATACAGTCACAAACACTAAGTTATGCATTCATCCTATGTTTTATAATGAGACAATGAATCAAGCATAACCTTGGATAAGACTTTAAATCAATGATTTCAAACTGTTGTAATGTAACTCTGATGAAATGATGGGCTTGTATAAATAAAACGGGAAATGTGTCCAGTTTTCTATTCTCTTTGTTTATCAGTCCCTTTGTGTGGGCCTGTATGTGGGTTAATGAACAGAGATAAAAATAGAGATAATGACAGATGTACATAATGCACC
The DNA here is from genome assembly GCA_024349245.1 of Neodontobutis hainanensis. Classification (NCBI taxonomy): domain Eukaryota; kingdom Metazoa; phylum Chordata; class Actinopteri; order Gobiiformes; family Odontobutidae; genus Neodontobutis; species Neodontobutis hainanensis. The sequence continues at coordinate 566,406 of JALDNG010000090.1, read as the reverse complement.
ATCATTAGTATCATTTAGCACATAAAATACATTATCAAGCGCTGAATTAATGCTGCTGAGATATCCATGCTAATGAGCTAACTTAATTAACCCTTTTCAAAAGTGCACAAAGAGAAAATAGGTCTGTGTGGAGGTGAAGCGGAGAATAATGGAGAGTAGTGGGAGGACTCGGGCAAACAAGGCTCTTCTCGGGCTGCAATCTCCCACCTTATTGTGTGCTAACTTCTATTATTGTATCACCTGCCTGTGAACGGCTCCTATTTCTCACAGCAAAGGAGATGTGCTGATATGTGTGTGGCGGCAGGATGATAATAAACGATACATCAGCCTCGGTGCCACCAGCAGAGGACTGAGCGTCGGATTGATGTGTCCCTATCCGTGCTCCTCTCGGTTCTAACCCCCACCCCTCCCTTCACCAATCCATCTCGAAAATCTGCCGTTGCACGCCTGACATGTTCCAGTATCAACACAAAGAATTGACTAATACCAGCTGACAAAAGGAAGCGTCTGACCACTCTGTCTGCAAACCCCATCACTATCTCCCAGATTTAGATCTATGTCACGTTTCCAAAACCGTGGTTAAAGGACAACTATTTTGCTCTTTTCAGATACTGTTACGGCTTTATGGTTCTACAAAAACACAGACATGCTTCAGTTTTCAAATAAACACATTTAGGTTTGCAAAACCTAAATATGTGTTTATTTGTTGTTAGTGTTATGTTGTTAGTGTTTGTCCTGGTGAGGTCCTACCTCGTCCAAGTACTTCTGAGTCGGTTGTGTTAAAACATAAACCAATTATCTGAAGGTAGGGACTGATATAATGTATCACCTTCCAAAATCTTGACCATCTTTATCAAAATGCTTCACCAAGTAGCACATTTGTTTGCCTTTGATCCCTTTGTAAACAGGTCACATAAAGATCAATATAAAAAAGTAAATTGACCACTTAGTCCTGAGAGTTAGCTTGGCCAGTTGACAAAGAATGACAAAGAATGACAGGATGCCTTAGAGTATCTATACAATTCATCTATATCAAAGTGAAACCAATATTCTCATAGACGTAAAGTTGACAAGTTCCATGTTCCATTACCAACACAAAGACTTGACAAATAGGAGCTACAAAAGTCAGTGTCTGACTGCTCTGTCTGCAAACACACACAGCTTCAGATATCCAAAATTTCTCATCGGATCAACCCCCACATGGTCTGCTGACACATCCACACCTCTGGCCTGAGCCATTGGGCTTAACCGGCGCGCTGCAGAGGTGTGAGTAACATCCAAATCTATATTGATGGCTGTAATCTCGCTCACCCATCGCCCTCAATAAAGTCTCACAGCCTTGACATCCCCATGGTTCAGCAATTATAATGGGGCCATAAAGCGTGTGATTTCCAAAGAAAGAACTCTAAAGGGGAAAGAACATGTGCTTGCCAGCTTTTTCTCCAAAGAGGACACTTTTTATGTAGTGTGTCAGCTAGGCAACATATTTGATATAATAACAGTTACTATTCCTGTGTCTTAAGGAGGGAATGAAATTATACTGGACTCTAAAGATTGACACATTGACACCACAATAACCTGTTAGAACATTAGTAGTAAATGTAATCAATTAACAACAGATCCAGGTCATTCTCAATTCTTTTGAAACCAAGGTTCAACTGTTGGAACATGACATTCTCCAGGGGCTAAGGAGGGGGAAGTGATTGGGTGACTTTCCTAAAGCCTGGTCTACAATGTACAATTATTTTAGTCTTTGAACACAATGTGAAAAAAGTAAATTGTAATATACTTGCATGTTTACACTGAGCAATGGAATAAACGTTGAGTTGTGGCCACAACTGAAGTCAGCAGAGTGCATTTCAGACTCTGAAGTTGTTGTGGCGACAGTGAATTGTGAAACTTTGCCAAGTAAGTCTCTCCTCTGAGTTTTTTCTCCATCTTTATTGTTCTGTTTAACGCTGTTGTCCTTGTGCTCGGACATGCTTGAGTACGTCATTTCCCGGCACATACTTATTGGTTAGTTGTCACACATAGGCAGACACACTATGTGACGATTTCTCTACATTTCTGACACTGTGTCAACCAAGTTCAAAGCAATTGCCGATTGATGTAGTCACTGGTAAGAATGTGGAATCAGGTTTCTCTGGAGCAGTGTTTCTCAAAGGTTTTTTAATGGGACCCTTACTTCCAAAGACCAAACTAATTGTAACACAACTCCCTGATCTGGTTGGGTGATCATTATTAATGTGTTTGCTCTTTTGATAGTGTTTATTATTATTATTATTATTATTATTATTATTATTATTATTATTATTATTATTATTATTATTATTATTATTATTATTATTATTATTATTATTATTATTATAATCATAATAATACATCCGTTTTAATTGGAACTCTATAGAGCTAGTTTTACTAATCCCAGATGCTAACATTCAACGGGATAGTTTCCATATAATTCAGAGAGAGTTTGTTCTGGGTCTGTAGGACTCTAAACCTTGCTGCTCCCAGTCAACAATGCATACATTCATTTATTGTTCATTCATCTTACAGTATACAATAATTTCTAAACAATAATAATAATAATATTAATAGTTTCTTGAAAGCTTTGTTGTTCCTATTATTATTATTATTAAATTATTGTTGTATTGTTTTATTTCTTTACTACTTATCCCTTTGAGTTTTTTAATAAGGTCTTTGTTGTAACTTTGCAGCTTTCAAAAAATATTCATAAAAAATTATATAAATTTGAAATTCTTATTAAGGAAAGGGCTGTGTTAGCCTTACATATAAAAAAAAATTACAAATTAATATTTTATTATTATTATTAGCTTGAAGTTTGAAAGATTTGTTGTACTTTTTGTCAAAAAACCTAATGGCTGTGACAAGATCAAGGAAATGAGGACACTGTCGGTTATGTCAAAGTCTTTCTGAAAATGGAGCCTCTTTAGGACCCTCCCTGGTGATGGATTGCAGGCGGTCGTGAAATCAAAAGGTCAATAAAACCATACTTATATTGAATCCCTGTTCATGACTCAAGCATAACTTTTTATAATGGCTTTCTCTTTACGTCTTTAGACAAGAAAGGGCTGGAAGCAATAGGTGACACATCTGAGAAGCTCCGTTGATGCCCTATTAAGTAACAGATCTGAAGCGTCAGCAGCCCTCGGACCATGATGGTTAATGCTATGTCATAGTTTCCATCCTGCAGCCTGTTATACAATCTGCTTCATATAATAGGGGACCAGATTTAACAGTCATTGATACGAGAAGTTCTCTCCATCAAACTAGATTTGCTTCAGCAGCTTCCATCTGAGACGGTGCTTCTGTTCGCTTTTAATTTCATTTTGTCTCTTTTTATGGCATATTTTACATACCTTGTAACACATCACTCCACTCCTGCCTGTGATCTACGAGTGCTGAGCCAAGACTCCACACAGCAGTTTAAACTCCAGTAAAACTTTTGTCAGCGTTTGATTTTTTGCCTCTGCAGCTTTCTTGTCTGATCTTCCATGGTTGGACCTAATTGCTAAATTAATACATGTTCAGAGGAGGTATTTTGCAGATTGTATACAACAGAAACTGTTAGACTCCCTAATTATCATTAAATGCATAAGTGATTTGCAGACCACACAAAATGGAACTGCAACAATGCATTCTTCACATCTAGGTCGGACTACTGCAATTCTCTGCTGGCAGGAAGTCCAAAACACAGAATACTAACAAGAACCAACCGAAGAGAGAGCACATTAGCCCGTGTCACTGCATTGGTCATACATTCCTTACAGAGTGCTTTACTTTTAAAATACAAAGTTAGGAAACATAAACAGACTTGAATGGTCAATGCTGTTACACTGTGTTGAGTGTTCACCTGTCTCTCAGTATTGATGATAAACTTTTACTACCTAAGAGATCCAGAAAGTCTCCAGCCTCTCTTTTTAGTGCGAACCCTCTCTAAGGGCAGAATTTACTAACATTCAGTGAGGGGGTGAAGGAACAGGGATGAGCTCACAGTTTATCAGAGGTACAACCAACTCTAGGTGATCTCTGCTGCTCCAGACCTAGACCGCTGAGGGCAGTATGATGTATTCACCTTCAATCTTCAATTGGGGTGGCAGAGTGGTTAGCACTCCTGCCTCACAGCGAGAAGGTCGTGAGTTAAAATCCCGGCCAACTCAAACATTCTCGGCCGACTCCGGTCTTTCTGTGAGGAGTCTGCATGTCCTCCACGTGTTACCGTGGGTTCTCTCCGGGTACTCCGGCTTCCTCCCACCGCTCAAAGACATGCATGTACAAGTTAATTGACAACTCTAAAGTGTCCCTAGTGAAAAAAATTTGAGTAAGAGGGCCCCCTCAAAAATGAGATGATTCATCTCAAGGGCTTTATCCTCACAAAAAATGTGAATAAATAAATAAATAAATCTGTTACTGTCATTTTACATAGATCACTGTTAGGTGTCCAAGTGATTACTGGGTCTTAGCCAGGCCCATTTGTGCTTCTGGTTCAATCCAACCAACCCCACCCTGATCCCAGCTCTTCACACTCAGTTGGACTGAACTGATTCCCTCCAGCTGATATTAAATATTATATTATATATTATATTTCTTTTTCATTTAGAGTGAAACAAGTACAGAATGTGAATGTAGTGTAACTATCTATAGCCTAAACCTACTGCACAAACCTGGACAAATATATTACACTTAGATGTGAAGATGACCATCCCATTTGTCAAGAAAGGAATTGAACAATATATGCTTTTGAAATGTTTTTAGTAAGAATGGAAAACTGCACTGACACACCGGGTAAGTAATGTGGCCTAATGTCCTCTTAGCCTGCCAAATTCAAACCGGGAAGCAGGAATTACAGAAAAAAAAAGTGCATACAGTAAACAGACCCTTCTGGACAGCAGAAAACAAAGTCTATATTTTATTCCAATCTACTATAGCTTTTAAAAACTATGTGGCGCCATCACAATGTCTTTCAAAAATCAGTTGCTTTAATATTTATGCTATATTATGTTTGAACACTATAAAGAGTGCAGATTTAGTCACAGATATTAACTATCAATTAATAGGGTAGCCAATGCTATTTACTTTACCTGTCAATCACTAATGCCATAACATTAATAATAATTGCCATATCATGATTGTCGTAAACCAATAATCAAATTAACTCTTAGTGAAAATGTTAGCACTGAGCTTAAGTGGCAATTGTCCAGGCACAGTTTTATAAGGTAAAAACTATTACTATTAGATTACTGTACTATTAGATGAAATTGAATGTGAATAGATTTTTAAGGGCAGCTTTTAGCTGTATTTGAATCTGGGTTTTAAAAATCAGCGCAGCTATACTCTTGTTTCTATAATTCACAGTTGTAGTATATGTTAAAATGCTTGTGTAAAAAGTCCTGTGAAGGACATTTATGAATGGACCCAAGTCACACTCCATCCTGCAGCTCTCTCCTCCACAACAACACACTCCTGATTAAAAACATACATCAGGCCTCTCCACCTAAAACTGTTTCTCCATCGCCGCAGCCGCTTTTGTCCTCTCGCGCTAGATCCGAATCACAAGCATTGACAGATGTGTCGAGGCGGCTTACCGAGCCACTGAACACCACAGCACCTTTGAAAACAACCACACGAATGCCATTAGATCAATGCTAAGAAAAATGATACACATTCCACCTGGATTTCTTCTTGCTTTCCCTCACTTAACGAGTAAAAAAGATATTGCAAAAACTCTGGAAAACACCATCATGGAGCTGGATATGTCAATAGCGCAAAAAATGAGTCAGCAAAAACCTCTCGCAGTGCTTTTTCAAAGAATCCTGAAAGTCATACATCAACAGTCATGGTGGTTGTGTACAATTACTCAAAATGTTGCCTCCAATTAGAGCTCCTTTGCCAGATTGCTTCATTTAAATTTAAAAAATGAGCTGTCTCTACGCAAGCATATTGCGGCAGTAAAAAAAAACAGAGGGTTTTTACAACGTGTGTTTAATGGAGAAGTTGTCCCTTCAGCTCCTAGATCCTTAGCGTGAGTGCATTTGATGCGTCTTCTGTTGACAATTAAGCCATGTTGTTACTGCACAGGTTCATGCATTAAACAAAGAAGGGCACCGTCGTGAGAGGAAAGGAATCCACCAAGGAATTATCCACACAGATGTTTGAGCAGCGACTATTAAACAACAGTAATCAAGTGTTGAAACTTTGCAAATGCTTCCCACTTTTCTCTTGTAATGAAACTATCCTTTTGCTTTAAGACAATGTTTTGGCAAGGTCATGGTAGGATTTGCAGCAGTGATGATCAGGCGTTGCAAGGTAAGAGGCAATTTCTTTAAAAAAGCTAAAAAAAATTTGTCTGTCTCTGTGTTGTTTTTGTTAGATGTTGCTGCTGGTAAGTTGTTTCTGGGCAGTTTGATGAAAGCCAAACGTCTCAAAGTTATGGTGCTCAGAGGAGTCCAGTCTCCTCGGTTAATCTGGTTAATAATGAGAGACAATCTCGTCATGGCCTTAACCATTAAAAAGTTTATTGTGGTGAATGTAGTTGTAGTTGTTAGCTAGTTTATGATTATCCAAAGTAAAAATTCAAAGTGACAGCAGTGGACGTGAAATTGAGGAAGTTACGTATTTTGTGTTTTTTATAAGCAGAACATTAAGAGTTGAGCCAAGTGTCACGCAAAGGATGCTGCTTTGACGCAACAACACTGCTGATTAGATGTGGCACAAAATGTTTCTACAAGGTGACTTTTTCTCTCCTCCTTTATGTTTTCCTTGAATGGCTTATGTGTGAGTTCTTTTCCTGTGCAGTGTGTTTCCCGACGATGCCGACATGCTGAAGGTTAATTGACAACCTGCTGAGAAAGAGAATGCCTAATAAAGGTCATTCTTGCTTTCGGCATGATGGTCCTTCCAGATGTTATGGAAAGGTTACGCTGTTACCTTTAAAAGTGGGACTAAGTGGTCAAGATAAAGGAAATAAATGAGGTACACAGCTGGAGTATTTGGGGATAATAGAAACCGCCACAAAAACACTTTCTTTGGGAAGTTTTGAGGTTTGTTTGACTATGGCGCTCTGCATTGTTAATTCTATTCTGGAGGTGAACACACGCAGAGCCTACTCTCCACAAAGTGCCTTTGCATCTCACAATAAGATTATTGATATATATTCCTAGTAAATAGAGGTAACTGAGACTGTGCCGGTTTTGGCTCCTTGTTAGAGGCAGACAAAACGCAAAACTATCAGAGATCAGAAAATGTCAGAGTATAAACTTCCAGAAATAATTGTGTCATTTTCCTGACTCTAGGCGAGACTAAAAGGTTTGGTCGGCGTTTATGAAGTTTGTGAGTGAATTCTAAATGAGGGCTTAGTAAGTCAGGCAGCACTGTCACTCATCCTATTTATGCATTTGCCCCTTTTTCCTAGAGCTCCAGTCACCTTGATAAAAGACTCTTCCACTTTGTACAACGTTCTTTTGTTTCGCAGCCATGATGAACAAATTTCTGCAACTTTACTTTTGTCTCTCCCAGTCCTACATTTTGGTGCAGTGGTGCTTTTTTCCTCCCTGTGTGCCAGTGTTAGCAGTTAAGCCTCTCACCTGTGTCTAGCAAACTGTGTGCGTTGTGCTGCCAGAGCTATCCCAAGGATATGTGTTCTCAGCAAGAATGGGACTTCTCCACAAATACAGGGTTGTTTGTGGAGCCGCGACTCAAAGCTGGCAAGCTACAAGTGGCGGCTCATCCCTCTTTGTTATACATTCAGACTGCAGCTTTATTGTTTCCCTCACATCGGCCTGGCTCTTAGGGACACTTCTATAGACCTTCAAGCTCAATGTGATACTTACTTTGCGCTTGAACTGAAGTTTTTTTTTCCAAATCCAAATACATTTTCTGATTTGGAAAGACATCACCGCATAGTTTTTCACAAATGCTATACAAAGATATCTTTTGTTCTGCTTTAAAATGCTGTCATCAGCTTGAAAGCAGAGGTACTTCTGAAACATTTAACTTAACTTAACTTTTAGCCAGTAGAGGGTGCAGATCCTTCTACAGACTATGTTGCTACAAAGTTGTTTGTTTTTGAGAAGAAACTAATCTAAACCTGCAAATTCAGAAGAAAGAGTTATATATATATATATATTGTCTGAAACGATAGGGTCATTTTACAGTATTTTGTACAAATAAAACTCTGCTAGGGTCTATTGTATTGGTCTGTTTCTGCTTCTTCTTTGATTGCTCTAAAGCATGTAATTTGTGTAAGGTCTGCACATCCTGGCGACAGGAATTATATATAATTCATATGGCAGGTTTCTGTCCAGCCGAGAGGACTGTGTCAGTGAGCTTCTACAGATCCTCATGTCTAAGAACCATTAAAGGATTACAGGAATATTTATTTTTAAAGTTGTGCAGAGCTACTGGCTATAATTTTCTATGTACTACCCTAAGCAAGCAAAGAAACTATATGGGGATTTCATGTTAAAATGAAATATTAGCACTGATGTGTTATTGGCCACATGCAGTCGACATTATTTATATTTTTTTGAAGCAACTCCCTTTTCTGTTGTGATAAAAAAAACAAGCTTGTATTCTGACCAACAGAATGTCAAACTAATGATTTGTCTGCTGCGCCACATTCAGGGGAAAATAGGACAAAGCTGAGAATCAAATGCTGAAAAGACCCCCAGTGGGATTTGGCACTGTAAAGAGTTGTATACTTTAAACCAATCACTGGGTGCTTCCTGTCTAAGTCCGGGTGAAGTCCTGCCCTCCCCGTCTTTTCTCCGTGTGCCCATTTATGCCCCCCACCCCACGAGTCAAAAATGAGGTTGAAGCAAATGTTTTTCTTCATAATCTGGCTTCTTCCAACAAATGGCTCTCAGAATTCATGCTAACCTCATTACCTCCGATCATAAGCATCCAATTTCCCATCCTCTCGGGAGAGTGCAAATCTCTAGGGGTTCTCTGGCGAGCTCCAGTTCTCCAGTTTTGCTTCTTACCGACACTCTTTCATGCTCACGTTGTGTGCATATGCCACTGTATCCTCCAATAAATCTTTTGATTGTCTTACTTTGTTCCAGAGACAACTTTTTTCCATGGGATTTGCATTTGCAGATTAGGTCTTCACTGCAAACGCACAGATTTGTCCCAGATCCCAACTCATTTTTATTCTAGCATGTTTCGGGCAGTCATTTCTAGAGTTTGAAGAATTCAGCCTGTAAGATGACAGAAAATCCTCATACACTGTATATCATCTGCTCACAGTCGGCAAATGTTTCATGAGGAGAAATGATCCAAAGCCTAAAAGTTGCATTGTGCATTGATGTTTCTGGTACGTGTGGCCATCTTTCAAAGCATAAATCTGACAGATGCATGCCACAGCTGTTACGCGCTAAATTTTATCACATTACTTCTTGTGCACGGGTGAAGGGTTTTATCAATAAGAGTAAAAGGCAATGCCAAGATAAGATCCCACTGGTGGGAAAGGTTTTGGATGCCTCAGCGTTGTTGTGGGTGCAACGACGCGGGATTAACAGTCACACAAACTCTTATCACTAGCTACTAATCTCGCAGCCAGTGTTCATTTACAGCGAATGCCAAGCTGTGGCAACACATTTCTGAATAATGCAGGCGTGAAATGTGTGTCAGTCAAAGGATAGCATATGTAACTCTAGATTAGAAACAGAAGGAAGGAAGAAAGGCAGGGTTTAGTCAATACTGAGCAGAATAATTTATTCAGTGCAATAGCCAGCCCAGTCTGTATTCTTTCATGTGAATATGGTAATGTTTTGATCAATCTTGACATACTTTTTTCAACTTATTGGCCTTTGTCTGTAAAGGTTCAGAGTTATTCAGAATTTTAGCCTTGGTTTTGAAGATTGAGAAAAAAAAAATGTGGTAAAAGTGTAGTGTAAAAATAAAATTTTTTGCACTACTGCTGTCTGTCAACAAAAAAAAAAAAAAATCAAAGAAAAAAAACAAAACATCAAGAAACAGAAGAACATTCTTCATAAAATCTACATCATGAAAATTGATTGAACAAAACTATTTCTACATAGACCAACCCCAGGCCCAAGAAAATGCATAAAGTTACACATGTACACTGTAAATTCAAATTCAAGTCTTGAAGACAATATTGAGTTAGTTGTTGTAACAGTAACCCCAATACTCTCTTAAGGATATGTTGTATTTTTTTGGCCCAATGATTACATGAAGGTATTTTTCAAGTTTGGCGTTTTCAATTGAAGAGATAATTTCCAGTAGATTTGACTGGTCTTGATTTGAGATTCAAAGTTCTGCAAATCTTTAGAAAAATAATAATAAAAATACATTTTATGTTGTAGAGCTTTTAACGCTGTTTTCTGTTTGTGTCTTAAAGGTACAATATCTAATGAATTAATTAATTAAATTAATGAATTAAAACAGTTTACCTTTGTACAAAAGAATCTTATCTTATTGAGCGTCTCAGAGTGAAATTAGATCGTTTTGTATCCATTACCCCATTCGTCCTGTGCTCTGAAGGCAGACACACAGAGACGGATGGCTAGATAAACTGAATGTGTTGGTTAATTACTCCATCTGGAGAGAGGTGCCCTCCATACCTCAACTGTTAGTGCCAATTAGAAAAGTGATTGTTTGGTGAGGCTGGGACAGATGATTGCGCTCTGTGTGTGTCTGAGCAGTGAAGGTGAAACCAGAAACAATGTAATGACATGTCCTAATCATCTCTCAATAAGAGCGTCGGGTTTCACTTTTCGGCTTAGCCCGGTGCCTCTGTGATCATGTCGCACAATGTATTCCCCCAACCCCCTGAAGAAGCTGTGTGCAAAGTCAATGAGCCCTTCACTCACCTCCTTGTTCATTTACAGAGATGCTTACTGTCACTTGGCCAGTAAGCATCTTTGTTCTGCTGTCCAACACTTTTGTCATGTGGGTAAGCTTGATCCAAGCACATGCTTGAAATGGAATTCTTTCACATTACCCAAAACTCGAAACTAAATAGTGCTTCAAGTGTTTAGTATGCATATAAACACCCGTCATTCTATTGCGATACTCAGCACATTGCAATCTTCGATGTGTCATGATATGTAACTGGAGATGAAAAACAATGAAAATACAATACATTGACGTGTCATATCAACCACAATTAAACAATGTAACAAGTGCATAGAGTATTAGCCTGGAACCTCTTAACCACTCATCCTTATGCCCACATTACCAGTGTTACCATTTTAACTGAAACTCAAGATAGGAATAAAAAAAACAATTATCTGCCAGCCCCAAAAGTAGCCTAAATAATAATGGATAGGACTTATAGAGTGCTTTTCAAGATAACCAAAGACGCTTTACATAAACCATTATTCATTCACTCCACAGTCACACACTGGTGGTAGTAAGCTACTTTTTTGTAGCCACAGCTGCCCTGGGGCAGAATAACAGAGACGTGCGCCTACAGACTCTCCGACCTTGGGTTTTGCTCAAGGACACAATGACATGTGAACTGTGGGGGAGTGGGAATCAAACCACTGAGCCCCAAATAAATAATAATAAATAAATAATGGCTGTAGTGACTGCAGACGCTAGACGACTAAGAATCAGTAGAGAAACGTAGTCATACAACTACTGTGATGCTTTGGTTTAGTGGAGTGGCAGGAAATAGAAATATATATATAAAGTGTATAGCAGCGCTCTGTGTGCTTGTTGATGTATGCAAAGTAGCCATGTGATATAACAAGCAACTTCTAAGCTTTTATGTAGCATGTGAATTACATTACATAACAATTACATCTTGTCGTATTATTTTCTTAGTAGTGTAAAAAATGTATCCTGAAATGATGAGGACCAGCTCTAAAGGTCAAGCAGCCAGATCCTGTCAGCACCAGGCAGTGGGTCTAGGCCTGTCTCCTCATCGTTGTCTTTCTCTCAGTTCAATTCTATAAACTTAAAGACAGAGCTCCAGTGGCTGCATAATCAAATCTGTTTTGAGTTAAACTTCAAGATGGAGTCAAAAGAAGTGCCTTTTCTTTGGCCTGGGAACATTACACTAATGGACTCCGTCCAGCTCCGGGCTTGATTGAATCCTTTTTCTTCCTGTGCACTACATTTGCTCTTTTATTTGTTAACCTTTATCATGTTACTCTGACACCCAATATGCTGATTTTCCACTCTATTTCAATTTATGGCTTTCATGTTTTTTCATTTGTACTTTTTAAGCACTTCACAATGTGTTCTTTTAACATTCAGGCTGCAATTAACTTGTGCTTAATATAGCTGGAAAACACAAACAAAAATATATTTCATTGCCAAACAACGTGGTGTCTTGAACTGTGAAGATGGTAGATTGTTAGACAAAAATAAACAAAGAAAATGCCATTTCTAATTATTCTTTATGGTTCTCATTTGTGATGTGAAACCGTCTTGTCATTTTCTTGAAAGATGTTTTCAAAGTGAATGGCTTGGGGTTCAGGGGTCATAACTACACACTAATAAGCAGCAGCAGTACATTAATATTTAAATAACAATTGATTTATTTATAAACTATTGACAGATGCAGAGATTTAAAAACTCAAATGAAATCATTAATGTGAGAAGGTTACTTATTCAGGGACCCTACACATTTTTTACTCTGACCATTTAATTATCTCTTATTGGAAAGGGAACACTGAGGCAAGGAACACAAACAAAAAATTGGGCAGTCACACTTAATATTTATAATGTTGAATTGATTGATTTTGTTTTGTTTTGTTGTATCCTAAAGTGTTCTGATTTGAAAGTTAAAAGGGGTCTGCAAAAAAGTAATTATTGACTTTAGCCTACTCCCTTTCGGTCAATATAAGCTTTATTTAAATAAAAAACTTGTATTCTTTTTCTTTTGACTAAAATAAATAAACTAAAAAAACATGATGATCAAATGATAGTTTGCTGTGGTGACCCCAAAAGAGAGCAGCTGAAACATGTGTTTGGACTGCCAAGTGCTTCCCATTCTTTTTTTAGGGGCTCTTGATCTGTTTTAATGACATTTTGGTGATGTTGTATTACACTGTTATTTTGGTTATTGTACAGAAAAAATACAGTTAGTTTCTTTGTTTTTATTTTTTTCCAGATATTTTATTTTTTTATTGTTCAAAAACCTTTTTTTTTGGTGTCCCAGCTAATATGTACGCAATAAACTGCATTTGCAGCTCTAGATTTTAACATATTATTACTCTACAATTTAATTATAGTTTGCCATATAACATTTAGTGGTACGTTAGGTGGTAAGTTTATAGTTTTTGTCGTCATCTTTTTAGATCAAATTTTATGGTGTCCAGAGTTGCTCTTCTTCTGACCAACTTCAATCATTGCCCCCACATCCACTGCCTGACTCCGGTCTTATTGGCCTCAGGTGGCACAGTGGCCATTTGAACTGGAGTGCAAAAGACTTGCTGCCCTCTCGTCTTTGATCGCCTCATCTCTGCAGAGAACAAAGAGTAAAACGACACAAAAGAACCAATATTGTAGCCAACTGTGCCGGTTGAGAACCCTCGACTCTGCTCATTTGCTGAGGTTCAGGTGCATTGCCACATCTTCGGCACACTTCAAGTCAAATGTGAGGTTGCAGTGCATACATTTGCCTTTCAGAGGGTTTATCAGCTCATCAATTTACACTTTTTATGATCCAATTCAGAATCTTTCACACCTGAAAATGAGTTACAAAGTTATAACACTTGCACTTGCTCATAATTAACTGTTAGGGCAAGAACTATGCTAAAAATGAAACAGCTATTTATGTGTTGGTTTCACTTTGTGTCACAAGGGATTCAAAGTACTAAGTCTTGTATTAGGTTCAGTGTAAGTGGAGTTCTGTATTTGAGGTGAAAGTTTTTTGTGCATAATCCTATCGTTTTCAGAGCAGATTAAAAATGAAGCACTCAAGAGCTCTGTAGAGAATGTCCTTAATTATTCTAACTGCCGTCTGTCTGATCTCTGGATATCCTCTGCCTCATTCAGCTGCTGGTACAGCTGAGCCAATTTAATAAAAGCTGTGCTCGTAATATACACACTTCTGTGGTATCTAAGGTGGGAATACAACACGGAAGACAGAAAATCTCCACATACAGTGAAGCTTGATTGCGATCACCTGATTCTGATGTAAGGAAAGAAATTAGACAAAGGGCAGGAAGTGAAAAGTAGCTATGGCAGAGAAAGATGAAAGCTCATAATATTTTAGCTTAGTCTTCTTTTAATACTCATTTTCTCCCCTAATGACATTGCGACTATTAGCTAATGTTTCATGTCACAATATTTAATTCCAGAAAAGAGAAGTTACCTTAAAAAAATCACTCACATGCGCTATCCAACTTTGCTCATCCCAACTTGTTGAAATAGCATTTTTCCCCCAATTTCTTTTATGAGAAATTGTTAAAAACGTGTGTTGTTGTTTTGATTTAATCAGCTGGGGCAATTTCAAATCAAACAAAGAACTGGTATATTTACACTTTACCAGCATTTTCTTCAGTAGAATCACTGCCTGTCTGCTCTCCCTCTGAATTTAAAACCACGGTGTCCCCAGGAAGTAACGTTAGCTGCAAACAAGCTACGGACTCTTCGCAACAATTATCTAGCGAGTATTTTTCTCTCCTGAGTGCTCTTCCGCTTTGCATTGTGTTTCTCTGTCCAACACTCAAACTGGTCAAGGGCTGGGCTTATTAACCAAGCAGCTGTGACCTTTGTCATCCAATTTGACAGGCCGAGCATGCCGCAGCAGACCGGGCTTATTATAAAGGCAAGTTCTTCAAACACACAGCAAACTTTGACTGGCTGCAACACTGTTTACAATTCATTTAGTGGCTGGTTGAGCCCCCGACTTGTTAAATGGTGCAACGGCACATCGCCTGTGGACTCCAATGACTCATTAGACTTTATCAGGACTTCCTCATGATTTAAACTTTATGTTTGGCAGAATGAATGTGATAATTGTGTCCGGCCTTAACCTTGTCAGTCGTATTTCTCTGTTTTTACTAGAATTGTACTACACGAGATGACAGACTTCAGATTGCTAGAGCTTTTACAAGTGCCAATTCCGGTTTTGTTTAATGTGCGTTCAGTTAATTCAGTAACAGCTTAGTCATTAGCACATATGATTAATTAATATTGGCCATATGCTGTGCTTTGCAGATTTAAACAGGAGATTATTTATTGAAACCATTTAATGCTGCCATCAAATTTAAGAATCTTTCCGTGCGCCAATCAGAGATTCGACTGCCCATTTCAGATTAAATGGGGCAGTGTGTGGCCCCTGAACTAAAATGTGTCTGCTTTAAACAATGACCAAACTTGGACAAAACTGAGTAAGAAAACAAACAAATGCCAAAACCAAAGCTAAATAATATTAGCAATAATGGTCAATACACATAAAAAAAAAAAAAAAAACTAATCTTTTTTTTTTTTTTTATCCCAATCATGAATTTTATAAAAAAGAATCAGATAGACTCTCTTAGTAACAGTCAAAAAAGCCAGACTACCACTGTTTCAAGAACCACTGAACTACCTGACTCCCTTTTTTTCCTCTTTAACGCAAAGGAAAAGATGAAATATGTATAGTCAGTTGTGTTTTGTACATAGCGCCCACACTTGTTTGCATCAGCAACATTTCAGATTAAGAGGAAGGAAAGTATGCCTGAAATCCTTAACTCTGACAGCAGCGAGGTAGAGGAGCACACATCATTCAAACAATTGGCTGCAATTTTGCTTCCTTTGGTCCTCTTAAAGCGTGGTATGATATTTGAAATGATGCCATCTGTTTTTAAGATGAATAAATCTCCATCTCTTATGAGAAAATGTATTTTACTCGGATTCTGGACCTTAAGTGATTGCGATGTAAAACATTATCTGTCATAGTTGAAGCCATCATATTTTTTAGATTCTGAAAAGTGGCAGTGCTTCTTAATGACATGCCAACTATTGATGCAGTGAGCGTTGAAAGCATATAATCTTAATGGAATCTGAATAGTAATTTCTCTAAATATCAGACATCAGCATTCAGCTTTTAAATAATGCCCTTGTATTTCAGTGCTAAGGAGCAGTTCGCCGTCGATGCATTAACCTCTGTGCATTAAGCTTTAGTGATGGGCCGACAATTGGTTTTATAAAGTCGTCCGTCTTCTTGCGGAATAATTTACTCGCTGATTTATGTGTCAGGGTTGGTGTGGGATCAAAAGTAAAGTGGATAAAATGCAAGTGTGGAGAGGTGTGTAATCGTTTCAGTGGATGTGCGGAGTGGAAGCTTGTGGAAGAAGAGTGCATGGTGGGCTTCTCCTCCAGACTGGAGCGGGGCAACTTCACCGGTGATGCCAGCTTCAGCATAAGCAGAGAAGTCTGATTCAGGAAATGTGCCGGGAGGCTCACAGCTCGTGGTGGGAAGCCTGTCGTGGATCTTTGGAGCAATTGCAAGCTGAGGAGTGCTGCAGAGGGCTGAAGTGGCTGTTATTCAAACTCCCGCTGCCAGTGACGTTGGCCAAAAGAGCCGAACTGCGGGCTCAGGCGCTGTACGTGGGACCACTTGCTAAATCCCATTGACTGCTGTGAAAATGATTCAGTCAAGAAATCATTTCGTACTCATTTTCTAAGAATGCAGAACAGAAAGTCGTGCTGGCCTTATTAAATGTTTCAACATTATCCATTCAGGCATAATAGTGTTTTTAGTCTAGACACATAATTAAAAAGCATTGCAGAAACTAGATTGTGAATTAAACTATTCTCTTGGTTTAGGTAAATCCAATCAAATGACTCTATATTATTAGCCTGATCAGTCAGTTGTTTTTCTACACAATACAAAAAAGAAATCTGGTGTGTGTTTTAGAAATAGAATTCCAGGGGGCATAGAAACAAACTGACTCTGAACTGGATAGACATACAACCAAACAGAGAAACTAGAGAAGTTTTTGCCAAACTACTGTGATCCCTTATAATCATAATATATTATGATATATCATGACCTTCTATGTGTCTGCCAAGTCCCGGGATGTAGTTCCATTGTGGGTCCAAACGTGATATTTATGGTTTATTAGAAAGAACCCCACAGTATCAAATGCATATTTATTGGATTTAAAGCTACAAATAAATCCCCACAATAAATGGGGATTTGTAGGAAACGTATAATAATAATAATAATAATAATAATAATAACAATAATATAGTTCTTCACTAAACAAAAATCTGTTGTTTTTGTTTAGTGAAGAACAATACAAGCACCTAACCTGACGTAATGGGTGGTGTAGTGAGGCTGAAAAAACGGTGGCTGCAGCCATGATGTTTCCTGATGGAAAAAAAAAGAAAACAGTAGAAAAACTGTTGTGTAGTTTGGTTGAATAAAGAAGCACTGCAATGTAGAACGAGTCAGTGCAATTTAAAAGCATAAGTGCACTTTATATGGACAGAACAACACATATACTTCAGCAAAGTCCACCATTTTAATGTTTTCTTCTCTGGTTGTACTCTCTCAATGCATTGACCAACTAGTGACATAGTCAACACAGTCAATGCCAACGGGCCTACCTCAAGAATGATCAGTTATTTGGTCTTTTGCAACAACAGCATATTGGTTTTATTGAATTTTCTTCTTGCTCTGGGACTACTAAAGATAGAACTTCTTTTCGCCTCTGCTGTGAACCTTTGTTTCTTTGTCTTTCTAACTTTCAACTGTACATATCCACAAGCATATAGTCTCTCCTTCATCACTGCCACTGTCAATAAAGAAACAAGTCGGGGCTGGAGCTGCAGCTCTGTCAGAAATAACCTGCCTTTGCTGCCACGGACTCAAAGAATAAAATAATGTCACCTACTAAGAATATGCCAATAGGTTATACATAATGAACATTTTCCACTGAAATGTCAACCCAATTTTACGAATAGATGTTAGATGGAGTCTTCATTAGGAAGGACAGACTATGTCATAAAATAAACATGATCCCTGGCATTTTTGTCTCTCTTTGGGGAAGAAGACTGTGGCTGGCAAGCAAGGCTTTTATATATGTCTATGGATAGAGATTTAAATCTAGGATTCCGTGTCACCTACCATAGTAATTTTACTGAGGTTGGTGACACTGGTCAGGCTTTTGTTAGTTAGGTAATGAAATGGATTTAATATTGACTATTCATACTCATTATCTAAACACCTTAGGAAGTGCACTTAAAAGGAATAATGTGTTTTCCATGCTGCGTAATGGGGAAATTATGAACTTGGTGTTATTGCATATGCATGAGTATTACACTGCAGCATGGATTTCATCATATTTAGGTTGTTTATATTGGAAACACACAGATTATGACTTACACAAGTGAAATTCAGTTTATTATCTTATCTCACTTGTGTTCAATTGTCATCCAGCTGTTATCCACTCCTCCAGTCTTTTGAATAAGGTGACAAAAAAGACATTATATAAAGAGTACCTATACTAAGTTTAAAAAACAAGTGATGTAAATGTTTGAAGTCAAGGCCTCATAGGAGCAATATACATTACATAAAATTATCGTTCTACTAGCGACTAATCAAAATAAAAAAACACTGATTAGTCAACTTGTCTACTAAAATAATCATTAGCTGCAGCTCTATTGGTATCATTCTGCATCTTAGAATAATTAGAGAGGAAACATTACAAAGTTATACTGGTTCACAGTTGGTTGCTAAAAGCAAATTGCACTCAGGAGGATGCATGTAAATCTGACAAGTCAAGCCGGACCCATGTTCAGGTTGGATGCATGATCTGAAGGAGACTTTGGTCTGGGCAATTAAGTAAGGCCTTGACTACAACGTTAATGATTTGCTTTTAAGACAGTGCTTAATTACATGTGTATGTGAACAGAGCAAAAAACAAAGACAGCACTGATCTGTTCACACTCAGTCTTTTTTGTTCTGCGCCTAGGTTTTCCTCGGAGCCACACATGCTCTAATCAAGCCTCACACTTTCATACTCAACCCCATTTTACCTCATTTCTTTGTTTTCTTTTTTACTGGTTTGCCATCTGCCATGTTTTGCCGCTTGAGTCGTCTTTGAGAGCGATCTGGACACGAGCCACGTGGTCGGCTATGTCTGTCCACCTTCCACCAATTTCTAGCATCTGAATAGTCCAGCTGCTACCTCCTTCTGGGAGTTAGTGCTAGGTGCAAATCAGCAGCAATTTACCTTCTCAGTAGCTTCCCCTGCAGAACTCGGCAGGTTTCCGGCTTTGCCTTTATTCAGGGTGATGTCTGTCTTCATTTTCAGTAGGCCCTGCATCTGGCTTGGTGCTGCACTCATGAGACAAAAGCTTCCAATTGAACTGCATCAACTTCATAAACAGGTAGGAGCCCGAAAGGAAAGTTTTCTCATATTTAAACACCTTAGGAAGTGCGCTTAAAAAGGAAAAATGTGTTTTCTATGCTGGGTAATGGGGGAATTATGAAGTTGGTGTTATTGCATATGCAAGAGTATTACACCGCAGCATGAATTTCATCATATTTAGGCTGTTTATATTGGAAACACACAGATTATAACGTACGCAATTTAAATTCAGCAATGCTACAGTTGTCTCACATAAAAAACTTAAGCCCCTGCAAATCTTTTTTACATTTAGAACAGCTTTATGCGAATGTGTTAGCGCCGCTGCAGTGCTGATGTGTGTGTTCAGAGGGTAGATGGAAATGTGGTTGGCAAGGGAAGTGTTCATTTGCTGTATTTGTGGTAGCGTCATGGCAACTAGGGTAAAAGTAAGGGTCAGCATCAGGCTTGGGATTGTTATTTTAGGATTAGGCTTGTCTATTAGCCTTAGAGAATGACATTACTAGAGTTAGGGTTGAGCACAACAAAGAAAAAACAGGCTAAGAGTCAGGAAGAGTCAGGCTGAGGTGTTTTACAGTTGCACTCTTTCAGTAGCTTAAGGGCTAGATGTTATCAGAGATAAGCTCATAACGACACTAAGGGTAACACTAAAGGGTCTGAAGTGAGTTTGATGTCTTTAGTAGAGATGGAATACAGCGTTTTTACAGATGCAGACAGCATTTACAAATATTCCTGAACCTAATTGAAACCCATTTAAAACTGTTTGTTCACTATTATTTTTGCTGTGTTTTCAAGTAATGTCTAAACTAACTTCTCCATTTTAGGAACCCTCAAATAGAGACTTATATGACGCTGCAAACATGGTATAAGATGCCCAGACGGGTGTTTGATGCCTGCTAGTCTTCTTTGATTGACGATCTGAGAAAAATAAAATGGAGACCAGCAGATAGAGCAGATGAAAAGACATGAATTTCTAATTAGAATGTTTGATAACATTTTGTTTTGGTGTCTGTACAAATATTTGGCCTCATTTGCCAAGCTTTTTACACAGAACTTTTCATAGGAAAATATAAAAAGTAATAGGACACAAAATTAAACTCACAGTGGTCTCACAGACTTATGCCTGCGTTAGCATTCAGTTTGCTTGGCCATGTTCAGGTGGGCAGATACTCCAGCTGCAAATGGTGTCTTATTAAGTGAAGGCCAGACTTAAAGTTAGATTGTTTGGTCAGCAGAGGTTGCACACAGGGACGCTAGAATGCGGAATAACAAGCACAAAGTTCCCTGATACAAGCGGTCCGGCACAGACTGAGTCACTGCGCCGCGTTGATTTGTGTTCAGCAGCAGAAATGTGCATTAAAACCAAACCAGCAAGGACTACAGAACCCCCAAGAGAAAAGAATCAGGAGAGGACAAACAACTGTCAAATGTAGCGCCAGCATCACAAAAAAAAAAAAATACAGCTGTCTTGTCTTTGCTCTAGATCAAACCGCAGCCTGCGTCACCAGAGGAACTTTGAGAAATCCAATGTGAGCGTATCAGTCAAAATCCAGCCTTTAATGAACATACAAGGGACATTTTGTTTGGGTTTCCTGCTGCTTGGCGTTGCTTACATCCACATAGTGTGAAAACCAAACACATTTGTATTTTTTTGACAAGACAGCCTGATGTGACAACAATATGTCTGCAGCCGGCAAAAAGCAACACATGGATGAAGCAATTTTTTAGATAGTGTTTTTGTATTTGCAAATTACCAGCTAGTTTTAGAATATTTTGAGAACATGTGTGTGCAGAGCTACCATAGCTGTTCACATGCTGTAAAGTATGGAATTGCAATCTGCATATTAGACCAACAAGCTGTCTTCAAAAAAAAATGTCCTACATGTCATCCCTTCAGTCGACAAACAAATGTCAGCGAGACCAAAAGGAATTTAAAAATAGTTTGATGCTCTCCATTAACTTCTATTTAATGTTTCTGATTTGCGGAGCCAAGGGTTGTGCTAGACGTGGCATGACCTGTGTGACCATGTTTTACAAAAAAAAAAAAATTGGCAAAAAATCAAAGTTTGGTTAAGTTCAACGTTTATGCTAATTATAATGAATCACATCGACTGAATTGTACTGTGCCAACTTTTCTCAATGATACACTAAGTCCTGCTATCTTTCTATTCTTTAACTAGGCACTGGATTCACCAAAGCACAACTATGAAAGTAGTTACAAGCTTCCTGAACAAAACATTCCAAGCTGTTCAACCACAGAAGTTAAAGGTGCAGGCTAAAGAACGCAAACAATGTCAGGACTAGATTAGCCAATTAGCTTTGTTTTGGGGGTTTTTAGGTTTTGGAAAAAGATGTCATCATTTAGAAGCAAAGGAGCAGACACAGCCTTGCCAAACCTCGCAAAAATTCAGATCACACATCAACCCTTCTCTGGAACAGCAGCCTCGGTGTAGGCTGACTGATAGCAGAGAGAGCTTAAGACCTAAATCCCAGTTCACAACCTCGCCTTAACCATTCAACTCACTCAACAGCCCATGTATTCCCATTCTGTATTCTGTTCCACTACTCAGCCATTTTTACATTCACTTTTCTGAGCGCCTGGCTGTTTGGAGCCGCTGTCTGTAAGCAATGATTTAGCAGCAGATAGAGACGAGCGGGGATTACTTAAAGCTGAAAATGTAACATGACAAGGGTCTGCACTTTTTTTGTCTTGAGTAGTGAGTTTGTGCTGTATCAATTAGGTGTTTGAAATGCTGACACTCTAACTGCAGCATCACAGAAGTGGACTTTGGGGCTTTGGCAGTACCTTTTCTTTGCAGTGTGGGTGTTTTTGAGGCAGATGAGCACATACACGCACAAGACAAAGGCCCTTTCCTGCCGAGCTGTCTCTGCTCTCCTCCCACAAGGTTTGTCTGCTGGGTTATTCATTGTTGCAGGAGGCTGGGGTGGCACCAGTCCAAGACATGTTCCTATTTACCCTAAAGGTTCTTTCTGCTCTGAACCCGGCCATAAACAATGGTGAAGGAACACATTAAGAGTGGCTGAATGAGGGGAGCCTTGTTTGGAAGCAATTTACACAAAGCCCACACTGTGACCAGGTTTTAATTGTTTAGGTATCTTCTGACATTTGCTACCAACAGTTTGAAAAATTATATTACTATTGTAAAATCTAGGATATGGAATTTATTAATTCTACATTATCTGCATTAATAAGTATATTGAGGTGGCTTTAATTTTGCACCAATGGGAATTGGGTCTCTTTGAATAATATACATAATGAACTAAAGCTGAATTAATGTATTGTAATGTAGGGCTATTAAGACTTTATTATCAGATACAATACCAATACCAGTTCAATAAAAGTTTGCAGTAGTGCAAATAAGAGTCCAGAGATGATAAGTAGATGAATGTAAGTGTATGCACAGAACCATTTGTTATCAATAATCATAAAAGTATATTGTTCAAATTGGGAAATGTAAAAGAGTTCCAGGTCAGTAGTATAGTTTAGAACTGTTTTGACATCATAATAAAAAAATCATAAAGATAAAAAGATCCTTGCAATTACAATGTTTAGACCTTTTAATCAGTTTGTTACTAGAAGGTAAAATCCGATGTGGCACTTCCACCACGGACAATACAGCTTCTTATGTATTATGTCATTCACCAGATTTGTGAGGTGCCAGAAAGGCTTAAAAATTGACTTTTTTAACCAATGAGTTTAATGCTCCTCCTTCCATTTTTTATTTCTAACACTGGGAGTCATAAGGTCTCGCATAATGGGTTGACTTCTGCTCTGTGTTGATTTTAGATTTGCTTATGCAGAAAATTTTAAATCTAAGTTTGGTTCAGTCGTGGTCGGTATGATTCTTGGTAACAAAGACGATGAATGCAAATTACTGAAACTCATTTTGTTAACTTTTTTCGAAGATGATCAATGTAAATTACTGAAACACATTTTGTCCATTTTTCCATCAGGTCCTGCATTTTTTACCTAAACTTAACAAGTCAATGCACTAGACTTTACTAAGGTTAAATAAAATAAAATAAAGCATTCATCAACTGTCTTATAGCTAATGTGGAATTCTAAAAGATAGAAGAAGAGTCAAGAATGAACCACGGGCCATGCATCTTGCAGCTGTTCTGATTGAATTTGGTAGAGACTAAATGTATTGGCGCTAAAGCCCATTTTCCTCCTGTGCACCTGGTAATGAAAGCAGATCACACCTGATCATGATTAAGCACGAGGTCCAACAGCCAAACAGCATGGACCATCTGAGGCCGAGCATGTTTTCTTTTGTCAGTTTGGATTGGATTTTAGATGCAACATTAACAGACAAATGTCATGTTGAGCTCTGATATGTGCAAGTGGTCAGCATTAAAGGGTTTACAAAAAACTGTCTGAAATAACACCTAAACCCTAGAAATGACCTCTATACTACATTTTAATATACAGATAATACAATTACAGAAGGTTCTAGTCCTGTTGTGGAGCAAGAAACAGTGAATCTCTTACATTTTCATATGTTGCCTGGCAGCCTGCTCACTGTGTAGCATGGAAAATTTACAAGTTAAACATGATTTTCATAAACAAATGTGCTTTGCCAAGGTGAGTGGCACTTGACCTTGTCTCTGAGTCTTTTTCAGTAGGATAGTGAAGGCGAGGTGCCAGAACAGGCAGACACGTGTGGAGGAGGAGGTGCTGTGCAGTGTTCGGGACCATACTATCTGTAAATGGGAGTTAAATTTATCGCAATGAAAAATCTATTTCTGCATTGGCTCTTGGCTCTGATTTCAGGCCCTCCCTTGAGGCAAGCCATCCGCCGCGCTCTTTTAATTACATGTATAGAAATATAGCAGCTACTAATAATGAGTCATAGATGGTTTATCGTTTCATAATTTGATTTGTAATGAGCATTTTTCTGCAGGTTCGTAAGTAGACATCTGGACTTAAAGGGATAGTTTTGTATTTTGAAAATGTGGCTCTGGATACTTTGGGGGATAATTTATATTTTTTGTAATAGATGGGTGTCTGCAAACTCCCAGTGTGGAGTAACAGACAGGAACAACAACACAGAAAATAACCCATGTAATGTTGTCAGCTTGTGAACAATCCATTTTAAAGAATTGACATTTGAAACATTGAACTTCTTTAAAGTCAATTTAAATGGGTGGGCCATAGAGGATATTTATATATTTTAAATATGCTGCTGAAAAATGTACGGACATATTTATCCCTTTGACACAGACCAGGCTCTATGCCGCTTCTGCTTCACAAACTAATTGTGAACAACTGATATGTTCAAATTTGGAACCTTAGCTTGAACTAAACACCAAACAGTATTTGGGTCGTCTTTGCCAACTGTGCTGTCATGTCATTCTCTAGCCTCAATAATATGCTGTTTATATCAAGCCTCAATATTAATGTCATTATCAAGGGATTAACTTCAGGAAGTTAATCCCCTGGCTCTTGTACTTCATTTATAGTTACAGCCATAGTACTTTTTATCTACCACAGGTTGTTGTTCTTTATTGATCCAAAGTTGAAAGTAACAATAGCCTCTGTTAGTGATGTAGAGCTGTGGGAAGTTCAAACTGTTGTGACCACAGGCCGGACCCTGAGAGAGCAACAAGGTTTTGAATCTCTGGAACCAATCTAGACCCGACACAGACCCTGGCCAGTGTGAGACTGAGGAGCCATGTGATGCAAAATACATACAAATAAATACACACTTGGACTAATAGTAGTTTCTAAAGTTGTTAAAGTGTGTTTTCACTGGCGCCATTAGATGTCACAGATTAAACACAAGCCGGTGTTTTTGCTCCTGTCTTCTTCTCTGAACAGGGGCTCCGCAGACAATCACCTACTTTAGGGAATAAGTTACCTATTCCTAAGCATCTCATAGGCCCCTTTTACAACACTGTCTTGATTGGTAAAATGCATTTTTGCATCTAGATGTGCAATAATTGTTTATGTGTAAAAATAATCCTGTAGGTATGTTGTGGTCTAACCTTGGAACTTGACTTTGGCATCATTTCTCCACATTATGCTACAATATCCAATTCATTAAGGTATTATCCAAGCCGGATTCCTTGAAATTCCATTTATTACCCTCACATTAATCAATTGTCAGCCTCAAACTAACTCAAACCTTAAAAGATGCCCGAGCACGCAGCAGAGTTTTGTTTCTCTCCCGTCAGCTCTTCCCAACTTTTCTCAGCCAGCTGTGTTTTTTTTTTTTTTCGGGCAAGTCTTCTGAGGTATTCCATCATGAATTTCACACCTAATAACGGCCAAATAACAGCTCAGGCAGAAAGTGAAAACACAGCAGAGGTTGGTCATAAATCACAACTGTGACTGCAAACAGTCGGGAGAAATCTGCAGACTGTTAATTAGAATTGATCAGAAATTTACCGTGGCACTGATTGCCGTGACAGGACCAGATTACAGAGGGGCCCGGCTCTGATTTGTGCCGTTGCTGAGAGCCAATGAAATTATTATGCTAATTAGGTATTGCATATTTCACACATACTAGTGGTTTTTCACGCCTTTGGCTATGTTCAGTGAACCAGAACTCCAGACAGCCAGAGGAGGTGCGAGGGAAAGTGCTTGTGGAAAATGCTAAAAACATCTTCAAACAGAGTAAGCAGACTACACGCAGCAGATTAGAAAATAAGAGTGCACCAAAACTGGTTGGAAAAAAGTAATCTGCTGGCTATTTTTATCTACCAAACTGAAATCTTGTGAAAACAGTGTTAAACTGTATCAAATGTGAAAACTTTGTTGCGATAACAACCTCTGATATATTTGAATGTCCCCTTTCTCTTAGACTGTAGACTTTCTGATCGGACAATTATTTTGACATATAAACACAATTCAAGCAGTTCTTTGCGATATGGATGCTATTTCAAGCCGGATTGTTTCCATTTTATTTTTCTTCACATCATTTTTCAACTCCTTAAATTCCACTGGCCAGGAACCATACAGATTAAAGACTTAATATGTGCAATAGTGAGACAGTTGGGTTCAACCAAAAGTCACAGGACCAATACCAACCATATGTCACTATAATGCACCTTGGCATAAAAACATATTGTAAAAATGCTAAAATAAAATGCAGGAGATTAAAAAATAAAATGTCCTATTGGTGGTTGAGAATCAGTTTTAACGTCTGCCAGCTGCTTTTATGTCATGCCCTTAACCTCTGTCAAGGTCTGTGCATGTCAGAGGAGCAGACGGTCACTGAGATTTGAAGTGGTCAGTGCATTTTCCATGAATGTCATCCCAAATCCTTTGTGCAGTGGCAACACTTGTGAAATGACAGCGCAACATGACTTCGGCGAGGCTTCAATCCCGAGCTGAGATAAGTCCACGCAAAGAGGATTTACAGCCAAAACAGCATGTTGCTATTCAGGCCACAAACTTGTCGGTGGTGTTAAGCAGTTTTTTTTTCGGACAGCTGTGCATCAGCGAGCTTTTCCTGAAGTGCGAGAATCTGAGGCTGCTCTGCATCTATACAGATCGTGACTTGTGTTTTCCTCTTGTTGCAGGTATTGTGCATTAAAATCAACAACATCTGGCAGTATTCACAGCTAGTGCTCTCATTTTTCTTTATAAAGCAAGGTCAAGTTCATGGTTTGGTATAGAAAAAATAACATTACAACGGGTAGAGATCAATGTCTCCCTAAAGGAAGAAAGAAGTCATAAAGCCTTAAAGGGCCTTCACAAAGCCATTCAGATCCAGTGTATAGACAACGACAAACAAAACCCCAGACATGCTCCAATCGATCTGTTTGACAAAAGGAGGGTTAGCAACCATTGTTAGTTATGCATTCACTCGACATATTTTGACATTGATAGATTCGGTGCTTTCTGCTTGTGGAGGATGGTGGATAAAATAAATAAAAATATAACAAATAAATAACACTAGAAATACTACATGTATTTGTACATGTTGTATGTCTTTGCTGTTACTGTAAATGGTTACATGCCCCAAGTGTCGGCAAGAAAGCTCAGTGCTTATGGAGATGGTATGACAGCACTGTTGTAATAAATAGTAAAAGTTTCTTTCCATCAAAATGTGTTTCATATTTGTCAGTATCAGTATTTCAAGTAACTAGTGATGGTGGTTTAACACATTGATACAACAAAAGGCCAGCACTTTTTAAATAAAACACCTGATTCCCACCACTACCACTATTTTACTATTTTTTTTTGTTTTTGCCGACATTGTGTATAGTTTATATTTATGAATCATACAGTTTTCATAGCCATACGTATTATGAAGGACTTATTTTGAAGGAGCCAGCAGCATTATTATTAGAACTTTTATCATCCCAAACAGCCAAATATATATCACAAACGGGACACAAAAAAAAATACTAGTAACTGAACAGCTCTATGTTTTCTGACGCTTTACCGACTCTCCAAGTAGTAGGAATAGGAACAAACACAACCTCCATCTCAAAAATCTGGCGCATCAAAGGAGCATGTGAACACAGCATAAGACTAAACTTTTAGTGTTAGGAACGGTTCCCTTGTATCTTTTCCATTTTATACTCTGGTCTTTGCCTTGACTCGATCTTGCCCTGCCATGGTCTCAAACACAAAACACTTTATAGACTCTCAGTTAGTGTGGTCTTGTACCACACTACATTGTTGCCAAATCAATCCCTGAACTCCACAATACATGCAATTAAGCAGTAATTACCTTGATGTAAATTCCCTGTTCTAAAAAAGTGTAGGTTCCTGGAGGTAAAAGTAATTTTGTAATGACTGTATTGAAATCTGAACTGTCATTTTTGGCCGGGCTCCCAAGGAGATTGTGGCATGCGATGCCAACAAGACGTCTAATTTTATTTTATAGTTAGCTGTGCGCTACCGAAGGCTTCCAGAAATAATCATCACCTTTTGACTCAGACAATTAGTGGATGTACTGTAATGTTAGTCATTTCCTTCTGGCGCTGGAGCCAACGCTGCTGTCATGTTGGTGAAAGGAGAAAACACAACCCCGCCAAGACAGGCTAAATGATGCAGAAATGTATTGAAGCTAAAATAACTACACTTGTGTTTTTCTCAAATGCCAAGGAAACTTTCATTCAATGGTTAATTATGTGCCAGTCGATGGAGAAAGTATTATCCACGGCTCTGTCATTAAAGCGCAGACAGTCATCAATCACTGACCATGAATGAATGCACTGACAGCTGCTGCACCGAGACGCAGCCAAATTGAAGCAGAAAGGAAGATGAGTCGGAGGAGAGGCACGGCTGACAGTTTGCCTCCTTTTAGCATCATATGATGGGCCTAAAGCAGGATACGAAACTGTGTGGAAAGCTATTTAAGGTCTTTTACATATACTGTGTAACTTATTGTTTTGACACGTTTAAGGAACACCTTTGCATTGCTTCTGAAAAAGAAGCTCAGTGAATAATTAGTGCACTGTCTGTGCTTGTTGAAGAAGCAATACATTATAACAAGAAGCCCGGTATGTTATCTAATTAATACAGTTGTCACTGCACTAACTTTAGTGTTTAATGTAGTAATTAAATGCCTACCTCTGACACAAAACATAGCTATGTTATGTTTAACTTAGGCTATGGAACTTATTTATTTATTGCTGGCATAGCACAAAGAGAGCAATATGGTAGTATTGTGGGTTACACACTTCAAAAAATGGGATGCCACAGATTTTAAACTTTGACCATAGTCTGCAGTGTGTTGCTTCTGCAGCAGGCTCTCGTTAGGCAAACATCTTTGGACTATGTGCATGACGGTTTATGCAAAAAAACAGGCTACTAACTCTCCAGATAGTACATATACTACACTAGTATATGACCAGTTATATTGGTGTTGCTAATGTAATAATGTACTGCTTTTTTCAAAAACTCTGCACTTGTCTTATTTCAGCTATGCTTGGTTCAAGCTATGATAAAGAATAATTTCTATGACAAACTTTCAAGATAATGAAACGGGTCAAACCTTGACACTCAAAGTAAGGCAACACATTTAAACTGCTCGAACTGCTAAAGCCGAACACTTAGCTCACAAGGTTTTCCAGGCATCTTTTGTCTAAACGCTGCTCTAAGGCTGTTTCTGAATCCATTCTCTAGTCACTAACTACATAGACCATAATGCAGCGCTCTTTGGTAATGGATTCCGAATGTCTAGTGGACTTAATTGTACTGCACTCAAACTTTCACATATTGCATTGTGAAAAGCACATAAATGGTTACTGTAGTGGCACGAACAGACCGCTGAAGAAAGCTTGGAACAGGTAGTTAAGAAGAACATGCAGCTTTCAGAGATTAGTTTACCGCTTTTAAGTCACTGCATTTTAATACTAACCCAGTCTTACCAGATTTTATTACTGAGGTGTAGCTTTAGCAGATATATCCAGCAGCACGTGATTAAAAATAAAGTACAGTCCAAAACAACCAGTACAATTAGTGTCTACTACTTTTCAAAGGTTCATTAGCGAAATGGTGGCTAAAAGTAGTCACTTGTGCATTGATGTACCGCTGATTACACGGATACAGTTGAGTCAGTGATTGGTCAGTAATCAGACTTGATTTCAGTGAAGTTACTTTAAGACTCCACTGGTATGTCCTTATAGGCTGAGTAATAAAACCTCACCTCTGTCCAATTGGGTCGAAGCCAGACTTTTTTGCACTTGACCAAATGACCACCACTGATATTGATCGACGGTCTTATCAGTCAGTGGTCATTTTAGCGGCCGGGCAGTAAAAGTTGAGATATGAGTGCTTTAATTAACACTCCAGTTCAACACCGCCAGCCTATAACGTAAAGTAAGCACCGGAGAAGAATAATTTATAATGCCGCTTTTATTATTCAGCCTTACAGAGATCTAGTGTTCAGAGGCTAATGAGTTGCTCCTTCACTTTAAAACAAAAGCTCAAGCCTCAGAGAACCGTGGATACTTTTTCAAGACATGATAAAGCAAACACCATACACATTTTTTCACACATTTCTTCGAACATCGCCTTTGGGATATTGAGTTTCAAATTGTCCCTGTTGAGTGCTGAAGAATCCCTCTAGCCCTCGTAGCGGCTAACATCTAACCCTTGCTCCACTCTCCCATTTCCTCCTGCCCCCTCAGCCGGGAAAAACACCAGATAACTTTGGCAGTTTGTGCAAGCTGATTTATTTGTTTGGCTTTGCCTTTATCTCCTTTCGCAGTATTCCGCAGTGTGTCGGGCACTTTAGCCACCAACTTTTACAAGAGGCACCATGACCTAGTGTCCACTGTGTACTTTAGTCATTTTTCAAACTGAGCTAAACTTTGCTCAGCCTCATTACTTTTATGATAAGGATATTGGCTTGTTATATATGTCTATAAAAATGTGTGGAGCAAATAAAGATGATGAAGACGAGGGGAAAGATCACTATGTTGTCCTTTGTCACATTCTGAGTGAGACCCACATTCAGTGAATAGACAATCAAAATGGTTTTCTCTGCTTTATACACAGTGGCTTATGTGCCAACATTGTAGTGCATTATGGGATACTTTGAGTCGAATCCATCATTAGGACTTTTTGGAACAGCATCTTACTAAGACACAATTTATGATGATTTTCCGTTCCTTAAGGATGATGATACAGACTCCAAAAGGATTAGACTGAAATATGCTTTTGTTCTTCAGATGAAAGTTTATCCATAAAACTGAACTGCACTCAATCCATAGTCAAAGGTGTTAAAATGACGAGAGTAACAGCTTGTTGTATGTAATGTTTTTGTTAATGTTTTTACGTTTTAGTCAGGTCTGGTCTTTTTTCTGACAGAAAAAAGTTTTTTACAGAGTTAGTAATTTATGTAAGACAGTTTTTAGATCCCTCATTTGACAATAGGCTATATTATTTCAGCGTATTCACATATACACGTTAGAAATAACACTAATTGTCTAACATTTCTCGAGTTAGTGTGCATACTATTTTAACCCAAGTTGCAATCAAATATGACTACTTAAAAATAGAAACATCCCCTTGATAGCCACAGCATGCCAAGTACCCAACAACTGTGGGGTACTTGAGGAGCATACCTAATAGACTTGCACAAACAAAGTAGCAAGTGTTTGCTCCAAGTCATCTCCTCAACTGTGTCTCACCATATATCAATAAAAAAGACATAAATTTCCTTAAAATATTTTATGCCTAAACCTAACACTGTTGTGTCTACCAGCATTTGCCTCATTTGCTGCATTGTGGTGTTCCATAAAAACACAGACATAGGGCTAAAGTAATTAAGAAAGCAGAAAAGTGGGGCCAAGATGTGGCCACTTAACTCATTCAATGATGGCACTATACTGTTATGGAAGTGCTGAGATGTACAAAAGACAGGGATATTCTACAACAAAAAGACCATCAGAGCTTTATGCTAACTAAATTGCATCAACCACCTGTCAATCCAAGATTTACCTTTTACTGGGAAAATGTCAGTAGTATTGCCACAAAACACGTTGTTTCCATCTGAGACAAGCTGAATTTGAATAACATTATACCACGTTTTTTATCTAAGTCTGTGCTCCCCGTAATCATGATGGTTCAGACAGAATTAGTTCAGGCCTGACTTTTCCTCAAATGGCACAGGCTCAGTGGGTCAATAAATCCTTATCATTCATCAGGCGCCTTTGGCCTCTTTTGGCGCCCTGATCTGCAGTTTTGAAATATGAAAATAGATGGTCTAATAATTACAGAGTCATTTATCTCTGTTCCTGGTGAATATAAGCCCACTTAAATGACACACCGCCGCCATAAAAAAAAATGAATGGTTGTCTCAGGTCATTCACAAAAAGTCATGCAACACACTGGAGAGGCTGAATTAAAATGTTATCAGTGTGGGAGAGAGCACCCTTTAAGCCTTTGTCCAACAAGACTCTGCTCCTTAGTGGAATAAATAAGAATTAATAAGGCTTTTGAATAATTATGCATTGGACACATGGCTCGGAGGAGATAAAACCTGACAAACCAGGCTATATCTTGATCATTTATAAGTCTTTAACTTTGCTTCTTCTTAATCTTTTCTGAATCCCATTAAATGGAAATATCAGCGCTTATCACTTTACTGCCTTGCCATAGATCACTTTTACACTGCTTCGGCTACTCTTGTGTTTTGTGCCGGGATCAGACAAAGAAAAATGCGCCAGTGAGTAGGGATGATCCACATTATTTGTCAAATACTTATCCACAGCTATCAGTTGAACACAAGATGCATTCTCCAAGACAAAAATACAGTTTGTGGCTCGTGGATTTACAATGTTGTCAGTGAGATGTCTGTGGCGTTTCTGTGTAGAATAACAAGCAAGAGGTGTTACGCTTCATGACATATTATTGATGCAGGCTTTTCTGCAGGAAATGCTGTATTGTGCCACTGCTTATTTAAGTCTTTCATTCTGAGGGTACAACAATGTTTTGGAGAAATGCTATGTGAAGATGGCACTGTATAATATAGAAATGATAAATATTATCAGCATAATATGTTAAACTTTCTTCATGATCTTAAATCCAACCATACTTTTTTTCTAAACCTGACCACAGCCTTACTATAACTTTAACCAGAAGTTTAATCATTGAACCCATGGGCCCTGGTTCAGATTTGGGATGCACTTGACTGCACCAGATCTGCGCAACATTCCTGCATGTCATTACAGATTACCTGTGTTGATTGCTTAGAACGCTACCAAACTAATCCTTTTAAATATGTAACTTTTCTGAATTGCTTTTGCATGATAACTAAAGGGCTACAAGGTGAAAATATAAAGGTGGGCTAAACCTTGAAAAAAACAAAACAATGAAAGACACAGAAGAACAATGAATCATTGCAAAGCACAACTTTGTCTGTTGAGCATGCATTGTCCATCAGTTTTTACTGACTTCAAATTAAAAACCCACCTTTTCTTGTTCATGCCGGTTAGCCCATGGTTTGACGCAAGTGGTTGGCTTGGCGTAATACAAAATGTATTTACCCCGAGTTTGTAAACTCCCAGATCTCGTGAGAATCCAGCTGCAGCACAAAGTTACACTAAAACGTGTGGCTATGGGATCTATGGCTAACCCAATGTGCTGCACTTTGAGATGCAGTCTGGCAAATCAACATTAGTAAAGCAGACATGGTGATTTACAAAGTTGTGTCAATGAGTGGTCTAGTTAGAATGATTTGAGTTGGGTTTTGGTTTCATGAAATGTTTCTGCCAGTGATACATGCATTTGATGGTGCTAAAACAACTAAGGCTTTGTTAAAAGACTTTATCTTTGGCATCTGCATGTTATACCAACAGATTACATCAAGGAAATCAAACCGCTGTCCTACAACTCACACTCGCCTCTCCAGCTGCATTCACTTACCGAGCTGAGGCAGTCCATAATCAGAGGCCAATCAGAATTCAGCAATAACAACAGGACACAGTTGGAGCAAGATCAATAAATCATCTCCTTGAAATCCCTGAGCAGAAGTGAAGAATAATCTGCCAAATGAATCAGGACATGTCTCCTCTGAGTGTTATCCATTGGAGACAGATGCATAATTAACGTGCCTTTGGCTTTCATCTCCTCCATCACAGCGAAGTGCCACTTCCTCAGCAACTCTGGCTCTATCAAATACCCCCCATACCCACTCCTGTCACTGCGCTGTATTCCTCGGTGCACACACACGCACACACATACACTTGTTTCCCTGTACACAAACAGCACAGCCACTCTGCAGCTTAGTACCACAGCAAATTAGATAGGTATTTTCAAAGAGCAGCTGCTGACTTCACACTTTCACATCCTAATCAGATAGAACAGGCATTAATATTACTGAGGGGAAGAACTTTTGCTGCGCTGACTTTAAGGCAACAGCATGTGACATTTTCATATCAATAAAAGTCTGCCCCGCTTCTCGTCTCTGCGTATTACACAGTGGGACCCGACAGTAACAAAACCCGGGCTGTCTGCTGCGCTTAAAGAACGCTTTTCTGTGCGGAAGCAGGATTGTAATAGTAATACATTTTGAGAGGGGTACATCCCCTCCGATATTCAGCTATGCAAAAATAAATACTCTCAATATGACTACAGTGTATGTAGTGACTAGGAAAGAAACAGCTAAAGTGAAGAACCAGTGGCAACATTTCAAGTGAAAGAAACAGGGTTAAAACCTGATTGAAAAGATAAGGTGGTCTGTTATGACAGCTGTACAGAGGTAAATGTGTGGTTGCATTCCAGATCCTGTGTCCTCCCTACATAAACCTACAACTTATTTTAACTTTATTGTCTTGGTCTCTGACAAAGAGGACTCCTGCTGATTTATTTGTTGATTGCATTGATTAGATTAAACATGTCAGTCATTTTATTTTGTTTTATTTCTGCTGAGACTGGACTTGGAGTATCTCTGGGCTTGAGCAGGACTAGATCTTGGTCTGTAAAGTCTTTGTCTTGTCCATAACTTATTCTTATAGAAGTTATTTCACCGGCAGAACTCCTTTAATTGTGTTTTAAAAAAAGGCTGAAAATGACTTTACACCTTCCATGCCCCCTTCTATGATGACTCCTCGATTCCATCCCGGGTGAGATTGATGCAATTCTCGTCAAATTTTGTCGTGTTTGGAAATAAACAGACCTACTGTTTGAGTGACAAGCGGCATGGTGACAGCGCAGGTGCAGCTAATGAGCACATCCTGATAAAGGTGTTGCCAAAAAGATGCACAGATTACCACTTTTAATGCTGCTTCCTGATTAGAAGAGATACCAAAGGCACAATGAAGGCTTTCCCGTCGCGCCAACTGAAAGGGTGTCATCCCCCCCCCCCCCACACACACACACACACACACACACACACACCCTTATTCCCTCCGGTCTCTCACACACAGAGCAGAGCTGTCACGACTGCTCCTCAGCGACGCCGTGCAAGCTGCCAGCCTCGCCGAGACAGTTCAATGTGCTATTTGAAGGGGGAAAATAGAAATAAACACAACAAAACAGCGCAAAAAGCATTTCTGGAGCAGTGATCGGCAGCCGCTTATGTGAAATCATCTGGTAAAGGTGATGTAATACACCGCGTTGGGGGTTAAAGCGTCGGTTGGAAGCGAAAAACTGGTGTCAGAAGTGACTTCAACGAGAAGTGACAGCCAAAAGAAGCAGATTAAGACTTTCCAGGCTCTAAGTGGAACGTCAGGGTCGTCAGGAGCTGAATGCTGTCTGATAGACTGAAACACAACGCCTCTGTACCTGAGCGCCTGGAAATAACCTGCTAGATGATGGGGAAAGAAGCTGAAATCTCTCTGTAGCAGACTATAAAGCGGGGAGTAGCAGAATAATTTCACTGACGCTCAGTATTTATTTCCGATGTAATTGATTCTCTTGGGATTCCAATTGCCGGTGCTCCAAATGCCCAGCCACATTAAGTTTTACCCCTCAGGCTTAACATAATATGTGGCCTTCGCTTGGAGGTTGGCAAACATCATTTGCTATAAAACAAGCTTTTCACTGGCAATAGCTCAAAAACTTTAACATAAATGGACGTCTAAAAAGCTAATGGGATTGTTGCTGTGCTTATAGCTATATCTATCATTCATCCTCAATGGGCTTCAGACAGGCTTCTACTCGAGCTTACGACTGCGCAGCTTTTCTAAATACACTATATTGACTGAATAAACTTTGTGAGCAGGATTCAGTCATTCCGAATGGATGGACACCTTTAGGAAGCTACTGTATATTCTTCTCTTTGACATTATCTTGTTAGGTGTTTCGAGAGGCTATCCCAGCTGTGGCAGTGCACAGAATAGACAATGACAAACTAATTAATGGCAGTCTTTATCAGTTGTCCAAAAAACACGGTTAAAAACTATGGGTGATCGGGCTTTTTCCTCCTTGGCTCCTAAATTGTGGAATTCCCTGCCCTCTGAGATTAGGAATGCAGAATCTTTTAGTCTTTTTAAATCATTACTTAAAACTTACTATTTTAGGATAGCTTTTATGTGACTCATTTTATTATTCTTGCTTGTCTTAGTTTGGCTTTTAATTGATTTTATTGTTTTGTGTATCTTTTAATTTTATATGTATGTAAGTGTATGTAAAGTGCTTTGAGATTCCCTTTTAAATGCGCTATATAAAATAAAGTTTATTATTATTATTATTATTATTATTAATCACAGGGTTGACAACATTGACACTCCTATTTATTGCCAAGTAGTGGTCATGCTATGTGGGATCAAACTCACAACCTTCTTGCTGTGAAGCTCCATATAATATTATAAACTTTTTTTTTATCACTCATATAAAAATTTGGTAAATATATGCATAGGCGCTAAACAACTACATAGTCTGAAAAAGAGGGAACTATGTTCAGCTAAAAAACCAGATCTGAACATTATATGCAAAGTGTATAAAAAGTACAGGGTATTAATAAACTATTTAGAAATAAAAAATTAGGTTACATCAGCTTTAATGCAAGATGTGACAATATCACTTACCAAACACTGAATTATTAGGTAGTACTATGAAAAACTACTAATTCCTTTTAAGAGCGTGTGATCAGCTATGGTAGCTCAAAAGGGATGCCATTATTTATTAACAAAACAAGTATTGTACTGTTTTCTTTGGCCTTGATTTGATGCGAGACAGGGGCAGGTTGGGGTGGTGGATGGCACCTCTTACACCAAAATGAGTACTTCTACAGATTTTGGTTAGGCTTGGAGAAAGGAGGTAGTTATGTTTTAGACTATTGATGCCACAAATGGTAAAATTCAGATTTTTTTTATTTTACATCTTTTTCATGGAAATGATGCTTGCATTGGAAATGTGTATTTGGCAAATCAGATGGGCCTATAACCAAAATGTTTTTATATTACATTTTTGGCAAAAACAGGTTTACTATTCTTCTTCTAAAAAGTTTTCCCTTTACAGAGTTGTACAGAGTAAAATGGAGCCTGACAAAAAAACTCTTCTTTCAACTATTGTCTCTTGGAAGCATGTCATGTTTTCCTTCTCTCTGGAGCTCATCGCCGCTTGGCTCTTGGGCCGCCTGACCTTGCCAACTTCTGTTAACGCCGCACAAGTCCAACAGCCTCGGACAGCCACCAAATCTGCGTAAGTAGCCAAAAGGTTCTGGATGGACGTTCCATCTCCGTCCATCCAGGACAAACAGGGACAAAGCTCCGACTTTATCCTTGGCCAATCCTCTCTCCACTCTCCACTGTGTAGGCTGCTTCAACATGCTTCTGTACATTACACATGTAAGCTTCAAAGGAAACTCACTTGTGTAAACAAGCATTCATTTTGTTCAGGACCTCACCCTGGCCTGAATTCCATTCCAAATAAAAATAAAAAAAAATAAATAAAAAAACGATTTCATAAGCTGCTGAATTTAAAGTGATTATATGCTTTAATATGGGAAACCTCAACATGATGCAATTGCAAGTGAGTGCTACATAATCTATCATTTTAAATTCAGGCTTACTGGCCTACTTATCACACTTTTCCCACTCTCTGTTCTCTGTCTTCCCAACATTCAACATTATTTTCCCGTCTTGTTCCCATGAAAGAACGATTGGAGTGTATGTAAAAAGGGGGGAAAAAAACGACTTAGCGCAGGGTGCGTGGGGGTTTTCAATAGATTTATGGGGGTCACCGTGCTGAGTGGTGGAAGCAAAAGAGGAGCTGCTGAGCGAGTGCTGGTGGGTGCAACAGGGATTAAGGGCAGTGCCGACTGAGTGGGGTAGATAGAGAGGATTTAAACAAGATGGGTATGGGCTTCTAAGTGGTGAGTGAGACCAGATGGCTGTGATTTTGGCACAACTATCCTCCTTTGCATTGTCAGTGATCTGAATTTTTTATTTTTTTTCCTTTAATGTCTCATTTTACCCTGCAAGTCTTTTAAAAGCAGCAATACGATGAATGAGGTCACCTGGCAGAAGTGGGAGATGAAAAGAACACACAAAACTGTAGACTGTGCTTTTTTATGTCTTGTTTTGGAATGAAGGCAGAACAAAGGGAGTCAGTGCATATTTTAAAGTTTTAATATTAACTGCGGACACCATAGAATGTCTGAAAAATTTTAAGATTTTGTCTTGTTTGTTTGATTGTTTCCAATTATAGCAACAAGACTAATGGACACCAGTATCTTCCTTATAAGAGTAATATGTCAAAGTCAATATTTGTCCTCCAACATTGTAGGTGATTGATGACTATTTTGATGAATCACAGATTGTAATACCATTAGCTTTACATTTACTGTGTTGGTACCGTCACAAAGAAAATGGTGGTGGGAAAAGTTCCTCCTTTTAATGTTTGGGTTTTAATTTTACTAACCAGTCTTATAATGTATCAACTGTATTTCTGCCTGTTTCTGACCAAGGGCAGTGGATGTTACTGTCTAATGTAGAATACTATGTTTTAATGATTCTGCAGTGGAATGTATTTCCTCATCAATCACTAGCTTTTAAAAAGCAACAATTGGAGTTTACCATTTGGAGTTTATCATGACATTATTGGTTTGCTGGTACCATGCATCTTGTCATCCTTGACATGTTTTCTGACAGACCTTCATTAGTGACTGTTTCATTAAATGTCATATGTCAATGTAAAAATTAGTCCAGAGTTTCCATTGCGTTCTGTTGGCCTGATCTGCCGAGCCGATGAGAGCCTGTGATACAGTTCTGGTGAAACGCCAGCGAGTTGCTTGTAATTATTCATGACCACATTATCAGTGTGAACTCAGATTAATACTTAGCTATTGTAGTTGATTCTGTTCGTACACTTTGCACACTTGGTTTCCACTTACATACTGTTGACACTGAGTGAGTAGGTGAATGGGCTTTTCTATTTAAATAAGTGAGATTTTGAGAGTTCCAGAATGTTAGTAAAATTTTCTTATCAAATGAGAAATTCAATCTCAATCTACATTTCAGTAAAGTCCAACTGAAACATGTCCCCGTCTCCCCTTCAGTTTTGTCGCTTTGGTGACATCAGCAGAATATTGTACCATGCACCTTTTGAGTGTGTTGGTCTCAAAAGAACCGGCCTGCGGTTGCTCAAAGGAGCTCAGACTGGCATTGTCCTTTTAGAAAAAAAAGATGTCTTTCAGTTAATTAGTGACTAATGTTTAAGAAAGACTTAAGTATTTGGAGAATCGTTGCAGAGTCGTGAAAACAGCCACAGCAGTTTAACAGTCTGAAGAAAGAAAGCTACGTTCAGCTTAAATCCTGAGCTGAACTTGTTATAGCAAGTACAGAAGTGTGCAGGATTTTCATAGCTATTCAGTAAATCAGCTTTAATACAGGATGTAAGCATATCTTTGCCAAATACCTGCAAAATATGCTAGTGTTTTTAGAGTGTTTGTTTCTTTTTGACTACTCACTCCTTTTTGAAGGAATGAGTAGTTTAATGGCAATTTTGGTGGAATCTGATTGAACATGTTTGAATCAAATGCACATGCTCACAAACTAACTCGCACAAACTAGCAAAACCTATGGCTACATCAAAACCAACCAAAAAATCATGTTGCCTCCGCTAAGGTTATTAATGTTTTAAATGACAACCATGTTAAAGTAATTGTCAGTGAGCAAGAAGATTGGTGTAAATAATGTACTAACTGTGTTCCACTCTGTTCCAACAACGGCCATTGTATACTGCCGCATCATTAACTGTATGGTCTTTACCCCGTGTCCTGTTAGTCTGCCATGTTGACACAGAGCTGATCGGAGGTTAGCACAAGGCTAAGGCGCCCATCAAGCCATTGCAATGTCACCGGTTCAACTCCCTGTCACCCCTCTCCTTCTGTTGTGCACTGCATCAAATGAGGCAGAAAAGAAACACACTGCGCTTCCACTGTTTGCTTGTCACATTTGGGGATGCACACCTTGAGCACATATCATTAGCCATTTGTTTGCTATTGAACGGGGCACTGAGAAATCTGCTGCATTTCTTCGACGGTAGCAATAATTGGATGGAGGCTGACCAATCCCAATACATTGCAGCATAATTAACTACTTCATTAAGCTTAGCTACTCCCTGGGAACCGGGAGCCCGACATGTATTTGACTCCATTCCCACTGCCTGCCAAAGCAGAGGGTATTTATGTGCCAATTTTATACTTAGAGTGGCCATGCCCCATTCTGCTGTGCACCTAAATATAAATGCAAATAATTACTCTACAGGCAATTGCATCCCTTCTACCTATTAAGCCGACCTCCCAACTGTCCCTATATAATGTTTCCAGAATTGTGGATAAATAGATATTCTTGCGCTGCTGTAAAGTCACTGCTTATTTCTGCACCTGAGTGACAAATTAAAGCCAGGCAAACGGTCCCCATAAGGACCCATATGAGATCACAGTCCTGTTTTGGCGGCTCCCCAACAACGAGAACACTTTATTAGACCAACATTCGGCAACATTTTGAGTACAATTGTGAGTACAATATTAAACTAAAATTAGGAATGATTTACCTGGAGCCTTTGTCGACTGCTGTTCTAAAGGTTTAAAATGGAGTCTGTGAGGAAATAAAACATTAAAATGTGAGCAATGAGATTAGCTGCCAAAATGAGATGTCCTTGTTAAACGCTTTTCCCCAAAGCTCACCTGCCATCTTTGGTAAGGTGCAATGAGTAGTGCTGCTTTACATGTTGAAGCAGATTAACAAAAGCACATCTCTTGCTGCTGCTGCTGCTGCTGCTATATATTCAATATATGTAATGCCCTGAAAGACTGAGAAGAGCAGCCGTTCCACTGGGGTTAGGATTATAGGCCACTTTATGACAATCACTTAACACTGAACTGAATCCTAAAAAGCACGGGGATGGTGGTGAAGAGCAGTTCACGACACCGAGGCTTAATATACCAACATTTATAGCTTATCCTACTGACACTGAAGGAGCCCAGTAGTAGCAAGGGTTGAGGGCACATTTTGTTTGGTTTGGTTGTTTCTGTGACCTAATTATTTTTTGCATTTGATGAAAAAGCTTATAAAAATGCTACTAACACTG
The DNA here is from genome assembly GCA_024349245.1 of Neodontobutis hainanensis. Taxonomy (NCBI): domain Eukaryota; kingdom Metazoa; phylum Chordata; class Actinopteri; order Gobiiformes; family Odontobutidae; genus Neodontobutis; species Neodontobutis hainanensis. The sequence goes on along the minus strand of JALDNG010000090.1, from coordinate 525,135 downwards.
TTTTGTTGCTTTCAACTTGGGCTATCTCATTAGTTTTGGTTGTTAATGCTTTCGAGACTAACTAACTAGAGTTCTCGTTACAAGACTTAATTCAGCTACGACCGACAGCTGGTGCCTTGTATCAGGGAATGTCGACTTGTGGTTAGAAAGAATGAGGAATAGAGTCAGACCAAGTTTGTGTTTTGGAAAAAAAAGTCACTTGGTTGAACTGAGATCTTGAGTTAAGTAATCTGTATATTTTTGCTTACACACAGCTTTAGAAGTATATTATTTTTATTAATGCATACTGTGATTTTGCTTAATTTATTAGAATTTTCCTGCAGTGAGGTGGTTAGAGCCAATGGAAAACCAAAAACCTGTGCACAAAGAAATCCAAGGAGGTGGTGGCTGAATATTGGTTTATTTTTTCTTGGAAAAAGAATTCATTGAAAATTCACTCTGGGAAAGTGGGCCAGCACAGAGGGAGCATTAGTTTGATCTCGATTATGAATGGAAATGATTTGTTTTGTGGCAGACAGTCATAATGGGGAAGTATTCATCCATTTTCCAATGAGTAGCCTTGTTCTCGCACAATACCAGTTTGTATCCTTCGTTTTACTTTAGTAATTAATGCTTAGGACTTTGAATGTCGCCTGCGCTCAATTGCAGCATGATTTCAAAATTTATATAACAAAGCTACTAAAGATTAGAGTTGGGCAAGTATTCTTGTAGTTGATTTGCACAGCAATTTTCTGGGCAGGTCCATTGTGCTGCCGGCATCTCCTTGTTTAGCTTATGAATACAAAATCATGTTAATGTGGCAGAAGGGAACAATGGCAATGATTAAATGTGGGCCTGTCTGTGTATTCTTTTGCTCATTGGCATGCTAAAGTAGCGCTTACCTTATCAGCAACATATTGCATTCCGCCACTGGTAATTACTTTACTAACTCTGACATGTCCATGACAGTGACAAAGGAGAGTTAAATTACTCCAGTTTTGGGCCAGTTTATACGTTCACATAAATAATGATATTTAGGCAGCCATGTCGTCACTCAATCTGTCTCACAGAGGTGACCCAACCACAAAGCCAAACACAAAACAAGAAAACAGGGAATGTGAAAACAGGGAAACACTTGGGTCTAATCACTTGAAGCAGACCAACAATTTCATGAGCCGCAACTGTGCCTCATAACACAGGAAATGATACGGCCACATTTGAAAATGTCTCAGACAAGAGTCAGATTGGATCCCCTTCAGCAGATGATCCCATCAGCCACTTCTCCACCTGAACCGTGTTTTTATATGCTACACGCATCTGCTCACAGCTAGAGTCACAGACATATGACAGAAAATGTGGAAAGCTATTGTTATGACACATGGAAATAAGGGCAAAGAATATTCACAAAGACAATGATAGTCTGTACTCAAATGTAAGCTAGTTCTTTTTTGGTTTGAGAAAAATATTACTGACATTTGGTAAGAGGAAAAATTACAGTAATACAATTAGGTAGATGCAATTACTGCTGTAGCTGAAATAAACCCATATAGGGACACACAAAGTAGGGCAATTTAGACAAATTTGGTCGACTCCAAACCTCTTTTCAGTCAGTGCTGTGTCTAAGTGGCTTTTAGCACTGATAAGAAAGAACATAGAAGAACATAACCACCTGTCTAAAAAAGACTCTTTAAAAGTGCCATATGAACAAAATATCAGAATCTATTATATACACCATACAATAGCTAAACGTTTAGACCAGTGTTCCAGCAGTTCATAGTTTACAAAGGTTCCAGCCCGAGACAATGAAGTTTCAGATTTTAAGAGCATTAGTAATGCACATATGCTATAAATAATTTTGGTCAATGGTCATAATGCTACCAAAATTTATAAACATTTGATTTTTAGGACTCTAAAACCATCCTTTTTTTGTAGTGCCATTGCACCAACAACAAATATCAGCTCTACCTTCTACCAGATCTGCTGAAGTCGTGCTGACAGTGACTTTACAGTTGTTCTTGTTGGACTGCTGCAATAAAAGTTAAATCACTTGAATTTACACCGAGAGGGATCAGATTGCTGTAAGTTAGCAGGAAAGGCATGCTTCCCAAGGGCTTTAGCGAGGATATTTCTTTCCTGAGTTAAAGCCTGGGACTGTGTGAGTCTTCCACAGATTAGATGGAATCTCTGAGGCTGACATTACAACTGACATTACAATGCAACCTGAGTGATCGGATCTCAAGTGGCCAACATTTAATACCAGATGTGCACATGCCTGATGCATCCTCAAAGCGTCTTCAGATCTGATCACGTTGGATGCACTGGGACGTGGTCTGGGACCGTTATCAGATCTCTGCGGGAATGTGAGCAATACCTCTCTAACAAATGATAAGCATGTTAAAGCTCTTAATTAGGTCGGTATTGCAAGTAAGTACAAGATTATGAACGGCATGGCAGTGTAGATGTCACTCATCTAGGCTATGCCCCAAAAGTTTAACAGCATCAAAACACATGTAAACTAAAATAAAATAAATGAAGTTGTATATATTAAGAATGGCTTAATTAAGAGCAATAGCTCAACGTTGACCCAACAGCATGTTGTCTGCCCCAGATGTGAATGAGGTGAATGGAAGCACTTTGGGTGCCCGAGAAAAGTACAAAAAGGTGCTATAAAAAATGCACACCATTAAATATAAATTTCACAATTATGTAGCTTTAAGTCATGGGGCATGTTACTATTTGTAATGGCAATTATATAAATCCTGCTTATCTTTAGTCCTTGTAAGTGTTTTTGATGCTATTAGATGCAGGTAAGGGTGCAAACCTCACACCAACTCTCAGTTCCTGAATACATTTCATATTGTTCTTGGAACATGTTTATGCAACATGTTTTTTTCTAAATGTATCCTGGGTGGCCTAGTGAGGAGGGAAATGAGAGTGAGTGCAGTCCATAGCCTTTTCTGGGGTTTTGGACTTGGATGTGCAGTGTATGCTCCTTCTTGCAAGAATAAACTCAAATAAAGACAGCTTTAAGTTTGATCTATTTATTACAACAAAACTTTCACAACACATGAGGACTTTGGTACAGATCTACCCTATATCTCCTTTACATAATCCTTGAAAATTGAAAAGTCCATTGAGACGTTGCACCACAGTCTGTCACTTGCTTCATTTTGTAAACAATATGTGTGATGTGTACTCAAAACCATATAATGGGATTATGGCTCGCTGTGTTGCTCATTGAGCATACATAGGGCACAAGTCTGACTGACATGGAACATTGGTGAGAGATATTCCCTTATCACAAAAAGAAGCTTGAAAGAGGCTTGAATCTCCACTACTCTCTACTGTCTCCCAGTGTCATCATGCCTTGTGGCAGCGGTGAAATATTCCAGGATCAAAGTGCTTCAGTGAAGTGGGAGTGGGCTGACACCTTCCTTCCCCACTATGTAAGATGATTCAGGGTGGAGCAGCGAGGCAGGGACCTCTCCGCTCACCGCTGGGATCGCCGCACTCGCACCCTCGTCATTTGTCACATCAAAAGCTCGGCTTGACAGTGTCTATTTGACAGTGCCAATGTGTCCATTGTGACAATGATTGACAAGGGAGGGCTGCACAGTGGGGAGCGGTAGATAACAGGACAACAGTTAAGGACAAGTACCTCCTACTGGGAAAAGAACACATACGAGGGGATGAAAAAGGCACGCCCAATTGCATATATCAAAGAGGCTGTGGTTGTGCTGTGGAAGATAGCATCTTTAATAATGCAAGGGCCCAAAGTCACGCCTCTCACCTTTGTCTTATAGACCGTAAAACAAAGCAACACAGCTACCGCAGCTGCTTAAAATCCATTTTCCACAAAGCGGAGCCTGCTCTCTCACATTGTACATTCATAGTATGCACCACAGACATAATGGTCTGTGGAGGGGAATTTCACTATTGCAAGAAAATGAGAAGGAATGGAAAGTTAATAGGATAGAAAATGGTGCGGTCAACAAGTGCATGTCCAAACCGACTAAGAAACATCTTAACCTTTCCACACCTCCACATCTTCCACAGCCAGAGGACCAACTGTGTAGCCTGAGAGATGACATTCTGACATCCAGTTCAGCTCCAGAATAATAAAGCCCAACAAAGTTCTCCACATGCACGTCCTCCGGTAAATGAGTAGAATGCAACAAGCAAAGAAAGACAACATCCAATTCAATTATTGCAACAGGAGTTTTCTGTTCAATGGTTAATCTTTGCTTAACCTAAATACATATCCTAAACAAGACTGACTTACTGTCAGGGCTCCAATAAAATATCTAAAAGTCCATAAATGTGAGGTTGTTTTTGGCAAGTATTCTTTGATGGAAATATTAATACATCACAATTGTTCATTTTAGCTTACAGCTGGATGTTTAGTGCCAACTTTAACTGAGTCATGTAATAACAAGAACTTACCGATGATGGGATTTAGCGCTAAGGGCCTGGAGGATGTAGTTCAATAGTGGCATTGTGCTTTTTGACTCTTAAATACTGTAGCTTGGCTAATTCTTTACTCATTGCATGTTCTACATATCAGTACTCTTCTATACCAGTACTAAATATGATGCCTCTTGTACTCATTTGGGCACCTTGGATACATTCATGCGAGCACCTAGATATTGAGATATTTGCTAATGCTCCCTACCTACTCACCCACAGCAGGTTAGTCAGTTATTGGAGGCTCAAAAACCTACATAAAACATCTGAGAAAAGACAACATGGCACTGAAGTTGTGTTAATTATTCATAAAAAATGTAAAACATATCTGTTCTGATTCACAGCAAAAGTTATGTATTACAAACCAAAAAAAGAACAGTAAAGGCAATAAGATGATAAAATTCTTGGCACACCTGTCAGTATCGGCAGTAGAAAACATTTCATACACAACCTGCTTCAATCAATATCCCTAAATCTTCAACTTCAGAAATCTGTAAGCAATCAAATCAAACTGCTTTGGAGAACTCCACAGAGAAATGCATTTATAAGCAAACATGAAAAGCACTTGATGGGCCGTGAAACGCAAGAGTGTCCAATAATCCTGAGCCGGTAAGGATTTATGATCGATGTTTTAACTTTTAACCATCCTCAATAAAAGGATTGCACTCAGCATCCCAAGGACATGCGCTGCCACTTGTATTCTACTCACAGAGGAGAGTATGACTAGCCATGTTGTCTCTTAGATATTACTGGCCTTGCAATGATAGGGCATAAAACATACAGACTCTTAATAGGGTATGATTAATCTGACTAGTGAGCATGAACATTGCTACTGCTGCTTCCACAAATGTGTGTGTGGACCCAATTCATGAAACCAGTGAGCCGGAGCAGCCTGAGGTTTACCCGATCTTTGAGAGTGTTCTTAAGTCCCCAGTGTTCTGAGTCCCCAGGACACAGAAAAAAAATCTAAAGTGCATATGTATATCTGTAATTGAAATCAGACTATTAACTATTTAAATTATTTTAAACTTTTATATTAAATGTTATATGTATGAACGGCAGGCTTGTAAATTATATTATGTTTGTTTACATAATGTATTAACCAGGCTAGCCATGCCCATTTGCTTTGCAAAAAGTATTTTCATGAATTGCATCTGAAATCCCAATGCTTTTATTATACATGGATTCTTAATTTATATGACACCAGCTTATGAATCATCCATAAGTTTGCTTATGGATGATTCAACTTGTAAAGGCTTAGCATGGACAGCCATACCCATTCTCTTTAAAACAGACCTGTAATTCCTTCACTTCACAGTAAATCCCACTCGGTAGGATTCCTGTCAGACTAGTCAGAAACATGTGGGGTGAGATGAAAGTCATATTTCCCAATGCCTAAAAACCATCCTAAATATTGTTTTATATTATTAGTTAATCATCTAGAATACATCCAGTACTGTAATAAATCACCACAAACAGTAAACCCCTTGACAATAAAATCACACAATTTTGAGGGACTTTTCTGGGAAGGCTACAGAGATAAATCTCATTTGGAAAACTAGAGTGCTGTATCTCTTTGAACCACACTGCATCCTCTTTCATTCTTTAGGTATGCAAGAAGATGCATTTGCTGCGGGCTACATTTCTGCACTTGCAAGTTCAATTCATCCAGCTAAATGACTTTTAATCCGGAGTGACCTTTTTTTCTGCTGCGGTGGCATTTAGTGCAAAGAGAGAGCGAAAGCGAGTGGGAGATGCGAGCCATGTGAGCCAGATCTCTAATACATCGCCCAATTATCGAAGACGTTTGTGTATTTGCACACACGCATATGCATCCACACACAGGCCTTTTAGCAGTGTACCGAAGACACGCATCCCGCTGAATGAAGGCTGTGGTGGGAGGCAGGAGCGCCCAGCCTGGCAGGGTAAAGTCAATAAAAGTCTTCGCTTCACCCGAGCACAAGCAAGTATTGGGAAAAGCGCTGTGAAGTATTTAGTGGGCCCAATAAATACACATGGGTCAACCAAGGTGTTTACAAAGTGATTCCGGATCACTAAAATCACTCACCGCCGCTACGTCTTCCCAATGCTGCAGAATTGACTTGAGGCAGTTGACTGCATGAGGAGTCATCTGTGTAAATCCATCAATGCTCTTACAAATAAAGAAATACGCTCAAATACAGAAATATTAACTCTAACTCAACATAGTTTTGGGAATTTTACCCAATCTTTAAATGTAAGAGAATTTAACACATCTTCAGAAATGAGAATGATAAGCCAACAAACTCGAGGTTTTTGCAAGAGCCTGCGGGAACATTCTTGTGTGGATCCCTCCATAAGAAATTCAAATGACAGCAAGGGTCATAACACAACCTCAAGACACACTCTTCATGATGTAGCGACACCTATCATTGCTGTTTTCCATTTTCTCATTCAGCAGAGGAGTAGCTGTGTCAGATCCTGTACAAATGTGTTAGCAGATATCGAAATCTGAAATTATAATTGGACAGTTGCAGTGTGACAGTTGCTGCATTAGTTTATTTGAAAAAAATAATAATCCATTTTCACCACTTCAGGCCAGCAAAGACAAAAATACAACTGAGGAAACAGACTGTTCAAGCAAACCACAGATTATGAAGTGTTTTAATCCAACCTTACCTGATTGACACATCATGTGGTGTCAGTCAGCTGATGTGTTCATAATCTTTTCCTCACATGTCTGACATTTATGTAATTGTATTGTTTTTATGAATCATGTCTATGACTTTATGGAATAGTGAACTGTATGGCACTCGGGAGATGTTTGAGTGGCATTATACTCTCCCAGCCATTGTCTGTTAATGATTTCAAAGACCCCTTGAGTTGCCGCGGATCTGTCACGTCAAGACGTTTGAGTTTTACTCGCCGTGACAAGTGCCACACTCCCACGGGGCACGAGGGGAGGGGGCAGGGGGCATGGAGAGAGGCAGGGAGGGGGGTACACAGAAGGATTTAAAAGAGGGCGGTTTGGTTGCGTTATCGGTGAAATATCGGAGGAAGATATGCAGTTAGTTCGCCGCTCAAAGTGCCGCTGTAATATGCCACTCACACGCGCAACACTGATGTTCAAAGACACATGGGTTCCTCGCTTCCATTTCCCAAGTTCCTGTGCCGCCTTGCATGTGAGTTGATCAGACTGACAGAGTTCCCGCGCCCCCAGAGATGCCAGGCTTGCCAAAGCTCCTCGACCCCCCTCCCCCCTCCCACTCCTCTTCCTCCTCGGTATTCTACTTGACAAACTCGATGTGGCACCTTGGCAGTGCAGCATTTTTATTGTTGCTTTCGCCCTAAACTACCTCTGGTGTACTCATACAACCTGAAAGCTGGGTAATAAATATGTGTGAGGTTATTTCACCGGTTTGTCGCATCACCTTTTTCAGGACCATTGACTGGATTTTGGTGTATTACGACTTGGAAATGAGATGGGATTGTTGGACCACATCCTTTGGAAATATTCACTGTTTCAAGTCAAGCCTTGTGGCTACACTCATCCTCACATTTGCAAATAAGTATTTGTCAGATTTGGACGATTTTTTATCAACACACTACAACAACTGAATAATTAAAAATCAATCAGTCAACCTTTTTCAAATCAAAATTAATTACCAAAATACAATTATACTAAAACAAAGAATGCAAAGAGTAATGTTATTCACATTACAGTTAATTCAATTTTCTGATGCTATTTCATTACAATGCATAATTAGAATTAATGAGAGTAAATAAAACATTTTATTTAATTTTTTTTATTTTTCAATTTGTATTTCACCTTTGAGCTGTGCTACATATTGAAAATGTTTTGATTCAAGGAATACTTTTATGTCATTATTAAGTTAGGAAACTTTGTAAATATGAAAGATATGCCGTTTTCAAACAAATATTTAGTCTGGTTTTGGATTTGAGTTGGATTTCCAGAACTGTCTTTGGTCAATAAAATTGCAATGCTTTTTCATTTCTAATGAAACTATGTTTATATTCAAAATATGAAGCATTATTTCAACACTCAATTTACAATAGTTATTCTTAGTTTTATATTTAATGGCTTTTTTAAGCTCACCTGAACAGTACATTTGCAAAATGGAAAGTTTTTTATTTTGGACTTGAAATAAACTGTTTTTATATACTTCCTACACTATGCAGCCACCGACGTGCTCGCCAACATGCTTCTAATCCCATGTGGCCTTTAGGAAGTAGCCTTGACTGGAGGTTGGCACTGACCTCAAAGACTAGACTGCCCAAGCCTGGAGACACTCTCAGCATTAAAGAGCGGAGTACTTAGGCAGTCCTGCAGAGTCTCAGACAAAGGCGAGCTACGGGAAACGTCAAGGGGGCAGCGTGCTACCTTGCCAAAAGCCATAAACAACCTCAATTGTCAGGACCTGCAACTCAGAGGCAAAGCACTCCCAAAAGTAACAATCATCTCTCCTGGCTCCATCAAAGGGAAAGATGCTGTTCAAACGGCATGCATGTGAGCAATTCACTCCAGGTCTTTGTTTCCAGAAAAAAGGGCAAAATGCCACAGTGATCTCTTTGAATTTGTCAGTTGTTCTAATAGTCTCGATGCTGCTATTTGTTAAAATTGAGTTAACATCCGCCTTAAATGTCACCAAGTCAGTTCTATGTATCTATTCTCTTTTAGCAAAAGGCATTTGTCTCAACACTGGCAAATGCAGAAAAATGTCAGTTAAATTTGGTCAGAAGTCAATATTGGGAGTAGTTTAAGTAACTGATTAAAAAGTCAAAGTAGAGGCTCATGAATAAATAAGTATTATTGTTAATCAAAAGGGAGCATTGTTTATATTACTAAAAAAGCCTTTTTCATTTACAAAAATATTTACTTTGTTTACGCTTGTTGACTACAGTTACAATTGAATTTTTATTAACGTTTCTTTGCTTACGTTTCTACACGTACGTTTACACTTTAAGCTTACAATTCCAATTCCTTTTTTTCATTTACGATTAAGGAGACCCTGTATTGACGCCAAATAATAGCTTTTTGTTTTATATTGCTGAACAAACTGAACAGTGCTGGAAGAGAAGCATGTTTCTAATGTTTCTCAGTACATTCTCTGCATAAAGTTTTGAATTTAAATAAAATCTAAAAATTCTAAATCAATTTTGTCAAAGTGAAAACACAAGATTTTTCCCTACAACATCCCTAAATGGCTATCATAGCTGTTAACATGCCCTAAATGCTTGAAATGATCTAAAATTGTAAAATGTGTAAAATATCTGTGTGTAATACAGAAAAAAGAAAGTATGACAAATTGATGGCACTTTTATTTTTCTAAATCTCAACTTAGCCAGCTCTGAAATCAAGTGTAATTGCATGTCTGTGAAGGTTCTCAGTCACTCAGGTCATCTTGAAGAAAGATGAGCCACAAAATAAATCTTGCACGAAACATTCTAAAATTTAGAATAATTATCAATGATCCCCCCAAAAAATAAAGATAAAAATCACAGTTACATTACAACAAAATTAAAAGCCTGTTGCAATTACATAACAAAGGATCAGAACTTCAGACACAGTGAAGGTTTACATGGTTTCAAATGATTTCAAAGTAAACCGAGCCAACATTAAAGTGAAGGGTTTTGGCTGCTGTCGGAACTGTCAACCATTCTCACTGTCATTTTCTGTTCCCTCTCTTTACTATCCGTGACAATGGTTATTAGCTGCCGATATGGAAAGCTTCACAAGTGAAAATGCCTTTGTCTGCCGGCAACTACAGTCATCTGTGAACATCAAATAAATTCACTGGGAAATGCCAAAAGATAAGCATGTGATAATCTAACCCACCGCTTTGTCACTCGCAGAGTTTTGTTTTACATTAACAGCACATTGTCCTACTTCGACAATTCGTTGGAAATAGTAACGTCTGTCTCTGATAACATTAGTGCAGTGACCTCCACATAATGATTTCCTCTTGATTTACATTAGGCCCTTTTTGTGGCCAGAGGAAGGATTTAATATCCTCTCTGTCGCTCTGGTCTGAATGAAGCACTGTCTCGTAAAGCCTGGCACATGCTAAAAGATTTTTTTTTAAAATATGATATAGAGTCCATGCTCAAATAAAAAAGGTAAATATGATATTTGTGATTATGTATTGTGTAGAGTGCAGCAATGTGACCAAGACATGCAAAAACAGATTCCCTTGTTGAATAATTAAAGGTGTTACAGAGGATGTTTTTGAAACCAACAACTTTTGAAAAGAGCGCATGTGTAAGAACAGCGGCCCTCCTTCACGGGTCCTATAGAGTAAAAGCCTCCCACATCTCATGCACTAGCACTGGTATACTACCGGCTGTGTTGCATGTGATTTACTGTGTCGGGCTCACCTCTTAGAATTGTTTCCATGGTTTGAATAATAACTTAGCATACTTAAAAATGGCAGTTTGGGAAAGATATAAAAAGGCAGTTTAGTATGGCTACAAGTAATCTTTCGTATCTTCCCCAAACCATCCAAAAATCTAATATTTTTACCAAAAAATGAAGAAAAGTTACCTAAAATCTGTCAGCGGATGGGTCAGTAGGAAGCCCTTTCTGTGTCTTTAGTGCACGCCATTGTTAAAAAGAATCCCAAGACACAAGGTTTTGTTAAGCACTTGAGCTGTTTTTTCTTCTCTCTTATATACCTCAAAAGAAGATTTTCTTTTGCCACTGCCTGCTTCAGGTTGTTTCTTAGCCATTTTGCAACTTCGTGGTCAGACTGGTGGAGCAACAATGCATGAAAGCACCGGAGCTACTTAAACACACTGTCCATGCATGCACAGCAACTGGAACGCACATGCATTATGTAACGCACATAGTAACAGTGACCGACAAGCCAGAAGGCCATAAAAACATCAGCGATCATATGGTTGAAGCTGAGGTGTTTGTATTGACTCCATTGGCCCCAATGCTAAATGTACAGTCAAAATAAATCCTTGGAAATCAATGATTATACAGACAATATTTTAAGTTTAACCATATTTGTCATTCTTCAAGGCAAACGTTTGAGGACATGTGAATACAAATATTCCAAATATATGTGATCTGCCATCTTGGACGAAGGTTAAAGATGTGTAGACATTTAGTAATTTTAATAAAAGTTGGAGGTCTAGTCCTAACACTGGCTACTACACACTTACAGCAGCAGAGAGAATTGAGTTATTGCCTCGATCTCTTGCTACAATTGGAATACTAATAAACCTGAAAGTGCAATGGAATGGCACTAATTCAAATTTCTCTGTCCGACTAATACACCTGGATAATGAAAGTATTATCCACTTTGACAAAACTTTCATAACGTAACCCTTAGGGGTCCCTTCATTTTGTGCTTCACCTGAGTCCCTCAGACACACAAAAAATATTGCCATAGAAATATTAGGAACATATTTTCTTCTTTTTTATGAATGTCATTAACTTTAGTCCTCCCCAAACATAACACATATGCATAAATGTTCTGATTTTTTTTAACCCCTTAAATACCAGGTTTAGTGAAAAACCTCTTTCTTTGTGTTTCAATGAAAAAAAAATAAATACACAAAGTTGATTATTTTCCATCCCATGAATACAAATTATATTTATTTTTGGAGGTTACTATCCAAATCTGGTAAATAATTTGCTCCACCTGGGTCCCTAGAACACTTTTTTTATTTTTTTAATGGCTGGCATGGAAACATGAAGGGATTTTAACACCAGGTGAAAAAAAACATTTAAAACAGAACTCATGCTGCAATGGTAGTGTTTTGAAAAAAAAAATGCATTTTGAATGAGAGTCAGTTGTCAGTTGCACTTCTGAGAGCAATTATGTCTTTTAAAGTGTCTGAATCTATATACTGGAAATTTCCCACACACAACAAGACTGTAAATATTGAACAAGTTTTATATTTCAGTTTTGTCATCTGTGATAAAGCCCACACTTACAATAATGTGGACTGTCCAAAGAATGAAAAAGACCTCAGAATAGGGCATTTTGTTTTTAATCATGTGTGCTATGCTTGCACCGCCACAGCCATTCCTCTCAAAGACCTTCAGCCATGTTCTGTTTACAACCAAGCTGTGTCACCCCATCAAAGCCAGACCCAATCTAGACTGGAGGGTGGTCCCAGGTTGCTTGTCCATGACCTTTAAATGAATTGCAATGAGGCCTCGATGCAGGGGTCGCCCAACTGGGCCTCAAGACAGACGGATGCCAATACATACAAGCCAGAGCGATATAGCCTCTTAAAAGGGCATTCACAAAAGAAAGAAAGGAGAATGATGTATTTATTTTAATGGAAACAGCGGGGAACTAAAAGAACTAGCACTGAAAACGCTCTTAGACTGGCCATAAACACACTGTGCAGTCATAAATATGGAGACAGGGTTTAAGTTGATAAAGAGAACACAGTTTTTTTTATTATTCAGCAGTAGGAGAAGCAGATTGTTTTGTCAGATTGGGAGGATAAAAGGGACTGCATATTAGTGTGACTGAATATGCTTTGAATAAATTAAGCTGTTCTATGCCTGCACAGTTTAGACTCAAGTTTAAGAAACACAGTGACCCATAGTCATTCAAATCTAGGAGCAACTCTTTCTTCCAAATTCATTGAATCACTGAATATTAAGACCTGTCTGATGTTTTCCCTGGTGTTCAGATTGAAATACAAAATATGATTACAATTATGGAAATGTGTATTTTATAGGTCCATGCTTAACTTAAAGTTTTAAGTGTTGAAGTGTTAAACTTACCCATTTGCAACCTTTTGATTATTGGACAACTCTCCTTTTCTGAGGCATTCCATTTGCCATGATCCCAAGTTGGATTTTTGTTGTACATGTGTTAAAAATTTTGAAAAAGCTTCTAAGCTATCTGTTATCTGTTATAAATAGTTCATCCATACTGTATTTTATTGCAAGATCAGGTCAAAAGTATAGTTTCTGACAGCCTACATAGCTTCTGATTACATCGATCTGTACGCCCATATGAAAGACTGAAGCCAGCCTCCTCGGGCAAAGTTTTCTCAGCCATTTGAAAGTCTTGCAACCAGAGACTTTGGACTATAAAACAGCTTTCGAGAACCTTTGCCCGAGGATCCCCGTGCTGCAGTGCGGCTCACATGAGCTTAAAAGATCGATAATGGAGTCGGAAGGTAAACCCAGACGGCTCATAAAAGTCTTCAGCAAAATCATAAAGTTTACAATTGACCACCCGCCTCGGCGCTGTGATTGTGTTTTATTAGTTGGATGTGAAAAGTGTCAACTGCTGCTTTTAAAGGCACTGAAGGTGATTGACTAAGTAAATATAGGAAATGGTAAAGAGGAAGGCACTAGGGACAATTTGCGTCCAATTTTTAGCTATTATCTGTCATCCCAAAGAAACCTTTAACACGTAAGTCCCACCTCTGTTTTATCCAAAAAGATAAAACGGCACAGTGGCAAAGTGGTTAGCACGCCTGCCTCACAGCAAGAAGGTCCTGGGTTTGAATCCCATCCAGGGCAGGGCCTTTATGTGTGGAGTTTGCATGTTCTCCCTGTGTCTGCGTAGGTTTCCTCCGGGTACTCCGGTTTCCCCTACCACCAAAAACATGTACAACACTCCCCCCAAACACACATGGGGCCAGGACTCCCCTGCAAAAGAGATTTCTAATCACAGTGGGACTATTCTGGTTAAATAAATAAATACATTTTTACATTTTATGTCAATGGTTTGTGTCTATGCCAACGCATTTGTGTAAATGGTTTAGATTTGATATTGTAATGGGAACCAATCAGTAGGTCTCAAGCATTGTTCCACAGAAGCTGTTCCAAACTATTGGGTTCATACGCTATCACGGACAGGAAATTGAGGTGTTATTATTATTACTAGTTTTCTGCCAGTAATAATGTCTATGGACACCACTTAAGAGACACAGAATAACATAAGCAGTTGTGTGCCACTTTCTTGTTTTAACTGGATAAAACAGTATGGCCATCTGATGATATATAATTAGAAAGAATAAGCACTGGGGAAATAAAAAAAAAAACATCAGGGCTCACTGATTAAAGATTTTAAGAATATAAAGCCTGTGGAGGTAAGCTTTAGTCAATCATACAAAAGGTGATTCCCACTGTCTGGTTGTGTGACATGGATTGTCAACACTGAATCAATGGCAGTAAAAAAAGATATGGTACTGGCTGTGTCTACTTACAGAGAGACCGTAATGTAAAGTAATGTAGATTAAAAAGCAGAAATATTAGCAATGCATTAATGATATAGGTTAATCTGCAATTCTTAAGTGGCCCTAGTTGAATATTGTATATGTCACTTAATACAAACACACACATAACCATATAAAATTACAAATTAAACAAATTCAATTAAAATGACTTTAGAGCCATTTTTCCGGAGCTGGTTGGAATTGTTAAACGGTGCAAAACAATGACAAAATCTAACTGTGGAAATGACTTTTTATACCCTACATATAGAACTTGTCTGTATTATACATGTTGACAGTAAATTGACTGTGTACACCTGAGAATACTGATGTCACTGTGACAGTATGGATATGGAGAAGGATGTGAGCAGCCTTTCAGAACTTGTCTGTGCGGTACATGAAACCATCTTACATCGCACTTCTCCCGCTCCCTGCTTTTTAATGACAACAAATGAATAATGTATTCATTCATTATATCTGGATTGTAGAGTACGTCTGCTAATAGCGGTGCTTTTCAAGTGTGCGATTCAATATGTGCTATTATTTCATGAAGGTGTCTTATTTCTCTTCTAATCCCGAGCCTCGCGTGGGGAGACCAAAGGCCATAAACACTGCAGCCTCTGGAGAGTCACGGAAACATTATTTATAGTAAAACTCTCATTAGTTCAAAGCTGGAGAAATCCTGTTGGGTTGTTTTATGCATTTCTTTACACTATTTCAGTCATTTGTAATCAATTTATGCAGGTTTTCCAGCAAGTCGCACTTCATCAAAAAAAAAAAAATAAATATCTAGAGTGTTTACATTTGCATGTGCAGTGTGGCAGAACAAAAGGGAAGTTTTTGTTATTGGTTTCTGCAGCCCTCTTGATGGTGATTAGATGGCTGTGTGCAGTTCTTGTGGGGAGCTGGTAGGGAAGTCTTGAAGTATAGATAAAGCAAAGCACAGCCGCGGGCTTCGCTGGAAGGCTTCAGTATCTGACCGTAATCTGCGAGAAACGCATCTGTCTGGTGCCCACTCTCATCCTGCTTCAACACTCCACCTCTCTCCAGCCTCTTTACATCCTGACAAAACGCTGCAGAGCTGAAATAGGAAATGGAGATGTGGGGGCTGGGGGAGAGACTTCTGCATCACATCATTTGAGCCAAGATGCTCAGTTTATTTTCCACTGAAGCTGTATTGCCAACTTCTCACCGTTTGACAGCCAGACAGCACCGGAGATCATCATTTTCACAAAGCCCACCCACACCCACCAGAAAAAAATCCCAATCCTCAGTTCGCTCAAATCTTGTTTATCAAAACTGATCTTTCCATTTTATGCATCTACTTGATACTGAAGAAATTTTAACATGTAACTATGGGTGTGTGACATGGCAAAGATATCCTCTTGCGGTTTCCCTTCTGGCAAGTATACAAGTTTGATTTACTCACATTTCATATTTTTGCTAACATAAACGTATACAAACGACTACTTCTATGTTCAACAGCTTCTCATATCAATGTCAAATATTGTCACTGTGTAATAGAAATGTATAGAATAAAGTATAATTTTATCTAATCAAACAAAAATATTTTGGACTTGTAATCCAAGAATAAAAATAGACAATACAAAAAAAAGTGAATCAAATTCATTTAAAATTACCACAGCTCTAAAGCATAAATCAATAAATACAGTTTACAGGAAAGACCCATCCCCTGATCAAAAATACCTCTTTTATATAAAGGTAATGCATAATCATAAGCAGCGAGTCTACAGCCGACAGTAAAAACTAGTCGCACTAAATTCTCAGAGATTTTGTTGGACAGCTGCAAAGAGAGCATTATTTTCACAAATTTTCCCCCTCCCCAATCCACTCAGCTGTTGTCTCCCCTCCTGCCTGGCAGAGAGAAAGAAATACTGAGTGTATGTTCCCCTACCTTTCTCTAGCAGCTATCTGATCTGACATTAGGGCCTTTTATAAGGTTACCTCCCACTCATCCCTCATTACTAGACCCTCAGCGGTGCCATTATCGCTTCAGATAAGGCTACAATAAACTACACTCTCAGTCCAAGGGCTTCGCTGTTTATCAACTTCCACTCTCCCCCGGCGTGCCCTGAGAGGCTGTGCGCTTCTCATCTGCGCTTATCAACTCACTTACTGTGACAAGGCTGCTGGACCTCAGCGCATGTCTTGGCTTCAGTCTTGTTTTGAGTAAGCCTCTCGCGCTTATTTTTTAATGCCTCAGCTTGTAATGAAGAAATGGGACAAAACATGCTGGCTAGATGCTAAAGCCTTAAAAAGCAGTACAGTACAGTTTACTCCAGTATAATTGATTTCATTTTTAATACCAAATGGCTCCTACCCTTTTTCTGGCCACCAACATGGTTAGCTACAAAGGAAAGGATAACAAAGGGGTACTCTGATAAATGACAATGGACTGATTAGAAAGAGGCAGTATTAAAGGTTCTTTTCCTTTCTTAAGTACTAAAAATATGTCAGTGTGTTCTGTTTGGCTTCTGTGCACTGTGAATTGTTTTGTTTTCCCAGTTTGTTAATATCTCTCGTTGGACACCTTCAGACTTGCATTAAAGTCTGAATTTACTTGCAGACTGGCATTAAAAAGTGTTCAGATCTAATGTGGCCAGCCTTAATGCACGGTGTGACTGTCCTAAACGTGTACTGTATACTTCCTTAGAGATCGGATCTGAAGATATTTTTGTGACTTGTGTCGCATGTATCTAGATCTACTTGGATCTTTGTTGACATATAAATGGGTAAATGTCTTGGCTCAAGCTGAAAGACCTCAAGTGCAGTAGTTCAAGTGCATTACTGAGGCAACAGTCTCTCATAAAAAATAAAAGCAATTAAAACAATGGCTTATACCCAATCAAGTCTGTTAATCCTGGTCTGGAACCAGGTCTGCAAATGAGCTCTCAGCTAGAAAGTATATGGACATGACATGGACTTCACTTGAAGCTGTAACAATGTTTTTTGTTTTGTCCTTATTAATTAAATAAACGTACATAAAAAAAAACAAAAACCAAAAAATTAAGCATCACAAAAAAAATGACAGAAAAAAGTTAGATGACGCACTTGTTTGCTGAAGTTATACAGTTGGCTTTTTTTAAATTTCACTGATAAAAGTAGTCGCAGCAAAATGCTAAGTTAAGTGCTGTTTTAACCAAAGGCCTGATGGGAACCTATTTCTTGAAACCCTGAACGTGACGTGAAAGAAGGCGACACTACACAGCCGGTTGTCAACAAAGAAGCCACATTAGTGCCACTAGTTATCATGGCCTTTATTAGAGCGGACACCAGAGCGGACTCTCGGTAGCAGTGTCCGCCATGTTGAATGTTTGGGACTAGCCGCGCGAGCAGTTACTTAACGTAGCCAGCAGACCACATCCTGCTGCAGATAAACGGCTTGTGATTGGTCCGTCCGCAAAATTAGCAAGGGACCAGACTGTCTTGGAAAAAGTAAAACGCTCTAGTTTACCAGGCTAGTCTAAGATATTATTAGAGTGATATTCCTCCAACAGATTCCATCGTAATCAGATAATAACTGTTATTGTCCATGTAAGAGAAACATTTAAACTGGCACTGACAAGGATACACCACATCATCAAACTGACATGTGTATTGATCAAATTCAAATGTAAACTAAATTACCTTTTGCTTTCGTTATATAAATATCAATAAGTCACTCTAAATTGTGGTAAAACATTTAGAATAATGTTCTTCTTAGGGGTAATGCACAAGAGTTGCATAACAGACCTTTATGAGATATGGATTGTGCAAAGCTTATGGCTGCATAAGTAAACAGGAGTAATGGGATTCAGTGCTACAGTTCATCGTTAGCTTCCAGCAATTTTACATTAGCATGAAATCTACGTATACATTGAACATCTAACTGGAAAATTTTGAATGTATTTGCATTTGATTGAAAGCTTTCTTACTTGAAGAATAACATAAATCAACATGAATAAATAAAATAAGCTGCCTGTATAATGTGATAATGGTAGCTTCCACCTCAGTGATTATAATTGAAACATGTAAATCAAATCAACAGAGGGAGTATCAGCTATAGAAAAATTACAATCAGTTGCTGTACTTCTGTGATGTTGGAAGATATTGTGATTGTTTTTTGATGACATTTAATCAGCAGTAGGATTTGGAACTATTGAATCTTGCCGAGACAGGCAGGTGTCAAGTAACATTTTCAAAGGACGTATGAATGTCAGCAAACGTCACCAATCGATCTGATTTCGCCGTTCGAGGGAGTGGGCCTTTAAAGAGCGAGTGTGTCTGCGGCTGAAAGCGATACAGAATGAAAACTTCAGAAGTCAGCTCTATCAGGCCTATCAGAAGGGACTTTATTAGAAAGGCCTTTGCTGAGCACAGCCTTCCAGATCTGCCGAGGTTCAAGTGGACCAGTTCAAAGGCAGCATGCAGAGGACATTTATTATAAGCTCCCGTGGTGATTGCTTCTGCTCCCCATTAAAAGATGGCATTCGTACTGGAACCTCGCTACCCCCCAGTTTACCGCATGGAAAAATAATGAGCCCAGATTAAACGGAGCGCGCTCGGGTGGGACTGTGCCTCATGGGCGCCAGATCATAGACAAACGAGCAATAATGACAAGAGCATTTTGATACCACTGAGGCACTTTGGGAAGTAGACTGTGGTCAGAGATAGTTCTGTACTGACCACTGTCTCACCGCTGTCTGCCACACTTCTCTGAGCAGTTTCATGCTTCTAGCAACATTAGCTTTATCAACATATCATCTAAGAGTTACAGTCCCGGTATTTTGAAGAAGGGTTGTATAGAGCTTATTTTACTTTTAAGTATACATACTGCTATTATTTACTTATTACCTGTAGATTTATATAGCACACACGCAGTTTGAAAACTGACCAGACTCAGAATAGCACTGTGTAGCAAATATTCAATATCTATTTAGATAGAACTTTTTTTTTGTTTAATTGATGGAAACTGTTTAATCAACTAAGTGTATTTTGTTATGAGGCTAAATCTGTGAAAAGACAAGACCGTAAAACATTTAGGCTTTATTATCAGGCATTTTTATAAATAAGAATGCTCAGTGCCTGAAGCTTCAGCAAAGACAAATGGGTATGCTCCCATTTGAAAAAGGACACTTCCATTAACTGTTGCCCTGCACGGCTTGTCAACATTGAATCAATGGCGGTGGAGAAAATGCTAGCTACAACAGCTTACACAAAACAATAGCGCAACAAAAGAAAAACAGAACTAGTGAAAAGGGAAATATAGTAAAATATAAAAGATAATTGCTGAATACTATCGGTCTAATGCTGAACTCAGACCTAGAACTTAGAACAGATGTATTGTATTTTGCATGTTGTTGCGGAGGGAGTAGGGACAACAGCTAAGTGGAAAATTGAGCAGTCATTTGCATTTGATGGAAAGATTTCTTGCATGGCACAAATCAAACATGGCAATGTTTATAATTGAACTCAACTCAGTATCAACATTGCTAAAATTACAATCAACTCTTGTACTTTTGTGATGTGGAAATATGTTGTAACTTGTTCTGCGGGGACAACTCAAAAGCTGCAGGAATTGCAAAGAATGGTTATGCATACAGAAAGATCAGCAAGTCTAATTTAGGGAAGTAAAAAAGCAAATAGTGCTCCATGAAGTGCGCTACCCCCTGACTGCGCTACTCTCCTGACTAGCTATCTCCAACCAGAGGAAGAGCTTATTTTATGCAGCAACCAGCGTAAACAACAAAAGCCCTAAACAAGTGTCCACTGGGAAACGTGAGGTGCACTGCTATATTCAAGCGGCACAACACCTTTGTGATGGGCTGCATGGTAATAGCGAGGAAACACATCATTATCTGGAGGTAAGGCACTCGGTCGGTGCTGCTCCGTGTGTGCATGACTTCCCCCAACACCCCCCCACCAAAAAAACACCCCTCCAGGAGTTCTTGTGTACAAGTTAAAAGGCTGATTTACATTTATATTACGAAAGCCAGGCACAGGGTTGTAATTGGTGTTGTGGAGCCCGGTCCGCACACAAACACATGCTGCCATGAGCACACACATGCATACTAACGTCCGCTGAGGCAATGCAAACAACTTCTTTCGCATTGGCCCGTGTGAGGAACTTTGGCCATATGTGTTTTGTTTTGTGTGAAACTAACCTGGTCTTGTTAACCAAATGTGTCTGTGATGCTCCTACAGATCACTGATCCATGGAGCATCAAGATTCAATCAACATTATGTTCTGTGTTCTAATGTGAGGGATTGGTTGTGACAATGAACTAAAAATAGCCTATCTTGACACACTTAACTTAAAACACTTTAGGATGCCTAAACTTAATCCGGATAAGGCTGAAATGTAACTCCACTACGAAAAGCAAGCTCTTGCATCAGTTGCCCTGGGCTCAATGTCCAATCCACCACCCAACCTGAACCAATTGAAAGAAAGGCACTGAAAACTAAAGTATGTGTTTTTTTGTGTATATTTCACATTTTCTCTATGCTTTGATAACTTTCTAAAAGCACTCAACGAATCTGTTTTCCTCCATGAAATCCATAATGCAAAATTCATTATACAGGAAAAGATTAAAAGCATCAGTAACCAGAAAAAAATAAATAAAGGAGTGTGTATCGTGGCCAGGGACCGGAGAAACGTCTTTGTGAACCTGTTCTTGTGGTTTGCTCCTGGTCCCGTGTTAACTATTAATGCGCTTCTGAAGTGACATGAAAACAATGAAGCTTCAAAGTCTTTTTGATTAGGGGCTGACATGAAAAGAAGGAATAATTACTGACAGAGTAACAAGCTCACCATACTCCACCGAGTAACTCTGCGTGAAAGGAGCACGCCGTCATCTCATGAGAACCCACACCTCGTCAGATCAACACAAGACTGAGACGTGTAACTTTGCAGCAGTTTAGTCACAGACCTTCATTGGGTCCAAACCCTGAAAGGTTACATAGCGACGCGTTGAGTTTAGTGCCACGTAGATTTTAAGACGTACTTTACCAAGTATTAAATAAACAAGACACTGCTTCCAACTGAATCCAATGCACTGATTTGTGAAACATCTTTTTGACCATATTTAAAGTCAAATGGTTTTAATTGATTGTCCTTAAAGCTCTTATTTTCCTGAACCAATTTCATCAAGTGTAGCATAAAGGAATTTTTATGCAAATACAAATGGTATTTATTAGTGAATCTAGTCAATGTCTGTCCCCTTAAAGAAGAGGCATTACCCCTTTTGGTGTGGAAGATGAATGGAGCGTTCATGATTTTGATAGAAATTTAGCAAATAAAAAAGAAAAATGGAGAAGGGGCTCTTTGTCATTTATTGGAGGTGTAATAAATGCATTCTCTCCAATTATGATACGATGATGTACTGTATAAATAATAAAAAAGCTCTTGATGTGGATACTCAAAATTTTTTTGAAACCTCATTATTTCATGCATTGCCAAAACACACAACAGTAAGAATTTTTTTCCAAAGAGCCTGTTTCTGTGAAAGTACAGTAGTGAGTGCAGGTCTGAGTGCAGAGATAAAAGACACAGAGATGTGAATGGACAATGTTAGAGAGCTCTGTCCAGGTTGATAGCACAGTGCTGGGGGAAAAAAAAGCACCCAAACACTGCCTTGCTGTATCAAATCTGCAGCTCGCTTCTTCAAAAGCCCTGCCGTCCCCGCAACACAAATCCATGGGCCAGCAGCTCTGTCAATAGCTGCAGAGCTTGTTTACCCGAGCCAGCTCCGAGCACTGCCAGCCAACGCCAACACAACTGCAAAGTGCAGCGCGGCCCATAGATCTCCACGACACACAACAAGATTCATGTCTGCAATACTATAGGAAAAATATGTTGATATTTGTAGGCTTTGAGACCGTGCTGCTCTGGCCGGGTGGCTGAATGATGAAATGATTGCAGCACCAGAAATCTGAAACCCAAGTAAATAAAGAAAAAATAGAAGATGCAGCATGTTCGGCAATCAGCCACAAGTGGACTGGTGCGCACATACACACACTGTGTTAAACACTGATGCTCAACCTCTCCGTTTATAGATTGTGACCAGTTGGCAGCTCTCCTAAACAACCTTAAAATTTGTCTCCCCTGTTCGTGCCTTCAGCTTCATTTTCCAATTTCACCGCGGTTTCAGCTGCAACATCAATCATTAACGCAAGGGTTTCTCATTAGCCACAGCTAGGGTAAGCCAAACATGCCGACATAGTTACTGTAACTTTCCCTTCTGGTCAATCAGCCACTTTCCTCTAGATCACCACGACCCCTATTGGGAATCAATGCACTTTGATTTCCAGTCAATTGGTGTGACTTGAGGTAGGAACCTGCCTGTGTATTCTCATTACAGACTCCTACAGTGGCGTAAAAGGGAGAGGTTAATGGCCGGGATGTGATGGGGAGGCAGCCTAAAGCTCTGAAGTCTCTACTTCCTGTGCATTAACTCTTTTCGAGGTTGATTAATCTGTGAGTTAAAAGGAAGACAACACTAGTCTACAACCTATTGCAGTTAGAGCCTGAGGGTGTTATCACATAGTGATGAGAAAAATGACAAAACAGCAAAAAGAGACACCTGTAACACTATTCTTCAATGGAAACATACGGTTAACTAAAGAAATCTAAATCAAATATGCATGACAACTGTATTCTCTTTTGAATTTCACCTAATGGTACCATATTTGTCTCTTTCTATAAAGTGCAAATGTTTTGGGTTTGGTATAAAATGACATGGAGCAAGTCACAAGACAGAAGGTCTGTTTGTTGGCAGGTCTAATAGTAAAACTAGGTAAATATTAATGTAGAGCCTTGTGAATTATTTTAGATGCCAACTTGAGTTTACAGACCCAAGTATATTAGAATTCAAGTTTAGAAAGCACTAAGCATTCCATTTGCAAAGTTAGCAGTTGCTAGCTAGTAATGCTTTCCTGTGCTACGGGCTTGCTTTTCAAAGTTAGAAATATTGCAAATATGACAATAAGGTCATCATAATGTTTTGGGAGATAAGTGTTCTACGGTGTAATAATAGCCTATATAATGTAAAATGTCTGTCAGGCAGGTTTAAGGCATGTTTTCATCTAGTTTCCCAAGACAGAAATGGACAGTATACTCCAAGTTTCCATGTACTTGAGTGTATCCATATACCCATGCATTGTCAAAGCATGTTTCATTAATTCTTTTTGATGGTCTTCTTTAAGAAGCAACAATTATGGTGAAGGCTAGCTGTGAGATTTGTATTAAAGTTCTGTCTATGCTATCCATTACTTAAAAATCTAGTGCACACCAGCTAATTTAAATCCAGCTTGTGTTACATTTCTAAGTGGATCATCCAAAATATCCCCCCTAACAATGGCATAATTTAAACTATGACCCTTCAATTTTTTATTATCTCTGTAAATCAGTCTCTTACTGTTGCTTTAAAATATGCAGTTTGACAGAATATACCGCTGGGAAGGTGCACATGAAATGAAGCAGCCAGTCGGAGCCACCCTCAGTTGTGTTTGGCTATTTATGGACTCTGAAGTAATAAGTATTAGGCTATATGGACATAATTCCTGCCAGACGTTTGGAAAGAAGACCTCCAATAATGAGAGCTATAGGAGCAAGGAGTGGCTTCAAGCTTGAAAAATCCCTCTTCAATGTGACACTTCTGCCATCTTGTTACTTTGTCATTTTTAAGGTACAGAGAGAAAGCCTAATGAATCTCCTGCCACTATACCTGCGAGCACTGATTTCTAATAATATCTTGATGGAAGCGCGGGTTCTGCTGGAGGGCCGGAGTCGATACATCAGCTTGCCCGTAGAGTGGATTTTATTAAAAAACAGATATCAGCCTGTCACAATGTCGACAAAGCTCATGATTTTTGTATTAGCCGGCTCATAGGGGCTTTTAAAGTGCAGTTTGTCTGGTGCAAAAGCCTGGAGTGAAATGTGCCTTACTCAGAGCTTGACAACTTTGCAACTTGGTTGTACTTCCAAATACCCACACAGTATAACTATTTTTTGTGAACTGATTATTAAAAAGTGATTCAGATTACATAATTAATCTGCTGTGGAATAAAAAACGTCATATGCATTAGTATTCAGGAAGGTCTCGTAAAGATGAGACTGACAAATGTATTGCTTAAGGCAAGAACCAACTACAGAATTACAGCTAAAAGATATTATCAAACACATGTTGTATAGAATTTTATTAACTGACTTAATCTGACTGGCCAAATGTATTGATGTGTAAAGCTGAAGTGCAACATGAAAGACCATAATACTGATTCGACATGAATAGGGCTGTCATTAACTAAAATCACACTAATTTACCAGTCGATGAATGTCACACAATCATCTGTAACGCAGCTCTCACTCACAACTGCCTTTACAAAATCCAGCACTATTCTCTCACGCTTTGCCAAGAGTTTAGTAATAAGACCCAGATAGAAGTGTCTCAAAACAAAATTACTCCAACCAAACATGATTTATATATAGACACAGCAGAAATAAACTATATATATATATATATATATATATATATATATATATATATAATTATAGTCATTATATATATATATATATATATATATATATATATATATATATATATATATAATGACTATAATTGTGTCATTATATAATTATATAACAAGTGACAAGTGATGCCAACAGTCGACAACTACACAACTACTACTACTTTGAAAAAGCCTAACCACTATGATCAACCAAATACATAAGTGCTACATTAATATAAATTACAAGTAGGTTGTAAAACAATAGTAGGACTAGTTGCAATAGGGACTGTATTATAACCAATTAAAAAATAGCTAGAGCCTAGGTAGTAGCAGCCACCTAATGAGGCATTGGAGACTACAGTCCTACTTTAAGATACCCATGCGTAAAAAAAAAAAAAAAATCTTTGAAAGTATATCTTGCAAGTGGCAGATGACTCAGCTGTCATATTTAAACTTTCTCAAGGTAAATACAATCTTTGGCAAACCACGTAAGCCCCTGAGCCAACTGTTCAGAGAAAACAAAAAGGAATGAGTATTTAGCAGATACCACCCACCTATTTTTCAGCCATTTTAAACTCGTAGAAATTTAGCAGCCACATACAGTATAACCCATGATCTATAGTAACTTCCCAAGTATGTTCTTAAATGGAAGTATTGGAAGTATTTGGAGCTAACTCTTACCTTTATGTTATACAGTCTACCATTTCTTTACTGGCACTAAAACATGCCAAACAGCAAATGTGGTCAAAACAATGATTTTTTTTATTCATTTAATTTTGGCTTAGTGAAAATTCATAGCTAAAAAGGGACACATTTCTAAAGGACCAAGCACTGTGACTGTGCAGAGATAAAAGAACAAAAATATCAGCTCCAATCAGCTTTGTTCCATGGGTTTTAATATCAGAATCAGCCATTAGACAAACCTTTGATACATGAGGATAAATTGTAGCCAAAAATTCCACTCCGAGGTTAAACTTAGTGAAAGATGGCCTTTCAAGACGGATGAGGCATAAACAAGCACAATCACGCTCCACTGGGAAAGTCAATATGGCCTGGGCGTGTTGAAAAGATGAGGTGACGTGGCGGTCAAGCCCCTGGAGGAAAGCCCTGTCTCCTCCAACCGCGGGTCTGAGAGAGAGTTCGGGAGTCGTGTCAGAGCGCGTTCACCTGAGTGACGGCGGTGTTATCTGGGGGTCAAGTACTGCTGATCCCTCAATGAATCTTAGCGTCAATTCACAAAGACGGTGGTTAACGTCACGTCCAGGAGCTGAAGTGAAAGTTGCAGTGAGTGGAGGGAAACTTCAGCGTCAGCCTGATCTCCTGGTAGCCAGCTCAGCACTGATTGCTCATCACATAATCAACCATGAGGCTGATGAGTGTTTTATTGCTCATCAAATACTACGCGCTGGGAACGACTGGAGTTTATAATAATGGGATCCCAAAGCCAAACACGTTAATCTTTAATGAAGGATTTGATGGTGTGGCGGGGGGTGGGGGTGGGGGTTGGAGCTTGTGATATCACTATGATTGACTTAATTTGGAGTCCTTGAAAACACAGAATAGTCAACACATTTGATATAAATAGGTCAAATGGATTCAAAACTTGATACCGTTGCAACAATTGAGATCAAGATCAATTCACCATTTAGTATAAA
Source organism: Neodontobutis hainanensis (assembly GCA_024349245.1). Taxonomy (NCBI): domain Eukaryota; kingdom Metazoa; phylum Chordata; class Actinopteri; order Gobiiformes; family Odontobutidae; genus Neodontobutis; species Neodontobutis hainanensis. The sequence continues at coordinate 498,334 of JALDNG010000090.1, read as the reverse complement.
ATCTGAGCCAATGAAGTCTGCCAAAAGCGGAAGAGAATCTAGACCCACTTCACTTTACAACTATGGGTCAGGCTGGCCAGAGTAATCTACACCAGTGGCCACTTGTAAAAATGGAACAACAAAGTCCTATGACCTAAAAAGAATTTGAGCCTGAATACTTGAGCTGAAAAAACTTTTTCAAAACCTTAACTAAAAATAAAATGTCTAAGAAAACTTAGTAGATTCTAAAGTCCATTGGTTAGAATGAGAAAAGGCAAAAGAAAAAAACAAAGAAACAAAAAAAAACAGAGGGCAGAAGCTCTAAAGACTAACCATAGTATTCAACTTAATATCAATCAAAGCATTGTAAGGGAATGGAATAGTTAAAGTTAGGAGTATGTTTTTTTTCTTTTTTAAGCCAAGGTGCCTGTCATTTAAAGTAACAGCTTGCAGAAAGCCTTCTTGCACAGAATGTAATTAAAACAGAACTCGGGCTGCAATTCCATCTGGATACAGCTAAGCTAGCCAAAAGAATGCAATAGCAAAATAAATGGAGGTTGGATTCCAAACTTAAATTGAAATACACCACCTTGAACTAACATTTTCTTGACTCGTTTATACTTTTAATTACAGTTTGGATTCACACATCTGAATTCAGGACTAGACAATGATATTTTATTTATAATTTGACTTCCAACTTCACAGAACAAAAAACAGAAAATATAAATAAATTCAATATATACTTCCATCAGTGCATTAATTTTTCCTATATACATTTAAATACACTAATTATATGTTGTCACAGGATCTTTGGTTGGTCCTCTTCCTGAAGTAATCAGATTCTTTTTTAATTAAACCGTCTAGTTTTACTCACTTTTGAAGGACAATACCACAACTGTGACATTTATTCTCTGACTTTCTCCAAGGTTTACAATGAGACCTCCATTTGCAAGTGTCAGCCAGTAAGCCTCTGTCTCTCCCACACTCTTCCGCTATCCAACTTTGTGCGGCGAGCTGCCGGTGCCAAAGCCAGCCGAGGATGGCAATAAGACGACGGGAGGAAGGCTGCCATCTCCAGAAGGACAGTCAGATGGCGACGGGGATTCTTTGTCTCCCTACTTTCTCTCATCTCCTCCTCTTTTGGTAATGTTCTCTCACTCTCATACCACACGCAACAAATGCAAATGACACTGGACCATTTCTTCCACAAGAGGAAGTGATGGTGGTTTGTGTGTTGGCTAGTGCTCTTGTGCATGCAAAGAAATCTTTTACAAAGCAATGTATAATAATCTTATATAGGCTATAACAATATAGAACCTATGTAGGCACAGAGGTTCTCATGTAAAGTTATAACAGACAGTTTTGAAGCTGTAGCCACACTTACAGAGCTGTAAGTCTTTAACTTCTGGGGATGAAAATGATCAGTTGCTTATGTTGTTACTATCAGATATGTAACTCATTACAGTTATATTAAGGAGTTAACCAGACAAAGTATGCATATAGTAATATTTATTGTAGGGGTTCTTATTCTATTCTATTCTAATCATCTGTTCTCTGTGGTTTCAAGAGGGGGCACCCCTAACAGAAACAGAATAAACTGGATTCTGGATTCTGGATGCAATTGGACATACAACAGTACAATAGTTACGATCGGTCAACAGGACATCTACTGCTGGCTAATTCCTGAAAAAGGCAGGGTTTGCAGGGTTGATACATTTTATTGCAAAGTAAGATTTGTTCCTTGAAGTGAAATGAAGGAAATGGCTATTGTATGATGAATTAAACCGCAACCAAAAGTCTAATGACATAAATCCTTTCAGGCAACACTGCCTTTCTTCGAAGAGAGGTATTGAAAAGTACATAAAGTATAGAAGCAGATCAACAAGCTGTCAATGCATCTGTCATAAACACAAAAGGGATTTAGTCAATGGACATGGATTTGACTCAAAATCTCAAAAATGATTCTACCAAAACTTTCACGTAATCTTTTTAGTGAGCTACTGATTCTTCGGTCCGCTCTCCATCAATCTGATGAGGAGCCGTTTTCAGAGCATGAGGGATCTGGCGCCGGTGCACAAGTTACTAACAGGGCTTGGAGGTTGTCTGACTTCTGACAGCTGTAACTCTGACGAGACCGTGCTTCCACAAGCCTCTTGCCCAACCCCAGTCTCCTGCGGCGGCTGCTCCCAAAGCCCAAGAGGACTGCCGATACATGACGTACTGCCTCTAATTAGAGAATCCTGCAAACTCTGAGGCGGGTTGCTCTCACCTGTGTATTCCCCTGTGTGGAAGATTAGCTCAGGCGATGGGGAATTCACTTGACTTTTTTTAGTTTTTCAGCTGAAACCCCTTTGTGCTGTGCGCGCTGGGGAATGTGCCTCCGTAAAGCATTGCTTGTGGAAATGAATTCCACTGAATTGAAAAATGTGGCAAATGCCCCCTCCCAGACTCGCAATTTAAAGAACAGTGGCAGAAGGGAGGAAGAAGGCTAAGAGAGGGGGTCGACTGTTCTTTCCGACACTAGCACACACTCATACTCTCATAAAACCAGGCAATAAAGCTGCTATCCTCTTGAGAGTTGATGTACGGTGCCTGAAAGAGAGCTACTGAGAGCCATATTAAAGCCTTTATTACCAGTGTCAGATTCAAATTAGTGGTGGTATGCCACAGCCTACTGTGTGCTTCATACGCGCACGTTCAGCCTGACTAGGCAGGTTTTCCGGCCCAAATCACACACGGCTGACTCCGAAATGTTGAACCTCAAACGTTAAGCTGAGCAAAAACATTTGGAGGATATTCATTTAGAGCCGAGGACTCCAGATGAGTGAACAGAGTGAGACAAGAAGCCGGTGCACAACAGGTGAATTAGAGCGAGTCCCAGAGGGAGGCGAGGATGAGGGGAACAGCATGAGGGTTTAATAAAGCCCAATAATGGCATTAGAAGTGGTCTGTGCAAGTGTTCATGCAGCTGCACTATTGCTGACCTCAAGCTGTCGCTCTCTGGTGTCAGGTTCTGTCACTCTTGCACAGTTCATTGATGCCGGTGTGTGGTAGAACAGTTGGAAATTTATCTTCAGCTCCAAAGCATCTGAACAACAATTAATTCTACTCCTACACTCCTACACAAAATAAGACAAACAAATAAGAAAGGAACATACTGTATCTCAAAGCGACGCCTCTAACAGCACCTGCATTTGCGACATTCTCGTTCACAAGTTATTATTTCACACATACACCAAAGATTAGAATGAGATCTCTTGTCATATCAGCACAATATTAGCATATAGATTATCTGCTATTACTTAGCTTCTACTTCAAACTATCACCTTTACCACAAAACAATTTAAATACTTGTTTTTTTATCTCTTGTTATGTACATCTTGCTTTAAATCTTTGCAAATTTTAACTTGTACTTTTACAATAACAACATAATGCTCTATGTCTCAAAACATGTCTAACCCCGGTCTGTGAACCCAAATAGTTAAATGGAAGTATTTCTTCACAGGAGGTGGTTTGTAACAGACGGCTGATATTCAAATTCAGGTCTCTGCCACTTGGCGTTCACATCCTGACTCCTGTTTGTTTTTCGCTTTAGACAATGAGCTGCTGTGGTTAGAGTTAGGAAAATGTTATGGAATGCTTTGGATAAGTCTAAATTGTGGCATATTAATTAACATATAAATCTTGGTTAACTACATGAGGATTAAAAAAAAAACTGTTTATTTGCAGACCACCTAACACTCTTAAAACCCATCTAGTGCTTATTGACAGCACAGAGTTTCCCCTGTCCAAAGCCACAGATCGGCAGGAGCCACTCATTTGAAATTCAGTGAATGGACTTGAGCAGCGGCAAATGTGAAGTCATCACTAGCCACAGGATGGGGGGCAACAAAAATCAATAAGCCCAGTCGGAGCTTTTAAAACCATTCCAATCAGCAGTTTGTAACTCATTTAATTTACTCCCTTTGTTCCAGTGCGCGTTGCATCAGCAGCATCACGAGCTCGGGCACACACAATAATCAGATACATATGCACGCATAGCAATTTGAATAACAAGGGGGGGGACATGCATTGTCCACTGTACACTGTTGCATGTTAAGCAGGTCATTATTTATGTCCGGCAATTACACGGGGTCTTATGAATACATAGTGCAAATTAGCCCGTGTCAAACAACAACGAAGCAAACTGTGCGTGAAACTTCCAAACAACTTCCCGGACTCCAGTGTAGCAAATAATGCAGCCTTTGTGTCTTTGGGATAATAGCCTGTGTGTCGTCCTGTTGACAGATCACCCTTCTTTTTCTCCTCCCTGTAGGCTCCCTTCTCTATAAACAGAGACATCACTTTGAGAATAAAGGAAGGGGTGTGTTCAAGAAGACACGCAAAAGTATGGTTACAAAGAGGTCCAGATAGAAAGATGTCCGGTTCAACAAAAAAGTGTTATCTGAGGTTACATCATGCCCCTGAAAGAAGGAGTGGGGTCTGGAGAAGCAGACGTGCATCTCTAAACTGCATCTGAACTTCAAAACTGTGACAGGCGTGTGAAGATTTAGAGGCAAACGTCTTACACTTGAAGTTTACATCCAGTTTGAATGAGGAGTTGTGGTTGGAGTCAGGGGAATTGTTTGGTTAAATACTAAAAGCACTGGGATCCCTGTGTAAGCCAGGTTAACTTACAATTAAAAACAAGTCATCATAGTCCATAGGCACAACTACAAAGACTACATGTTTCCAATTTTTTTACTATAAATAATGCCAGCTTCCACTACTGTCACATAGTCCAACTCAGTTTAACAGTCTCTGCAAACCATGCCCAATCAGAAAGTCTGTCAAGCACAATATTTCACAGGAACTAAATAACAAAGGAGGTGTTTCGCAGTGAACGACCGATATTCACCTAAGCGCTTTAGGAATTAGGAATTTCTTGACTTACCCTTGTTGGCAAAGCAGCAAAGAAGCATCAGCATCAGCCGGGCAATCATTGTTGGAGAGATGCTTCTGGATGCAAAGAGTGGTGAACTGTGGAGTTCAGTAGCTTCCCTGCGAGTCCTCGTTCTGGGCTGTGAGTGGGTCTTGTTCAGGTCTTCAGGTCTCTCTCTTCCAGTACAGGCTTCTTTCGCTGGCTGTTCAGTGAGTGCGCGTCAGGCTGCCGTTACTACTGTGGCTGCCCATGCTTCTCCGGGCTGGCTCTGACTCGCTGGCTGTCTCTCCTCCGAGCTCCTCTCTCTTTCTCCCTCACACACACTCTCTCTCTCACTCCCCTCTCTCTCTATGGTACAGTCAGTGAGAAAAGTGCTTAAGAGGCTGGCTCCTCCCCCCTCTCCGCCTGCTCATCTGCCGCGCTGCCATTTACACGGTCTAGACCGGCGAGGAGAAAAAGAGGAGAGAGGGGGAAAAAAAGATTAGTAAATGATCCCAGCGTGGAGTGGTGTGAGGTAATAACAATTAGCCCTAGTGCAAAATGTGAAGGAAAAGAGGTATTCAGAATCTGTTTTATTGTCGGTTTGTTACATAATGTAGCATAACCTAATTAATCTGTTGAGTTGCTTTGTTTTTTTGTTTTTTTTAAGTTTAAGGTTTGGTTTCTTTAAAGTGATATTGCTCTGTTATAACATTCATAACATACATTTTACAGGATGGATAAATAATGGATAAATGAAAGTGCCATTTAGTTTTTTTAAGTGCCAATGATACATTCCACTAAAATATTTCATTAATTTTGACCAGGCAAAATTATCCACATTTGAGGTATGACAGAGGTATAGTCTCTCTCTCTCTCTCTCTCTCTCTCTTTCTCTCTCTCTTTTTCTCTATATATATATATATATATATATATATATATATATATATATATATATATATAAAACATACAAGGGCAAAGAGCGGTACTGTACAGGTCGAGTCAATGAGCACAGTTTAGTACGGTAACCCCCTGGAGAGTTTGCATTTTCACAGTGCAGCGTGCAGGAGAGCTGAGACGCTGAGACGCCTTTCAAACTGTTTCTGTGTTAGTAATATTTTACATGATCTTTAAAAACAATTAGAATATGCATATACTGCAACAGAGATGATTATTATCACAAATTATTATTATATTATTGTTCAGCACAGATCAAAAGCTTTGGCCAATCACATGGTCATACAGAGAGGGCTGTTACATTGGTCTAGACCGCTTTATTTAAATTCTATATTGTATGCTGTTCATCCATCCTGTTGTGTGCTCATTTAGGACAGTTGCTTTTTTCAACCCGTACAAACACTCCGGGGTAAACAAAAGTTTTGAGACATTATAGCTGTAATCTGTGACTATCATTGTACATTTTCACAGGCATGGCTTGATTGAGAAAAAAAAACAGAACAAATTTGATAATTTATTGTTTATGTCATTTATTTAATGGGAACTAGCCAACTGTTTGTAATAGAAACTGTTAAAGCGGTCCCAAAAAGTCTAAAGTTGCATGTTCAAGTAAGTTTTGGAGTCCATCTAATGCTTGCTCTTTGTTTGGGTCCTGTTTAGCTGCTCTCTGCAGTGCCTATAGTTTGCCCATGCTGCTGCTGCATTATCTTTTAATAGGACAGTAACATCATGTTGAGCACTTTGTACAAATGGACCATAAAATATTTACTATGTTTGTTGACATTGAGATTTCAGAGAAGGTGAGGGGTAATACCAGCATATGAATAAAATTATACAGGCCTTTTAAAGTATGAAGTATGAATTGCAAATTTTGTTGGTTTTCGGGCTTCACCAGCCTAAACACAAACATTAAAGATTTATACCGGTCTGCGTGGTTATTCAGAGGTTGAGAGCGGCCAATAAGCAGCCAGGGGTAGCTATTCAGCGAGACAGCTTTGAGAAAGAGGCGGTTCTGTGGACGAGACCTATCCATGCCTCCAAGGTGATCAGGGAAATCTTCAAATCAATCCTGGCACGTTTTATGAGGTGTGTCAGAGTCGATGTGGAGGATGGATTTGTGCGCAGATCTCTGAAACCACGAGACGGACGCGGCACGCACAAACACACTGCTGTATATCTGCCAGATATGCATCGCAAGGAATGGGAAATGCAGCTCTTCTGACAAGTGATGCTGAATTAATAAGAGTTGTATAACATGCATTTACAAGGATTGGAGAAGGGGAATATAGTTCATGTCACTCTAACTTGTTGGTTCATACCTCACTGAGTATCAGATCATTTAATGTCGCCAGAAGGAATACATTCATCCTTTTTTTCCAGACACATTTTTTTCTATTGGTTAGAAAATACACTTCTGTCATCACGGTCACTCTTCCAGCCAGTTCAGAGAACAGACCTCTTTAACGTTGACTGGAAACATGAAACAATGAAACAGCGGTTCCATTTATGGTCAAATGTTTACTTTACTGCATACTGGGGAAAAACAGAAAAGATGGTAGATTTCTTGGAGCCAGTGAATCTCATAGGTTGGAGTTCAGTAAGTTCAAAGAATCATGGTCAAACAGTTGATATGTAGTGTTAGTGATGCTAAATACTAAATGTAGGCATTTGTCACAACAGTTTTGAGTTTAACATTGTAAAAAACAGCATATATGTAACTGTTTTGTCTTTGTTTAAACCACTCTGGATAAATATATAGAGTGTTTCTCACTCTATAAAACTCCAGGCTGATCTGCATCAAACCTTTTTCATTGGTAACCGAGGCTGTTTCATGTTTCCTGCCCACATGCCTGTGACACGGACTGACAGTGTGTTTCATCACATCTGTTTTGACCAATTCCATGTGATCTAAAGACCCATTACGCCCAGCAGTAAGCAAACATGAATAAAACATTATTTTGGAACAAATGTTTTATGCGCCAACTCACAGATTTTCCACAGTTAAGTGAAATGATGAACGTGTCTCTCCTCATGCTGCAGCAACAACTGTCAAACACACAGCACCTCGGCTCGCCTCCTGCACTAAATCCCCTGTAGGATCCATTTACGGGGCATCGTAATTGACAGGTGGTGTTTGTTTGGCAAGTACATGTGGACAACCTTGAGTGTCCTATCCAATCTCAAGCCACAGGTTGCTGCATCAATGCAAGGGTTTACTCAGGCAGGTACACAATTTTGGTCAACTCCTACTCTTAAAGCTAGTGCAAATAAAATGTTAACACCCACTGACACTAACGGTCTCTGGGGCTGGTTGGTTAAAGCACACTTTTACACTTGTCACATGCCAGAACATTTGAATGCAAAGTGCAAAGTAAAGCAAGCAACAATATAGCCGCTAATGTTAGAGGGGTGAGAAAATATAACATGATAAGAAGTGAGCTACACAATTATGTTGTACGTATCTGCATAATGTGGAATTGTATCTGGACAGCGACTGTCACATAGATGAAAAGGTATGTGCAGATCACAAGGCTCACTGTTGATGATCATGATTAACTAGACACTGCAGTTCGATCCTTGAGAGATTTGAAAGTTTACAAACTCAGAAAAATCCATAATGAACTGCTCCAAGCAAAATATTGATGTCTGAAATGTAGTCAAACTTGGCCAGTGTGTCCAATGATGTGGCAGTACTGACAGGTTTAGCCATGTTTTAGCTTTGAAGATGTAGCAGCCATTTTATCTTTACAAACGTGTATAACACGGAGCTGCTCTGCTTAGATAAAACTGTGGCTACCCACAGATAATAAAACAAGTCACCAACTAGGTATTCATTTAGAGTACCTGCCCTTTTACAAACCCTTCCAACACAAGCGTTCCCATTTGTTACTGAGCAGCAGACTATGTTCTGTGGAGCAGTTGTATCTGTCAGAGTCAGGTAAGACTTCTTTATCTTTGCACTATGATTGCTCTGTTAAACCAGACAACAGGCTAATGTCTCAATCTACAGTGAGTTTAACACTGTGAATACAAGCAAAAGATTTTTTTTATTTACAGACATTTATTTTCATCACCTACAGAACAGCACAATTAAAAGACGGCCCTTCACAGAGTGTTTGGCGCCTCAAAGCAAACACAGGACAACTTGACTTCTTTCCCGGCATGTAAATCGAGCACTGACTGACAAGCGGCTGACCACAGACTTTTCTAAGCCAGGCAGCTGGCAGCGAAGGATGCACGACACACCATAATTATTTACTCCCTATTCAAGTAGTCTAAAATTAGAAGCATGGACTGTGCCAGCTGTACCATAGGTATTAGAGTTAGCATCACAGTTACAGTGATGGATAGGCTACACCTACATGAATATATGAATATTAATTCTTTGTGGAAGACATGCCATTATCACTTTAATGCTGTTAATAAGCTGCACTTGATTAAATCTGACAGCATAAAGATGCTTCCAATTTCAGAATGCATATTTTTAGTATAATTTAACCTATAAAGAAAAAACGACATTTGATAAAAGAGTAAACCTTGGCTTAGGATTTTAAAACATGGCCAATTCCACAAGGCAGCACTTTGCCATTCATGTTTGTCTTCTTATTTACAGCTTTATAATTGAATTTGAAGCTCTTACATGGCATTCATTTAATATCAGAACTGCATTATGCTCTTTCCTGTTAGCATTATCCCATTACCACAATCAAAGCATAGGGTTTAGTTGGCCTCCTCCATACAATATCACTGTCTTATTTGCATTATGATTGGATTATTGGTGTGTGTCACTGTGGATGTTAGTATTGCCGGTTAAGGCCCCCTGCATTCTGATCTTTAAAAAAAAAAAAAAAAGATTCCACAAAAGGAGAAGCTGTTTGAGATATTAATCAGCAGGTAATTAAAACGTGTGACCATTTCTACCACCAGCTCTTTTTCTCTTGACTTTTTTTTTTCTCAGTATTCCAAGAAGGATTTAAATTAGTGCAAAGCAGTGACAAGCTCACATCTGAACCTATTTCATTTTAATACACAAGTACATCACGTTCAAAACTGCATGGTGTGAATGACTGCTGTGATTCTTTCTAAAGATTCTCACTTCCATTAACATAAAGTGCCTTCGTTTTCTAAAGATAGAAAAAAAAATACACCATGAGATCACTACCTTTTAGTCTTGATGTCTGAAGATAATGAGATTCTAAGGGCAACCTGCCAAATTTAATGGAAAAGAAATATACAGACCAATCATGAGAAATGTGGCAATCATTTAGAATTCATATAACAAGTAAGCGAAAATTCCCAATGTAGTGGCAGATGGAAATCTTCCATTTCATGAAATTATGTATTTTTCAAGCACAAAATATGTAGGATCAATATTTGAAAATGGGTGCCATCCTGCATTTTGTTTGAGGCTCTTAAAGAGGAAAAAAATGGTACTGGAAGATGGCATTAGTAGTTAGACACCAGTATAACTCGAGTTTGACTTGAGGCATGTTTGAACATCAACAGCATTTCAGTTAAGTTGCTCACCTTGGTTTGATGTAATATACAGTATTTGTATTCTGAGTTCCAGTTTAACTTTTAAATAAAATATAGGCAGCCTGGTCTCTATATTGTCAGAGGAGTGTGGGTTGGAAGCATGAGGGAAGGCGTTTTTCTGTTCTTTTGGTTTAGACATACTTTACTGAGTCACCACTAAAATTGATCAGCACCTAACCATGACCATGTGTGGCTCTGTATGCACTTGTTGTATTTTGTTTTACCATCTCTTACAAAACAACCCCAAACAATTGATCTAAGAACATCATCTCTAGGCTGTGTAATAGTGGAGCAGTGATAAACCAGGTATCATGAGGAATTCTATTAGGTAGACTGGGTTTGTAGTATAATTAAGTAAGCCACACTCTGTAGATGCCTGATTACTGTAATGATTACAAATCATAGTGCGGCATCTTCTGTAGCATCTGCCAATGCAGGTTGTGTTGTTTCATTAGATCTGTCGGTTTTCCCTTCTCTAAACACGTTGCCCATATTTCTTAAAGGAATACATCACATGGAGATCAAGTGTTTTCAGTTTGAAATAAAGAGAACTGGTATCAGACATTGCACACAGAAGACTGTCAGTCTGGCTGCTATCAGATGATTAACTAATTGTGAACCATCTGCTCTTTACTGCAAAGAGAGGAGCTCTAATGTGTTTGTTGTTATACTGCAGTGGTTCTCAAGCAGGGGCATTGGCACTCCCCGAGGGTCACAAGATGATTTATGGCACTCTGATGATTTATGATGATCCCTGCTTTTTTTCCTCTTGTAATGTATATTATTTCTTTTGTTCTGGAGAATAGTCTCCTGATTATTCATCAGCTTAAACAGCCAGGAAGGAAAAAATGATTCTCTGCTTGAGGAGCTGGCTATCGCTCTGCCTGTGCAGTCTGTGACAGGGTGGGGTCGACTTGTTTTAAGGGGTCACAAGCCAAATGCTGGAGAGCAATGTTTTAGAAGACATGATTCATGGGAGCTGGCTCCAAGGAGAGGCAAGTGACAAATGTGTTAGAGTGGAAGACCTAAGTAAAATCACTGCTTTGTCAAAGGAAAAACAGGTGATGGTGTAACCCACAGGAGGTGCACGCCGCTGATACATAATATTCTTATTATGCACAATATCACACCACAGTAAAACAAGACAGTCTACAATAAAAGTTAATGCAATCTCAGGTTATTCAAACGAGAAACCTTTAACAGAGGCCTGATGTTAATGCATTTGCAATGAAAAAGCCTCAAATACTTTCATGCTCAGGTCAAAAGAAGGAATGTTATTAAACATTTTTTGACTCTACATGACTATGTAAGTTTTAACAAGTCAGTTTAACACCTGTTCAGTCTGTGCCACCAGTCTGTGTCCATTGTGTTCCAGCTGACTGGTGTATGCGAATGTTTTTGTAAATGTAGTTTTGTAGTTTTTTGTAGTTTTGTATGTTTTTGTGGAGCTGGCTGTAACTGCTGCTGTAGATTCTTATTTAATATTCACATACAATTTCTCATTGAGACTGCAATACACCTGTCTTTCTCAAAGTATAATTAATATCATTATTGAAATGAAGCCGGTGTGACCTTGCAGCGTACAGATGGTAAAATCCAAGCTATAGAAATGTAAAGATCGACATGAGAAAACTGAATATGGTTATGTTTGATTCTAAAATGATAGATATAGAGATATTAGAGGAAGTAACCACGGCTTCTGCTTTCAGGGTCACTAGAACAGAATAAGTTATTTTTGTCAAACCTACCGTGACCTTCTGATTATACTTCACTTTGTTCTATACTTGTCACTTTCCCACAGTGCTGTATGGGTGAATTCTGAAGAGACTGGTGTTTCCAAGGCTCTACGTGCAGGAGAGCGACATCTGGAGGTAAAACCATGTCCTGCTGCAAGGAACTCTAAAAGAAGATTGTTTCTGGTTTATTCCTTGCCTTTCTAAATTCTGATGCATTCTAGGGACTTAAAGTTTAAATAAAACTCTTCAAAAGCAGAATTGTACACTTTTTCCAATGGAAGTGTGTTGCACTGACTCGACCCATACCGCAAAATTCCAGTGGAAACGTGTCTTAAATGGAGGGCATGCTTGCAGGGTTGCTCTAATCGGCTGTTGGCTCTACACGGCTTGTCAACATTGAATCAGTCGCTGCTGAGGATGCAGAGAAAGTGTCTATTCCAGCACTGATTATGTCTATTGGCAATGCATTGGTCCATTTTCACTATGACAGAACTCTCAGAACACTTCCGAATCATAGGCTTCAATAGTGAACGCACTTTTATTTAATTGCCAAAATCAAACAAAATGAATGTGTAATATCATTAAAGAACCCAGTTTACAGAAAGGTCTCTCCTATTCTGACAAACTGCAAACATTTAAAGGTCTTTGTTAGAGGCCTTTGCAGCCTACCTTTATATTCACACAGCCATGTCAGATTGCCATTTCTTCAAGTGCAGTCATCAGACAAGTGCTGGATTTCCGCTGCTCTGCTCTGGGGCATCTTCAGATTAAATCCAGCCCTTGATCAGTCCAGAATACCTGGCCACAAATGCTCAGTCTAACCTTTACATGAGCCTGCAGCTAGCTCTACTGTAAGCGAGCACGGAGAAATGTCGTGAATCAGTGCGGGTTTGAAAGGTGCATGGGATGGAGGTGGACAAGTTAATAGAGCCTATAAACAGGTTGGGAGAGAAGTGTAATTGGGTACTGAGAGAAAAAAATGCAGGTTGGGTGCAGAATGACAGCTGAGAATTAGAGGTGGATTATTTGCGATGTATTATTCGGTCTGCACTGTTAATGGGTCAGTTGATTGGATGGAAGTCGGGGCCTTCAACAAAGTAACTCAATTTCCATTTCCCGGTTCAATATTCTGCCTCCACACTGTGATTGAAAGCTGCTCTAATAATGTTTTTGAATTGAAATGTTCATACATATCAGCGGTACATTTTACTTTTGATGAACATTTTATGCGGCACAAGGTCTTATTTTCTTCGGTGAAAGCAGAGAGGGGGGAATCAAACGTAAAGAAGATAAAACCTGCAATTCTAAAAACAGCTTGAGGTGAGCAATGAGTGGAAGTGCGGATGTCAATGCTGATTGTGCCGCACAAGATGAACAATGGGACGCTCGAGTGTGTTGTTTGCGAGGAAGCAAGGGTGACTGGAAATTGTTTCTCCTGCGGAAAAATCAAATCCAGATATTCATGTAAAAATGGGGCCAGCACATCTACAAAGACACCTGGGTTGGATTTGATAAAGCTGCTGTGTCGAGCTTACACAATAGTGCTTCTAATACACTTGAAGATACACGTAAAATAAAAGCTACAGTCAATAAATACTAACAGGGTTGGGAAAAGAATTTGAGGTTCCAAGAATACAGAACTAGAGCTTAAAGATTGAGACAAAAGCAGCACTAAAAGAAGACATAGGCCTACCATAGATTTAAGAGAGATGTTAAGGATGAGGTCGACTGTGATGGGATATAGGTATTACTGTACAGTTAAATTCTTAAAATGACTATTGCTAATTTAGAAAATTTGACTGGATGAGGAACTTAAATAAAATTCTTAGAGCAGGCCTGTGTAACGATTAGCCTGTAGCATCGCGTAACACAGTACCCTCAGCTGGACAGTGTGAAGACATTACATGTGTGACATGCTTTAGAGCAATCAAATAGAGGGAACAGAAATAGGCCAACAGCAGAGACACATTTGAACAAATAATATTAAAATGACTCTACCGTTTCAGAAGACATGTTTTTTTTCCTTCTGGACTTTTAAACATAGGTTCCTTAAAAAATTAAACGACGTTGTGACAACACAAAGACTGTAGAGAGAGCTGCACCCTCTACTGCCCTGATACAATAAATAAAACAAATAAATAAAAAAATATTTAATATATAATATGTCATGATATGATAATCCAAGTATCCAAGCTAAGTACCTAATTGATCATTTAGTAAATTTTATGGTTGTATAGTATGGTAATTTTCTTATTAATTTTCTTATTTTCTTAATTTAGATAAACTTTAGTTTTACTAAATCAGCACAGTATCTGTGAAGGTTCTTATCATCCAGGACATCTTGAAAAAGTGAAGACGTTTTGTCTCTAATTCCAAGAGAGGTTATTAGTTCTAAGATCAACAGGTAAGAAAGATGAGCATGTATCTCTAGAGGGAGGAGTTTACGTTGAAACCAAACCTGATTGGACTATGATGTTCTGGTCTCACAGTCGTTAGTCATGAAAGGGAGGTGTGACTCCTGATGTGAGAGTTGTTAATGCTCGGGTCAGTCGTTAGTGACACTGCTCTATTCAGGTGCAGAGTCGTTAGTGACACTGCTCCATTCAGGTGCAGAGTCGGTAGTGACACTGCTCCATTCAGGTGCAGAGTCATTAGTGACACTGCTCCATTCAGGTGCAGAGTCGTTAGTGACACTGCTCCATTCAGGTGCAGAGTCGGTAGTGACACTGCTCCATTCAGGTGCAGAGTCATTAGTGACACTGCTCCATTCAGGTGCAGAGTCGTTAGTGACACTTCTAATCAGGTGCTGTGTTTGTTGTTCTAGCGTGAGGCTCTTTTGTTTTAGGTTTAAGAACACTGTTGTAAATACTCTGGCCAAAATTTGGACATTGCTGTCCTCAAAGGAACGTCCTTCCTCTGTGAGGTGGAGGTGGACTGCAGCACAGAAGAGACAGACATAGAGGACCTGAATCTGAATCTTACCAGTTGAACTCAGAATTGATAAAGTCTCTTGGAATTAGAGACAAAACGTCTTTTCACCATGAAAACGCAGTCCAGATTATTTTACTTAAACCTTTTTTTCATAAAAGACAATTATTCAGTATGCTGTAGGTTTAAACAGCCTACATTCTACGTATAACTTCAGTTGTTATAGTGTAAATCCAGCCAAACCATTAGGCCATTCAGATCTCTTACTCACAGTGCGGCTCAAACACGTACCTCTTATAACTGACATTACTTTAGCAGCTGAAGGTTTGGTACCAGGTCAAGAGTGGATGTGTGGTCAGTGACTGCATATTATACAATATTGTGCTTTTATAAATGTAATTCCAAAAGACTGAAGCTCAAGTGGACTTTTGTGATTATGTTCAGTGTTTAGTATATCTTCCAGCTCTAGTGCAGTTGTAGACTGGACTGTGACCAAACGACTGTAGGCTACACCGTGGGATGAGAGCAAGCTTGTTTCTCACATACAGTGCACTCCTTGAGACCTTTGCTCAAATGCGTGTTGCAGAAGCACTTGTCGACTGGAGATGAGGAGCAGGTGGAGTCACAGGTGGAGTCACAGGTGGAGTCACAGGTGGAGTCACAGGTGGATGTGATTAGCACAGAGAGGGGAACAGTGGCTAGGCTTCAGAAAAGCAGAAGAACATCCTACTGTTTTCCTTGTAATTTCCTTTTAGCCTTCAGTTCTTGTTTTCTTCAGTGCAAGCCTTATCATGAAGGTTAAGAAAATAAATTCCAAGGATCCTTCACATGAATAAAAATGTATTTTGGCATGTGCATGCAAATGTGTTTTTGATTTGTTTCAGATGACTTCAAATGACCCGTTTTGAATATTCTGAATAATAATTATTATAATAACAAAAATGGGATTACAGAATATGTATTTAATAAAAGCCAGTTTTGCATCTGAATGGGGGCATGGATGAAGTTGTGGCATTAAAAAATTAGATAATTTTTTTGCAAAATTACAAAATAACAAACAAGTTTCTTCAACATTTCTTGCGACTTCTTAAAGCTCCTTTAACTCAAATCTCACCCTCACGCTTCATCTTTTCTTTTTACTGCGATTGTTGCCAGTTATAATTTCCCAAAAACATTTATCAGTATTTTGTTTTATTTTTATCACAATTTTCTTGTTTTGAAAACATTTGCCTCTTTCCCACACTTCACTCTCTCACAGTTCTCCCATGTGCCACACACGGAACCAAGCTACAATGAACAAAAACTAATTATCGCTGGAGAGCTTCTTTGATCAGACGGAAAGGCCCGATGATGAGAAGCTAGCAAAAGATAACAAATAGAAAGAAAAAATACCACACGTTCCAAAAATCATAGTTTATTATTGAGATTGTGGCTAACATAATCACTGTGATGTCTATTTTCTTGGCCAATGCACAGTATAAAGGGTCCCCTAACGTGAGTTACAGTATGATTCCCACCTCTACCAATTACACACCTGGAGAACAATGTCCACACAATAGTAAGAGCACTGTGCCGTACCCTTGTTTTGTAAAAACATTAATAATGCTCCCATGTTGCTCATATGTGCTCAGATAATGACCTTGTTTCCCATAAAGCACAGTGTCCTGCTACAGTTGTGTGCAATCAGTTAATTTCTCCCACAGGAGTGCTTTAATTACGAACAGGTGTACAAGGGACTGCAGCTTAGAGATCCTTTTGCAATTTGGGGTGAAGCACACTCGTTCTGTGCTGCCACTGTATGCCAGGCTCTAGTGCTGCACTTCACAGCCATGGGTACACCAGGTCGGAATAATTTATTGAATTTATTAGCTGTCATCATCGCTTCATCCTGAGTGACCTCGGGGAGCGTTGGAAAGTATGTGTCCGCGACCGGTCTGGCCAATTGGTTCAGACTTGGACAGGCTGGGCTAACAAATCTCGAGTCTTATAAAAGTGAGAAATGCTTCCATTGCAAACGAAGCAAATCTGTCACTCTTGTATGGTTCCAACAGTGAAGGTGAAGTAGGGTCAGTCACATTTAAAATAAGCTGGTTTTATTCTCATCAGGCTGTTGTTTATTGGTTAATATGCCGTCAAACTAATTTGCCAGTGTGTATTTAAGCCCATTCTATCCCGATTAGTTCTGACCTGAGGTTAAGATGCGCTCAAGTGGTTTGCAGTTTAATCAAAACGCATATTATATCCTGTGTAATAACACAACGAGGTTAGTCAGAGTGAATGTGACAAGAGGTGTGTGGGAGGACAGCCTTTCTTAACCAGTCACAACTCAAATGAGACTCTTTGTTCCACTTTTGTCTGCTGCTTTAACAAGCTGCAGTCAAATTAATGGCTCATTTAATTGATCTGCTAACTGTCTACATCAACTTTTGTCATTAGTATGCAGAGTCACTGGCCTTTGTACGGCTGCTTTTGTTCAAGTAAAGTTGAACATGTTATTATAAAATACAAAATAATCCAAGGTCTTATTATATTTTTGAAATATATTAATCAAATCTGCACATGTCGGGCTATAGTGTCAATACAGTGATAGTTACAAACGTTAAAATGTAAGATTTGAGCAAATACTAACTCTGGAGAATTAAATATTGTATCCTCACACTTTACGCTAGCACCGTCTCACTTCCATCTCTTGCAGGTGTTGCTGTAATTCAATAATTTAACCAACATTTATGGTTTTAGTTGAAAAGGCCGAATCAGTTAATAAAAACTTGTGTAGTGATACATTTAAAGTGAGGAGGCTACTGCTACTTATTAAGCATCTTGTTGAAATTCATTGCTTGGTCTAAAGATACTTCCAGACTATTGGGTTTTTATTGTAAAAAAAAAAAGCATCATAAAACTAAACAATCGCTCCTCACATTAGCAATCTGAAAATAATGACATCGAAATATGAAGTTAATGGAGCACGATATGAAATTAACTGTCTAAAAAGGATACCGTACTGTTAATTTTCTGACAATTTTCTGTCAGTTTTCAAACTTGACAGCACATCCATGATATGAAAATGTATCAGTATGGATATGATTGAGCTTTTTTATAAGTGAAGTATATCAGTATTTAAATGTGTTAGCAACCATCACTTTAGACCTTATTGGTGAATGAGGTCAGGTTTTGCTAATTGGATCCCAAAGTAAAGACTAAGACAGAATGGCCAAGTCAAAAAAACATTTTATTAACAAAAAACTTGCAGGCTGTGGACGCAGGGAGCTGGCAGGCGAAGGTGGCTTCTAGAGTGTTGGCTCTGACCTGGGCTCACAGAGAAGACACAGGTAAGCATTGTACAAAAAAATCCAAAAGTGGAGCGTGCACATAAACACAACAGAACGGAACTTAAAGGTGGTGAGTAGACTAAGCTTTAGAAGACAGGTCAACTCATCTGCAGCCATGGAGAAGCCAGACACGCCCCATGGCACACACAAGCTCTGCTGAGAAAGAGAAACACACAAAGGGAGGGAAGAACACAAACCTAAACATAATCCTAACAGATCAGGCAATGGGAGTGTGTGTGTGTGTGTGTCTAAAGACTACACCACAGACTTCTTCATAGACTTTCATTTTAGAAGAACCCAAATGTAATAAGCTGACAATTATTGTATTGTTCATAGGTTAGTTGTTGACATCAACTGAATGTTACAAAGGTTTCATTCATCTTAAGTCTTAATTTCTTGTCTTAGTGAGCAATTGGAAACAATGTTTTCTGTGACAAAAATATATAATATTTCTCAGTTCAAGTAAGCTGAAAGTATAATGAAAGGAAGCTTCTCTTCTGAAATCTATTTCCTTTTGTAAATTATCTGTTAAGTTAAAGGGCAAATATATTTGAGTTGTTTTTATTATCACTTTTTCTCAGCATGGCGCTCTAGTCAAAAGAAATGAACTGACATAGACTAAAATAAAAGAAATTCACTTTTTTCATGCATCAGGAAATTCAAGAAATAAGACTATCTTTTTGTGTTTTCATTTGAGGCCAAAGCTACAAACTTTCCTTGTTTGTGCATGCACATTCACACATTTGTAGACAATGCTGGCTGTGCTGCCATCTTGAAGTCCTGCAGTAGAATCACAGCAGGGGCCTGCGAAATCGCTCTGACAGCACTTGGAGATGAGAGGGAGCCACTGGGCCTTAGCTGCTGTAGATCCTCACTGAAACTGTTCTTTAGCAGCAGGCTCTGCCATCTCGTATCATCATACCATGTTGGAATTAATCAGTACAATACACATTTTTACTTGTTGCACCGATAATCTAAAGATGTAGTGCAAGCATTCTTTCAAATAATAGTTTTCCAGGACTCTTTTGACATTTTAGGATAGTGGACAAAATTGGATTCCACTGGTTTTTACCATTTGTTTCAATTTCACCACAAACTACAGCAACCTCAGAGGGTCAAACCCCAGAGTTCAGATGCCCATTGGGTTTACAAAATGGACTACATGCGATTTTGCGTTCTTTATCTAAAGCCAGTTAAGTTTCAAACAATGGGAACCAAGATTTACCATTTTTAAAAACTTGAGGCTAAAGTACATTTTCTAGGACAGTTATTTCCATAAATACATAAAAAAAAAATCCCACATTTTGAAGGAAACATGGAAACTCTGTCATGGATTGGTTTATGATCTATCTTCTTGATGTAAAAAGAATCTCTAGCCGTTTTAATTTAATGGGCATAAATGTTAACCTTGTGTCATGGAACTTTCCAGAGATTGTACCCATCCATCTATCCAACCCCTCAAAGGATATGCATGATTACAATATTCATCTCATAGAACTGAAAATTGTGCTTTACGTTTGAGTATTGTCACAACCTCTTCCTCTCTGTGATCGTGGTATTGTTGTCTGATCTTTCTACTTCCTGCTGCAGGTAACTACCCGCATCAAGGCCCGGTGCTCCTATTTAAAGGCCCTCCTCCAGCCGCTCGCTCTCTCTCATTTATTCACATTTACACTCATAATCCTACTGACAAACACACTTCATTCTTATACTAATTTCTTAATATTGGTTAACCTAATTTTAAATAATAATAATAATAATAATAAAAAAACTATTTTGTCACATTTGTTAGTCTGGCAACCATTTTTGTCGGTTATAACAGCATTACAATTGATTAAAGTATGTAAAGGGTTTACAAGTGCTGCTAACAGAAGAATACAGTAGGCTAGATATTTATAATGCACTTTAAGTTGATTAAACAAATAAAGTTATACTTGCAACAGAGGGGATAGCTAAGAATTGTGAGTTAATTTCTAAAATCATTATATAATTTAATATTTATTCCTCCCTCATTCACACACACTAAAGTTGCAACAAATGAACAAGGTATACACAAAACCTAACTGTAGTTCCCCCATAGTCTTTCTGACAGTTAATATATGTCTCTAAGTGTTAGCTCAGCGATTAATTGATTGTCCAATTTCAGATCCTCTTTAAGCAACCAATACGTAGCAGTGAAAATTAAAGAAACATTCTAAATGTCAAAGGAATACATCTTGGATAGAAACCATTACTTTACCTGAAAATGTTAAATACTCAATTGTTGTGCAAAATACAGGTACATGAATCAAGATCATTTTTTTTGTGCCTAAAATACTGCAGAGGAGATAGCTATCCTGCAGAACAGTGCATGACAGACAGACCACAACAGTGTTGGGCCAGACTGTGGTGCACCAGGACTCAGAGTTATCTATGTGCCACAGCTGCAGTCTCCTCGGCTATCAGGGTCAGTGGGCCACACTGTGAATGAGTAAACACTGTCATGATCACACACTGGTCATCTGATACCGCCAACCCAGAGGGGAGCGCGTCCATCTCTGAGGAGCGACACTCACTGTTCTCATCGTGTTGGACAATGTGTAAAAATGGACAAACTGTAACTAAGCTGTACTTTTGAGAAATATTTTTTAAACAGAATGAATATGACAACAAAACTGTCAGAACAAAATATGAATCATCATGCATATATCAACTGGCACCAACAAAAAAGAGTGATAACACCTATTAAGGTTTGCGGCTGATCTCTGAGTTAATGTATTTGTACTACTTGGATAAGTTGTTAATAAGCTTTTTATAAATAGTTACTAGGTTTGCATTGCGTGACTGGTGCTGTAAGCGGATTGTGGTTGTCTCATACTTTCTGCAGTTTGTTCCCTCTCACTGTTTGGATGTTGTGCATATGTCCAAACAGAAATAATATTGATATAAGCACATTAAATGTGATCAGTGCTACTTCTTTTGATGGTTCATAACACAGTAGTGCATGTCAAAGACCCCTTTAATACTCTGTAAATCCACAGCTTGATAACGTACAAAGCACCTCCATCTTTTCTTGACGGTGACGTTTGTTGCCTTAACAACACCATCTAATTTATTTTAAATGTTACAGTGCAATATTTAAAAAAACTAAAAAAAAAACAAATACAAGCTCCTAGAACCCCACTTTAAAAATCCAGCATTGCAACTTTAGTATGGACTTTGCATGAGAAAGAGAAACCATCATTTAACTGACTGTGAAAAGTGTTTTCTTTTGCATAAAGGGTTTGAAACTAGCAGCCATCTCCCTGAGGAAAGCAGCTCTTAATGCTCGATTTACCCGCTCTGGGTTAAATAGATTTTAGCCAGAGTTAGTAATGACGTTTGAATCCACATTACTGCATTGTTTTTCTCCTTATTTAGTCACTGCCATTTCCTGTGGGTGTGAAAAATGCTTGGGAGCCTCCAATCGCTGGAATAGGTGCTGAGCTGGGGAAACTGCAGCACACAGCCAGAAGAAGAACGACAGCACGCTAAGCGAGCGCAGATTTCAATAAAAGGCCTTTTAGAGCTGATAAAAATCTCTGAAGCACTTTTCCGATAAATGTTTTGCAGGGATAAGTGTGCAGGCCGTTAGCTTCCTCTGTTTACACAAATGGCTCCTGTTGACAGCAACCAATTTCATCAACACTATATTTCCTTTACAAAGATAGAACAATTGTTTTTGAACACATATAAATTGTTGTGGACCGCCTCAATGCATTCTTTTAATACAACAAAAAAAGAAATACTATGCTTCCTACCGCAAATTTATCTATGGCTCTTAAATAAAGATGTTTCCGAGACAAGACTGAGGCAACATTAAGTGATGTCTAAAAAGGATGTCTGCTTATGTTGTGCATGAAAGCATCATTGGATTTCCTTAAAATAAAGCTCTCTTCCATCACTTGCTTAGGAATACTCATTTGAAACTGATGATGTCTATTTAGGCTCATTTATCTGAATTCTTTCTCTGTTCTCTGCAAAAGAATCGGTCTGGTCCGTGTTGATGTGAGTTTGATTTACAGGAAGCACAAGCGCAACAAATGGACGCTGATTAAACTACCTCCTGATATAGATGCAACCAATCAGAAAACAGGATGCTGTACCAACATATACTGAATTGCTGAATTACTGAAGGACCGTTGCAATTTAAAAAAAAACATACAACCAATCAGAGAAATTATTTTTGAAAGAAGATAGAAAAATATTTTGGTAGAAACAAGTTTGAATGGGAGAAGATTATGTGTTCTCCTTTATACTGTATAGTGCAAGAAATTAATATTTTAGGACTAACGGATTCTGCATACCACTAAAGTCAAATCTAAATGCATTTTGTTACAATAAAATGTTCAACATTTGGAAAGTCAGTAGTCAGTTTTTGTAGTAATCTAATCTTTAGTAGTAAATAGTAATAAATGTTGACAGTATTTTAAGTCCATTATGACATAATAAGACATGATGAGAACCTGAAGACAAATGTGTTACTGGATGTTAACTTAAAGCACTCTCTTCACTTTGAGGAGGAAACAAACAAGCCATGACATTCAAAATGATACTTTTAGACTGCTTTTTGTGTGACATCCACTCATAAAAACAGGCTGGAGGTGGAGGATAAGTCATTACTAGACACGCATTAGTTTGAAGCAGAAACGAGTGACCTTGGCGTCTCAATCAGACACTCCAGGCATTTGCAGCACTTATAACATTTTACCTGCAATCAGACAAGCAATGACCTGAACCTGAGCATCTGTTTGTCATTTCTCATCTGGTGAGTCCTTTTAAAGCATGCTTTGCCTGACTACGATGGGCTGTGCATTTCACACATAGGCCTACTTAACCCATCTCTTGATATCAGCATCAACACACTTCAACAGACCTCCAAACACTGCAGACTCATAGTGCTAGCAGCAAAAGAAATTAAAAATCATCCGTAAACCACTTTGCTGTCTCACCATCCAGCCAAAGCAAAACCAACAAACAAAAAAAGTTAACCGTTGATCGTGAAGGAATGAACAAAGTCACAGTAGAACTCGTGCCAGACCAAGGGTACTGCCTCCTTAAACTCAAATCCACAAAGATTTGACTTATTCTTTGTGTCATAGACAACAAATTGAGGATGGTTAATTGGTTAATCAAAAGAGACATGTATTCAATCTTAAATATGTATATAAGTATTCTTCTAAGGATTTCACTTTATAAAACTATATTCATGTCCGTCATATAGGCCATCATTAATGGGCATTGACATTAGTTGCGGCCAACAATGTGCAATATATGAAATATGGAGATTTTTGAAGCAGCTGATGAGAAGAGTGCTTCAAACTGCAGCGGAATGAAAGCACAAAGAGCTCATGGACAGGAGGCTGCAGCGTGAAGAGTAGCCATCAGTGAGCCTCTGAAGTGTTCAGAGAGGCTGCCTAAGTGCAGTGATGAGCTCTGGGAATGGGTACACACAGCACGCATTAGGGCTGTCCCTGTGGGGGGGTATGGGGGCTGCCCTAACAGGTGTAAACTCAGGCCACAGTCTACCATCCAGCTATTTAAACCTGTTCTCATTCACATGGCATACTATACTGATTGTTGTTCTCTACGGATGTATTAAGCAGCATGTGGCCTTCTGTGTTGATGCCCCAGGCTTGCATAGTGCATATTTTATGTCAGGTGTTCTAATGACAACTATATTCATAGTTTTCATGTGACGTCCCATTCTCTGTGAAATGTTCCCTGCAGGGCAAGAACTACTGCACTCTGCTGCCATCAGTGTAGAGAGAGGATTATTAATTGTTTAGATGGGACTAAATGTCGAGGACACACCTGTGTTTGTTCAAAGAGAAAACCAAGATAAAGGGAGGAAAGAGTAGGCTGCACAAAATCAATATAGGCTACCACCAGTAAATCTAAAAAAAAAAACATGAACTGATTGCATTGAGAAACTTTTTTAATGATATTAACATGGAACAAACGGGCTTTCCTAAAAGCAAACAGTTGTATTGTTCCTTATTCTTGTTATTAAATAGCGACTTAAAGCTCATGCTTAAGCAGTAAATGAACCAATAAGTATTAAGCTTAGAGACACGTGGAACACTGTTGATCTTTTCCAGTTGGTTTATATTGCTCTAACCATGGCAACTCTGTGAATGACAAGCAAAGTGCGCCGCTTTGACTTTATGATTGGCATTGATGGTAAAAAGAGGGGACAATCGGGACAGGATGAGGGAAAAACTGGGACATTTTTGAGTTTTTGCAGCTTGAAATCATGACTGTCCCGGCCAAAATGGGACATATGTCATCCTAGGAAAGAGTGGATTTATATCATTAACTTAATTCTGTATTGACTTAACTACTACAGTAAAACAAGCTAATGTTACTTGTCCATTTAGCTTAGTGTCTGATTGTTTATAAAGACCAGAAAACAGAGTCTGTATAATCTAAAGTAGCCAACACTTACAGTTTGTGTTGAGTCTTACTGTTGGGTAAAGGTGATCTAAGCCTTCACGGTTTCAAACCAAAGGGAAATAAACCCGCTGACACTGCTCCTTCTGTGAGAAGACAGTGTCACAGAGAACTCTTTAGCCCTGCAGCCACCGCAAATCTCACGTAACTGAAAACTATAAATAAAGCAATGGTTAGCTATCTATATACGGAAGGCTATCAAACTATTAAAATATTAAATTGCAATTAATTGCATAATCGTCCATCGTTAACTCACAATAAATGTTTAGTTGTTATAAATGTACTTTTAAAAGCATCTTTTTCAGTTTTTACTTTTCTTCAGAAATGTCAGAGGTCAGAAATATACTGTTTTTATCCAAATAGTTTCTTTTTGTAACAGTATCTAGAAAAGCTTTCATTCTGAATAAAAATGTGTTGAAAGCATAAAATGTCAAACTCAAGACCAAAGAGCAGAACATAATGACTTGAAAGCGACATCTAACACAATGTAGTGTCAAACTTTCAAACTGAAAGATAAAATAAATAGCTAACTTATGTGCAGTATCTATCCATTTAGCTCCAGCTGATGAAAGTTTGTTTGTGGATGAGTTGTCCAGGCGTTTGAGCTGCAGACTCTCCAGCGTTTTCTGCTTTTGGCGAGGGGCCTGAGCCTGAAACTCTAAATTAGCGGCGTGTTTAGCCTGCAGGTGATATTACAGACCTGACGTACTCCGGTGGTAACTCACTTCGACAGTAAATGCAAATAACTTTGGTTTTGTCGAGGGAGCCATCTGGCATGGCTTTGAAAATAATCTTGCCATTCATAAGACCCTTTTCTCTGTCAGTCTCTGTTTTGTGAATGAATGTGAACTTCCTGCTGCGCTCTGCTGCTATGGAGGGCAAAAAATTCATTTTTGTAACACGCAAATAACTAGCGTTAAAAATAATAGTGCCGTTAATTTTAATTACATTTTCAAGCACAACATTACTTTGGAGTTCAGTTTGCAGCCATTGCCCCGAGTTTTATCTAAAATGGAGCTTATGTGGTGCTTTGTTTAGTATGAGTTGAGTATTTTAAAACTGCCCCCTGTTTTCTGATTGGTTATTTAACTATATAAATTACATTTAGAGGAAGTTTATTATGCATACATTTGTGCTTTTTTTTTAAATCCTCAGAGATAAACAGTAAACTGCTTTTTGCTACTTTTTACTTTAAGTCCTAATTATACATTGTGTTGCCCAAACTCACCTCCTGACCAATAAGTCAAATAAATATGAATAATTTTAGAACACAACACTCAAGACTTGTGCTATAACCTATGTTGATGAATCATTAAAGCGGTCCAATGCAAACCTGGTTAATCCATAGAGCACAACAGCAGCAGGTGAAAAGGTGGAGGTGGAGAATCGAGCCAACATTAGTGCCTTCTGCTTTGAATGAGAACGGTTTGTTCCTGCACCAGCCTTTGTCCTTAAGAGAACTCAGAGATAAGGCCTGCCTCACAGTGTGCTGTTTGGACATGTACTGCATAAGGGCCTCCTGTAAAGACACCAACGCTGATTAATGAACCTGCGGGAGCAAGCCACTGCTACAGTAAGTGTGTGCTCACTTAAATACAAGACTCTTCTACTTGTAGCTTAGCGGCGTCTTAACAAGCAGCCTGCGCAGCTTCAAAGCAGAGGAGCCCAGGGCTATTCCCTGATCACTAGTGCTGTTTGTTTATTCTCAAACAGTAGAGAAAACAGCAGAACAGCATTACCGTAAGTCAATGCTGACACTTATTAGTGGGTTCATTGTTAGAAAAAAGCAGGATTAAGCCTTTGTGGGTTTGCTTTGTTATAATAGAGCACTTGAATAAAGTTTACAGCGTCAACCGCTGAAATAACATCTGCACAAAGCTCTACTGCAGGCCTATTTATCTTCTGCTGTTTCATTATTATCTCTTAATTAATTTGCAACAATTTACAAGTGGCTTAAATGTAAATGGTTAAGTGAGTCTTGCTGCAATCTTAATGAAAAAAGTCTACTCCATTGTATTAACTAATCATTTTTGTACAATAAAGCATCAGTGGTATTAGTGGTATTAATAGACAATCATGATATAAGCATTAGGTGGCACTGTACATTTCCATATACACAGTACTTGAAGGGGCTTCAATGTCAGCTTTACAAATGAAGATGTGGAATTTAGGTCTGAAGGTAAAAAGTCTGGAACATGTTGGTACCATTGAAAACAAATTACAACATTTGTGCACAATTATGCTTTCATCTTTGGAATCATTGGGCTTGTGAAGACATCTTTAGCACTGCCAAATGGCACAGTGGCAGAGTAGATAGCACACCTGCCTCACAGCAAGAAGGTCCTGGGTTTGATTCCCTTCCAGGGCAGGGCATTTCTATGTGGAGTTTGCGTGTTCTCTCTGTGTCTGTGTATTTTTACTTTACCCCTTAAGACAGGACTACAGATGGAAATGAGCTGTTAATTAAATAAGCAAATTAATCTGGTACAACTAAAATTAATAACACTAACTTGTGCAAAAGTAGGGCTATTTTTGTCATTCTCCAACATTTTCTTAACTAAAAAAAGTTCTTCTGTAAGAACAAATCACAAGATGCACACCTCAGGACTGAAAAAAAAAACAGTTTTATTATATTATCATCAGACTTACTTTACAACCAAATATAAAAAATAAACTATGATTGTAGGCTACAAAATTTGACAAATGATGTATTTTTTAAAGAATAGCACAAAACAATAGTAATGGACTGTGCATAAACCCAAAACACACTTAGTTATACAGTTATAGCCTCTGCAGCAGTGGAGCTCCTCTGTTTGGTCTGGTCTGGACTGTAGCCCCCCCTCATCCCCAACGCCCTCTGTAGTCCAACTTCCTTAGAACATTATCACAGATGTGAGACAGCATATACACTCCCTCGTCCCGGAACAAACACTGCTGTACTACAGGGGCGCTGTCCTACCGCTTCAGGGGCACAACAAAACCTTTATAATTCAGCTGACAAGACGTCACAGTAACATCACGTGACTGACCAGGAAGAAGACTGCAGGAAGTTTAGCAGTCTAAACATGTCAAAGTAATGTTATAAGAATTTTCTATGTCCTTATATTTATCCAGAGAGACACAGAGACAGATTATAATTTAACAAGCAATGACCAGGTTTTAATCCTTGCAAGGAGAAGCAAAACAGACACAATGTTACAGCAGAAGGTTTGCTTAAAGAGGTAAACAGAACATGGGATTTTATATCCATCAGTACACACAGTGTTTTAGGAGGAGACTATGGTTACCGCCTCTACAGAAACTATAACCCAGAGGCCAGGTGGTATTATGTCTAGGTCTATGTTGAAGGACAGGGCATGAGCAGCATAAACAGACCGTAAAATTACAGGTAAACACTTAAATACCTTGGTCTGATACTCTGATTATAAGCAAACAAAACGTTAAATACTCTCCTCCCTAGTTTTTGTGCTATGAAAGAGAAATTCCTACAAATAAATAGGCAATGAGGCCGGTCTAAAAATCCCCCGGGGCCACACTTTTCCTCCACTAAACTGCGCTGTGGCCCTTTTGAAAATAGGGAACGCGATGGCACGCTTTAACTCTGGCCCTATAACTACGAGCAATTGCAGGTGTATATTTACCTGTCTATCCCAGTTTAAGACTGTAAGCCATGTATAACAGCATACAAGATGTAGGTTTACGACAAAAGCTTCAATATAAGCATAACAAGCGCTGCTTACCTGAAGTGAGAGGGTATTTTTTGGATCTTGGAATTTAAGCCATGGATGAATACAAAGCTTGTGTTTGGTGGAGTAATCCCTGAGATGAAGCGTAGGCCTCTCAGGGGTGTTCTCTTACATTCAGCACTAGGCAGGCCTCATTTTTAAACCACGCCAGGAACTAGTGGACACAGAACAAAGATAAAAACACTTACTGCTGGAGCTGATTAAATTCGTAGACAGTTGAATATGTCATAAGAGCTGTAAGTGAAATAATATCCACACGCTAATGGATAAGAAAGAAGTCCTTTATAGACTTAACTTGAGCTTAAAACCACAGTGCGCAGGAAACATCAATGACATTTCAGATGAACTTTTGAGCACAGACTTTTCATTGCAAGTCTATTTATTACAATATTCTTAATGGCTAGACATTCAGTATATAGCCAAGTTGTATATGAAAAATCATTTTTCCACAGACCGTACAAAAGGAAAAGAAGGAAACATGTAGCTTTAAATAAGTTAGGCTTTGACAGATGTTTCTGAGCCTCACGTGAAAGAGAGTTAAAGTCTGACAGCATCATGTCTACCGTCACGTTCAGCCGCTCATTAACTGGCTCTTTGCATGTCGGAGTGGCTGTGGTGGAGGGATTTCTCATGTTGGCAGTTGGGTTTGGCTCGGTGCCTTGGCAGCGGAGCCTTCGGTCAGTCAGACTCATAATGTCAACATCCTCAGCAATTATTCATTGTGCTTCCAGAAAGCACGCAGACATGCAGGGCCAGGATCAAAAACAAACAGCACCCTCGGCTTGTCTGACTTGGCTCTTTTACTATTGGATTTTTTAGCATATAATTTTAATGATTTTGTGAGACTTTTTGTCTTTCATTTCTATGTTTCATATTTTTTTGCAGTGCAGCAGTTTTACAGGGCCGCTGCCTGAGGGAGGACCACATGAATGCATCAAATACAAAATACAGTGCAATAATGTGAAATGAAAGATGCCACTGTGTCCTTCGAAGTCCGGTGCTGCAGAAGAATTTAAAGGTTAAACATCAGCTCAAACCGTGATGTGTTTTTGAAAGATTCATTTCTTACACCATTGATTTTTCAGCTTCAGTGTGTACAAATATCAAACTACAGCCAAACAGAGCTGGGCAACTATAAAAATAAATATACACAATCTCCATTTGAGACATGAGTATAAGAATTGTTTGGCTCATTACAGCCCGGTTAATTTGCTGATCTTTTCGATATATGCCCTGCTTCTTTCTCTATATTACCGCATGTTCATCTCTAAAATTTATTTCATTATTTCATATGATTGCATCATTTCTACCTTAATTTTTTATAATGGATTGTTAAAATATACACTGTTAATTATGCATGCATGTAAAATGCAGATAAGATTCACATTTTCTCCTGAAACATGGACAACTAACCTTGCGCTGCAGCTTGATTCTTTGGAGATTTGTTTACAAACTGAGGCAAATCTATCTTGACCTGCGCCTAACAAACAAACCCTGACCAAGTGTCCAGTTATGTGGCGGCACTGACAAGTCCCATCGTGTTTTAGGTTTGAAGATGTAGCAGCCGTTTTACTGTTACAAACGTAAACAACACGTCACTGCTCTGATTGGATAAAACTGAGGTTGATAAATCCAATAACTGACCAGGTCTTCATTTAAAGTACCTGCCCTTTTGCAAACAGTTTTCAACAGGAGCCGTGCCAGATGGTACTGTGGAGCAGAGTCAGGTTAATGGACAACCATCTTTCTGAAAATATCATGGTTCCATTTTGGAGACTTGTCTTGCTGTTAGTCAGTCCGTGTAGACTGGTGGTAGGTCAGATTACTCAAACTGAAGGTTGAATAGAGCTCCATGAGGAGGTCAGAGGTAAAGCTGGTCTCACAACACTTGTACAGTTCAAGTACATTTTTTGCCACATGACATGTTGTTCTGCAGGAATTGGGTTATAGATTGTGAAAACAGCAAGTAAATTGAATTGTTTGTGAAAGGTCAAGTCAAAAAGCATTTACTTGTGGATATTATCAGAGGATTTTTTAAATAAAGAAGCACTCATTACTCAATATTTTTTTCAAAGTGAAAAATATGTACACGAGTTGATTTTTTTTTTTTTTCACACAATTTCCAAGCCTGATTGTGTCCTGGTGTTTGAGAGAAAGTAATGTAATTGGATTAGACAAAGACGAATCCACAAATATCCCCCTGGCATTTCCTTTGAGGCATACAAACAGAGAGGGTTATTACAATCCTGTTCACATTATGAAACTTGACATCAAATACATTGTTTCTCAAATTTCAAAATGCTAAATGAATCATTAGTCAAATTCTCCCAGCAGAATTAAGTTTTGGCACATAGTGGTTCCTTTGTTAGGCTTATGGCACTTTGTATTTAAAGTCTACCTTATAAAAATTGTAACATAGACTCATTTGTTAAATCCTTAATCCTAATTCCTACTACATCAGCTGACCTAGCAAACTCAAAAGTGACCCACAGTAAAAAAAAAATAATAAAGTAGTACATTGTTTTCTGATCTCTGACTGCATTTTCTTTTAAATTCCAAACGATGCTGCTGTTTTGTCCATTAACGTTACCTACTCACGTCACATAATAAAACCTGACATCTGCCCTAAATATACGGGGGGCTATTGTTGCGTTGCAGCGATGAAATAGATAACAGTAGCGTATACCGTACAACTTTACACCACCTGAGCACCAGTGGTGAAAAGAGAAGAAAACATGTGCTAGAGACAATGCAGACTTATAACACATGCAGATTATTCCGTTCGGGCCTTGAAAGCTGGTGTGCTGTTGTTGTTGTGTCCTTGCCGGTTACCTTCCTTTGCTTTGGTTCAAGACTCCAGCATCCAGCCGTGCACCCATTAACACCACCACTGTTAAATATTCATCCTCCGACACATGTAGCATGAATAAAACATCCTCCTTTAAATGTGTGGCTATGACATCTGAATACATACGCGTTTTGTAAATGTGTCAATTATTGAGCTTGTGGATAATTGTGACTTTATCTAGTGATGGCATGCCTTTTTGCAATCCACCACCTTCTGCTTTGGTCGGGCTCCTGACAAGTCTAGTGGGACCAGGTCCAGAGTAATCAGAGGAGATCTGCCAGCTGCACAGCTGCACTGTATTCAAATATACATGAGTAGGATTCTCTTGTTCCTTAAAGCATGCACTGTGTCACCCCATGGCCCCTCCCAGCACAGATACAGTGCTAGAAGTAATCAGCACTTGTAACATGTAAACACTTGAAGAGCATAACAAATGAACTCATTATAGTTATGTTTATACAGAGGTCATATGCAATAAAAATAATATTTGAATGTTTTGAACTGGAATGGATTGGAATGAGTAGATTAGACCTTGTGTAAACTAAGATTGCATTCAATGGGCTTACCTTTCTAAAAACCTGATTAACAAAAAAAAAAGCTCTTCAAAGTTTTAAATAAAATATGTTTTGTCAATTTTTTTTCAACGAGTGTGTTTACTTTATTATTCCAGTTTTGAGTGGGTTTTAGAAGTATCCTGTTTTTGCATGTGTGCAGGTAAACATAATATCCTGATTTCAGAAACCAGGATAAGCTAAGGTAGTATCCCATAAAACCCAATTTTGCTATAAATGGAGAACCAGGATATTGTGGAATGTACATTCTATATCCTGCTTTTTTTTATTTTGCAAGGGCGTGGTGTCTTGTCCTTCTTGTCAACAAAGAATAATCCAGCCCTGGCTGGAGAGGAAATGGGATAACACCAGTCCATGGCCTCACTTTTAGTTATACAGGGCATACAGACGTTCCTTGGGTGTAGATGTTCCTGGAAGGAGGTCTATGGCACAGTCATAAGGCCTATGTGGTAGAAGAGAAGTTGCCTTGGCCTTGCTGAAGACCTCCCTCAGTTCCAGGTAATCCTCTGGAACTGAAGACAGATCCGGAAACTGGGAATCCTCTAATGAAAGTGTGTTGCATAGCAATGCTGAAGTGAGAGAGAAGGACTTGAAACATTGTTCACTGCACCTAGAATCCTAGGATAAAATATTGCCCGAAGACCAGTCTAAGTGAGGGTTATGTTTAATAAGCCAGGGGTAACCCAAGATTAATGGCTGCTGGGATGAGTTAAACAGGAAAAAAACTGATATTCTCAGAATGGGAATCCAGAAAGGATGGGACGACATAACTTGTGTGGTGCGTGATGAGTGCGCAGAAGGAGTCCATCCAGAGCAGTAGCCATCATCAGCTGCAACTGTGAAATTATGGATAGGCCCAATTCAGAAGCGAGGGTGGTGTCCATGAAGTTGGCATCAGCTCCCGAATAAACTAGATCTAGAAGGCTGCGAGAATTAGAGGTGGTAGTTGCCCAGATGGCCCAGCTGGCCGCAACATACAAAGCCCCTCGCTCCTGCAATGTTGTCTTTCAGCAGGAGAAAGCTTGGTACAAGCAACCTGCATGGGCTCTTTGGTTAGAGAAGAAGAGACAGGAGCAGACATGGAGGAACCCGTAACTCCCATTCCCAGGTTAAAACTTGGACAAGAGCGAAATCTCTCTCTCTCACTTAGTCGTTTGTGAATTCTGGAAGCCAAGGCAATTAAGGCATCAAGCTCAGGGGGCAGGTCAAGAGGGGTAAGAGGGTCCTTGATGACCTTGTGAAGAATGCATTTACGAGTGCCAGTTAGTTCCATCCACTGTCCGCTGCCAAGGTACAAAACTCAATAGCATAATCCAAGATGCTACGGCGACCTTGACACAATGTTACAAGTGCATTAGCTGCCTCTTGGCCAGGAATGACAGTCGGAAAATTTTGAGTAAATGTCTAAAGGAACAAAGGCAGAAGGTTGATAACAGCTGATCGTGAATCCCATTCTGCTGTAGCCCATGCTCAAGCACAGCCAGACAGGTAAGATATAATATAAGCTATCTTGGCCTGATCAGAATGGAAAGAGGCGGCTTGAAACTCGAAGTGGAGCTTACATTGAGACAGGAATGGACGGCAGTAACCCTACTCAGCAGTGAACCTCTCTGGACTGGATAGCCAAGTATGTTACGGCTCAGGAGTGTAAGTTCTTGGGGCAGCTTCATCAGAGACCTGGTTTCTGGCAGCATCCCCTGATGACACAGGTGTGGCCTCCATCCTTTGAATCTGTTCAATAATAATAGTTCATCTGTGCAGAGAGTTGGGAAAAGGCCTGCTCATGGATTGCTGATTCCTTCATCTCATGTCGGAGAAACTAACCTGCTCTTCCTGTTGATAAAGCTGTTGTCCCTGGGCCTGAAGGGCAGCACGAACTGGGTCTACGGAGTTCATGTCTCTGGCTGGATTGTACTGTCAGGCAACTGGCAAATGACTCACAATGCAGACCCAACAAGGAAGATGTTTAACAGGGTTTATTCCAAGGCAGAGGTACAAAATCACAATCTAGAAAACAAAGGTTGAAACGAAGCTGAGGTAAGAAACCACTAAAAGACTGGTACAATAAACATGAGGAACTGCTGGAGCGCTCACACAAGGGTAAAGACAATCTGACACAGGACAGGGGAAAACACACAGACTATAAGGGGAAGACAACAAGGCACAGGTGGAACACATTAGGGGCGGAGCAGGTAATCAAAATGTAGGGAAAAACACAAGGGCAGGAAGTCACACTGAAAACAGACAGGGGTTAGAGACTTCCCAATAAAACACAGGAACCAAGATAAAATACATGGACAGACTAACTAAAACAGACCAAGAGGGTGGGACATGACAGTTTATGTGGCTGAGTAATGTCCTTGAGAGAGAATGAGATGGAAAGCAAGAGAAAGAACTGGTGTCATTTTGACAAAAATTACATTTATTTAATTACTTTACCATGGCATATATTACACAGACTTACAGTGTTTGAGAGGTAACACAGATGTCTACAGCAGTGTAGATAAGAGATAATCCTAACCTTGATGTTATGTGAAGTAGATACATAACAAAACTAGGCTAGACTTGAGGAATCTGAGTATACCTACATACCTGTCCTCTGCAAAATTGTGTCTTTGCCAGTTCAGCTGTAGGTGGGAGCACAACTCCAGGGCCAAAGGGTCATGTGTTCTCTTGGTTGTCGCCCTGGAGACTTTAGAAGATTTCCCAAAATTGTGCTCTGCAGCTGAGGGATGTGGCTGTAGTCTGTGAACGCAGTAGAGCAGGGGTCATCAACATAATTTGCTCGAGGGCCAGCTTGTTCCTTCATGGTGCTGTGGGGGGCCAGACTTAAACTAAAATATATACTATAAATAAATACATACCTTTGCTTTTTAAATGTTATTAGATTTTTTTTCAGTGTTAAATATCTTTACTTGTTTTTTATTTTTTACTGAAAACTTAAATAAAATCCAATTGTACGTGAACTGTACACAACTTTAAGTTGGACACCCAACTGGCCCTCATTTATCAAAGTTGCATAAAAATGGGCGCAGATCTATGTGTAAAAGTGGTCATACAACAAAGCACATGTAGGATTTATGAAACTGTGCATATCAGGCCAATTGTTGACAACCAAACCACATTTGAGGCTTAATGAAATATTTTAATGTGTTACTTTTAAGTCTACATAGTTGTCACTCTTATTTCAAAGAAAAATATATATATTAAAAAAATATAATATATTACGTTAAACAATAAACATGTTAAAAATGACCAAAGCTCTCAATTTTTTGAAGACAAACTTACAGACCAGAGCCAGTCGCTGGTCGCTACAACCTCAGTGGAGGCAGCAGGGGGCACCCTGAGTCTGATACTTTTGTTGTGAACAAGTTTGTAACAAAGTGAACATCTAGCCAAATGCCTTATTGCCACAGCGTGCTCAGTGTTTGCCACAGGTGGACCAGCTTGAGCTCCCGAGGCCTGCCTCGACGGAGTCTGAGAGGGATTTAGCGAGACAGACTAAGATTTGTGTGGGATATGGAATGATGTCTACTTGTAGACATGTGTTTGAGCAAACGTTGGATTAGGACAGTTTTCCCAGCGCACTGACGGACACACCTGTAACACTGTCCCAGCCTCACATCTCCGGGATGAGGGGGTGTGGAGCAGGGCTCTCGGTAAGTGGCTGCTGGGCGTCAAATCAAAAGTTAAACTTATTTTTTTTTCAGTTGTCTAACAACAACATGCATGTTTTTGCTTAAATAAACTACAACTAAAGGTTTACTTGGGGCAAATTACTTATCATTAGTGTTTGAGTGTCATTAAAGCAGGCCATGATAAAAGACAAAATAAACAGATTGCTGTTATAGAGTGTATTGATAATAACACACTAAATACATCTGAAAGCTTGTGCAGCACATGGCCCTGTGTT
Organism: Neodontobutis hainanensis; assembly: GCA_024349245.1. Lineage (NCBI taxonomy): Eukaryota > Metazoa > Chordata > Actinopteri > Gobiiformes > Odontobutidae > Neodontobutis > Neodontobutis hainanensis. The sequence goes on along the minus strand of JALDNG010000090.1, from coordinate 462,419 downwards.
GTTAGTTTTAAATAATGGTTTTGCTGCTCAGCTCGGTGCTGGCTTTAAACTTGTGTATATTTACAACACCTCCTGATCTGGTGCGGGGCTTTGAGCTTACGTACGCCCACGTATATATTGACAAATACCAAAGGTTGCTAGGAAATGATAAGGATGGACCTCAAACAGGTGATCACTTAGTTTAGGACAGTTCTGACTTTGTAATGAAGTAATACTGTAAGTTAGGGCTCAGACATGATTCATTCACATTCTCTCTGTTCTCCACTGGTGATGGGACACTTACTTTCCTTTTTGTTTCTTTTAGGAGAGAGTAAAGCTCAGCCTCAGGTAGAAACTAGTTTTTGATGCGCTCGTTAAGCTCTGCTTGTTAAGTCGCAGCAGGTGAGACACAGACAGTGAGTGAGTGAACTTGCTAAAGTGGATTTAAATAGTTATTTCCATTGTGCAGTTTAAAATTGTGCAGATATTGTGCACATCCACCTCCTGAACTGGCTGTGACAGAGACAGGAGGGAGGTGTGTGTTTTGCCCTGAGGAGCATCATGGTCTGTCCCAAGAACGCCGTTAGTTTTGAGTCCTGGCTGATCTCCAGATCCTTCAGACATCGTCTGTGACAGGGCCTCATGTGCTGGTATGATCTCTGTTAGAGCTTCCCACATCCTGAGGGTCCACTCGGGCTCTCCGCTGACGGGCTGCACACCTTGCCACAGAGCATAAAATATATTGAATTTAGAGTCTGCTTGACAAATGTTAACTTTGTTCCTCTCTATCTTACTCTATAATATGTTGTCACAACTGAGGGACCAGTAGACGGGATTTTTTTATAACAATAAACAGACCATAGTAATCTGACACGATGTGACTCTAACGAGGCAAACATCCTATATTACATCCTGACAAATCCAAGTTGTCATGGCTTGTGTTGTTTCTGGTAAAGGTTATATAGCAAACGAGCAAACGTATGTCTGGGAGTAAAGAGTCCTTGAGAAAGTATTACTCCAAAATGCTGCTTTGTAAAGACATTTGTAAAATAAATTTGAAAGGTCAGGGCAGCAAATGCATCAGACTCATCAGTCTTGGAAGTCAGGCTCATAAAACACTCATAATCTGAAGGTATTTATTCCATTCAAGACAGTAACTTATTTTGAGATGTTCCTGTTAGCTGGTTAGCATCCCAGTTTTACAAGAGCGCTAGAAAACTGAAAACGTCAAACTTTTTTGGTGGCACTTGATTCATGAGACATAATCCCTCTGTAATAAACTGGGTACCCGGAAATTGAATAACAGGAAAAGTGTTGCGCAACCCTGCAGGGCACAGGGCACACATTGTCAATTTATGCAACATGGCCATGTGGTCGGAGGTATTTAACTTCTTTTAAGACTTTCAACTTTATACATGAAAATTATTTTTTTGAATGAAAAAAATAAATTTGAATGAGCTTTTAGGTCAGTAGCAAAACAAAAAACATTCTAATTAAGATTGTTATCAAAATTATTTTTTTTTTTTATGCCATATCACCTAGCCCTAATCAGAATTGCAAATGTGGGTGCTGCTGGGTAGCCTACAATCTCTACAATCTAAAAAAATGTACATAAAAAACATGGACACTTACAGATTAAGGATACACCTACCCCACTCATCCTCCCTCAAACTCCCTCCCGTTACATCCAACCCAGTTAGGGCCCTATTGACCCAATCTTTTTATGCCTGATGTCTATGCTAACTTTATGACGGAACTGATAAGGCAATCTTTGTAAAGTCAAAGAATATGAAGTTTTCTATCTGCAAGCGATGATGTTTGGTAAAACAATGTTTGGTGAATACGCTATGGATTTCCTTAAGATGCTAGTAGCATCTCTAAAACTATATTTTCTGTTTTCCTAATGGCAAAACCAACATGACACAAGGTGCAACTTTCCAGGAGTAGCAAAAGTAACTGTGCTTTTAAATATTAAGACTCTTCCTAACCGAGCAATAGTTCACAGGATTGTGCAGTTTGTCCAAAAATTGAGCAGGTTATTGTGTTTATGACTTCTACACTACAGGATGTTATTCTTCCTACCACCCATTGCTCGTCATTCTTCCCTGTGGCCGTTGCTATCTCGCTCCAGTCAAAGGTCAGAACATGTTTATTTGGCCATTTATTTATTTTTTGGTCTCTTTTGCTGGAAATTTGGTAAATAAGTCATGTCTGTAAGCAACTTTTCCAGGGGAAAGTTAGCTGAGGTTTGTAACAGATTAGGTAATAAAACTAAATCCAGGATATACAGGGACATGAATAATCGGGTTTCTGTATTCCAGATATTGCCAGGACAAGGATCCTAGATGGGATACTCATGTAATTGGCTTTGCATGAAATATCATATGGAGTAAAACAGACAGTTGGTTTTAAGGTAAGTATATTTTTACGAACGTCACCTGTCAGATAGCAGTAACTGCAGTTTCCCATTGTACATTTAGTAGTAGTAATTTGCATATAATGTTTAGTTACAGTGAGACTCTGGGTCAATTTAAACCAGGTAGTATCTGGTGTGACCACCATTTGTGAAGGGAACACATCTCCAAAGTGCCAGACGCCATTGAATGTGAGCATTTGCCCACTCAAGTCACAACTATGACCTTCAGTCAGGTTGAGACCCCGAGGAGGACAACGAGCATGCAGATGATCTTCCCTGAGAGGGTTTCTGAACATTCAATTCTGAACTTTCGACATCTGTGGCATTGTGCTGTGATAAAACTGCTCATTTTAGACTGGCTTTTTTTGTGACCTTAATAATTGTGATAATCATGCTCTCTAATCAGCATCTTGATATGCCACACCTGTAAGTGTGGTTGGATTATCTCAGCAAAGAAGAAGTGCTCACTAACACAGATTTGGACAGATTTGTGAACATATTTGACAGAAATAGCCCTTTTGTGTACATAGAAAAAGTCTTATCTGTTTGATTTTAGCTCATGAAAAACAATTTTTTGCAGAATTTTTGCTGAAGTTCTTATTGTAGTCTAAATTAGGTTGAGGTTTCGTGAAGATTCCATAGAAAAATTTAATTAAAATGTTTAAAGCACTCAAAAAAATATTTAGACTATTAGATTTAAGAACCCACCCCCCACCCCAACACATGTCTTTCCAACAGAATTGGTTCTCAATTGACCTACCTGGGTAAATAAAAAAAAATCTGCAATAACATTCTGAATAATAACATATTAAAATGCTCTTTTAACATTTTACAAACTGAACTCTATTTGCATTTTGGATGTGAATTGTACTGTATGTTCTTGTTTTACATTTTGTCAATGTTCTATAAATATTTTATGCTTTGTACAAGCCTGACCAGCCATACCTAATTACAAATATTCTATCATCTGTGAATCTGTGGATGTAGGTCTGTTGTAGGTTTAGGGCTATCTAATTTTTTCAAGACACAGATTTGTCTTTATTAATTCATACCTTGCCAAATCAAACCTTGTGAAACCCGTGAAATATAACTTTGATATGTGAATCGTTTTTCTTCTTCTTCTGTAATACTTTGTTGTTCTTAATCAATCGGAGTCAATAAGAAATTCTCATCATGCTCTGTGTCTTAAAAGACCAGACCGTAATGAGGACATGATCAGAAATAAATCCTGTTACAATTCTAAACCTCACAGATTATATTTTGAATATGGAGTGGTGGAGTAATTAATAATAAAATGGAGCCAAACCTTTTCTAAAATCTTTTCATGTGGGACCCACTTGAGCTGTTGCTTCCTCAGGAGGAGATGAAGTAGAGTAAAGTAGCAGTGTTTTTGTGGCTCTGAGTTCAAATGGCAGTGTTAGTGGGAAAGAAAAACAGTGGGAACATAAAGGATTAACCTCATAAGTGATGCTGCAGCTAAGAACACAGACAATAGCAAGGGGGCTGTAATGAATGGCTTTATTCAAATACACATCTGCCTCTTTTCTACCAAAAGGCCTTTGAAAAACATTTGCATCAGAAGAAACCTCCTTGATTTCAAAAAGAGCAAATATGAAGTTCTGTGACCTGTAAGGCTTTCAGTCAGCAACTTGAAAGATTAATCAGATGTTAAGAATAACATTTTAGCAAATGAAGAGTCTTCATCTACTGTTAAGAACAACATTTCATCTACTTTATCTTTAATTTTACAATCACTCAAATAGGGTTGATTTTGATCAAGAAAATCTAAGCACGTACTTACATGTAGAATTTTCAAGTAATTTAGAAATGTAAGCTACTCAACCTTTCCAGCATTTTTTCCACATGATCCAAAGTCAAAGTCAAATTCACATTTTCTGAAGAAACTGTGATGGTTTAGTTTTTTTTTGTTCTGTTTTAATAGTTCATCAGATTTCTTTTTATATACAACAGGCAGGCTGGGGTGGTGGATGGTACATAAACATCCATGACACACAACACAATATTATTTTTGATGACTATCTTTTATCTATTACACATGGTTTATTGTTAAAACAATAATTCTTGATGGCGCTTTGCCTCGGTTGCTCAGTTGTTGAGCACATACCAATCACACCTCTCTTGTGACCTGGGTTTGAGTCTTAGTCGGGTCATTTGCCCATAACTTTGCTCTGCAACTTGATCCGGACCGGAGGCAGTGCGTGCAGCTGGGGAAGAATGTCTCAGACACTCTCACCATCAGCACAGGAGCGCCACAGCTTTGTGTACTTTCTCCTCCACTCTTCTCCCTTTACACCAACTGCTGCACCTCCAGCCACAATTGTTTTTAGTTTGCAGACACCACTCTGGACCTCAAGTGGGAGCCCACCATTGGCTCCTTCGTCAAGAAGGCCCATTGGTTGTACTTCCTGCGGCAGCTGAGGAAAGCCAAGCTGCCAGTGCAGATGATTGTGCAGTTCTACACGGCTATCATCGAGTCCATCCTCACCTCCTTCATCACCGTGTGGTACGCTGGAGCCACAGCCAGGGACAGACAAAGACTGCAGTGCATTGTGTGCTCTGCGGAGAAGGTAATCGGCTGCAGCCTTCCATCTCTCCAGGACCTGTACGTCTCCAGGACTCGGGGACGTGCAGGTCGGATCACAGCCGACCCTTCTCACCCTGGACATGGACTATAAGTCACTCCCCTCGGGCAGGAGGCTACGGTCCATTCGGACCTGAACTTCCCGCCATAAGAACAGTTTCTTTCCCTCCGCCATTGGACTCATTAACACTTCATAACACTTTTCAGGTGAAAACACCAAACCTCCATCAACACCAAACCATCTGTAAGTATAAAATATTAAATAAGTATTAATTTGAAGCAAAGGTATATCAAAGGCAACACTATTTTGAGTAAGCAGGAATAATTAATAACTGAGGGAGGGTCATATGCAGTAGGGCTAGCATCATGTTTTGAAAGGAACCTTTCTTTTCTATCATTTATTCACATATTTGCAGGACACATGTATATAGTGACTTATCTTTGAAATGAGAAAGTGTAATTGATTAAAGTCACCGTTATTTATAAGGAGTGTTAAAGAACAAAGCCACAGATGCTTTGCAAACTCTATGAATGAGATACTAAAGTGTAAAATTGTCATTAGCTCTGGAAAAACTGTATATAGCCATAAATAATTATTTACAAACTCAAAAAGAAGCCACGTCTTCAATCTAGATTTTCCTTATTGTCATGTCAGTTAAATGCAGTTAAAGAACAGAATAGAATTACCAACAATGCAACAATGATGCAACCCTTTTGATTTCAACAGCAGAAAACATGTCCGGTGGCTCAGAGCACTCAGCCAATGGAGAACGCACAGTCAGGGAGGCTCTCGCTGTGGTGGGAACTCTCTGCTAATAAGCCATTACACACAAAGACCCCCATGAGGTCTTCAGCATTAAACTGTGGGTCGAACAGCATTTCCATGATGGCTTCTAACACAATACGGCCTACAATTGGCACGTAGAGAGTACACATCTGCCAGTGCATATGCACTCAGTGGGCCATGACAACACAAAGCCTGTACAATACAAGGAACAGCTCAAGATTATCAGCCACAGCAGGGTTGGCCAATTCATTTTCCAAAGGGAGCGAGAGTTGGGGCTGTACCAATAACAGGATGCACACTTTGTAAAATCAAATGTTACACTTGAACTATGAAACTTTTAAAAGCCCAAACTAGGGAAAATGAATTCAACATTTTCACAAAAAAACAAACAGCCCTTTAGCTGCAAGTTAACATGCCAGTCTAAATCTAAAAGAATTCTCTTTTCCATTTAAAGTTTATAATTGCAATAGACAGAATGCCCAAATTTCAAATCAACTTTATTAATTCCCAATGGGCAATTTGGTTGTTAAGTCTCTTCATGTTATTAATAATTATTAAATGATTGATTCAGATTTTAGTCTTACGACAGAAGTAGTTCTTGCGAAGTTCCATCCTGCAGCTCTCTAATCTCAGATGTTCACTGGCTGCTGTCTGTTCCAAAGTGTCATCAGTTCTTTCTTTTAATAAAAACTTTTAATAAAAATCTGTAAATAACCCCTACTGGTAAGATGGCAGAAAGTTCCTTTAATAATAATCTTTATTTTTATATAGCACTTTTCCACCTACTGTAGTAGCGCTTACATACATTAAGCTATTTACCAGTGTTACAGAACACTCACTGGAGGCAATGTAGGTTAAGTGTCTTGCCCAAGGACACAATAACAGTATGTGGGGAGAGCGGGATGTTATGGTGTTTTGGGATGTTTCGAGCGGGGATTGAACCGCTCACCCACCGGTCGAAGGACGGCCGCTCTACGCACTGAGCTATACTGCCGAAATTAGTCTATGACACTAAATTAGTCTTTAAAGAAGAAGCACACATACTACTTAAAATGCTCCATTTTGTGTTATTTTGTGTTTTTGTGCATTCACCCAGCCGGCTGAATACCAAGCACAACCTAATTCTCTCTATCCACTCACTGACAGCACATACATGTAGTCAGTTATAGTTGTCATTTGCCAAAACCATTTTGTTTTAGCAATTTTAACAAATGTGTGCCACTTAGACTTGAAAAAAAAAAGTTTATATTTCAATATTTTATTGTCAAAAGTGAAAGCCATTCATGACCACCTGAAACCTCTATTATGAGACTGTCAAGCAAATTAATTCCCACTGATCATCTGAAATAGTTTTTAAGAGAATTTCAGGTTAAAACTATTGTCTTGTCTTGAGACAAAGCACTTAGAATTAATGTAAAAGAGAAAAAGTGAGAAGGTTTCTTGTCGACTTTTTCTTGATTTTCATGCATGAGCTCTGTCATAAAGCCTCGCAGGCATACACTTGACTGATTGGGGTGCACAGGGTTAAAACATATGCACAGGCAGAGTAAAGCATACATTAACTTACACATGTTGTGATTGTACATCAGTTTTGTAAACAGCTTGAAAAACGTCAGGATAATTTATCTGGAACATGTTATGTTCTAGTATAGCTTCAATCCAAGGTATAAAGAGAGTATGTGTATGCATAGTGAATGAGGCTGGCTATAAATATGGAATAACGTCGGTGATAATTACCCAAAGGTCATAAATCTTGATGTAGTCCTCATTCCAACAGCCGGCATCGAGCTGTGTTGATTTCAGCAGCCTGATATTTCCATCATGTCCTGTCTATTGGAGGATTATGGAAATATTACCCGACGATTTGGTTACAAATGTCAATTATGATTGCAAACAGTTATTTTATGCAAGATGCAGAAATGTCTGTATCTGATTATGGTTCTAAATCACGGCAAGATGTCAGATTGATTGGCATGCAAATAATCAGAATGCAAAGGCACGCTGTTGATTAGATCAATAGTTGAAGGAATGTTAAAGTCTGAGACACAGGTAAATTATGAGCATGGCTTTTTTTTTTTTTACTTTGTGCAGCATTTTCAATTTTTTTTTTTAATTTATCTAGTGCTACAAAATGCTCAGTTTATCCAGCAATTGATGTTTGCACATTCCAATTTTTAATAATCACTTAATATTGTATACATTGCTGATGGTTAAAACTACTTAAAAAGAGTTCTGTTCTTTTGGGACTCTTCAATGTGATGGTTTGCTCTAGCACATCAGTTGAGAGTGTGTTTTTGCAATGGACAGAAATACATTTTCAATTAACAAAAGGACGTTAGCCACCAAAATGAAATGGCAAGCAATAGCTACTATACTCATATAAGCATTTCTGCTACAAGGGCTACTTACCTAAAGGTAGACTGTACAGGATACCAAACGTTTTGAGGACTGTGCTTCATCATTAAATCGTCCTGATGAGATTAGCATACACATTTCTAAAGCAACAGAACCTACATGAAGAAAAAGTCGGACCAAAGCTGGATGTAACGTATCATGGTTAAGAATCACAACTACAGGAGTTTTTTTTTGAAGGGTCCCATCTTTTTGGCACTCATTGATTCTTTTAATCAACAAGAATGTTTTATTAGTTGTTTTCAAGAATCCAAAAATGGTATCAATGAAATTAAGAGGAGCATTAAGAGAACATTGAAAGCTGAGCTCGATATAAGTCGCAACAGGTTTGATGAGAGGCGAGGTAGAATGAGGCAATACTCTTTGTGTTGTTCAACATACTCAGGTAAATAATCAATATTACAAAAGGCCTTGACCCGGTAAATTACCAATACATACACATGAAACTGGTCTGACAAAAGGCAGGAACATTGCTGGGAAAGAGTGCATGTGTGAAAGGGACTTTAGATTAAGTGAACCATATGTACTGCTTCAGGCTCATGGAAAGAAAGGTCAAGCTTTATACCATTCTTTCTCCAACTGTTAATGGTCAACAACAATGCTCAGCCAACATCCTTGAGCAGAACTACAACTTCAGTAGAGTTTTCTCTTGCCACCTCTAAAGTCTTTAAAATAGTGTTTATAGCTTACGCTCTCTTAATATGAATTGTAAATAAATAAAAGGGTCAAATTTACTGGCAACTTCACACATACTCGTTTAATTCTAAAAATGTTTGCAACATTATCACTCAGAATTTTGTTTTTAACTAGAGAAAGTTTCTGAGTCAGACTTGAGCAAAACAATCAAACACTGTCAGAGTCTGCACTGACATCAATTTGCACAGAGACCGATTACAGTGTAGGAACAAGAAATTAGTTGTTTTTGAAAGAGAAGGATAATTTAGAACCTAAAGCACCACGGCTCTGAGTACAGTAAAAAAACAAACAAAAAGGAAATAGTTTGGATTGGTCTGATGTTCTGTTTATGCACACATTCTGCTCTTCTTCATTATAAATAATGATCATTTCACTATTTCTCATTTTCGTTGAAAATATTAATTAAACAGTTCTACCTGTGGGAACTCACAACTTTCACAGAAGGATTCTCCATTTAATGTAACACTTCAGATCATCAGAGAGACTTTTCAGAGAGCTGTTGTACAGAAAAACATCCAGCAGTCATTTGAATAAAGTTAGAATAAATCTAACATTTAACAAGATCTAAACTGTAAAAGCAATCTATTGCTAAATTTAGAAAAAGAATCCAGTTTTCTTCAGATAAGGAAACCATTGGTCTTAATGTGCTCCTCTATGTTGTGGATTGGGGATATCTGAGCTGGTAATAATTTTCAACCTAAGAAAATCGCTAGTCTCAGTTTAGCACTGCTTTAGTCTCTGTTTAGTCTTAAATTTGGTATTGTTTGGGTTACATTCACCATAGTACTTATGAATTTCCACCGGGTTTTAGACTTAATAAAAAAGCATTTGTCAGGTTTGAACATAATAAAATTACTGCTACTCCAGTAATCTTAACAAATGTGAGAATGGCTAAAATAAAGGGTATCAAAAAGCATTTTTAATAGCCCATTCTTACATAGACATTCACACAGTGTATTTCATACATAATTTGATTAAGCATTAAAATGTATAGATTTAATGTTGATAAAAGGATGATTTAATAAATAAATTGTATAAAATAATTGAGGACATTTTACAAAAGCAGTGATAACTGAACCTGGTTCTAGTAGGTTTCCTTGAGCTGAAGACTTCTGTGAGTCCAGAACCAGTCCTTCTCATGCAGGCCCATTAAGATATCTACAAACCCAATTCTAAAAAAGTTGGCACACTGTACAAATTGTGAATAAAAACAGAATGCAATGATGTGGAAGTTTTTTCAAATTTAAATATTTTATTCAGATTACATATGTCATATTGATGACATATCAAATGTTTAAACTGAGAAAATGTATAATTTTAAGAGAAAAATACGTTGATTTAAAATTTCATGGCATCAACACATCTCAAAAATGTTGTCCCATTCTTGTCTAATACAGGCTTCTACTTGTCTCAGGTCTTCTTTGTCACATCTTCCACTTTAAGATGTGCCAAAAGATTTCTATGGGTGAAAGATCTGGCCATTTCAGAACTGGATCCTTCTTCTACGTAGCCATGATGTTGTAATCGATGAAGGATGTGGTCTGACATTGTCATGTTGGAAAATACAAGGTCTTCCCTAAAAGAGACCACGTCTGGATGGGAGCATATGTTGTTCTAGAACTTGGATTTACCTTTCAGCATTGATGGTGCAGAAGTGTAAGCTGCCCATTCATGCAACCCCACCCCATCAGAGATGCAGGCTTCTGAACTGAGCGCTGATGAAAACTTGGGTTGTCCTTGTCCTCTTTAGTCCAGATGACATGGCATCCCAGTTTTCTAAAAAGAACTTGAAATTTTGATTTGTCTGACCACAGAACAGTTTGCCACAAAACAAATACTGAAATTTGAAACTTACACATCATTGCATTCTGCATTTGTACAGTGTCCCAAATCTGTCCCAAATCCAAATCAGCCACCACAGCAATTTTTTGAGCTGCTCCGAGCACTAGCAGCATTAGCTAATGCTAAAGTCTGAGACACTTGTAAATTATAAGCATATTTTTATGTAAAGTTTGTGCACCATTTAAAGTTTTATATTTAACTAGTGATACATTTTTTTTTTTAAATAATCAAATTAATTTGATAATGAAATCAGATTTTATCTTCTACGTCACTGTATTTGGTGTTGTGTTGGATTGTAGTTTCTTGAACAGTCTGCCATCTGTACTAGATATTAGAGGTTAAGACGGAGGTCCTGAGCATGAGATTAGTGCACCCTGGGGTGTATGAGCATCAGCAGGAGACAAGAGCTTATTGACTTTATGTTGGCATATCATGCCTTGGTTGGTTTATGCAGAAAAGCAACACCCTTTTGTCTCATTCATTCAAATTTCTTTGGCGAAGGCAACTGTTGGATAAATTCATTAATATTAAACATCAAACCCAAGGTTTATTTCTCTGCTCGGTCTGGTCAATGTTTTGCTTTTTGATTAAATAATGATGGTGTTTTGGTGTGAGCCCTGTCCACACCCCCACACACTGCATGCTTTTTTACCCAGAATACCTCCTGCACAGACTGTGTGCCAGATTAGCTCAAAGTGTGTATGCATGCTGATATGTGATTATTGTCCAACAATTTGACCAAAAAAAGACATTTAAAAATAGATGGAAGATGTGGAACACAAGAGTGGAATCATGGCAGCAGGGAATAGATTTTTATAAAACTGTCAGTTTTTTCTTACCTTAACACAGACAGCTTCTCTCAAGACCAAAACAAAAGCTAATCTTGTGGGGATCACTGTAAGAAATTCTCCTTGTAGTGGAAAGCCTGCTGCCTTCAGCCTTTATGGAGTGAAAAAAGGCCATTTGAACCATCTTTGGACTATAAGCAGAGACACCAAGCAGCAGCCTTGACAGTTGTCCTGCACAATACATCTCAGTCAAGTCAGGACCGCTCCCAGAAGTCAACAGTTTGACTGACTGGACCAAATAAATAAATTATCACAAAGAAATCATTAAAGTGGGAAGTGGCACTAGCCGGAGAAAAGGAGGGAAGTGTTCCTTAAGGATAAACAAACAAAGGCCAAAGAGTGTGGGAGGAGAAATCTATACATCTGGCAGGGCCGGCGAGTGCCCCCAGGATCAGGTTTTACTTATGCTGCATTTCACAACAGCCCTCTCTAATTTGTTACATCTAGTGCAGAATGGAGAGCGATACCAGCGGTTGCACTGTCAGCACTAAATACTAAAGGTATTTCATTTTCTTTTATTCATTTTTTTTAAAAAAAACAAAAAAAAAATAAATAAATTACAATATTGCTTAATAATCAAGGATTTTAATTAAACAGTATATTTAGCACATACCGGGAGCTTTGACAAATTGCATGCTCGCATAGAATGGTGTCTCAAATTCAGCACACAGCCATTGGCTGTTGATCTACACCACTACAACACTGAATCAGTGTCTACTGAAATACTAAGAAAATATCTATTCCAGCGCTAGATACGTCTGCTTACACAGAGACGTATATGAAAGATTGTTCTGTCAACTCACTGACCTCCAGCTCGCTTTGAAACATTTGCTGTTGTATTTTTTCCAAATTTCAAACTTGTGCACACAGTGTTTTTGCAATTTTATTACTTTACCTTTGAGATGGTGTATTCAGCTTTTTTTACCCCAAGTCTATTTCAAATGTGGTTATTTTTTGCCATTTGAACTCCATTGAAGACTGCAGAAAAAAAAGCTCTTGTCATTGTTGATAAAGTGTCACAACTGTGTAAAGAGCACGACACAGAGACACCAATAGAAATTTCACAAGTTTAATGACAAAATCGGTGGCAAGTTCTTTAGGAGGGAGTGACCGGTACCAGTGCCTCTGAGGACATATATTGTAGTAACAGGAAAGACACTCACTGCAATTAGAAGAGCAACTCTGAAGCCACAACCAAATGGAGAGCAGGAGCATAAGGTAAGAGAGGTAAGCTTCAGCAGTTTTCACAGAACAAAAGAAAGTTTCACTTGGATAGGGGGTTGGATAGATTCAAACCTAGAAGAAGAATTAGATGTATTTATAGAGCACATAGAACTCATAGTGCTTTACAGAAATTACACACTAGTCATAGCAAGGATCAAACATGGAAGAAAAAAATGAATTAATTATTTACAATAAACAGCATGAACAGATGTATTACAGTTAATAAACAAGTGAGAAAAGGTGTGTTTAAAGTCTCCTTATGAAAGTTGTTATTGTTGGTGCATTTTATAACCGTCTGGAGGTGAGCAAATGTAGCTTCACCAGCTTTGGCCTGAACACAACGTATGACAAGGAGACCAGCTGCTGAAGAACGAAGGGCTCTTGTTGGCTCATATGGAGTCAGTAGAACACCAAACCTAGTGCGGCTCAGCAGTGCCCCCTACCCGCTGCTTAGCATCCTCTTTTAAAAAAGACTCGACAACATGTCCTGGGTTGCCGCAATATAGACAGAGGTTGTTTTGAAAACAAGTCAGATGACTGGCACTGATTGAGTAAAAAAGAGGTGTATTGTGGAGTGGAGCCAAATTCTCCTCTTCTAATCTTCCAGTCTTATTTTCAAAATTCAAAAAAACTTTATTAATCCCTAAGGTGAAATTCAATATTTAGGTCTCTTCAAATTAGTTGAGTCAAAAATCTTCATTTTCCACAGACTGATTGTACAGTCTTATGACAGTCAGGAAGGAGTAGTTCTTGTGGCGTTCTGTCCTGCAGCTCAAAGATCTCAGACGTCCACTGGCCACTCTTTGTTGGGCAAAAGCTGAATGCAGGGGATTGTCCATGTTGTTCAGAATAGCATCTGTCCTGTTGTGTGTCTGTTGCTCCACTGCTTCAACCAGTCTCTAAACTAACACTTATAGTTGAATGAGCTCTCTCTATCAGTTTTTCAAGTGGCCTATGATCTGAGTTTGAAATTCAGAATCCAATATCCAGAGTCTCAAATCCAGTCAAGGGTCTAAGTATCAGGAAACAGACAAGCAGACTTACTGAATCCAAAAGGGGCAGGCAAAGGTAGTGGTCAGCTTCGTCAAAAACAAGCAGAGTCAGGATAGGTTTCAGTTCTAATTTGGCACTGGGCAGAAGGGCAGAGCAGGGCCTTATAATACAAACCCAGCTGAACCTACCCCAAATATTGCTCTCCTACTCAGCTAGATAAAACCTAACAATCCCGGTCTGAGATCAGTGGTATCACAACGCGGGTTATAGACTCGTTCTGTTAACTCCGGGTTTCTCTGGAGTGAGAAATGTGAAACAGGTGGAGTCAGTACTAAACAACCAATCACAGCAACATGTTGGAGAGAGTCCACATGAGGAAAAACACAAAAGTAGGCTACACTAAAGTCCTGCAAAACGAACAGCATCAGAGACTGCAATACGCACAAAAAGTTAAAGACTAACAACCAACAGACAATAAAACAAATTGGCCCTCATTTATCAAAGGTGCGTACGGCAGAAAATTGGGTGTACAATTATTTCCACGTAATCATTTATCAATATGAACATGGGCGAGTTGACGTACAGTATGCTCAAATCCCACACCAGGTCAGGAGGTGTTGTAAATACAAGTTTTAACACAATGTTACAGTCCTAGTTTAGTATTTTAGGGCCATATGCCGCACAAGCTTTCAAATGATTTTGTGTGTTATTATCGATACAGTCTATTACGGCAATCTCTTCATTTTGTCTTTTATTACGGGCTGCTTTTACGACACGCTCATGTGACACTAATGCTAAGTAATGTCACCAAAGGAAACCGTCAGTTATCATATTAAGCAAAGACACCCACATGTTGTTATGAGACAACCCAGAGAAAGACAAGCTTAGTTCAGCGCTTAATTTGTAAAGCTGCAGGTGGGAAACACAGAGAATATTTAGGCGAAGTATTCTCTCAGCATCAAGAAGAAAAAAAGGTAAAGGAACATATGTTGTTATGCAGACTGCATTTTAGCTTTTTGTATGATGTCATTTTAACAAACTAATGAGTAATTTCAACAAGCTGATTTCTAAATCAGAGTTAAAATTGTATAAAAACAGGCCACATTAACTTTAACTTTAATGATGCACAATGGCCACTTACTTAGAGCAGTAGTGTACACCCCAGTGCTACAGGTGTGTCAGTCAGTGCTACAGGTGTGTCTGTCAGTGTTACAGGTGTATGTGTCAGTGTTACAGGTGTATCTGTCAGTGTTACAGGTGTGTCAGTCAGAGTTACAGGTGCATCTGTCAGTGTTACAGGTGTGTCAGTCAGAGTTACAGGTGCATCTGTCAGTGTTACAGGTGTGTCAGTCAGAGTTACAGGTGTGTCAGTCAGCGTTACAGGTGCGCCTGTCAGTGTTACAGGTGTGTCAGTCAGTGTTACAGGTGTGTCTGTCAGTGTTACAGGTGTGTCTGTCAGTGTTACAGGTGTGTCTGTCAGTGTTATAGGTGTGTCTGTCAGTGTTACAGGTGTGTCTGTCGGTGTTATAGGTGTGTCTGTCAGTGTTACAGGTGTGTCAGTCAGTGTTACAGGTGTGTCTCTCAGTGTTATAGGTGTGTCTGTCAGTGTTACAAGTGCATCTGTCAGAGTTACAGGTGTGTCAGTCAGCGTTACAGGTGTATCTGTCAGTGTTACAGGTGTGTCAGTCAGTGTTACAGGTGCATCTGTCAGTGTTACAGGTGTGTCAGTCAGAGTTACAGGTGCATCTGTCAGTGTTACAGGTGTGTCTGTCAGTGTTACAGGTGTGTCAGTCAGCGTTATTAGGTGCGCCTGTCAGTGTTACAGGTGTGTCTGTCAGTGTTACAGGTGTGTCTGTCAGTGTTACAGGTGTGTCTGTCAGTGTTACTGGTGTGTCAGTCAGTGTTACAGGTGTGTCTGTCAGTGTTACAGGTGTGTCTGTCAGTGTTATAGGTGTGTCTGTCAGTGTTACAAGTGCATCTGTCAGAGTTACAGGTGTGTCAGTCAGCGTTATTAGGTGCGCCTGTCAGTGTTACAGGTGTGTCTGTCAGTGTTACAGGTGTGTCTGTCAGTGTTACAGGTGTGTCAGTCAGTGTTACAGGTGTGTCTGTCAGTGTTACAGGTGTGTCTGTCAGTGTTACAGGTGTGTCTGTCAGTGTTACAAGTGCATCTGTCAGTGTTACAGGTGTGTCAGTCAGTGTTACAGGTGTGTCTGTCAGTGTTACAGTTGTATCTGTCAGTGTTATAGGTGTGTCTGTCAGTGTTATAGGTGTGTCTGTCAGTGTTACAAGTGCATCTGTCAGTGTTACAGGTGTTTCAGTCAGTGCTACAGGTGTGTCTGTCAGTGTTACAGGTGTTTCAGTCAGTGCTACAGGTGTTTCCGTCAGTGTTACAGGTGTGTCTCTCAGTGTTACATGTGTGTCTGTTAGTGTTACATGTGTATCTGTCAGTGTTACAGGTGCGCCTGTCAGTGTTACAAGTGTGTCAGTCAGTGTTACAGGTGTGTCCGTCAGTGTTACGGGTGTTTCCGTCAGTGTTACAGGTGTGTCAGTCAGTGTTACAGGTGTGTCTGTCAGTGTTACAGGTGTGTCTGTCAGTGTTACAGGTGTGTCTGTCAGTGTTATAGGTGTGTCTGTCAGTGTTACAGGTGTGTCTGTCGGTGTTATAGGTGTGTCTGTCAGTGTTACAGGTGTGTCAGTCAGTGTTACAGGTGTGTCTCTCAGTGTTATAGGTGTGTCTGTCAGTGTTACAAGTGCATCTGTCAGAGTTACAGGTGTGTCAGTCAGCGTTACAGGTGTATCTGTCAGTGTTACAGGTGTGTCAGTCAGTGTTACAGGTGCATCTGTCAGTGTTACAGGTGTGTCAGTCAGAGTTACAGGTGCATCTGTCAGTGTTACAGGTGTGTCTGTCAGTGTTACAGGTGTGTCAGTCAGCGTTATTAGGTGCGCCTGTCAGTGTTACAGGTGTGTCTGTCAGTGTTACAGGTGTGTCTGTCAGTGTTACAGGTGTGTCTGTCAGTGTTACTGGTGTGTCAGTCAGTGTTACAGGTGTGTCTGTCAGTGTTACAGGTGTGTCTGTCAGTGTTATAGGTGTGTCTGTCAGTGTTACAAGTGCATCTGTCAGAGTTACAGGTGTGTCAGTCAGCGTTATTAGGTGCGCCTGTCAGTGTTACAGGTGTGTCTGTCAGTGTTACAGGTGTGTCTGTCAGTGTTACAGGTGTGTCAGTCAGTGTTATAGGTGTGTCTGTCAGTGTTACAGGTGTGTCTGTCAGTGTTACAGGTGAGTCTGTCAGTGTTACAGGTGTGTCTGTCAGTGTTACAGGTGTGTCTGTCAGTGTTACAGGTGTGTCTGTCAGTGTTATAGGTGTGTCTGTCAGTGTTATAGGTGTGTCTGTCAGTGTTACAGGTGTGTCTGTCAGTGTTACAGGTGTGTCTGTCAGTGTTACAGGTGAGTCTGTCAGTGTTACAGGTGAGTCTGTCAGTGTTACAGGTGTGTCTGTCAGTGTTATAGGTGTGTCTGTCAGTGTTATAGGTGTGTCTGTCAGTGTTACAAGTGCATCTGTCAGTGTTACAGGTGTGTCAGTCAGTGTTACAGGTGTGTCTGTCAGTGTTACAGTTGTATCTGTCAGTGTTATAGGTGTGTCTGTCAGTGTTACAAGTGCATCTGTCAGTGTTACAGGTGTGTCTGTCAGTGTTACAGGTGTTTCAGTCAGTGCTACAGGTGTTTCCGTCAGTGTTACAGGTGTGTCTCTCAGTGTTACATGTGTGTCTGTTAGTGTTACATGTGTATCTGTCAGTGTTACAGGTGCGCCTGTCAGTGTTACAAGTGTGTCAGTCAGTGTTACAGGTGTGTCCGTCAGTGTTACGGGTGTTTCCGTCAGTGTTACAGGTGTTTCAGTCATTTTTACAGTTGTTTCAGTCAGTGTTACAGGTGGGTCCGTCAGTGCACTGGGAACATTTGATCAAACAAAACATTAAACGTAAACAGCGCTCCATATCCAACACCTATTATTCGTTCTCACTAAATCCTTCTCAGACACCGGGTTTTGTCAAGGTTGACCTCGGCAGCTCAAAGGCACGCACCTGGCTCGGTGTGCAGCTAGTCCCGTCTCCCGCTGTGGCTGAAGACTGAGCCCACCACAGCGACAGAGTGTTTGCTGTAGGCTAGAGGTTCACTCTGTTACAAACCTACCTATAATTTCTCTTTTCTCCTTATGGTAAACGCAGACTGCAAAAGGGCAACAAAAGTTGGCCCCCACTGCCAGCAATGCTGGGGCTCGGTCTGGAGGTCGGTCTTAGGACAATTGAGGGCTCCTGTCCGTCTTACTTTTTTCAGTGCTTTATAACATGTTTATTGGTTAACTTAGTATCATTAATATTTCTTTCTCAAAATAAGAGTTGAGACAACATGTATACTTAAAAGTTACACATGTCAAATATGTACTTTCATTAAATAATTAAGCCTCAGATGTTGTTCGGTTGACAATGAATATTGTTAATTAGTATTTATTTGTCATTTCCGACTCATAGAATGATTTCTTTTTGCCATATTTTGTGCCTCAATGACGTAAACTGCCGTAAAACCAGCTGAGCAGTGAATATTTTGGAACGGTTCAATCAAATCATGCACGTTTCAGTCTGCTGGATTTATCAACAGTCAGTTGTGTGTACACCTGGATTGACTGGTACGCACAGTTTCATAAATCCCATGCCCACTTTGTTTTACAGACACTTTTACGCACAGATCTGCATCCATTTTTTCGCAACTTTTTATAAATGAGGGCCATTGTGAGCACAATGTCATTCAGGTGTTTAAACCTGTAGCCTTGTAAAGCCTGACACATTAAAAAATGTCCAGCAAATTCAATTTGTTTTGGAACCAAGAACATTTTAAGAAAATCAAAAAAGATTTTTTTTTTTAGATTTTTTTTGTGTCACATATGATACATTGGACTATTTGATAAATTAGAGGTCTCAGAAACTCAAGTAGCAAATATGATACAAATGGTTTTATAGGGTTAAGACTAATTTACAAAATGACATGACTTTACAGTGTTGCTAGATCTCTGTACATTTGTGCTCCAGTCAGTCGGCGCTTGTGCAGACACTTCTCTTTTTTCTGTCTCTGCACTATGTCTTCCTCCTCCTCGACACCGGCAGCTTATTTCTTGTTCCTGATTGGTCAGTGTCCTTGTTTCTATCACCTACCGGCAAACTTAACCTCCTCCATAGCAGGTTTGCTGTTCAACCTAAGTTACCACAGTCATCTACCTCAAGAGACCGTGAACCAGTCTTGTGATACCGAAACCCCAGGGTTAACCCTGAATTTACCTCACTAACCTCCTTATCCAGCTTCGTAGGCCCAGGTTATATAGACCAGAGAAGACAAGGCACAGTTGAGGCAAGTTGCTAAAGAAGAAGTGTTAAATTAAGACACAAAAAAATAAAAGCTTACAAGAGGAAGTCAGGCTAATATGAGTTAGGCTCTTGGAAATTGACAGTTAATTGTATTTATACAGGAGCCTATACAGGCCTATATTCCTATACAGGAGCAGTCTTTTTATGTTTGGTTTATGTTTTAGGAGGACTCAAACACATTCAATATTAAACATTTAGGAAGCTGGATGTATCAAGTTACTATGTATCAATAACTTCACAAGATACAAGGTTCACTGAAATGTAAAATGCATTCAGTAATTTCCTATCATGCACCTACTGTCACTGACACACACGACACCAGACGATGGAGTTGACACACAGCCAGGGAAGCAATGTATTTCTGTCCTGGAAATTCAAGCTTGATTTCACATTTATAGAGGGCAAAGGGAACCGCAATATCAATATGCAGCGCAACCTCCACTTGTCAGCAAAACGCCGCTGTCTGCATCTAAAGCTTTCTAACTCGTCCAGCTAAAGTTGAACACTTGCGGGTCATATTGCAGATCTAGCGAGGAAGCTGACTGCACAAGCTATTGTGTTTCCATATATACATATTCATAGTTCTCACACACCTCCAGCTTTAGGGCAAAACAAAGCTCTGTTTCTCACAATGTTATGTTGTTGTTCAGTCAGAAGCACTGAGCAACAGGGAGACGTAGCTTCAGGGTAGTTCAGGGACATGCACCACCATTCTATAGTCATTCGTGCCCCATTAGTTGCACTTTCATAAAGGTTTTCAATTTAAGAGTTCAAGTTTAGAGACTGTATATCAAGTGTCAGGTAAAGTTATTTTCCTTCTTTATTCTTTTGAGTGCAACTGCAGCACATGTTACAAACTCTGTCTACTTTTTTACCACTAAAGGAGATGAGGCAAAACAATTCAACTCTTTTACTATTATCACAAAATGGTCAATGCCTTTTTATGTGAATGTTACGGTAGCCGAGAAAGCTCACAACATGCAAATACACATTAGTACACGCAAGAGTTTCACAGCACATACGCTGCAATTTACAAATGCAACATCGCACTGTAAATTGATAAAACCTCTGCATCAACTTCACAACATGCAAACTGCAAATCAAGACTCACGTGCAAATGGCCAACAACAGCATCAATTCTGCAAAGCTGCATTTCAATATGACAATGCAGCACCTACAAATGTTGATAACAGCTGCATTATATATATATATATATATATATATATATATATATATATATATATATATATATATATATACATACACACACTCACCTAAAGGATTATTACAGAAGATCCCTCCGGGTACTACTCATCTCCACTACAAATAGGAAAAAGAGGCTACAATTTGCACGAGCTCACTAAATTGGACAGTTGAAGACTGGAAAACAGTGGGTGCACTAGCCCCAAATAAACCCCCTATGCCAATGACCAATCTTGATCATTGTCATCATGACAATGATCAAGATTGGTTTCTTGATTATTGTCGTGTTCAAGAAACCAATGTGAAATGATTGGAGCTTTGTGACATGGTGCATTATCCTGCTGGAAGTATCCATCAGAGGATGGGTACATGGTGGTCATAAAGGGATGGACATGGTCAGAAACAATGCTCAGGTAGGCCATGGCATTTAAACATGACAATGAGTTGACTGTACTAAAATGGCCCCCACAGTCACCAGATCTCAACCCAATAGAGCATTTGGGATGTGTCTTTGGAGATGTCTTTGGGATGTGGTGGAACGGGAGCTTTGTGCCCTGTATATGCATCCCACAAATTTCCATCAACTGCAAGATGCGATCCTATCAATATGGACCCACATTTCTAAAGAATGCTTTCAGCACCTTGTTGAATCAATGTCATGAAGAATTAAGGCAGTTCTGAAGGGGTCTTACTCCCAGAAGGAACAGAAGGAATAGCAGGCATTGAGGATGGCTACAAGTACCTTGGAATACTACAGGCAAATGGCAACCTCGAAGAGGTAACAAGGAAAACAGCAACTGCCAAATACCTCCAACGAGTAAGGCAAGTCCTAAGAAGTCAGCTCAATGGCAAGAACAAGGCCCAGGTAATATACAGCTATGCCCTTCCAGTGATCAGATACCCTGCAGGAATAATAAGGTGGCTAAAGGAAGAGATACAGACCACAGACGTTAAGACATGAAAGCTCCTCACCATGCATGGAGGATTCATCCCAATCATGGGACCATCATGGGAGGGCAAACCCCTACATCGGCTGTACCACCGGAACATAACTGTAGTGGCTGATATCAAGAAATCCTACCAATGGCTAGAACGGGTCGGACTGAAGGACAGCACAGAGGCACTCATCATGGCTGCACAGGAACAAGCCCTGAGCACCAGAGCAATAGAGGCCTAGATCTACCACACCAGACAAGACCCAAGGTGTAGGCTGTGCAAACAGGCCCCTGAGACAATCCAGCACTTAACTGCAGGGTGTAAGATGCTGGCAGGGAAAGCATACATGGAGCACCATAACCAAGTGGCTGGCATAGTGTACAGGAACATCTGCACGGAGTACGGACAGGAAACCCCGAGGTCAAAGTGGAAACACCTCCAAATGTGGTAGAGAATGACCGAGCCAAGATCCTGTGGGACTTCCAGATTCAGACTGACAGAATGGTAATGGCGAACCAACCATTGTGGTGGTGGACAAACAGCAGAGGAAAGCCGTTGTGGTTGATGTGGCAATACTAAGTGATTGCAACATCGGGAAAAAGGAACATGAGAAACTAGAGAAATACCAAGGGCTCAGAAAAGAGCTGGAAAAGGCTTGAAAGTGATGGTCATCGGTGCACTCGGGGCAGTGACCCCCAAACTGGAAGAGTGGCTACAGCAGATCCCTGCAAGAACACCAGACATCTTGGTCCAGAAAAGTGCAGTACTAGGAACAGCAAAGATACTGCGCAGAACCCTCAAGCTCCCAGACCTCTGGTAGAGGACCCGAGCTCGAAGGATGAGACCACCCGTGGAGGGTAAAGGAAAAAGTTTTTATATATATAGAATTTTATTATCTCCCCAGATTATGTTCTGCCCCTATTGTGGAACTGAAGTGATCCATGTCATTTAGACTTATAAGTCATCACATATGAGAAGTTATAATTATTATTATACTAAAAAGAAATGGATGAAAAATGGTTAAGCAGTATTCAAACTTGTATTTGGTAAAAGAATACATTTTTCTTAACCATCATCCTAATAACTTCTCGATCAAAACAATAATGTTTATTCAATCACATCTATTACATAAAAAAAAATTATGAAATAATGTATTTCTTTTTTATTAAATTTTTTAAATTGCATTGCTTTTTCTCAATGCAGTGTATTGAAAGAATGAAAGGATGGATTTGGCTCTGAAAAATTTTTTGCTATTGGGAAAGTCTTTCAGATTATCATCAATGCTTGTGATAAGGAAAAGCAAATAATGAGAATAAACTCCCACAACCAGGCTGATTCACATCAACTCAAGTTGCTTTTAAAGTGTTGTAATCATTGTGAAAAGTGAGAAATACAAGAGGTTAATTTGGCCTGAACAGGAAAATATATACAATCATATCTCTTCATTTTCTGGTTTGAGTTTTGACAACAGGAGAACAATGTTGTTCTTCTTGAGTCTTATTACAGCAGCGCAGCAGCCTGTGTAGAATGAGAATGGGGAAAGGCTTTCTTTTAAAATGTATCATTTGTCCAAACCACAGATAAGAGGAATATCAACTTTTCAGATGAGGAAACAAGAAGCTAGTCTCGATTACACAGAATTCTGTAATTCATACGTGGTTTTGAAAAAGCTTGTGGCATCAAAGCAATAAAAACAAGGTTTATGGTAGATGAGATGAGAAAATACATGGTAAAAGTTAGGTAATAGTTTAAGACACAACAAATTTCAGTTTACTAAAGTTGTCTTAGATGCCATATTTTTGTAAGAGTATTGGATAGATTGAGGTCAGATGGAGTTTAAGATTTAAGCTGAGGGTACACATTTTTAGTCAGTGTACAGTCGCATAGCCACGGGAACGTATTTTGAGAAAGGGGTGCAAGAAATCAAAGGGGCTAAAGAGAATTACAGGAAGAAAATAAAAATAAATAAATAAAAAATGTGTACATGAGGGGGATATAAGGATTAGTGATATATTTCAGCAGCAAGAGGGGTGGGAGTAGGGGGTCGGGGGTGGGGTTCAAAAAATACAATCACCACCAAAGTTAAAAGTCGAATCAAAGTGCCTTCAGAGCAGCAGAATCAAGACTGTGCAAATTAAGAGCATTTATTGCACTAGGAACATAGGAAAGTTTAAATCTATTCATTTTGGCTCTAGGCACTGAGCCAAAACGACTGTAGGCTCTGTAGCTCTTCTTTGAGGGAAGAAGAACAAACTCCCCCACAAGGGGGTGGTCAGCCCTGGACAGAATGGATCAAGCCTTTTGTAAAAGTTGTTTCTCATATATTTCTGTGAGACAGAGCTGCAATTAGTTTGCCAGTTTTTTTGCTGGTCTCAGTCACATTTTTAAAAAGACTCCTCCTGTTGTGTACAGAAAGATTTCCATAAAAGAGATAAGACAGAAAGCCAAAATTGACTCAATAAAAATCAATACAATAAAACCATATGTGTCTTGTCAACATTAAAATTCCTCAATCTACAATTAAAGTACAGTCTTTGCATGCCTTGTTTGCAGACATTAGATGTGTGGAGGTCATGGTTCGGGTTTTGATCAATAACAGTCTCCAGATAACTCCACAACACTGCCCTCGATTGTAGTCAGTGAAGGAGGCTGAGATTCATTCATTCATTTTCTACCGCTTTGTCCCTGCAAACTGATGACGACAATGTCATCTGTACATTTCAAAAAGATTCTGTCAGAGTGATAGTCTACAGTCATTAGGGTAAAGGATGTACAACAAAGACACAACAAGACATACCCTTGTGGTAACCCTGTGGAAGACACTTTCTTCTCAGACAAGACATCGTTTAGTCTTACTTTCTGTGGTCTGCACAATAAGAAGTCCAAAATCCACTTACCTAAACCAAATGCAATAATTTGTGGCATAAAATATGTGGCTACATTGTGTGTGTGTGAAATCAGCAAATAAAGTCTGACGTGCGTTTTTGTGCCCTCAAGATGTTTGTACAGGAAGTGGAATAGATTCATGGTAGCATCCTTTACTTCTTTACTTCTCTCTTTGACGATTAAGTAAACTGTAGGGGTCCAGTCTATCCTGTACTTCATTTGTCAAAAATTGTTTGATCAAACCTTCAAAGCATTTCATAACCAGTGACGTAAGAGCAACAGGCCTAAAATCATTCAGTTCTTTAGGCGATTTTGTCTTTGCCACAGGTACAACCACAGAGTCTTTCCACAGAGATGGAATCTTGTGCTGAACGAGAAAGGCGTTAGAAATGTCTCTAAAAAGATTGCACAATTGATCTGAGCAGGTTTTTAAAGGTTTGCCAGTCATCATGTCAGGCCCTGGACTCCTCCCAGAGTTACATTTTAAAAACATGGTTCTTACATCAGAAGCACTGACAGAGAAAGAGTGTCAACTTGTTCACACAACACCTCAGACAGATTTCTTAAAAACACATGGTTGAAGCGGAAGTAAAAGTCATTTAGTGCATTTGCAACATCTGCATTTCCAGAAAAACTCTCAATGGATATTGCCATGCTTTTCTTCTTATCTTGGCTCATCATTTTTCTTCTATTTTCCCTTTATATTGAAGTTTGGCCTGACTTTTTGCACACTTTGCCTCTTTATTTACCTCCCACTTGTCTCTAGCCGTGCCAGGAAATAAGAAGGCCTCATGTTTCCTGTGCAGTGCCGCTTTTACCTCTCTATTTAACCAGGGTTTGTTGTTAGGAAACACTTTAACTTCTCTGGTCGGTATGATTTTGTTCTTTAAATAGGTAATATAGGATGTTACAGCCTCCGTCTTCTCTTCAAGATCAGAGTTAAAAACATCCCAGTCTGTACATTCAAGTGCTCCTTTTGGTTCATCGACTCCACCCTTGGTCCACATTTCCACTTTTCTAGTGGTTACTTTACCATTTTTCAGGAGTGGCCTGTAGATGGAAGGATAGTGTTGTGGTCAGGAGAGTACGGTGGCCATGAAATGAAAACAAAATAACAAAACCAAAAACAAATGAACGAAACTGAAAACATTGAAGACAATTCAGACAACCAAATGTAGGTAATATATGCGTACAAAATTCTTACTGCTGATTGGACGAGACATCTGTCACTCAAGATTTACAGGGGACTCTGTGACACCTATGTTACTACCACCCATTGCAGATTAAAGACGAGGACATGTCTCACTCTATGGATCATCTTTTGGACGGGAATGTGAGCAAAAAAGTGGAATCACTATTATACTTTATATAATACTTTGAATGTGTCATGGAAAACATATCAATCCAGTGTATATTCATATTTTAAAACAGAAAAGTTATCATAATGTAACATCATCTGAAGTTTTTTAGTGAGTACAAGCTCTCATATCATTCCGTGTTCAGATTAAAAATAACTGAGAAGACCAGCAGGTGCAGCAGAGATACGACTCCTCTGAATAACAATGCTCTGATGCTATCTGCCTTATTGGACATGAGCTCATCAGTGTATGAAATCATAGATCCGGATCAATGTCAGTGACCTAATATTACATTTTTATTCATCGCTCATTCAAATGTAACCTGTGTCTTCAAAATACAACGCAGTGGCCGCTGATACGATTGACTTCCACATGATATCCTAAAGTGAGCACAACGAACATTGTGAGCTGGAAGCGATGTATGTCAAACCACTGCATGCAAAATTCTGTTTAAAGTATGTTCACCAATAGAATTACACAGGTACCGTGTTGCATATCATGAAACCAAATCTAGCTGAAATAGCCGTTCATGCATCAATGCTAATCACTGTGTGCCTACATGTTATAGCTAGTTTTGGTAATGTAAAAAAAAAGGTATCTAGATGGTTTCCAGTAATTTACCACTTTACGGTATTATGTATTGTAGAGTCTGCAATATTTATAAATGTGATGTGCTAAAGAAGAAAGAAGAGCCAAGCATATCAGCACTGGTAAGTTGGGAGACAGTACTGATAGGAAATGACCTAGTTTGGTTTAAGGACTGCTGCCAAGAATGTATTAAGTAGTACAGAAAATCATAACGTATTAGCACTTGTGTTCTTTTCTGCCCTGTTTAGATGAGCTACTGTATACAAGTTTAAAGTCAGACAGATCAAAAAAAAGTAGCTTCTAAATAAGTTATAAGTATTTTCTCAGCAGACCATACCAAGAACCGGCATATGTGATGGTCTGGGGGAGCATCAGTGCTCACAGCATGGGGCACTTGACACAGACCATGGTGTGACCTTGTGTCAAGTTCATTAGTCTGAGACATTTTGGGATTTCTGAGACATATGCTGCCATCATGTCCCTTTTACGCAGAAGTGGGCGGATATTTCTGGATATGTACATACTGCATTCACTTGACTGGTCAGTAGGGTCGTACAAGAAAGAAAACTGTATATAGACATGCCTAAATTCAGTATTACAAGTATAGATGTATTTTTATGTTTTAGTTCAGGTCCAACAAACAATCACGGGTTTTGATCTGCAATTTAAGTTTTGTCTTAAGCATCCAAAGCAAACCAGTTCATGCTGTGATTGATCCACTGAGCTTTGATTAAAAAGGGACAGACAACAAGGTCCAGCAAAAGTAAAGCCCTATTTGGCCAAAAATGTCCTTTATAACAGACTTAACTTTGGAATCCACAGAATGGGTCAAAAAAATGTAAGAAAGGATGTTTTTGAACAGGTAAGAGGCCCCTTAATCAATGCTAATATTGTTTAAAGGAACAAAACATTGATTGGACAATGGTCTATCTTGCTTCACTGAATAAAATAAAATGGGCTTCTCTGGGTAATGTCTTAAAAACATAACAAGTGTGTTCTGATGTGTGTTCTTATGGCCAGGAAAAACAAAGCAGAGAACAAAGCATTTTCAGAAATCACAAAATTATTATAAAAGGCTGACCAGAGTAATTTACATTTCACAGCATTTAATTTGTTCTCCTCTGCCAGGAAGTAAAAAGCCTTTCAGCAAACTGAACAACCGGGAGGTTCTTCACAGTATGAGAAATGTTTTGACCACATTAACACTATTGTGTTAAAACGGGTACTTTACAACCACCAGCACAAAAGACTGAAGGGCTGCTGCTGCACATCGCTCTGTAAAAAGTGGACATAGTTTAAAAACTTCTTCCTACACTTTTCCACAGTCCCACACACAGAGATGGGTAGTAACGAGTTACATTTAGTTACATTTACTTAGGTAACTTTTTGAAAAAATGTACTTTGAGGAGTAGTTTTTCTGCACCATACGTTTTACTGGAGTAAATTTGTGAAGAAGTAATGCAACTCTCACTCAGTTAAATTGGGCTACAGTCAACAGTAACTTTTTTTTCCCATTTATTCTACACATTTTTGCCGCCAGTGGATCTACCACATGACTGTGTTTCACCAATCAGACGTAACCCTGCAGTCACATGACCAACACAAACTGTGGAGGCAAAGCGCAAAATCGCTTCACACGCAGAAGTCAAAACATGAAAAATGTCAGAGGCTAGTGTCTCCAGTGTTGAAACTAAAGAGGAGGAATAGCCCCAATCTCTTGAACAAAGCATGTTTGGCTCACACACAGAGCAAACACAGAGAACTTCTGTAGGGGTTGGTTTCAAAAGCTTTATGTTGTGAAAAAGTGAGATTTGAAAATGGTTCTTTAATTTAGTTATTTTTTTGTATCGATTTCAGTATTTTGTATCGACTATGCTATCAGGTGATTAAAGGTTTTATGCCCCATCCACTGCTTCCTTCACCCTTCCTCCTATTAAATAAAGACACAGCAAGGTAACCACTGGGCTATACAGCAAACATAAAACTGCTTTTATCATTCTACTGTGTGTGCTTCAAAGTCGTCATAATTGAATTCCCTTATTGCATCTCTACAATTCCCTCATTCATTTATAGTCATATCCAGTCACACCAGTGTAATACCTGTACCTAGTACCTGGATGAGTATAGGTAATATCCCCGGCACAATCTGACAATCTTATTATCACAGTTGAATTTTATTTGCACAAAATTAGCCCACAAGTCAGTCATTATCCATTTTAAAAGCTCTCAAAATCCTTGTTTAAACAAATTATTCCTGTGTCCACAGCAGAAGTAAAAGAGAGTAGAATAAGGTGGAATCCAGGTTTCCAGTTCTATTAAATATCAACAGTGGGGCAGGGGAAGAGAGTGAACAGAAAGAAAAATGGGCAGGGGGAAGACGGAATACAATTCTGCACTGAGTGACACTTCAATTAGCCCGCTGTCCTCCGCGGCTCTAATAGTCAGAGGGTGAACGATGCGGCGACAAGGCAGGTCATTAAAACATCTTTAAAACTCCTAAGGTTTACTCAAGGCCAGTGATTAAAGATCTGTTCCCTGACAGGTTGCCAGACCTCGTTCCCATCTCCCCCAAGAAATAAAAGCAATTTCATTCTAATAACAAAGGCCAAGTGATTGCACACATAACAAAAAGGGAAAAGGAAGCTGAGGGGGCAGTGAGATGCCAGAGCGTATTTGAAGCTGGGTAAAAAAAAAAGCCACTTCCACTCTGCTCCTATGCTCCCCACACGCCTCTTATCATTTAGTTATCATAGAGCAAAGACGTCTTGATTAACTACATTATGTCTCTAGGTGCGTGCAAGTGAGATTGCATTTGTATTCAGCGCAGACTTATTCTGCTCCTCAGCTGAGCATAAAAAATGATTTCTTCACAGGAAAATATGACAGAAGTGGCACGGGAGGTATCTGGAGAGAACACAGCCACATTGTCCTCATTAGCACAACTGGAAGGTTGTTAACAATGTGGCTAATTAAGGGCAAGTAAGCAGGAGGAACTGTGTCAAGGCATGAGAGGAGATTCAGCGTGGAAAGTTTGGACCACATCAAAAACTTTATAAAAAAAAAGGTTGATTTGCAGCCACCAGGACAAAAGGCTGCAGGGTTGGTACTGCAGTGGAACCTGTTTTCCGTAAATGTGTAAAAGGACAGTTTTATATTTTTAAATTCTGTATGTGACTGTGTTAGGGCTTGGAATGTTTATGGAGACTGGAGCAGGTGCGCATGCAAGCCTTGGATAGATATAGCAGTTTTAATTGGAAAAAAAGGAATGACAAATTCAGACAGAATGTACAGAGCTTGCAATTTCCGATCAATTTTCCATTTTTAAACTTTTTCATTTGCTATAGAATCTTAAAAAAGCAAATAAAACTTTGTGCATATGAATCATCCTCAGAGTGAAAATAAAGCAGTTTCAGTGGTTGAGTTTTTATTATTAGCCTCTCCAGTTCCATCAAAGTCTAGAACAATTTCCACAGGGCACAACATAAATAATATCATAAAGCACAAACTGAAGCACATGTTCAGTGTTGGGCAGTAACAACGCAACATGTAGTGTTGTGGTAGCATCACTGTTTTCTGAATCAAATAGTTTTTTAGTGGCAAAGCTCTTTTTTTATTAAGTGCAGTAGCGTCCGCTTTGAAAAACATGTGTAATTTTAAATAAATGGTTTAACTAAACATTGATAGCGTTGACTTGGAATGCAGTTGCTTCAATATAAAAATAAAATGTGTAAACTACTTTTCCCATGACGCTGCCACCTTTCTCTGGGGTGTAGCTTTAGTGTAGTAGTGGAGTAACTGGTAGCGTTGCTCACTATATTTTTCAATTAGCTTGTCCAACAAAGCAAGTCACACCAGTGCTATGCAGCTTTGTCAATTTCCAACCACTTCGATAAACCAAAGGGTTACATATGTTGAACTTTTATCAATCATATTTTAGCATCTGCAGAGTAACCATTTGAGGTCCCCTGGGCACTAGCAACAGAATTTACACAACGCAGTACATAGGAACTTGTTCCTTAATAAAATATTTAATTTATTTTTACAAATATTTTTTATTTTATTATTTGGAAATACCAGAATTTGACTTTCAATGAGAAATTAGGTTGTTTTAAATTCATTATTACACAAACCCCATCCATATATGGATATCAAAAAATTGATATGATGTGGCTTTTCTTATTAGTCAAGATGCAAGTTGGGGTTGTGGATGGAACTTTAACTGCAGTTCTCGCCACAGATTAGTTATAATGTGCATTTGTTTTGAAGAATGGGGCAGTGCAGTTTAACAAGGCAGGCTAACAACACAGCAGCCAAGTAATTTTGCTGGATATCTGTGTTTAACCAATGGAAGCGTCATGGAAGCTGCACCTCTGGGGAAATAAACATGGGTTATTAAATGTAGTCAATCATCACATTGTTAACACTGTTGATCCAAGTAAATCTACTAAGACCAAATATATACTTTATATATACTGTATACACCAAAATATTAAAAACATGTCTAAGGTTATTGCACATAATTCAAATTAAAGCCACCATTTAAACCCTTAATAGTTTTTCCAAGAATTTTCAAAAAGAACACAGGAAACAACTGTAGCACCCTCACCACTCTAAATATAAGTGACCTTAATGAGGACTGAGGGGTGCTTGGCTTTAATAAACAATGTAACAACTACAGTTTAGTGTGCATTTGATGCATTTAATTTCAAAAAGACAAAGACCTAGAGATGAGATAAAGTAGAAAAACCTAGCCTAGCTTTAATTGACAAATAAAAGCCCCCCCCCCCCACACACACACACACACACACACACACACACACACAAACTAGTTTCTTTTAATTTATACAAATTATTGTGTTAAAGGTGTATTATGGAGGTTTAAGAAATTTCTAAACACGAGTGACACTTCACGTTGTTAGTGGTGCTTCTTACTCGTCCTCGTCGCGCAAGCTCGTACTGGCACGTTAAAAACCGGCAGAGACTGCAGCACATGCGGATGCACAATGTTTCCAAAGGTAAGAAAAAGTACAAGTCTGCAGGTTTATTGTTAATGTAAAACATTATATTTACTTATTATCAGAAATGACATTCAAGTAATTTGAAAAGACTTGTCAACTAGTTTACCGCATCTCAAAAGAGTCAGATTCACAATGTCATAATATTTACAGTACCGTTTGAAATGTTTTTTTGGACAGCTATTATCTATAGCTGTATAGGCTTTACAGTTATTTAGACTAGTAGTTGCACTGTTTACATTGATCAAGTATTGTGAGCGTGCTTTACGTCACATACACAATTTTTTGGCATCAATTTCAAATTCAAATGCCCAAATAAAATTAAGCATACTGGCTAATTCAGGCAACCATGGTGAAAATGTAATTGTGTCAGTTTTCTAATCCCACTGACGTGGGTTCATCAATATGTCAAAAACACATAGCAAGCTCGTTTTTTTGCCTAAAAGCTACACATAGTTTCTTTAAGTAAATGACGTTTACTTATTATCTGGTAATTTACTTGTATTATAAAAAGAAGCACTGTCGCCTCTCAGCACGAAAATCCTTTCTGGGTATGCTCTCTCCATGCTCGGGTAGGTTTCCTCCAGGTACTCTGGTTTCTCCCACCAACATCAAAAACATGGTGTGCGGCTCAAGGGATTTCCCGGCAGGGTAATAAAAAAAATAAATAAATAATCACCAATATTCTTCTACCAATTATGTGCTTAAAGAAAATAAAAAATAGCCTTAACTCTCAATGGTATATGTAAAAGATTGTAGTGTTATGGCATTAGGTTTTCAAGTGAGGTGGCAGACAGAATGCCATTTTTTCTCTGAAAATGAAAACTAAGAAAAAAACAAGTAATTGAAGGCAGGAACTAGGGCCAACCACATAATTGCTTAAATGTTTCAAAACTACAGCACAAATACAGGTTAGGAGCGAGAAATGACAAGAATAACGGAGAGCGAAATGGTGGGAAATGACTTCTTTTTTCACTTACAGGAAGATGTGATGAAAAATAGCGACATGTCTTGGGCAAATTGGACTCTGAGAAGTGCAGTTGAACATGCACATGCATTTAAAGAAAAGAGCCACTTCAAAACTTAGGAACTGTTTATTATTGACATTCTTGCATGAAATTGCAAACTTCTGTTGCGTTTCACCCATTGCTTTAAATTGAAGCATTTTGGCATTTGTCTAAATCTGAAAACATTCAAGTGTAATCTTACAAAAACTGTTCCAAGCCCCATTTTGTGCCTGGCTATTGCATACATGGAATTAGATTGTGTTAAGAAAGAGATGTAGTGTTACTGAAAGAAAAAAAAATGGCCTGCTGGTCTGGAATGAACCTGTAGATTTTGTGGATTTTGGGATTCTAATAGGGTCGTATGTAGTACCTGTAAGTATATTGTCCGGAGGAGATTGTCATGAGCACTACCCAGACTCAGAAAAGCAGTGTACAGCTGTATTCTTTTATTGTCAGGGATATAACTGTTTTTTAGATGGACACTTTCTTACGATTGTGACTTTTTTTTGCCCCGGAGAACTTTATTATAGTACAAGTTTTTGAGTGGCAAAAATGTTATTTGATTTTTTTGTATCCGAACTAAA
The DNA here is from genome assembly GCA_024349245.1 of Neodontobutis hainanensis. Classification (NCBI taxonomy): domain Eukaryota; kingdom Metazoa; phylum Chordata; class Actinopteri; order Gobiiformes; family Odontobutidae; genus Neodontobutis; species Neodontobutis hainanensis. Next base: position 429,628 of record JALDNG010000090.1, on the reverse strand, counting down.
ACAGACATAATAATTACAAATGTAGCAAATATACGGTGGTCGAGAAAGTTCCAAGCATTCACAGGAATAATACTCATTGGTACAACAGTTTTACAGCAATTCACAAACACAACATTAAACTGCAAATTCATAAAACCTCTGCATCAATGTCACAACATGTGTCCTGCAACTCAAGACTCGTGCAAATGGCCGACAACAGCATCAAAGACACATAAGCTGCATTTTAACAGCGCAGCTACAAATGTAGAAAAACACTGCATTCAGTTTATAGCACATACCTGACCAACATACAAAACAGGCAGCATTACATTGACAAGCCGCGTTGCATTCAGAAGAAGCCAACACTGCATTGAGAAGGAGCGCTTCAAATAAACACGATACATTGAGAGATTCCTGCAATATCGCCTACTATAGCAATCATTAAAAAAACTTGATAATTTCTTATTTGTGTTAAAGTGATGTAATAATGATAGTGTGTTGTTAATAATTTATTTGCTATATTTAATTGTAATTGTTACTTATTACAGAGGAGTCATGTTGTTTCTGTTCATTACAGTAAAACGGCCACTACATCTTCAAACCTAAAACACACCCTGGACCTATCAGTGCTGCCATCATTGGACTCAACAAGCCTAGAGCCTTTTCATGAGTTTGTGAATTCCCAAATCCCGTGGATCCCTAGGCCACAAAAATGCCATTAAAAAAGAAATGTACTGTAAATAAGCTTTTAATAAAGCTATGTCTAATGATGCATATCGGTCCAGAACTGCTTTGATTACATTTTTTATCATTTTTATTATGTTTATAATCTAAAATTCTTTAGTTTTATCAAATTGTTGGTTTACTGTGTTAGTCAGATTCAGTTCCTGTATTGTATATGTACACCCAAAGTCAAATTCCCAAGCACTGTGGGATTTTTTGTTGTTTCTTATATCAATAAAATCCTCACTTGACAGTTGACTAGGCCCTTTAGTGGATTTTCCAAACAACACAGAGGCTTTCAGTAGCTGGCAGTTCCCATTTTTACTGTTTGACTCCCCTGATGTGCTGCAGCCATTGATAGACGCGCTGCAAAACAAGTCAATGATGGGCGATTTGGGCCGTTATCTTTGTTGTGCACTTTGTGACACATTCTCTTATTTACTTTCTTTGCACGAGGAGGGAAGGCAGCAGAAAGATTTTCCCGAAACATTTACAGTGAGACACTTGCAACGAGTCTATATTACCAACAGGATGTTATAACTAAAGTTTGTAATCGAAAAACTATACAAGGAGAGTCCAGAGGAAAGCTGCCACTGTAGATCTGTGACCTGGTGCATTTGTGAGGTCAGACACTGATGTTGGACGAGAAGGCCTGGCTCACAGTCTCTGCTCTAATTCATTCCAAAGGTGTTCTATCAGGTTGAGGTCAGGACTCCGTGCAGGCCAGTCCACACCAAACTCGGTCATCCATGTCTTTACGGCCCTTGCTTTGTTGGTGGTGGGGGGTAGTAGACAGAGTTCATCCTGACAGCCTGCTGTATGAAGCTAGAGTGTATGGAGATAGAGCAGCTCAAATAATCTGAGGGCAGGAGAATGAAGACAGAGAGTGAGGGTTTGGAGGGGTTGAAGAGTTGAAGATATCCATGAGGACTGAGAGTGGGGCACCAATAAAAAGGAAAAGGAGCAGTATTTCAATACTTTTAAACACAAATGTAGAGTTCTTTTAGATTTGTATTAATATATTAAGTGTTGAATAGAATCTATCCCCTTTACTTTTTACATTTTGATGGACTGTGTTGAACCTTGAGATGACTTGTTTCAATTTAATTTAATTGAACAATGAAAATCTTTTCATCATAAATTGAAGTAGATAAGTATTTTTTTTCTCAGATTAAATGTATTCTTGACAATAGAACTGACAAAAGACATTTAATTAATCAAGATTAAAATGGGTCACTAAACAAAAGCCTTTTAAAAGTTTCATCCAACATGTTTGAATAAATAAAATGATGAAGCTGGCTCCACACTTTGCAGCAGATGGAAAGTGTTATTACAAGTTTCTGTTTTTCTTTCCATATCTTCCATATGACCATATGTATATATACAGTATGCAGATGGGGCTCACCTGGTGCCGGTGCTGAACGAAGATGGGCAGCTGCTTGTGGTTCTGTTTCTACCTCAGTTCGATCTCATCTGCTAGGTTCCACTTTTCTACTACCTCCATATTTTAAAAGCAGTAAACAGTGGGCCTACAGAATGTGAAGGCATATCAAAGGGATGGCAGGTGGCGTGTGGGCCAGCCATACAACCTAAAAAGAAACAATAGAATTACAATAGGAATTTGTTACTGGATCTCCTGCGCGTATCTTTAGACCCCAAGATGGTTTTATTTGGGATGGTCACCCTGTGCAACAAGAGATGTAGAGTCTATAGTTAATAACATGCAGCATTAACTTGAGTGGGGTTCCTGTTACAACTCAAGACTCTCAAAAACCCCCTCTTGGACCCCCTGCAGTTCATCTACAGAGTCAACAGGTCTGTAGACGACCCTGTCAACTTGACCCTCCACTTCACCCAGCCACAACTATACTCCTCGGGATCCTACGCCAGGATCATGTTTGTGGACTTTACGTGCTAAAGAGCTTAGGGTACACAGAATAATAAGCATAGTATTGTAATTTAACTTAATAGCCTTACATTTATTTAGTAGTGCAACTACTCAATTATTTTTTTTATAAATGTGGAAAATACCAAATTCAACTACATACTATGATACTAGTTTTTTCAGCACAAATGACCCAGTCAAATCTGCCAATGTGTGTATATTGACAAATGATGTGATAAAATACAAACAAATGTAATCCATTGAGCTACTTGAGATCTAGCCTTGGTATTCTACCTAACCATAATATAAATGTTTTTGAAATATCTTGTGTGAAAATGTAGACCTGGTAAACCAGAACAAAGAGAATGTTAGATATGTCCCTTGGTTCAGTAGAATACAAGATGGAACAACATGGAAGTAGTACACCCAGCAAATGGAAGTACACATTGGAAAGGCAGCTGCGGTGAAGCAACTAGGTAATGCTACTGGACAGGTGGACAATTGGGTAGTTGGCCCCAATTTAGACTGATTGGTGCTGTCTGGGGGTGATAAGAGACTCGTGATCAGCTGAGTGGGCAGTTCATGCAGCCAGGTCATTGTCAGTGTAACCTGAGTGGTGAGATCAGGAAGGGTTTTCGCATGGAACCCTTTTTGTTTTGAAAAATATTGACTTTATGAGCACTGGAAAAATGTAATTCTAGCTGCTGAGATATAAACCTTCCGGTGTGTGCTCTTTGCTACAAGTTTGTGAGTCCATGTCAACAAAACAAAACATGTCATTACACAGTTTAAATGCAGTGCAAAAGCAAAATGGCACGTTTACTTATAGGGGCAGATCTGAATGTTAACATTTTTATCAAATTGGTAATATATATATGTATTTACTATATGCCACTCCTGTAAATGGCTGTTGACCCTGACACGTTTCATTGAAGAAAACCTATTAGACAGCAACCAGAAGGCTATCATCAGTGTCTCCCCACTTCTAACAGAAACACCACAGTGTATAGTTGTGTAGATATGCAGTTCTTTCCAAAACTATAGTCTTGCCTCAATATTAATTAGGCCCGACACCTTGCTTAGCTTTGTACTTGCAAATCAATGACACAAAGCCTTTCTTGGAATAATTAGGTAATATTATTGGTATTTGGTATAAGTCCACACCAACTATGTAGGTTAAAAGTTAAAGTATAAAAAGTAAAAATAAATGTAAAAAAAGTGAAGCCAGCGTGACGCTTTTTACTCACCTTTTAAAATAATCCAGCGAAGCAATAAATCCACACAGAGCGATCTAGTGCTGTAAAAAATCTTTACTGAAAAATGTATACAACAAAACTATACAACAAAACATAAATACCACAAAAAAGGGTGACAGCAATGTCAAAAAAACTATTTTGCTCCAACTCCACTGAGTTACGCACTCCCATGGTGCATCTGGTATTCTCGGACATTTTATAACATTTTATTCAAAGCATTACACAAAATTAATGACAGAACTAACTAATAACTAACAGAACAATAATCAAAGATATTTAAATTACTAGCAAAAGAAAATTATTTATGTTAAGCATTTAGAGAGGAAATGTGAGTAATAATAACAGATGGTTACCAATAGACATAACTGGTAATACTTAAAATAATAACTCATATAAATATCAAACTAAATCAATAGAAATCATCATTATAAAACGCAAAATAATATAGAAGAACATTTAGGCTTTGACAGTCTACATTTACTGCTGGAGCACCAGAGAGTATATTGTTCAGGATCTAAGCAATGCAGAGGTTGGTGATATTAGGTAATCTGTTTGCGAAATCAAATCTGACCTGTGCTTCATACATTTACTGTGCTTTCTCCAGGTCCCCTTAGATCCATTCTGAACACTATAAGCATGATTGTATGCAAATTAACCACAAACACTATCACACACAGGTATGATAAACAAGATAAACAGTAGAAATATTGGGTTGAGTTCACGTCTGGGTTGAGCGGAGACTCTTATGAGCTGCAGAGGCTCATTAGTGTTGCATATTCAAATCTGCAAAACACACCTACGCACTTAACACGCCTCAATAAAGGCCGCTCCATCATGCCTTTAATAGAAACAGGAACTGAACGACAGGAAGATGTTGAAACAAAACATTTGATTTAGGTGAAGCAATATAAAAGACTGTGTTCTATACTTGTCCAGGTAAGTAGAAGAAGCAAATACGTGATTATGTATTGTGACAAATGGCTTTTCTGAAGCCGTGGAAAAACATCATTTTCATAATTGCTTCTGTACTTGTGAGTCATAACTGCACTAGGTCTGGACGGGTCTTAGTTTGCATGAGGGACCTACTGGTACTGAAAATTATTCTGTGAGTTAATTGATCTGTAGCTGTATTATGTGCTTGAGTCGCTCTTTAAATAAATGTGGCAAAATTGAGAAATGGTCCAGAGCTAAATTGCTTCCCTCCGCCGTCTGAAGTGTTCAAAGGCACAGTTTTTGTTTAAAATATATAAATAAATAGTGGCTGTTGGAGTGTAATGAAAGAGTGGTTCTCCTATTGAAATGCTTTTCTGAACTTTCCTAATGCCATCGCTAACGTCAATCAGCTTGCTATTGTGAGCGGTAAAGGCGAATGCAGAAAAATATAAATGTCATCATGGGCGTCTGAATGTGGCTGTGGGATTTAGAGCAAAACAAGCAGCTATTGGCCCAGGCAAAAACAAATGTATGGATAAAAGATGCACTCAAAAAGCACTTGTGATGTGTGAGAGACTGTGTAGGCGTGGATCGTCAAAACGAAAACAAAATATAAAAACAGAAAATGAAGCAGCGTTGTAAATTAAATAGTCATCGCTTGGCACCAGCAGCACACACAAACAGTCTGGCTTTGTGCGGTCGTAAATCCCGTCTAGTGCCCACTGCAATCAGCCTCACCCAGTGATAGATGTGATTATAATGGTTGTTTTTCTTATACACGTTCTGATGGTAGAAGTCTAGAAGTCGGAATGATAAACTCAATTGTGATCAAGATGGAGTCCAGTGTAATGATGTTGATCCATCCCTCCTCGGCGTCAAATGAAATATAATACATGAATCGAGGGCACCTTGCCAGATGTGTTTGTACTCAGCCTTGGTCTAAACTGATTTCCCAATGACCACTTGGCTTCCGTGTAGGGCCTGGAACATCTCTACAGCTTTATCCACGTCAAGTGACCTGCTTTCCCAACTAATCAAACAACTCCATTGTTTTCTTACACCATGCTTAATATGTATGTAACGATTAATCTCCTACATCAATGTATTGATTTTTATTACTACAATCCAACTACATCGCTAGCCACTCAACTAAAAGCACCTTAATTGTATCATTACGCATTGTGTAGTGGCTCTATATTATTTTAATACAGATAAATAGATGTATATGTTTTTTTTTACCTTCCTCCTGCTCATTGCACATGTTTCTTTCTTTTCACTGTTGTTGTTTAGTTTAGCTAACGTTAATATTTAAAATTTAAATTACAGATTGTTAATCCAGCTTTATGTTTGCCTGCTATGTTTTTAAAGCCTACATCCCAAAAATAATACTAAAATGGTTTACAGTGTTAGTTATTAGGAAGGATGTGGCATGTGTCAACTGCTAACTGTTCACAAATCCTGTCTCCTCTGAGCTACACTCACACTAATTATTAGGCATTACCTTTAGTTGTAAATGACTCTGTGAAAAACTTTCCAAATCTCACGAGAATCCAGCTGCAGTGCATAGTTACATTAAAGGTTTTACAGAATTATTCATGCATTCCTGCTCCGCCCGTCTGACCCATTGGTCTGATTGCGAAGTCCTAAAATGGTTGTGAAACAACCTCAAGCAGGTAGTGGCAAAAGAAAATCTATTTTTGAGGAAAAGGAGAAGAGGAGGAAAATGACTCGAGAGCTAAATAAAACCAGAGTGTGTCTTGCGGATTCTTTTTCACGATGTTGTGCTCTGAAGACACAGAAAGGACTTCCAACTGACTGTCACCAGATTTCTGCTGGACAAGTAATTTTTGTTTTTGTATTCTGACACTGTAAAGCAACAGGCAGTTTGGTAATGCTACGAGTAATAGTGGGAATACTGTCCAGCGGTGAGTCTGACATGCCGGTAGTACACAAACACTCGTGTTGTTACGCTCGTGCATGAGATGTGGGGGGCACAAAATGAGCTGTATAGGAGGGCGGCTGTTCTTACACATGCACTCATTTCACTGACAGTTATTGGTTTCTCAGTCGTCGAAAACATCCTCTGTAACACCTTTAAGGGGTGATGGTGGGTCCTGAGGCCAGACTAGTTGAGAACCACTGCTTTACATTATACCTTTACTGTAGGTATCCAGCTAGCCTTCCTGTATTCTTCTAACAGGAGCCTCTTCAACTTATCTACTTCAGTTTGCTCAGTCCAATTTTGAGGGTAACTACCCCAAATTATTTATATTGTATTGCTGTAAAAACATATTGTTACACATTTGTTAACTCTCCATATTGCTGTCATCTTTGTGTGCTCCATCCTTCAGGTGTCAAAAGACTCACATTTTCTAAAGCTGTTCAAACCTTTAAGTTTCCAATCGTGGTTTGGACATGTTCAGCTGCATTAAGTGTGTTTTCTCCTCCAGGCTTGGACACCAAAGTTTCTTTTGGGCCTCTATGTTCAGAGCAGCTTATTGAGCTTTATTGAGTGTTTACTCCTTCACTTCAGTCGGCTGTTCCCAGACACACACATTGAAGGTCGTTCAGGTTTATTTCAGCTAGCCTAAAGCTTCATATACTCCAGAGAGACAAAACCCTCAAAACTGGACTGTGAGCAAACTGAAATAGATAAGTTGAAGAGGCTCCTGGTGGAAGAATAGAGGAAGGCTAGCTGGATAACTACAGCAAAGGTATCACTTGTTTTGTTTCCCCATCATTCTGTAGAGTGTTGTAGTGAACATTTGCAAATTAAAAACTGCAAGTTGAGTATTGACTATAAACGATTGCAATAACAAAAGTACTTATGATATTTATTATTTTAGTCTCACACTCAAATACAGGATATGGTTCAACAAATCAAATTCAATACAAGTACTTTGCAATGGTCAGTTGGTATCCCCTGTGGCATGATGTAAACATCAAGGTCAAATAAGTTCAATAATGCATTAGAGCTTGGGTTAGCCTTGTTAGCAAGGTCCTTCATTGATACTTTGATTCTTGCAGCCTGACTCTGCAATCCTTCATGAAGAGACATCTCATATTCTTCCAAACATTGTCTCCCTGTGTGCTTCTCTAGCTTAGCCTCCTATAAACGTCTGGCACACTATGATCAGATCTGTGTGCTGTTTATTTAGAATTGTTGGCCAGCAGTGCATGCGGATCCCAAGAAACAAGTATATAAACCATATATATATAAAAGAAACTATAAGCTTTTACAATAAAAATACAATTTCATGATGCACTTTTACAAATAACTATTGTGGAGCACATTGTCTTTTATTGAAAGTCTGAGGAAAGAGAAGTTGGGTATCAGGAGGTAACACGAGCATGATGAGTAATTATGCCTTCGTGGCAGCCACAGGCATAGCTAGAGGCATCATATTTTTTGATTGTCAATGCAAGGAATACCTCCACATTCAGCACAGAACCAATCAATAAAGGATGTTTAGCATGCTGTGGTCAATGGTCAAATACCAAGGTCATGTGTCAAAGAATGTATTTGGACAAAAGCCAACCCTTCATATGCTAATTATGGCAACATTTCACACACACATAAGAAATAGTAAAAGTGTCAATTGGATCTCCAAGGTCAGATTGAACACAACCCACAAGAAACCAAACCAGCTCAGCACTTGTTCCCCTGATTGCATTTGAGCAATTTAACTAAATATTCATTCATAATCCTTCCCAAATACTATTTTTAATCTGGACCACCGCTTTTGATAATAGTTTTTAATAACCTTTTTTTCCCCTGAATCTATAATATAGTCTCTAAAAACGTAGATACCCACAGACACACACACACAGCCACACAAAGAATCTGTGCTTTTAGAAATAAAAATAAACCTAAAAGAATAATTAAGGTTAATGAATGCATTATTTTCAAAGTCTCTAAATGACCCTAAAATAAATGATGGGAGGCACAGTTGGTACTTTAAATTCATATCACCAAACATTCGCTGTGTTTTCCCCCAAAAAGCAGCTACCACATGACAGTACCAAAATAAATCAGTGTATTCTGATTGTGAGAGACAAAACTGACATCTGATTCTATGAGATCCCAATTTTAAAACATTTTGTTTGTAGGTTTTTTCTTTGTTTTGTTTTTTTGTTGTAAACTTGTAAACTGTACATCATGTGAATATGTAATATGTGAATATATATCATGTGAATATGTAAATAGACTGTTTATTGTTTATTAGGAATGTCATAATTTATAGTTAAGTTATATCTACTTTAAAATAAATTTCTATTTCCTGCACTGGTCGGTTGCATGTTTGTAACAAAAAGAATTTCCCCTTAGGGATGAATAAAAGTAATTCTGATTATGATTCATAGTGGGGGTTTTTTTATTTGTTTTTTTTACTTCTGCCTACACCATTATTTTGGTCAATATAAGTTATGTTCAACTTAAATTATTGTACTCTTTTGAACTAAACAATACTTATTATAGCATATAGAATTGCATAACACTTCTAGAGCATTATTTAATGCCCACAGTTTTCTTGTAATGGGAGGAGTAAGACTAAATGGTGTTTCCAACAAATCATGTGACATTTATTGAAAACTGCACCCATTTCCTTCCACATTGTGCAACTTCTCAAGAAACCATTTGTTAATTGACACTGATGAGACTTGGGCCAGTTTCTAAATATGAGTTTTAAAATTATATTAAAGGGCATAATCTTTGGGTTGTCGAGTCCCAAATGGAATCAAGCACTCAAGATCCACACAGAGTTTAAATGAAACACCAGACTTTTAATATTCAGATGCATATTTAGAAGTAGAGCGAGTGCTAATGCCACGACTTGGTGCCAGGCCTCACTTTCTGCACTTTAATTAGATCATCATGCAAAGATCTGCCATTAGATCAATTTATGCTTTTACTGGATACACTGAGTTCCAAAGCAATATTCCAAATGAGCTGCATTTGAAGATTAATCATTATTATTTTAAAGTTGAATAAATCCACACATCTCTATTGTCATTCCTTTTTCTATAGTTTCTTATTAATATTTTGAATGCCATGAGTCAAAAACACTGCAATCCCCATAATCACCTGAAGAAGAGGAATATACTCACTGGTTCAAAAGATACATGTGGAAGTGAGTTTTACTTCTTGATTCTTTTGAGACAATAGTCAAAAGCTAGTTCACTCCAACCACGCTCTGCTCTTCAATCACTTTTCAACTTTAAACACACCTTTAGCTGCAACAAGTTTAAACTTCCATCCAGCCTTCCCACAGACTCGTCTGAAATCAGCCAATCTCGCGGAATCTACATTCCCTCCAGCTGAGCTGCCAATCACAGCTCGTTAGCAGAGACGCACACAAAGCACCACCTGTACTGCAAGAATCAAACGGACACGGGCGTCTGTTTGTCTCCGAGTCACTCAAACGCTGCAGCATCCACAGATGTTCCCCAAACAGACACTGGTTTTGTTGAAGATCATTTAAAACTCACAACAGCACACTGCATTCAAAAGGACAGACTCTGAGAAAAGAAAGACACACAATCAAGGGATTTTACCATTTATCCTGCAGCTTTTCATCAGTGTGTTCAGAGTACTTTTTAAATAGCAATATCAACACTGAACACCATGTTGGATTCCACAGATAAATAACTGTCTTTGACTTTGACATGGAAGGTTTTGAGAATAACTGATCTGGTTAGCATGCAAAGAACCTCCCTGTAACCCTAAAAAACTAACTTTACCTTCTCTGGGTTACATTTTAGTTGGAACATGAATTCTGGTTTGTGAATAAGTCTTGGTTTTAATGTCCATCCACCACCCAAACCTACATCATCAATAAAACTATACCAAAAAAAAATTGGCATCTCGTAAATTATGGTAACCTTTACCCGTGAAGAAGGAAGGGGATAAAACTAAAAGGAATTCTACTTTAACTGATTTAGTTTAACTCTGAGGGTACTGCATTTCCAGCAGCTGCATCTGCTATTTAATGAACACATAACCAATTAAAGACACAAAGCATCTAACAACAAAGAAATAGTGTATAGGATTAAAACAGATTTCCACCAGATAATTACTGTAAATGGAAAAAGATTCCAGACCTAATTTATTTTGTAAAATGTATGTGTATGCCTGAAAAAAAGGTTGAAGTAAAAGCATCTGGACTCAGTTTTCAAGGTGAAGGCGTTTCATCTCCAAGAGACTTTATCAATTCTGCATGCCCTGAAAATCTGTCAAATTATAAGTCTCCCAGTTCGACCAGAAACATCACACATTGATAGCACAGAACCCGTATCTCTCACTCCACACAACATCAATCTGTTTTCCTCTTCACTTCCATGTTTAAACATGAGCGGGATCAAGAAACTATTGGTAAATAATGACCTCTAGTACACAGGAAGTCGCCTTTAGGACACCGTGTTGCTCAAAGTTTGTCTGGTGTGACAGCTGCTGTCTCCGGTCGTGCTGCTTGAGCTCGTGCATTAATCCAATCCTGCCTGCAGTCAATGTCTCATTAAAGTGTAAATTGACTCTGCTTATCCTGTGACGTGCTATGTGGGTCATGTTTGTGTTTACAGCTCGGTAAACGGTGTGTGAACGTGTGTTGGTGTGCACTCTCCAGTGGTTTCAGCCCTATTTGTACCGGATTAGTTTTACCTGGGCATTCAGTGATTTCCGATAACTGCACAGACTGTAAATGAAGTTTATCACTTAAATCGCCATGACAGTGAGTTAAATTGGCACCATTTGCATTATTCCTTCACTCAAACTCTGTAATCTATGAAGAAGAATTTGCATGGAGCAGGTAATTTGACCAACAGCCTCACTATTCTATAGTGATGTCGAATGTCATATGTACAACTTAAAATTCCAAAACTATTATGTAAATGATTGCTCAATAGTATATTATGTTATAGATCAACATTAGTTGTGCTGCTCTTTTCATTGACCTCTCCAAAGCTTTTAACACTGGATCATTCTATGCTAAAATAAAAATGTCATAGCATTGGCATGCCACATTATACAGTCACTTAGTTTGATAACTATACAAAAGAAAAATCTTTAAACGCAACACTTTTGTTTTTCCCCCATTTTTCATGAGCTGTACTCAAAGATCTATGACTTTTTCTGTGTACATAAAAGGCCTATTTCTCTCAAATATTGTTCACAAATTTGTCCAACTCTGTGATGATTCTGAATCATGATTATTGCGCAGGTGTGCCTTAGGCTAGCCACAACAAAAGGCCACTCTAAAATGTTTTATCACACAGCACAATACCACAGATGTCGCACGTTTTGAGGTGAACGTGCAGTTGGCTGTCTGCAGGAATGTCCACCAGAGCTGTTGCCTGTGAACTGAATGTTCATTTCTCGACCATATGCCGTCTCCAAAGGCGTTTCAGAGAATTTGTCAGTACATCCAACCGGCCTCACAACCGCAGGACCTCCACATCCAACATCTTCAACTCCAAGATCCTCTGAGACCAGCCACCCGGACAGCTGCTGCAACAATCAGTTTGCATAACCAAAGAATTTCTGCATAAACTGTCAGAAACTGTCTCAGAAAAGCTCATCTGCTCGTCATCCTCGCGGGGGTCTCGACCTGACTGCAGTTTGTTGTTGTAACCAACTTGAGTGGGCAAATACAGAGAAACTGCACATTTTAGACTGGCCCTGTGCAATTATCATGCTCTCTAATGAGCGTCTTGATATGTCACACCTGTGAGGTGGATGGATTATCTCGGCAAAGGAGAAGTGCTGACTAACACAGATCTGGACAGATTTGTGAACAATACTTGAGAGAAATAAGCCTATGTGTACTTAAAAAAAACAAAAAACTTTACGTTCAGCTTTTAAAAAATGGGTGAAAAAACAAAAGTGTGGCATTTCAATTTTTGTTCAGTATACTTGACTGGCAGACTATGTATTTTTTTGGAAAATATTTGAGTTGCCCTTAGAGGTGCGAGGAGGCTCACGAGAGAAAAAGGCCGGGCTTGAGATGTTTTGAATGTCTTAGGTAGAAGAAATTTTTTGACCATCAGTACGGGACAAGACATGACACTACCCAGTGGTGCATTGAATAACAAATCTGCCATGCTTCTGGAATACATAAGACTATTTTGCCTCGTACTGCGTCAATGCCCCACCATGCCATAGTGTTTAACTTTAGAGACTAGACTAAACAGGCTACAGCATGTGTGCTGAAGGAAGGACTCTACTTTCTCTCACAGGCCTAACTGAGGCTAAGGACATATAGGTAAAGATATTAAATCTAAATTTCTCCAACAAAATTGACATGAATGCTTCTGCCGAAACTCTACATGCTTTAAACAGTCTATCATGGTGCATTGAATTTCAATACAAGCTACAAATCCCATACTCACCACTGTGTTTTATATTTTCATGTTGGTTGGACGTAGTTGTCTTTCAAAACATTATAACTCTGGACTCCCTTAGTTTATATTCGGGTTGCTCCCTCCTTATCTGCAGCAGTTCACAGAGCGGAGGAGCACAAGCAGCTACAGCCTGCGCTCACAGGACCTGTTTTTCCTCTCGGTGCCTAAAGTCTAAACCATCTTATTTATTTATTAATGAATGTATGGTTGAAATGTTTGTTGAACTGTGTTATTATGTAATTTAAGATTATGCCTTGGCCAGGAATATTCTAGCAAAAGAGATTTTTTTTATCCCAATGAGTTTTTATCTTGGTTAAATAAAGGTAAAAAAAAATAATAAAAAAGTAATAAAAAAAAACAAATTTTCTCTCAGTTGCCAAAAAACAGTCTTTCATAAAACTGTTGTCCTCAAACCATCAAGGTCCCTTAAAAACTTTACCAGAAATATTTTTCAATACGAAAGATGACATTCTTTTAGTTCTAGGTTCATGCCAATAGCCGTGCCGGGAGTGTGAGGGACGTCAGACATGCTACAAGCCTGTGGCAGAGGAATATACTTACTTACAAGGACCATTGTTGGCTGTGCCTTTCAAATACATCATGTAGAATAAAAACTGAAATGCATCTTGGTAAGCAGTGTCTTACAAATAACATTATGTTGGCATCAGTTACACAACAGTATGTTAAATATTATATTTTGTCTCTAAATGGTTGAAGCAAAGTGAAAACAATCACTTTTTACTTTTTAGAAAAAATGTATACAGTGTTGAAGTGCTGTATATTGTATGTACTCAACTATTACAACATTTAAGAGAGTGATTTTAGAGTGATATAAAACTTGTTGCGCTGATGTTTCTTTCAGCTGATGGCAGGAGAAGCACTCTGGAGAATGTTCTGTTGTCAGGCCATGGTCATGTAAACTTTACATGTACTTGCACTGCTTCAAGGACCACCCAGCTCCAAAAGCAGCTGCACTAAGACGCTTGTTGTGTGCCCGCTGTTGTGTTCTGCACGATTGTTGCATTTTTTTTTTTTTTTTTAGAAATAAATGGCATGACGATAAGGCATGTAGCTAATGGAAGAAGTGGCAGCCAGAAAAAGTTCCATTAAGATTAAGTCAACTTGGGGCACCTTGGTAGCTCACATGTTAGAGCGTGTACCATAAACTCAGGAGACCTGGGTCCACCTGGTCTTATTCTCTTATTCAAGTAGTGATTGTACAAAGATATAAATTTTCTTTATTTTTTTACTTTTTTGTGGTCACAGACAATTCCACAAAAAACTCAATACTACAATACAAGTTGTTATTTGGGCGTTTTTAAAAGCACTGTTTAAAGGCCGACACTGTGGTTATTTCACAGAAAAAAACAACAATGGCTGTTCTCTAACTGCAGAAAGCTGTTATTTCTGAATTCATCCGTAATTGACTTTTGACTGTTCCGAGTTGGCTGAAATATCAAATCTGGCATATGGTGGCAGTCTGTAATTATGCAATGTGACCTACTATGATTCAAAACTGTCCAAAGCTCCATCCTGATCCTGGTTTAAGAATCTATGTGACTTACTTCTTGCTTCAGTTATTGTCCCAGATTTGGTTTGCTCCCTCAAGTCCATTTGTTTTATGGGATTTGTTTGTGATTTGTCATTTTAATTGTGCACGTTCTGTTTTAATAATGAACCTTTTGGAATGTTTGTTTATAGCCTTTTTTATTAATATTTTAAAATGCCATGCATCCTGTCTCTTACATTGTCTTAAGGGGACTTTGGGGGATTCATTTCCTTAAAACACACAGTATAAATTCTATCCACTGCAATTACAGAATGAGCCATATCACATCCCGATAAGACTCTGCACCTTCCTGCAGCTCATTCCTCTTCTCTATCCGCTGTGGAGCTGGCAAACTCAAAGGTCACCTTATATGAAGAGAACAATATCTAAGAGAATTCACTCATCTGGAAAACCTCGAGCTGGGATTCTGGATATTCTTCCAAGTTTAATGGGCTTCGTAGAGAATTACTGTGCCGTCAAAATTAATCAGCATCAACATTGTAACACTATGCGCTTGTGAGTCAAATAATAAGTACATGGGCCAATAAATAACATGCATTAATGCTTGTCAAAAAAGGTGTAAAATGCCAAAAAACGGCGGTGTAATTAGGCTTCTGAAATATAATTCACCAACTCACACAGCAGTGCAGACTATTCCAGCCGCACACCCACCACCCCCACGTACTTTTCCCGCCGATGCTGCTGTGCTTGGGACTTGCCAGATTATAACAAGCCAACTTCGGAGCTTGTGGGCCGCGGTGAGCTGGTCTTTATCTCGGGGAAACAGATGCATACAATAGCATCCTGAGGGGCTTTATGGTGAGGTATGTGGGTGTTTGGAGAAGGTCCCCTATTATTTACCGTCTCTCTCTCTCTCTTTTTTTTATGTGTTTACGAATGATCCTAATACCTGTCCTTTGTTTTGTTTTAAGCGCTTTTGTCTTTGCCAATGTGAAAATAAAAAGTTAATCTGTGGAAAAACAAGGTCAATAGGTAATGTGTTTCAAGGCTGTAAGGTTAACAGCTCTTTGAGTACATTACTGTATCAGCCTAATGAGACAATAGCTTTATGTGAAATTATACAACAAAACTGATACAGAGAAGATTATTCTTTGCTGCTAGTTTGTGCCCTGATGTCAGAATGGTTTAATTACGTCAATTAAAACAGTTTTGGTTAAGTTTACAAAATTATCATCATTTATTTATTTATTTTCCCTAATTTTCTTTTTCCAGTTAGGGGTCGAAGGTGACTGGAGCCTATCCCAGCAACTTTGGGCCTTGGTACACCCTGAACAGTGGCCAGTTAGTCACAGGGCTGACATTTAGACACAGACACTGACATACAACATTCACTCTCACATTCACGCACACGGGAGACTTTAAAGTTCCAAGTTGACCTACACATGTCTTTGGACGGTGGGAGGAAGCTGGAGTACCCGGAGAGAACCCACGGCAACATGTGGAGGACATGCAGACTCCTCACAGAAAGACAGGAGTTGGCCGAGGATGTTCAGGTTGGCAGAGGTTTGAACTCACAACCTTCTTGCTGAGAAGCAATGTGTCTATAATAAGATCAAATATAAAAAAAGGTTTATAAAATATATTATTTTACATAAATAACACAGCATATACAACTTTTTTTAATTATATAATATTATGATAGGTCTAATTATACAGCCAAATATTACAGTGTATGAACAGTAAATTGCAAGTTGACTGACTTGAGTCTTGTTCTGAACAGTATCAGATGCTGTTTCCTCAGTTCCTGTCACAGGCATAAGACACAACCACCACAAAAACTAAAAGGACTGCTGGTTTACAAAAAACGGACAGCGGTGTATACAGCCCTACCCCTTCCCCTTGATCCATATGAGTATTGGGACACCCCATCTCTTTTGAACACGCAAAACAAGGGCTAAAGGATTTTTAGAATTTTTAGAATTTGGATTGGGCATTCATCTTGAACTCATTTATGCACTAATCCATGTGCTCCTCCTGTTTGCTAACATCAGCGTCACAAAAATTTACCAGAAAATGTCTGTATGATATTTGTATGATAAAAAGGTAATACAAAAAGATGACTACTGACATAACAACAACAATGTCAGTAAATTGTGTAACATAACTGAAATAAAATGAGAATTTATAAACTTGTTTTTGTTGACTTAGGCAAATGTAACACTTCAACTCAGTCAATCATAATGCAACAACAGACTAATTAAACATTATTCTGAGGCGACATGTGCATCTTATCACTCCTGTAGCCTCACTCATGTCTCTCCATCATCTTCATTTTCCCTCTCTTTTTTTATGTTTATTAATGTGGCAAATTATCCAAAAGGTGATGGCACTCAACAGGCATGACATGTTTCATTGACTGGATGTCCTGTAACTTTCTCTGCATGATTGGCAAAGCAGACACATCCCTCCTTCATCCATGCTATTGGCTCATTTGGAGGGTGTGCCCTCTGTGGCAGTTCTTCTCATATAGTGAACCTTGCCTCCACTACTGAACTGAAGAGCCCTGCCCACAGGTGATGCACAGTCAGATCGCAGAGCTTTTTTGCCTGGTCTGATGCTTGTGAAGAAAAATCCATTCATTTTTAGGAACTCATCATACCTGAGCACCTTTACATGGTAAGATGGTTCGATTCTCATAGTCAGTAGTACTGTGCATGCTATTACACTCCCTTTGAGTGTTCCCTGCAGCATCTTTCTAAAATATATCATACAACATACAGTCTTTCACTCATTTCTTAGGGGTTGATCTTAGCCCTACCCCTTCCTTTGGAGAAACAAAGGTTTACTTTCCATCACAAACTGCAGTGGAGTATTTACACAGATCCAGTTTTAGAGAAAGGACTGTTTTCTGCCTGCTCATTTTTTGGAGGCCTCCCCACTTGCATTAGTGCAGCTCCTATAAAAGCCTTGAGCATAGAACAGGCTTATTCTTTCCCACTTCCTCATAGATTAGTTACTGCACATAGATTTAATTGAATTTCATAGTAGTCACAGAGAAGGAACACATTTCCAAATGGCACAATGCTCTCTGCTCTGTGCCCCGTCATCATCACAGTCTGTAAATAACCAGGCAGCATTATAATTATCTGGAGCTATTGCTTCTTGTGAGCACTGTTACACGACCACACAATCTCTGAAGTATAAACTGATAGATTCCTGCACATTGTCTGGCTTGCACATGTTAAAATGCCAGAGAGTATTCTAGTTGTGAGAAAAGCAGTTGACAATGTTGTATCAACTACGTATTAAGGTTTCATTCAGTCCTAGACAGCCAAATCTAGTGTTTCTGCACTTCAAACACTGGTGTTCTGCTAATATAAGTATTAGATATTTCTGGATTTGGACTGGACCTCAGCCTACTGTAGCCTACATCTTGTGTGTTATCATTGTGATGTTAGCTGGGGGCGGGGTTTATACTACAACATTTTGGGCTGGGTTTGGATTTGAGGGTTGTGTAAACGGCCTTTAAGTTTCAGATTGAAATTCTAATTCTCTCTCAGGTCTATTTGCTCCATTTTGTTCCTCATTATCTGTCTGATATTATTTTTCCAGATAGTCACATTCCAATATTCAAAAGGTGTTTTTGATGTGTTTGGCATCATTATGGCAATGAATGAATGAATGTTAAATCTCATGCATAAATAGTTTTTTCAGTAACAGTACCCAGGGGTGAATGTGTGTGAATGGAGTAAATAGAAGCATCATGTAAAGCCCTCTGGTACAGACAGGTACAAAAAAGTGCTATATAAATGCACACTATTTACCTTTTACTTTATGTCGTATAATTTGACCACGCCCTGTTTCAATGGCATCCCAGGGCCACAGAAGCATCTGTCTGATGAACGCCTAGTGTGTGTTTGTTTTTAAGCACATACATTTGATGTTTAATGTGCCATACTTGCTCTGACACAATGAGAAAGAGGTGGATGGGGTGTTTTTGATTTACCTGGGGGTCACATAAGTCCATTAGTGCTTGCAATGTATTGTCTTTATCTGAACTAAGGGCTGCCTTTAACGTCATCTTATTTAGAGTAGATGGAACTGACAGTTGGAGATTTTATTCTCTCAATTCTCTCAACGACTTACAGTACAGAGCAAAAGCCTAATGTAGCTGTTGGTTCTGTTAGTTGTGAAGAACTTCAAGGTGCCTGAATATCTCTCTGACTCAAATAATAGCCATCTTCCTCATCATTTACATGAAGTCAACGCCGCTTAGAGAAGCACTTCCTTGCGGCTGGCAGATACGCCAAAACACATCTTTCATTTGCTTGTTAATGATAAAAAGTATAATTTGAAAAGCCTTTCATTTTCCAGTGCTTGAAAAATATTTGTTTTCTCCCTCTCTGGGTCATATATAAAGATAAAGAAACCAGTGTTAAATAATCTGTGCAGACTTTATGGTGCACAGTAAAATCATAATTGTCTGTGGAGTAAATGCAATAATCTTTTCAATACTTTGTCGACTGCGGTAACTCAAGAGCGGTAACCTTGTTGTAGGAAGACAGCATTTTATCATGGCACACACAACAACACTAATAATTTTATGCTAAATATGAAGTAAATAGCGTCTAGTTGGAGAATTTGTTAACTTTGAACACTAAAAACACTTGTTAGACAGCTATCACTTGGCTCAGTGCTGTCTATGACATACTATGGAGAAGAAAGCATTATGAATTGCACATAATGCACACAATAGTTTGGCATTGCTTTATTTGTAAACTTGGGTGATTCAAATTTTATTTATTGTATGAGCAAATGCAGTTGGTTTTGTCTTGTTATTGGATTGGATTTCTCTCATTTTTTTTGCTTTTCAAGGCTCGCAAAGCACTTTATCATTATACATTCACTCCACAGTCACACACTGGTGGTGGAGACGTGGCAGCCATTTTGCACCTACGAACTCTCAAACCTCCGAACGTTCTCACACATTCATACACCAGTGCTGGAGGCAAGCTGGGTGAAATGTCTTGCACTAGGGAGTGTGGGAATCAAACCACCAACCTTCTGGTTATAGGCTGACTGCTCTGAGTTGTTCTATTTGAGTTAACATTAGCCATTGGGTATATGACAGTTAAAAGGTTTCTTTTAAGATCACTGCCTTTTCGTCTGTCCTCTGAGTAGGAATAATGGCTTTATTTTATTACAAAATGGAATAAGAGATCCTGCACTCTCTGGAAAACAAGGTGTGTTTGGCTTCAACGTGGTTTAGCCAACAGAAGCTTTAGTTCTGTGTTGGTGACTCTGTGTGTGGGGGGCCTCAAGGAGCTTTTTCCTTCCTTCAGACATCATAGCATCTCATTCCACTTTCAAGCCAATAATATTCAAATGTACAGTATGTGCTGCTCAAGTGTGAGAATACATACTGCCAAACAATGCATTGATGAAATGACAAAAAATATACCTCAAAGTTTCCTCCAAGTTTCATCAAGACCGGTTTTTAACACAGTTTTTAAAGACTACAGTCACAAACCTGGGAGAGGGAATTGTCTGAGATTTAAAACTTGATACACAGATTAGTGTGCTTAAAGTTAAACCTATCTCTCTCAGCACTACTTTGAAATTTTAATCTATTATTTTTTTTATAAAACTGGTTTAGATTACTGTGATGTATTTTACAGGGTGGTTACAGGTGTTTGCAGATGGTTCAGAAAAAAGTAAAAGCACATCTCTTTGCTGGCTTCCAACTGTATTTATATTTTTATGTCTTAATGGTCATGCCCCACCTTATCTGTTCAACCTGCTCCTGTGCTTTCCCTCAAAGTCTCTCAGGTCAGCTGGTCATTAGATCAGTCTTTTCTCGACGTCCCAAAGACTAAGAGAAAATTGCTTTTCCGGCCTCCATACTGTGAATCAGAGTCAATTCACTTTCCTTTTTTAAATCTTTTTCTTAAAACACAGCTTTTCTCTTTAGCTTCTAACTCAGTTGGAGAAGTTGGCTTTGGTTGTTGTTTCATCCTAGTTTTTATAACATTTGTTTTTATGTCTTTTTATTTTAAGAATTCCCCAGCCTCAACAGTCACCAGTCCTTAAAAAATTACATCAGAATAAAAAAATAAAAAATAAAGTTCTAAATCAAACCTTTACAAACATTTTTGAAAATGTAAACACATTGTTACTGATTCGGGGCAGCATTAAAAAGATGAGATACAAAATTCTAACACAGACCTACAATACAAGTAGAATGGTGTATTTAATGCCTGCTAAATGGAGTAGATTTATAAAGCACTTTTTTGTACCCTTCTTTGGTTACCCAAAGCACTTTACATGATGCTTCCTTTCACCCCAGTCACACACATTCACCCCTGGGGCAGACCCCTGGGGCAGACCCCTGCGACCACCACCTATTGCACTCTCTCACACGGCTGTTTTTCTGTCGCCGTTAGTCACGTAACTCTGGCGTACATGTAAAAAAAAGAACTCCGCTGATAATGGACATAATAAATCACAAGACTTAATTATATTAACACTAATTTAAGTATTTATATAAAAAAGCTCACACATTTTATTTAACAACTCTTGTTCTATTAATAACTGAAACTGACTGGATTATTGCAACTCTTTTATGCCTCAAAAGAAAAGCTCTCAAAAGTCTGTCTGTATGATTTAAGATAAGCTAATGTCAGTGATTTTACATCTTAACAGTTTAATAATAACAATTTTTTATGGATTACATTTCCACAGAAAGTCAAACTTGTGCCTCTCATTTGTTTCATTTAAACCAGTTTAAAGACAAGGTTGAACTGCTCTCCTCCGACAATTTGCAAAGCATTATGATCTATTTGACCATCTAGCAACTACCGTGGCTCACTACTTTTACTAATGCATTGTGGGAAACTTTGAGTGCACTTCAGTCACTAGACATTCAGACACCACTTGCATAATCACTATAAAGTGCACTATAGTATTAGTGTGTTAATTCAGACAAAGCCTAACTCTTTTCTTATTCTATACAAAAAAGTTTGTCTGGTACCCTGTTGATTGCATTCAGTTTCAAGGTTGGGGTTCACGGGCATAATATTAATAATACAGCCATTTGTAAACAAGGAAGCTATGTTATTGCCGCTAGTTAGCATGGTCAGCAGTAGAGCGAACACTAGAGCTGCTATTCATTATATGTCTTGTACACAACCTCTAAAACCACACACATTGTAGCGGTTTGTTAACCTCACTGACCAGTGCTGGTCAGTGCCACAGCCCAAACCAGTGCTGTGGCACTGGAGGCAAGGTGGGTTATGTGTCTTGCCCAAGGACACAACAACAGTGTGAACCAGAGAGAGTGGGAATTAGGCTGCTAACCCTCCGGTTATAGGATGACCGCTCAACCACAGGAGCTACTGCGCCCCATTTAATGTACTGTATATGCAACATGGACATTGTTTCATCACCTGGACTAATGGCATCACTGTGCTGCAAGCCCATTGGTCAGAACATGATCCTACAGGGAAGGATAGTGCATGTCATGAGCATGAAATGATATGAATGAACGTTAAGGCCAGGCATTTTTTTTTTTATTATATTGCTAATGAGAAACTTAAGAGTAATACTTTGACTTACTTTTGATGATGAAGTATCTAGATGAATTTAAAAGAGTGTGTTTAGATACAGCCTGGAGTTTCCTATTGATGTTTATGAGTGATTTAGCCTGTGATGGTTGACCTTGTATGAACATCCCTGACATCCAAGTCTAAACTCGTCCACGTAGTAAACAAGCACTGAAAACGAAAAATTTCAAAGCAGACTTAACCCTCAACTCAGTGCTGCACAGTAAGTAAATTTAATGTGGTACTCTTATGCAAGGATTTAGTAGTGTACTGAAGTGAAATCTCCATAGAAATCATTACAAGTTTTCCGGAAAGGACATGTTTGCTGACCCTGCACATCCTTAATTCAAAAATGTTATATGCCACTTTTGTGCTAAATTAATCCCGAGGGTGGCCCCGAGAAAACTGCAATCTAGCACACACACGTTTTGTCAAATGAAATGTTTAGACTCAGATTGCAAAACTGTTTTAAGCCTTACTCTGAGTTTTGGGGGCATTTTTCATCATTAATTACTCCACATGTCACTGATGTAGGGTGAATTAAATGCAAAGAGGGGCAGGGTGGGTGGACATAAATCATGGAACTTTACCAGAAGAATCTAGAAAATGTGAGGTAATATTTAGGAAGTGGTTGCATACTCGGTTGGCTTTGATTCAAATATTAATGGCATTTCTAATTACTCTGCATTTAGTAAAATTGTTTGTATCCTATTCTAGATATTGTTCATCAATAAATGTAGAACCCAAGGAGATAGTTGTGCATTAATAATATTGGCCTTGGATATATGCAATAATATGTATGTTTGTATATTATTTTGCTCCACTTCTAAGCTTTTTGAAAACATGCCACACAAATATTAAAAGACCAAATGCAGTATGTATCAGGAATGTTTTTTTCTGCAATACTGGCGTTTCACACATCTGACATGGCAGATTGAGATGTAGTGTGTAAAATATTCTAATGCAAATAAAGCATGACTTTTTTAGATTCACACAGGTGCAGACGGTGTGACGGTGTGATATACCACTTGGGAGTGTAACTAACGCTTCAGTTCTATCCTAAGTCACACGGGATGCAGAGCTGCTGAGATTTCAAATGTTTAACTACCAGAGGTAATATTCTAATAAGTGCACGCTTCTGTTGTTTAAACTGGGGGACATCACACTTGACTTTCTTTCCCATTGAAGATGAATTAAATCCCTCTGCAAAAGTTTGAATGACATTTACTTTAAGCAGCTTCTCTGATCACCAAACACATCAGAACAAGCTCAGGGACAAGTTCAAATCTCGCTGAGACCTGGGCTTTGCTATGATATCTCTACAATCCTCCTCATTTCTTCCCCAGCCTCTCCAGACAATAAAGAGAGAAACGAGCCTTGACCTTTGTTGAGTCTACAGAGCCCTGCCGTGCTGGGGAGCAGGTGTACAGCACCGAGCCAAAACACAGGGGTGCCACAACTCCAAAACCTCCTGGTCTGAGCACAACAGTCCTCCTGCTCTCCAGAGATCGACTTGGACATTCAAGGATTGTAAGGATTAAAGAGAGGCCAAAGAAAAAGACTGGCATGAGGAAAGACTTTGATGCTTCTTAATCCCGCTCTCAGTAGACTTTTAATATTTCTGCTATAAATTATATCAACATCAAAGTGTTTGATATAACTGCTTTGAAAATGTTTAGCAGATCCCATTTTGTTTATGTTCAATATATGTTACTTTAAGATAGATTTACTTAACCTATTGGAAATTTTGTTTCAGTCAAATTCTTAAAGATCAGATTCTTCAGCGGCTCCGAACACAGTGTCACGTCATTCGCAAATAAACTGCTTTCTATTTTACTCTCGACGACTCAGGCGTGCCACTCCGCCTAAGATTAGTTGAAGTTTTATTTTTCAAGTGGCTCGGCAGGAATCTACAGAGCTACAGCAGGGAAACACAGAAAATAAGAACCAAGTGATAAAATAAATTTCCACTACACTATCAAAATAAAGGCTCACTAAAAACATAGAAGTAACGTAAACATTGTGCATTGCACCAGGACTTCACAGAATCCTGCACCAGGGACAACGAGAAGTACATTCTTGAGGTTCTTTTTTTTTTTACATCCATTTTACAAGCACGATGTAAAGAAGAAGAGGTTATGGGGCTTAAGAGCCACAACTTTGGGTTTAGACAGTAATTACCTAGAACAGTGATTCTTAAACTACTCTCATAAAGTACCACCTCAAAAAATGTTTGGTTCTTTGAGTACCACCCGCTCTTCTGTGTTCTATTACTGTTTATAGAAGTATATTTCCAGTAAATTACATATAAAAGTAGAGTCACAGTAAACTACACATAATTATAGTCATTTCTCAGGGGTCTGTATTTTCTAATTCTATTTTTAAATATCTGTCTTTAAAAGAAAATCTCAGAAACTCTCTGAGTACCACTCAAGAAAGTCGGAGAGTTTTCTATCTTAAACATTTGGGACGCAGTGGCTCAGGGGGTAGAGCGGAGGTGGTGGTTGGAGAAGGCTGTGAGTACCTTGTGTTTGGCGGCCCCCCTCTCTGTCTGCCCCAGGTGTGAATGGAAGCATCATGTATACCAAAAAGCTTTATGAGGAAGCGAGGATATCCACAAAAATATGATGAAGACCACATGCGCGGAGGTAGCAGACACGAGTAAAACGTCTTTGCGGGCCTGCCTTTCCACAATATTTGTTGGTGTAAATTTGGGGTTAGAGATGTGCCAATATCAATGTACTGTTTTACAGAGTACAATTGAGAACATGGCTAAATGCTAATCCTTTATGAATATGGCTAAAAGCACACACATGTTGCATGACAGCATAAAACAAGCTGTACTGTATGTCTTGAGTTTGATAGAATAATGATATCACAACCTTCTTAACCATTTTGCCATCTAAAGTGAAAGTGACGTTGCAGTGTGGGAATGACAAAACTGGTCAATTATGAGTAAAAGAATCCACAGTATCTCAGATATTATGTTCTAGTATTAGTATCTAGACAACTGTACCGATTGCTGCAGACATGATCTAAATTACCAGCCTACCTTTTCTCAGTCAGGCTTAAAATATTGTCATCTGTTCTTACTCTTCATCCCACTGAAGAGTGAATACAACAGGATGACTGGCAGCAGGGTTAAAGGTCAATAAAACATTGAAGACTTCTGGAGAATATTGTTGAGCCTGTCAAGATTAACATAATAATTTTTGCAAGATGACATTTTTCTCTTGGTTTGAGTATGTTTTGTCAAGTTCTACTCCTATTGATTGCCATTTATTTTTGAATGTTCTTTTATCAAAACCTTGACAGAGAGAGCATCTATTTCACAGAAATCTTAAGGTGGAAATATTAAACGAGGAGGAGAGAGAGCCAGAGTGTGGTGAGTGGTTTTGTGATCACTCGTGGAGAGATTTCAGACAGACAAACTGCCTCTGCGGGTTGTAGATCATCGTAGTGGCAGCAAAATATGTCATTAGTCATATAATGTTTCATGGCACAGCGCACAAGACAAAACACTACACTGGTTTTCCTGAACAGCGGCGGGCTAGTGTAACATCCTCATTGCGATGCTGTCACAAGGAAGCTCATGTCCAAAATCGTCCCGGTGTGAGAGAAACCAAGTCCAGAAAGGCACTGCAAGACGGTTTAATTTTTCAACCCACAGCCACCGCAAGCTGCTGCACAGAACCATGCAAGGGATAGGAAGAGATTGTTTTTGTTTTTTCTGTTTTTTTGTCTTTGATGTACTGAGATTGCCTTTGAATTAAAACTCTAATGTTATCAGCATATTGCAGCACATTTATTCTTAATAAGCTGTGCTTGCTTTTGGATTTGCAGGCCAAATTTGGGAATTCCATTGGTCTAGGCTGCCAATTAAGATGATATGTGATAGAAGGCTGGCGTTTGCAATTTAAAGGGCATGATAAAAAAAAAATAATCCAGGGTGGCTTGTGGACCATTTGACTGAGCACAGAGACCAGAGTTTATTTAAAGTTTTACTCCGGCAAGCAATGACTTCTAAAGGACAGTTTGGGTAAGTTAGAACAAACAAGGCTTTTGAGGAAACAATCTTCGAACTTGATCTTTGGATATTAAGGAGTCCAAATCAGCCAAAAAGACCCACAGCTTTCTGAGAGCAGACATATGAGTATTGTCAGGTAATAGGCCATAATTGTTCTGAATATAAATAATAAAAATGAGGATCAGTGGTTGTTTAAAGGGGAGTTTTGAGGGGTTATATGTAGAACCGAGCACCACATCTTTTATATTTTGATCCACTGGGCAGAAGATTGTATCCAGATCCATTTCAACATGACCAGGATGAGTGTGGCTCACTTGCATTTAGAAAACATAATCATTACTATGTTAGTAGTTTAAGACATTAATAGATCTTGTTTTGAGCCAGCTCCTATCCAAAAACACTTTTGTGTCCATACCTGATAAATGCTATTGTTAAGTTTCTGTGAGTGCTGCTGGGGATTTGAGTTCATTAGCTGGTTTTAGACAATAATAACTGAACTGAATGAGTGCCTAGTTTGTGCAGACTCTTCAAATAGCCCTTGTCCCATATGTCCCCCTGCCTCACCCCAGCTAACCTCAGCTAAGCTCCTCCATCCTAATTTGTCCCAATTACAAATAATGGAGGCAGCATTATTGTCACATTTGACCGTAGCAGTAAGTTTGAGCTGTGCCCAGACAAGCTGTGTAGTGGCTTTACAAGTGTGGGGCACATCAGTGATTTGGCTATGAGGCCTGTAACAAAGGATGAGTTTTAGATGTAAATATGGAATAATGCTACTTATTGACCCAAGTTTAAACTGGCCTTGTGTTTAGTTTAAGGGACATGTATGAGGCAACCATAACTACGCCCAGAATGAAACTTTCACTAATCGTGGACCAAACCGAGTCGAAGGTCTGGTGAAAACCTAAAAATAAAGAGAATGAAATCTATTTACAGCTGGGCTCGGAATCCACTTTATTATCCCAGAGGGAAATTTGTCTTGGGCTAAAGTGCAGTGCAGCTGCAAAACATTATATTAATAAATACAATAGTCATGAAAAAAACACAAAAAATGCACATTTGATACAGTGATGTGTCTTTGTTCCTCAGAGTGATGGACATTAAAATAATCTATTCTATAATCCATTTAATCTATTGGTTATGTATTTAGTGGTTCTGGAAGGAAGCAGCTATTACTTAGAATACAGGACGTGAGATGTATTATTAATGATTCTATAGGCCACACCATAGAGTGTAAGAAAATGACCGTGCTGTTTTCGCCATGTTGACAAGCTTTGTTTTATGTTGAACAGTCAAGACAGTCCCCTTCTCTGAGCGCCTACAATATTGGCTCCTACACACCTGCGTCAGGTGGAAAATCAGCCATGTGTCACTGACTATGAGCCTACTGCAAAGCTCATAGTGTGCATTTCAATTCAAATGACAGTCCACATGCACTCCCAGGAATTTGAAAGAGCTGACTATTTCAGTGCTGTTCTTGTTGAGTAATAGGGTCATGTGTTCACACTTCTCTCAAGTCAAAAATGATTCCAGGAACTCCGGTTTCACCTACCACAAAAGACATTACAATAGTCCCGCCCCGCATAAGCCCAAGACATCGCTTCAAAATAGATCTCAGTCTCAGTGTCACACTGCCCTTTCAAGATAACGACTATGAGACCGGAACAGCCTGGTCCAGAGTTAGTTTCAGGTCAAAGCCCTCCCTCTAGTGATAAAGCTCAGCTCTCGTATTAGTTGAACTCAGATTTGACAATCATTATATAACATCTTCACATGAAAACGAACACCTTTGCTTTATTCATTTTCGTCAAGGTGATCTGGAGGACTGAGAACCTTCACTTTCAGACTTTCCTGGATAAATAAAGATTACATAAATAAAATTAAAATAAAGTTCTCATCAACATCAATGATCATGAGTCAACCATATTAAGTTAAGTCAAATTGTTCTTAACTTTAATGTTATTTTTTTTAATTCGCTGCTCTATTTCACCAAATATATTTTGTAAAATAAAAAAGATGAGGAATTATCTTGAGTGTGGCCTTATACATATCCAAATAAAAAAACAGTTTTGTATAAAAATGGAGACATATGCGATACGAATAATATGTTCTTTCAATCTTTTTAATATTGTGTGATAATTTTTAATAAAAGCCTGACTCTGACACATTGTGGACCCAGATGTTGCATCAGAAACTAAAACGGGGAGAGCACAGGTATTATGTGAACATGGTAGATATTGGCAACAATGAAAGCCACTAGAGAAAGCACCGTCCGGCAACAGCCCAGAAAGAAAAATGTTGTGTAGCAGTGAGGGGGGGGCAGTGTGTGAGAAATGCCTAGCAACTGTTTGCCTCCTCACTGACTGCCCCTATCTCTCCACGTGATTAATGCAAGCTAGGCTCACCGTGCAGTCATTGCTCACTGCCGCTTGGCCAGCCACTGTTGGTTGGCAACAAAATAGAGATATAAAAATGTGAAAGCATAAAAAGTAGCCTTTCCTTTAATCATAAAAAGTCACACTGAAGTCTCTTATTTGGTGCCTTGGCATAGTAACAACAACTTCAAGTTTATTCTCCACTTCTGAACTACTATCTTATGTTATTTCATTATGGCATGTTACAGATTGATTGTTATTAGACATAAACTAATGACAAAAGCCCCTCTTAACATCACACTCGCTGCATCCTGATCAACTCTATGCAAAGGAGATGTGCTGCACTGCGAGAGGCAAATGATGATCACAACAGATATTGACCCCCACCCACCCACCCACAAGTCAGTAAAACTGCACATTTTAGACTGGCCTTTTATTGTGGCCAGCCTAAAGCACATCTGTGCAATAATCATGCTCTCTAATCAGTATCTTGATATGCCACCCCTGCGAGGATTATCTTGGCAATGTAGAAGTGCTCACTAACATAGATTTGGACAGATTTGTGAACAATATTTGAGAGAAATAGGTATTTTGTGTACACAGAAAAAGTCTTAGATCTTTCAGTTCAGCTCATGATAAATGAGTGCAAAAACAAACAAAAAAATTTGTTTAGTATACATATGCCACATAATTGAAAGCTGAACATTAAAAGCTGGCATCCCTTTGGTCATAAAAAGTCACACTCAAGTCTCTTATGTTGTGCCTTGCTGCGTGATTCCGCCAGACGTCCAGGCTAAAAAGTTCATTCCTCATCTCTGATCTTCTGGGTGTTTATGTTAATTAATTGCACTATGGAAATATTGTCCAAACTGAAAGAGTAAGAGTTGGCAAGTAAGCAATTAAAAGGCCCCCCCAAAAAAAGAGTCTGCGTCTGAGGCCCGTTTGGGATCAGTGGGAAATCTGCACTTGCTATTTAGCTTCTACACTGCCTCCTTTATGCCAGCCAGAGAGGGGCAAATGTTACATTAGGACCTCATTAGCAGACAGACTGGGGCATGGCTGGGGCAGTGTGTGAAGTCAGCTGCCTGCCTCATTACAGAAGACCAGCCGGACTCCAGCCGTGTGTGTTGTGTTTGTGTGTCACTTGCCTCTACACATCAATGTGACGTGTGTGTTGATCTGTTAAGGAAGAAGGTAAGCCCAGTGTGGCATCCATGCACACACTAGATCATACCCATTAACTCCCATCGATTGGATATAGCGCTACAAGACTTTGACAGACAATGTGTCACCAAACGCTTGATCTCTGGAGGCTCTGGAAGCGCTGTAAACCTGCTTAGCACGTGTCCATATTTTAAAATAATGAGCCCACCGAGTGCATTCCCATGTGTTAGCCTCATGCATATCTGGAGGCATGTCACGAGTGCCCACAGAGATTCTTCAGCCAGTCCTTGTCAATAGATGACTGTCCAGGTAAATGAAACCAATTAGGGGGCTCCCTGCACCTCCGGTCTGGAGCTAATTAAGTCCACACAGCAGGAGTCGAGGCTTCTCACACAGGCAGACAGGCCAAAATTGGTATATAACGCTTGGGTATAGTGGATAGGCTCCACAGTGTGAGAGCTGCAGCAAAAAAGCCTAAACAAATGAGTGGTGTCTCTGAGATGAAGCAGCAGTCAGTGCACTAGAGCCATTTTCAGCAGCTGCAGCCAGGTTCCTGTATGGTAGGCAGCACTATTCAATCAGCACTGTCTTGGCTCAAGGCAACTTTTTCTACTTCCTCAAGGCCTCTCCTTCCTCTACCTCCTTCAGTAGAGGGCTAGAGTAAGGGCCAGGATATATAGCAAAAAGATTTTTTTTAACAATCTACAGTTACAGAATAATGCTTGCAAGAATATCTTGATTAAAGCCTAAAGACAAAGGTAAGCAGAGAGGCTTTTGGAATGGTAATCATGTTAGCTTTCTTTGTAACCTGAGGTGGGAAGTAAGTAGATGCATTTGCATATATTCATTAAACATTCATTACTTTTTTATTTTATTTCAGGTAGAGATTGGGCGGTGAAATAATATTTCAAAATAAGTGAGCGTGTAACAGGAACTTTTATGATACTAGTTGTACTACTAGAACTTGTGATAGTACATGCAGTAGTTGAGCCAACTCATTTTGTAGGAGTTGTCTTTTTTTTTTTTTTGTACCTTTTTCAGGCCCTCAGAGTGCTTTATATGGTGCTTCCATTCACCCCATTCACACACATTCACACCTGGGGTAGACAGAGAGGGGGGCTGCCATACACAAGGCGCTAACAGCCTTCTGTGGCCACCTCTAAACTCACCTTTACAATCACACACATTCATACACCAGAGCCACAGACACTGGAGGCAAGGTGGGCGAAGTGTCTTGCCCAAGGACACAATGACAATATATGAACTGGGGAGAGCCAACCATCCAGTTATAGGACGACTGCTCTACCACAATAGCCACTGCGCCACTTCACTTGAATACAGATTTTGACTATTCATCCCACATTTGCTGGTAACAATTTCAACTAAATGTAAGATACTCTTCAAATCTTCACTTACATTATTGGCAGTGGTGAAAACAAATGTCTGAAAAAGTAAACTGGTAGATCACTAAGACGCTAGGCCATTTTTTGTTGCAGAATAATATAAATATAATATAATATGTGAAGTGCCAGGATGGGTGCATGAAGTTAATGCAAACCATAAAAGAACCACTGTATTATTTGACAAATTTTATGACATGTTATTTTTACATTTTAACAGTTTGTAATAAATGAGTAACACGTTATGTTAGGTGTGGATGCTTGTGTGGCATAATATTTAATCTTTTGTCATTGCAGGCGTCCACTTAAGAAGAGCCTGCAACGTCAATTCTTGCTTCAAGGTTTATCATCTTTCTGAGTGAGCAGTAAGTTTGTCAGTCTTTAGAAAACCTAGAGGTGAGAATGGAATGGGGTGATAACCAGTTTCAAGAAATGCCTTAGCATAAAAAAAAATAAAAAAAATAATAACTTGTACCAGGCTATTGAGTTTAACATAATAGGTCTACTTGCATGATTTGTGAAACAAACCAAACCACCAAATACAAAGCCATCCCTTATGAGATGGCAATGATTTATTTAGAAGATTTGTATTTGACCCATGTATAAAACATTATTAATTGCAGTGGACACTATAATAATGACAAAAAATGTTTCCAATCTCTTGCTGTAAATGGGATTTTTCAAAACATGACATCCCCTATTGCAGCTGTCGCCAACATTTTATGCGCCATGGACCGGTTCAATGTCAGACAATATTTTCACGGACCGGCCTTTAAGGTAAATGCATAAAATAAAATAATACAACCAGCATAAAAACTGTAACATTTTCTAAATATATTAATAAACATTTATTTTAATGCAGGGTGCTTGGTCTCCAAGTGGCAAAGCAGTTTTAAAGGCTTCATTGCCTCATTAGAGAGCCGGCCGCTGCATATTCTGCAGAGCGGGCTTGGTGGAATCACCTGTTGCTATAAATCACCTGTTGCTATAAATCCATATTTTAACTAGGACTCCAGGTATTGTCTGTTAAATGCAGCTTACTTTGTCTTGTATGCTCTTCTTCTGTCTCCTCACTGGATCTTTTTGCCTTTGCGAAGAAACTTTCCAAAGACGTTTCTTTTTTACTCACTACTCGCTAACTTGGGGGTTTCATTGTAGCGGCAACGTATCACGGAACCGGGACAAGCGTCAAGAGTGAGTCATAGACGGATGTAACAGAGGAAATCTGGTAATTTTTCAATATAAAACATTGTTCAGACTGATAATAAAAAAACGGAAATAATGTAAGTTATTTATTCTTTTTCTGCGGCCCGGTACCAAATGACCCATGAACCAGTATCGGCCCACAGCCCAGGAGTTGGGAACCACTGCCTTATGGTATCAAATACAAAACAGCTTCAAATCAACACTTAATTCAAAACTCACCTTAATGTTAACCTAACTGATGAATTAAAGCAACTGGAGAAAGCTCTTCAGATACTTTTGGAGTCAGGAGAGTAGACCTACAAGTACTTGTCTGCACCACCAGTTATCATATCATAGACTATACATATTTGTCTGAGCTAAACCTGCTATTTTAAAGCCTATAGTGCATAAATCTTAACAGTCCAGCCCTTAACCAGGAGAAGATTAACACTTTACTGTAAACATTTAAGTTTATTCAATAAGTGATCAATCATTTAGAGACCCAGCCCATGATACATTATTAGTTTTTTGTCTTCAAAAATAAATGGTTCTTCTCCTTGGGACTGATTACAAAAAGTATTTTATTATTTTATTTTATTTTTTTCATTTTTGTTGCTGGAAGATGCTAAGTTTCCACTTCATTAAAGGGTTCCCTCAGAGGGCTCCATTCCATGTTTCCCCTCATTAAGAGTAACAAGCTAATTATCTATCCTAGGCTGTTGGAATGAGATGACTGGGTAAGTAGATGAAGCTTCAGTAACAATTGTTTCTCCCACAAGCACAACCAGAAATATATGCATATGATAATTTACAGCAGGTATTGTGTCACATAATGTCTTAAGTGAAGTGACCAGATGGCAGGGGAAGTGTGGAGCGGCGGGAGGAAAGTGCTTCCATATAGCTTGACTGAGCGCTGAGTAATATCAACTGACATTTGGAAATGTTGCAGCTTATTAAGAATTTTATTCAGAAATCTCTCCAGAGCAAATTACATATCAGTCATCCTCTCTATCAGTGCAATGAAAACTGAAAGGTGAAGAGTTCCATCGAATATTCTTAATATTCAGAAGAAATGCACTTCTTCAATGTGTTCTTTGTCTCCAACTAAACCACGGCGCTATGTTAATGCATCACAAGTCACTCTCTACTAAAATGTCTTGTAAAAGGCAGCTCAAGGACTTCAGACCTTTATATAATAGTTTATTCTATTCAACTTTATATAACTTCATTTTATAATGCATGTATTTAAAAAAAAAGGAATTATTTACCTTTTTATCATGCCAATCCTTGCATGTATTGAATAAAAAAAATAAATAAATTTTATCTAAAAAATGTGCCAAATACCAGCCAAAAAGATAATGGGAAATGATAATAATAATTATTTGGTCGAACCAATGCATGTTAATGGGCATGAAACAAAAGATTATGAATATAACATGCCGGATTATAGCTTCAGGCTCATTTTCATCCCTTGTCCCACAGGATAAAAGCAAGTACAATACAAATTACAATAAAATATATGTGTATGCAATATATTTAACATACCTTTCATTAATCTAAAAACACATCCATCCGTTAAACACCCACCACCTTTTTGTTTGGGCTTTAAAAGACTTGTGAGACATTCTTTTAATGTCAATAGTAAACTGTTCCAAAGGTTCCCACCTCAAACTGAAGGTACAGTCTGACTGAACGTGGTGCGCCTGTGAGCTATAATAACGTTGCTTCTGGAGGAAGTTCACATAGTCCTTTGTGGATTAATGGTATTTTTAATAAATTCCCTCATGGGAGGAGGTGCGAGGTAAAGTAGTACCTTATACAAGAAACAGTTTTGAACTTAATCATGTTTTGTCCTGGAACGTGTGCTCTTTTACTACAAGAGTTGTGGAACCAGTAAGTGACCAACTAGTCAATATGAGAAATGATCATAGAATAAAAGAACATCTTGGCAGCCTTCTCAGTTAAATTAGTACAAATATGCTGAAAGTTTTTATGTTAAATTTTAACTTTTTTATATGACTTTTGAGCAATAATGTTGAATACAAAATTTACAACAAGGTAATTGAATTCAGATACTACATCAAGTTCAAAACCATTTAGAATTATATTAAATCTAGTTGGCCTTTGCTGGCAATTAGAGAAATGTATACAGAATTATATATAATAGTTTGAGCACATATTAACAAACATTCCAATGTGTCTTTCGGCTTATCTCCATCCAGGGATCGCCATTGCGAAGTTTGCATGAGTAGCTTGGCAATGTTTTTACATCTTCTTGACGCAACTATGTGGCTTGAGTTGCTCCCCAGGGGATTTTGAACCCCCAATCTTCCTCACCTTTAAATTTAAACAGGGTCTTCCAAACCAGTCATGCCAATAATAGCTAAATCATAAAATGTTATACTGCCTGCCGCTTATGCAGATCATGTTTTAATAGAACAGTAAGAAGATAGAAGATATGGACACCTTTGATGGTTCAGAAGTATAATTTGTAACCAAGTCTCAACTCCAGAGGTCAAATGTGGTGTAGGAAAAAATTTGTGCCAACACTCACCTCAACCACTTGCACAAAAAAAAAAAAATATATATATATATATAAAAAACTTTGTCCTTCACTCTCCGCGGATGGTCTCATCCTTCGAGCTCGGATACCAGAGGTCTGGGAGCTTGAGGGTTCTGCGCAGTATCTTTGCTGTTCCTAGTACTGCACTTTTCTGGACCAAGATGTCTGGTGTTCTTTCAGGAATCTGCTGTAGCCACTCTTCCAGTTTGGGGGTCACTGCCCCGAGTGCTCCGATGACCACGGGCACCACTGTCGCCTTCACCTTCCAAGTCTTTTCCAGTTCTTCTCTGAGCCCTTGGTATTTCTCTAGTTTCTCATGTTCCTTTTTCCTGATGTTGCAATCACTTGGTATTGCCACATC
This sequence comes from Neodontobutis hainanensis, assembly GCA_024349245.1. Taxonomy (NCBI): domain Eukaryota; kingdom Metazoa; phylum Chordata; class Actinopteri; order Gobiiformes; family Odontobutidae; genus Neodontobutis; species Neodontobutis hainanensis. The sequence continues at coordinate 394,272 of JALDNG010000090.1, read as the reverse complement.
AACCACAACTGCTTTCCTCTGCTGTTTGTCCACCACCACGATGTATGGTTGGTTCGCCATTACCATTCTGTCAGTCTGAATCTGGAAGTCCCACAGGATCTTGGCTCGGTCATTCTCTACCACCTTTGGAGGTGTTTCCACTTTGATCTCGGAGTTTCCAGTCCGTACTCTGTGCAGATGTTCCTGTACACTATGCCAGCCACTTGGTTATGGCGCCCCATGTATGCTTTCCCTGCCAGCATCTTACACCTTGCAGATAAGTGTTGTCTCAGGTGCCTGTTTGCACAGCCTACACCTTGGGTCTTGTCTGGTGTGGTAGATCTAGGCCTCTATTGCTCTGGTGCTCAGGGCTTGTTCCTGTGCAGCCATGATGAGTGCCTCTGTGCTGTCCTTCAGTCCAGCCTGTTCTAGCCATTGGTAGGATTTCTTGATATCAGCCACTACAGTTATGTTCCGGTGGTACAGCCGATGTAGGGGTTTGTCCTCCTCCAGCTCCTCTTCCTCTGTTCCCCATTGCCTGAGATATTCACTAAGCACGTCATCTGTTGGGGCCTTATATTTGATGTACTTGTGGATCTTGGATGTTTCATCCTAGTCCACGGCCGCCTTCCTAACGGCTAGCGTACAGTCTCAGGGTGCTGGATTTGGGATGGAACCCTCCATGCATGGTGTGGAGCTTTCGTGTCTTAACGTCTGTGGTCTGTATCTCTTCCTTTGGACACCTTATTATTCCTGCAGGGTATCTGATCACTGGCAGGACGTAGCCATTTATTGCCCGTGCCTTGTTCTTGCCATTGAGCTGAATTCTTAGGACTTGCCTTACTCGTTGGAGGTATTTGGCAGTTGCGGTTTTCCTTGTTACCTCTTCAAGGTTGCCATTTGCCTGTGGTATTCCAAGGTACTTGTAGCCATCCTCAATGTCTGCTATTGTTCCTTCTTGTAGTGAGACCCCTTCTGTGTGGACTACCTTCCCTCTCTTTGTAACCATTTGACTACACTTCTCAAGCCCGAATGACATCCCAATGTCAGAGCTGTAGATCCTGGTAGTGTGGATTAGTGAGTCGATGTCCCGCTCGCTCTTAGCGTATAGCTTGATGTCATCCATGTAGAGGAGGTGACTGATGGTGGCCCCATTCCTGAGTCGGTATCCATAGAGAGTCTTGTTGATTATTTGGCTGAGGGGGTTCAGACCTATGCAGAACATCAGTGGGGGCAGAGCATCTTCTTGGTAAATGCCACATTTGATGGATACTTGTGCAAGTGGCTTGCCATTGGCCTCAAGGGTGGTTTTCCTCAGCCTCATCGAGTTTGCAATGAAGTCTCTTAGAGTTCTGTTGATGTTGTACATCTCCAAGCCATTCAGTGATCCATGTGTGTGGCATTGAGTCATATGCTTTCTTGTAATCAATCCAGGCAGTGCACAGGTTGGTGTGTCAGGTTTTGCAGTCTTGGGTGACTGTTCTGTCAACCAGGAGTTGGTGTTTGGCTCCTCTGGTTTCTTTGCCAATGCCCTTCTGTGCTTTGCTCATGTATTGATCCATGTGCCCACCTATCTTAGCCGCGAAGATGCCTGACATGAGCTTCCATGTTGTGGAGAGACAGGTTATTGGCCGATAGTTGGATGGGACTGTTCTCTTTGTGGGATCCTTCAGGATCAGGATTGTACGCCCTTCGGTAAGCCATTCAGGGTGCATCCCATCCCTTAGCAGCTGGTTCATTTGTGCTGCAAGGCACTTGTGGAGTGCAGTGAACTTCTTTAGCCAGTAGGTGTGGATCCTGTCAGGGTCCAGTACTGTCCAGTTTTTCACACCTGAGACTATTTAGTTAAAAGTATACCTTGTACAATAAAGTTTTAAATGGGAAACTTTATTAAAATGTTGAAAAAAGAATGTTGGAAACAAGAGTGATTAGGGAAATCCTCAGTGTGTAAAGCCATTACATTTTGTATATGAACCATTAATATATTTCCCCCTGCAGCAGAGCTCAATAATTAGCAGCAGAAGTATAATAGCTGTCTATACCTGATGAACAGAATGTTTCTTTTACAGTGAAATGTGTTTCTGCAGGATCCAGACATTAGTGACCCTGACTCTGGCACGACTCAAAGGCAATGAAAACTGCATTTAACCTGAACACAGAACATGATTTCCAGACGCACCCAGAAAGGATTATTTCAGGTGCTTAATTCCAAATAGTGCAGCGCTATCTATGCATGGAGTCCATCTCCAACAGATGTTGTGATTTAATTGGATGATGTTTTTCTTTGTATGAGCTTGCTGGGGAGTGAGTGAGAAGACATCTCTGCAGGAGGCTGCCATAAAATGGTTTCATCCAGACGTGGATCAGAATGCTCAGTTATAAAGGCAGGATGCTTGGAGGAGAAATGCCTACATCAAAGACCATTTGGGGAGTACAGTAAATACAGTTAGATGAGGCCAATAAAACCAGCTTTGCTCAGACTTATACTGTGGGTGTTTTTGTAGTACACTGTCAAGCCTAGAAACCATTATTCGAGCCTATTAGCCAATGTCACATGCCTTATTATATGACATTATTGCCTCCACTCCTCACCTTCTTTAATAAAAGAATTCAGGAGGACCTTACTTTCTTTTATAAATTAAGCCAACCAACCTTAAAAACCCGTCTCTTCCATTCCAACCTAAATCTTCACAGACTCAATTGTAGAACCAAATAAAGCACAAAACTGACAATTTATATATATTTTAATCTTATCTTCAATTTAAAACATAAAAGCATTTGATTTGGTTAGAGACATGTTATTGATGTATGCATTTTACAAATCACCTTGGTCAACACAGGAAACCTATTGCATTGCTATGACATTGACCAAACTATCCCCTTTTAATAACTTGTGAACAGGGTGACCTACTCATCCTACTTGTCAAACACTTCTTTATTTAAACAACTTTTTAACTTTATTATTATAACTCTTTTATTATTTTTGAACCATATCCATAATGTGACGTGTTACTTTAATGCCTCCTGCACTTGAATGTTAGCTCTGGAGAGTGTGCTGGTAAACTAATCTGACAGTGGTTACACAATAATTTGATGCTTGTGCCTGGTCATTAAGTGCTGAGAATAACCCTCTTTAGCCGGTGCGAGCCCATATCTCTCAGACCATTAAGCCTGTCTGACACCGTTTGTGTTGTAATTGAGGTGTGGTGCGGCGCAGAACAGGCAGTGTGTGGAGGGGGGGGGCACGTTCTGCCTCCCCCCAGACACACTCCATACCTTTAATTAGCATCTCTCTGCCTATAATGACACATGATGTTAATACAGCTCAGCCAGGGTGCCGCTCGCGTTCCTCAGGGAAATCATCAACTACTAATTAACTTAATGCCCCAAATACACTTATATTTCTCATCATCAGCACATTAGGTGTGGGTACACCCTGGGACGGTGGACTTCTAATCACTTTTACGCAGGTGAGGGAGGGATGGAGGTGGCCTGAAACTGGGAAAGAGAGAATAGAGGTCTTGTCTTTTAAGTCTACGAGAACAACTGTTGAAAACAAATTTAACAATGCTAAAAGGAACAAGACAAAGCTAAAAAAAGAACAAACTGTGTGTAAAACTGGAAAAATGGTCAATTACAGGCAATTTTCCCAGCACACACCTCAAACCCCAGAGAGGGGAGAGCATGGAGAAGCTTCATCATGAGCTTGGAAGAAATTTGGAGGAGTTTTTGGGCCAAGAGGCAAATTGGAAGAGTGTAATGGGGACAGATTAAATGCCAGTGTCTCTCAGGGCGGCCATTTCAGAGTGAGGGAGCTTTTTGCTGAATGACGAATCAGCTGTAGAAGAAATGTGTAGAGCATCCTGTGCTAACAAGGATTTAGTCCACAATAGTCCCATTTTTAGTCCATAACAGGCAGGCCATGTTCCTATAACAGCTATGATATTGGCTTCTGAAGAGTCATGGACCTCCTCATAGCCACTATATGCCCATTTAATTTTTATTATGCTCAAAATGAATGCAGCCGAATATGAGCAGCCAGACATGGCAATCCTATTTCCTGCCATATGGAACATCCTCTTGGTTTTGCCGTGCATACATGGAGAGTATTAGAGTTAGATATGAAAATGATTGTGGAGCATTCCCATGGCTTATGGAGTGAGACGGACAAACAAGAAAAAGACCATCAACATCATTTTGCTTGTCAGAAATAATACAGCGCAGCATCTTGCGACAATGGAGCTCACTGAAAAAGTGATGGCACAACATAAAAGAGGATATGGTACGCAGAAGTTTAATGGTGTTCTGTGTGGCTCAATAGACAAGATAAGTACGTTTACAGCTATTCTTATCCGTTTCGGGTGAGGAAGAAAAAATATAGTACATTCTCTAAAAGCATAAAACATTCAGTAAAAGGGGAGAGAGTGCTGTTGCTTGTCAAAATGTAAGTTATCGGACCTTGGCCCGTGTCCCATTGAAGAGGCGGGCTTCACAACCTAAACTATAAAGAACTTTGCATTTAACAGCAGAACATACCGTACTGTGAAAAAGAAATAAATACATTAAGTCCTAATTCAGAGAACAGCAGCTCAGAAGGCAACAAATCAATAGTAACACATCAAAATGTAATGTGTTTTTAAAAAGCATGCTTGTGTAAGATCAGAACAGATGTCTAATATTCTGTGGGATCTTTGCACAAGATGTTGTTGTTGTCTGTCACACACCACAGACGCCCTTTTGTCGATCACTTAGTTGAACCTAGGTCTAATGCCCTGTCCACACAGAAGCAAGCATCTCTGAAAACGGAACATTTTGACCTCCTGTAAACACACGAACTTCGATTTAGTCCATGATTCTCTTCACACAAAGTACTAGGTTGTCTTACTTTAAGTATCATCTTTATGGTAGTAAATTAGGGCCAACAATACATTTAGAAGTATAATAATACCTTACATAAATCTATTTATTTCTATATGAATAGCTCTATGTGAACATAATGAATTGACTTAAGTGACTAAATTCCCTAATTAAGTGCTTGCATTTTTTTTTTGTCGCATTTGGATTTATTCATGTTTTATCCATTTATGACCATTTAACTAGTCCAACTAGTTAGGATAGCACAATAAAATGAATAGGCCTTCATCTTATATGTTTGCTACATCAGTGGTCCCCATAACACAATTTGAGAAAGACTTTAGATTATGGAAAACGGAAAAACACACCCTATATACTGACTTCAGCAACTGTTAATTGCATTTACCTTCAGACAGGTTAACGTTTTTTTCTAGGTATGGTGATGCTTGCTGCAACTTTGCGTGTGTGTTCTGAAAATGAGTAGACAATAATTGGGCTACAGCACAAAGTTTCAGAACAAATTAGTCTGCATTTTATCATTTTGTGCAGTAATTTGGTGCTAAAAATTGTCAGTCCATGAAAATGTATCAAAATATTATGTTAAAATTGTATGGGTACTAAAATCTAGATGATAGCATCTGACCTGGTTGACAAGTGTGGGAAAATATTATCTTTATTAATTTCCAAATTAAAATTTGATTGTTAGGTCTCTTCAAATTAGATGATTCAGATTTCATCTGCGATAGACTGATTGATTGTACAGTCTTATTGCAGTCAGGAAGAAAGAGTTCTTGTGACTGGGACTGTTCCTGGTGCAGCCCTTGGTTTAAAGTAAACCGTAACCACAAAAACATGTGACTTCCTTCGTATACAACAGGTCTTCTGGACAGCACCATCAGTTGATCGCACACAAGACAGGCCCACCTCCCTGACCCCTCCCACTTCAGGCATCTGCTCTGATCAGTGTGAATCCATTTAAGTCCACAGATGAGTCCAGGTTGTGATTGTTCAACCAGGACTCAGTGAAAAGTGAAAGGCTGGACTCACAATAGGATTTGTTGTTCCTCACAAGAGCCTCCAATTCAGTCCTACTTGTCAAGTATTCCACATTTCCAAATCTTTGTCAAAAACAGCTCATACATACACCTCCTTTTCCCCCTTTGCTTCCCAGATCTGCAGCCTCTGTATCTGCAGAGGCGTCCTTAAATCTCTGGAACCAGATTATTGAAAACATAGACACACCTTCCTCGAAGATCCAGCAGATTATGACTTCTGATCCTGGTTGTACTTTAGTTTCCATTAAAAACAGTTAAAAAGCACGTTTCTTATGTTAGACTAGTCATTTTTAGAGCTTTGTTTTATTAATGGTAAAACAGGATGTGCCTCATGTAAACCTTCATCATGTGACTGTTTGAAATGGCTGGAGCTACAGGTGAAAAAGAACACCCTTTCTTTCCAAAGCAGTCTAGATATTGTGTGTCCAGTGTTGTGCTGCTACCTTTGTGACAAGTTATTTCTGGCATGTTGTTGTGGATAATTTGAGCCACTAGGAAGCAGGCCTGAGGGCAAGTGTTTGGGCAATGCAGCCTTGTACCTCTGCCTTTGCTCTTCATCTCCTACGTTTTTTTTCTTTCCATGTCTTTGTATTTTCCACACACACACCTCCTCTTCACTTTCCTGGTCTCTCTACGGGCCGCCCCTCCACCCCCCGGGTAGACGAGGCTTGTCAGAAGAGATCAGAATGACTCACCTCAGGAGGACAGACGCTCACATGATCGACCCAGACGCGGCGAGGGATTCTGGGTGTCCATCAGCGCTGGGGCCTGCACTCAGGGAAAGACACACAGAGAAAGACTCTTATAAATATGTATTGGCCTTGTGTTGCTGTTTACTGCTCACAGCCCTCCCGGTGCCCCGCACACAGCACAGCAGCTATCGAAATCATGATTTAATATAATTAGTTATTACCAATGATACTGTCTAATCTCCTGATTCATTAATGTCTCCAGGGACAGAGGCTAATTTGGAGCTGGTTGGAGGTTGGTGACGCTAGGAAAATATGAAGGCGGGGATCTGGGCTCAGCTGTGATTATGCCGTCGTGGATGGTTGCAGATTAAAAGGGCATCTGCATTATGGATCGTTAAATTGCATGTAGCCCTAATCAGACTTTACATTTGGCCCACTGTAAATTAGACCTGCTTAGAATATAGTCAGCCTGAGGAGTTTGCGTTTGGACTTGTATCTGCACAAGGAGGCACACCTGGTATGTTGAAAATGATTTAAGGTGAAGTCATGTGATTGTTTTAGGACTGAAGGATCTATTTTTCTAAAGAAGGAGCATATCTTTTTGTTTTCAAAATAATTCAATCAAACACTATTTCAACAATTGAGCTAACTAGGGCTCTTTTAATTTCTTCTACAAAGAAATGAAACTCTTTGAAAGTTCAGGAAGCTTGTAAATTGTTGTTGGTTGGTTCTATCCTCTCTCTAGAGCCTAACCTGCCTCGAAACAGGTTAGCCGTTCAGCACAAGTCTCCAAAGAGCTCTTCCTCTAGACCTCAACAGAAAGTGAACCAGTGTGACACCAAAATCCCAAGAATAACCCTGAAGTTACCCCATTCTCAGCTTCCTTCCAAATGTTGCAGAGCCAACGGAAAACAATAGACTGTTTCCAAATGAACCAATTTTTTTAGTCTGACCTTTTACATGGCACAATATACAGCAAAAGTAGAGTTTATTTTCACTTTTATTAAGAAGAAACAGTAGGAACCCCATGTAGTTCATTTCAACCTCCAAGCTCGTTAGGTGGCATGTACAACATGTAATTAGCCAAACCCTCCCATGGAGACCAGTTTGTATTGGCAACGCGCAACTGCAGTCAGAGGTCCACTTTATCTGATTGTGCAGGGATTGACTTATTTCCATCGACTCTCTTCAAAAAGGCAAAGCTCTGTGGAACTGCAGCTTTTGGGTGTTAGGGAAGAACTGTGAAGCTATTTCATTAGGATTCTAATAAAGAATGACAAATCAGATATGAATAAACAGATCGCAAAATGATCACATGTTAATGCAAGGTCTAACAGGCTAAATATACAACTCACTGACTGAAGACTCCAATGCAAATAACTAGATTACAAACCAAACCAAGTTTAATGCTCTAATTAGCAGGCTAACATGTTTTATAGCAAACATTCATCAACAAATTATTGGTAGTATTATTTAGCACAACTAAAATATTAATCAAACCAATATCAGAAAACATTTGCCAACAGAATGCACATCTGGCACTGCTGCTTACTGACACTTTTGAGCAGAAATGGAACAAAATGAATGTTCATAAATAACTCAATAACTTTTCTCCTCTACAGAACACCCCTATTCAGAATTTCAATCTCAATCATACTTTCATTTATCACTTGTTTTCTACTGGAGCCCACTTGTGTGCAAACCTGAATGATAAATTGGTTGTTTGTAACCTTCTCAAATAAAAGATCAGAACAAAGTAAGTTGACCAGGCACAGAAACAGTCTTTTCATTGAGTTGAGAAGAAAGCCTGCAGAACTCTACCTTGACTTGTGGCTCCGGCTGCAACTGAAAGCTTCCACTGGGCTTAAAAACCACAAGTAAAACAATATAACCTCCTGTGGTTAAAGGACACAGGTCGCCATCACCAAGACACCTTACAGCAGAAATGCAAAGCCATGCCAGTAAAGAGCACTCTGGGAAAAGACCACTGCTTAGTCATGACTGGTCTTAGGAGTGCGACATAGCTAGAGGTCACACAAATCACTTTTTGCAAAAAAATTTAAATAAATGTTTGCCTTTGGCCAGAGTTTACTTAATTACTAAATTAATTACTGCTTTGAAGGGATTTGTGACATTTGAAAATTATTGAAATCAAAGAAAAGTGCTTCATTTTCACAAGGTCTAGGGGACAGGGTTAGTCTAAGTACAATATGTGAGCTACAAAAGACACGACTCACAAAGGTAGATTAGGCTGAAACTACATTCTGGTTATTGCCTGATTCACTGCTTACTCAAAATCTGCAAAGAGACTAATTTGTAAATAATAACAGAAAATCCTATAAATCTTGGATATGTCATATTTGGAATCTAATCTTATCAAGAAATCTTTAAAGAAAGCATCGGTGTATAATGTGTTATTTTATTAAACATGATATTTTGCAGAGAAAAAAACCTAAACCCACATAAAAAGTGATTAAACAATGGATGTGAGCCATAACAATTGTTTTTTTTTCTTTTCATTTCATTGTTTCCTGGATGTGAATATCATTTACATTCCACCATCTGCTCAAAATGCAAAACAATATGGAAAATGTAGCCAAGTGGGAAACCTAATTTACAAGTGTGTCTCAACTCGGAGAGTGATATTTTTACCTACATTCTGTTTTTATGTGTGTTTCATAGCACTCTACAAAGGGGCTTTGTTTATGGTTATTTTTAGACTTTCTGAAGCTCCAGTCTAACTGTTTGCCGTTACATGAGGTGTATGCAAATACCTGCAAACCTCCACACACATTAAAGACAAAAGCAGCACATTCCACTTTCCTGCTGAAGATCTACTTTGCTGTTGTCTCCTACGGTTTCCTAATAGCAGTGTTTAATTAGACTCAGAGGGAGCTGGCGCTGTGCGGTGATGTGGTCTTCTGTCACACTGCTGAGGCTGGTGCTGGTCTCCAGGGCAGGGAGGGGGCTGTTATTGTACGTCGGCTGAAGGAGATGAATGCCTCCTCTCCAGCCACGCATGCCAGCAGTGGTTGTTTCAGACCATTGATAAATGGTGCTCTCTTTTCCCTGGTGCAGCCGCCCTCAACAGCCCCCATTCCCCACTCAAAAGACTGGCCCCTCTGAAGAGCCCATCATGGAGATTCATGGAGGGGGGGGGCCCGTGCAGCACATGATGCGACGCTTACTTTTTCATACGCTCAGAGCAGACGTGGTTGTGTGAATATTGTGTTGGCACCTGCTGTGATATAGGGCTTAGGAGAAAAAAGGTTCTACGAACGGTTGCATAAACAACAGCATGAGATGGATCACAACTCAATAATATACCCTCCCGAATCCCAGCAGGATGTTTTGTATTATATCTGTCACACTTCGGTCCGGTCCTGTTCTATCAAAACATGTTAAGCTTTTAAATGAAAGCCCCCTTGTAGAGCGCATATGTAGGAGACCCAGCTTTGTCTGCCGCTCGTGTCATTTGCCCAATGTCAGTGCCCTCTCTCTCTCAGCCTATTTCCTGGATGTGTCCGACGGCACACCCTAGTCCCTAACCTCTCAATCACTATATAGTGCAGCACTATACAGAGGACTATATACTGCACTCAATTTACGAATCGTTTCGGACACTACATGACTGTTTGATGTCAGTCATATGACTCTGGCGTATATGTTTAAAAAAAACACAACACTAGGGATACGTATTAATGTAAATACGCTTAGGTGCTTTATTCAACAACTCTTGTTCAATTAATAACGGAAACTAACTGGATTATTGCAACTCTTTTATGCCTCAGGAGAAAAGCTCTCAAAAGTCCATCATTATGATTTAAGATAAGCTAACATCAGTAATTTTACATTGTAATGGTTTATTAATTAACAATGGATTACATTTCAACAGAAAGTCAAACTTGTTGTGTTCAGTTTAAAGACATCACGATTACTCTGCTCTGCTTCATTGATTGTATATAATAAGCTCACCTCCAACAATTCGCAAAGCAGAGTATCGCAGCCCATTACTTTTACTAATGCATCATGGGAAACTTTGAGTGCACTATATTTCAGTCACTAGACATTTGGACACCGCTACAAAAGGGAGTAATCACTAAATAGTCCACTATAGAGGGATTAGTGTGTTAATTCGATCTACGGTATCTGCTGTCCTATCATATAAAGGAAAAGAGTTTTAAAAGGACACCTCAACTTTAAGGTGGTCCTTGTCAGTATTGACTAACTACATAACATTTTAAAGATTCTGATTCCATGTTCAAGAACTAACCTTAAACAATTTATATTTTAAAATTATATAATATTTAGCTATTTAACAAGGGTTACCAGTTAGCTTTCATTATACTAATTCAATGAGATGTAATGCTCAATTATTCCTGATAATGTTCATACAGGTGCATTGATATAAAGACATGCATTCAGGCTACATCACAGTGGGTCTGCTCCACTTAAACATTCATTCATTCATTTTCTACCGGTTTGTCCCGTTAGGGGTCGCGGGTGACTTGAGCCTATCCCAGCAACTTTGGGCCTGAGGCGGGGTACATCCTGGACAGTGGCCAGTTAGTCGCAGGGCTGAAATTTAGAGACAGACAGTGACAGACAACCATTCACTCTCACATTCATTCACTAGGGACACTTTAGAGTTGCCAATTAACCTATACATGCATGTCTTTGGACGGTGGGAGGAAGCTGGAGTACCTGGAGAGAACCCACGGTAACACATGGAGGACATGCAGACTCCTCACAGAAAGACCGGAGTCGGCCAAGAATATTTGAGTCGGCCGGGTTTTGAACTCACAACCTTCTTGCTGTGAGATTAGATTATTATACAGAATATAAATATGAAGGCTCATATACTTCAGTTACACCACCTGCCTTTTTCTTACATTTGATACATGGAATTAGTTTTGTTTCAAATGTGATACATTGGGCTTTTTACCTGACACAAAAATGTTTTAATGCTTAAACAACAACAAATACTTGAAGAATTTTCTCTTTCGTGTGTTTTCTTTTCCTCCAAAGATGATCCTTTTTAGGACCTTCTATTGAACTTTGCATTTTTAGGCGTCTAAAATACATCAGATTGTGTCCTTGGAATTTTTGATTTTAAGTGGTAAATTTCAAATATAGATAATAATAGACATTTAACAGACATTTATCAGACATTTGTGAAAATTGAGGAGACAAAAAAGAGCTATTAACAAATGAATATATTGAAAACTAGGTTATGTATACAACATTCACAGCATATTCAACTAAATGATGACGAGACTACAGTGGTCGAGAAAGTTCAAGCATGCAAATACACATTAGCACATGCAACACTTTCACAGCACCCAAGCTACAATTCACAAATGTCACAATACACTGCAAATTCATAAAACTTCTGCATCAACTTCACAACATGTGTACTGCAAATCAAGACTCACGTGCAAACGGCCGACAACAGCATTAATTCCACAACACATATACGGCATTTCAATATGACAACGCAGCACCTACAAATGTAGATAAAGGCTGCATTCAGTTTACAGCACATGCCTGACCAACATACAAAACAGGCAGCATTGCAATGACAAAGCAATGAATGACTGCATTCAGAAGGAGCTAGCACTGCTTTAAGAAGTGCTGCAAATAGAAACCACGCTAAAAAAATACAATTAATTAGCCAAATTTTTCTTCTCAAATAATTAAAGTATTAAGTGAAAAGTTTTCACTTAATAGTTTAATTATTATTTTATATAATAATAATAATAATAATAATAATAATAATAATAATAATAATAATAAGAAGAAGAAGAAGAAGAAGAAGAAGAAGAAGAAGAAGAAGAAGAAGAATATTGTTATTGGTATTAAAACCTGTTCTTGGTAAAAGAAGAAATTTTTCTTTGCCATTATCTTAACAACTCCATCAAAATGGTGACATTTATGCAATCAATCACAAGAATTTTTTCCTTTTTTTTTTCTGTAAGGAAACACTGCACGTACAAATGAATTCTATCTTTGCTGTCCACAGTGAATGCTGTAATGTTTTTTTTTTACAGTTCATAATAAAAGAGATTTAAACCATAAAACAGAATATATATATAAACTGTATTCATTGTATGGTAAAGGTAAGTATGCATCATTAGTTGTATTTGCAATAGTCAGCTTTGTCTAATCAGTAATAACCAGACACTACACTTTGCTTTCTCTTGGACAGAATATAATAACCAGACAAATGAGTAGTATACGTAATTTAATAAAGAAACCAGGCTGGAGTTTCAGGTTCATTGAATAAAAGCATTAGTTTCAGGCTTTTGACAAAGGTTTTTTCAGTCTTTCAGACTTCAACATCAGCTTTAGCTCTGCTTTTGGAGAAGAGTGTGTGATTCCAAAGACGGGGGCTGGTGAGGAGAAGCAGAGGCTGCAGCAGCTGCAGGACAGAGGCACAGCTCAGGCGGGACTGGTCCATATGAGATCTGCTCCTTGAACAGGGCGCCTCCAATTGTATGTCAGCAGCAGTATATACAACTTATTAGAATAGTATATAATAAAGTTAATTATATTATATTAAAGGTTAAAGCAAAAGCATCTGGACTCAAGTCTAGATTTTTTTTTTTTTTCATTCATGCATTTGTCACATCCAGGCTGGACTACTGCAGTGCGTTATTCTCTGGACTGCCGAGGAAAAGTACTCACAGACTACAAATGGTCCAAAATACAGCCGCTAGACTTTTAACAAAGACCAGGAAGTTCGATCACATTACTCCGGTCCTGGCTTCATTACACTGGCTTCGTATTCATGTTAGAGCTGATTTCAAAGTTCTCTTGTTAACCTATAAAATCCTTTGTGGACGCGCGCCCTCTGACCTATCTGACCTTATCACCTGGTATACTCCAGCTCGTACCCTTCGCTCTCAGGACGCTGGCCTCCTTCAACTTCCTCGAATAAAGAAGAACTCTGCTGGCTACAGAGCCCCATTTTTGTGGAATGGGCTCCCGGTGGAAGTGCGGCGATCTGACTCTGTTGAGATTTTCAAAAGCAAACTCAAAACATACTTATTTCACCAAACGTATGGAGACTGATTGATCATAGGGTTAGGTTTACACTGGTTGTAGCTGTAGGTACACACTCAATCACTCATATTATTATTATATCTGCCTATTTTCAGTAGTGGGGAGCAGTTGTCTTTCAACCGGAGGGTGGGTGGTTCGATTCCCACTCTCCCCACAGTTCATACTGTTGTTGTGTCCTTGGGCAAGACACTTAACCCACCTTGCCTCCAGTCGCTGTAACACTGGTAATTACTGTAGAACAATGTAAGTCGCTTTGGATAAAAGTGTCAGATAAATGTAAATGTAGTATTTAGCACTTTTGTTTTTCTCCTTTCTACCTCCTCCTAGGGTGGACGCAAACCTCTGATCTGCTGGGTGATGTGTACCCCCCCCTCGCCCCCGACTCTGCTCCAGTGTGAGGACCCTGTGCTCATCTTTCATCTACCTTGATGTTGGCTGAGGTCCCATCCACCTTACACACACACACAGACACACACACACACACACACACACACACACACACACACAGAGTGGACACTGGACGCTGTCAACATAAATGTTTTTTATGAATATGTTTTGTATTTATATGTATTTTTTCAACTGTCCTGGACACATTCTTGCACGGCCTGTCCGTCCTGGGAGTGGATCCCTCCTTCTGTGGTTCTCCTTGAGGTTTCTCTTTTTTCCGGCTGGGTTTTTTTTTGGAGTTTTTCCTCACCCTGACGGTCTAAGGACAGGGGATGTTGTCTAGTGCAGTTTGTTAAGCCCTTTGAGGTGGCTGTTGTTGTGATATTGGGTTATACAAAAATAAATGTCTTGTCTTGTCTTGTCTTTTTCTTTAACCTTTTCTTATTCATTCAGTAAAGGCAGCCTAGGGCCTGTTACTGACTGCAGAGCAGGAATAAATCCAGCAGGGGGCAAATGATTAACATTAGATTGTTTAAAACAGGCTTTTCAAGAAAGTATTGATTATGTGGGATGTGCAGAGGGCTCAGAAAAATGGGCTTATGCAGTAGACTACCAAGCCATTGCACAGTAGCCTACCCACAAATTACACCTTCAAAATTATTGTGTATCAAAGCACATTGTGTGTAGGCCACAAAATCCATGTTTAACTGGAAAATGCAGTGCAAATGTAGTATTATACATTTTATAGATTTGGGGGATATCTTTTTGGTAAACGTGCAAATTGTTCCTTCCCTGTTTCCAGTCCAGTGTCACTAAATGTTAAAAGTTTAAAAAATTACAAATATATACTATATATCTCAGAAAGCCAACTCTTCTCTGTAAAGGACATAAGAATGCATGTATTTTAGTTTTGGAAATGAAGGTTCTAAGAGGCTGCTTTGTCTCTGGACACAAAAAAGTGTTTCTAATACATTAGATTGTTACAAAAGAGTAGCTGCTAGTAGAGTAGCTAGTACTTCCTTTCGAAGTAATATGGCAGCAATTTAGCTTAACACTATACACACACTATACACACTGTTTTTACCTTTGGCAGTTTTTGAAGTTGTACTTGTAAAAATAGGCCCTTAAATGTGAAAAATGCAAATGCAGACAAAAACGTAGAGTCCTGGAGGCAGGGGCTTTTGAAAGACCCAGCTGCATTTTTCTTCTATTTTCAATGCTTGGGTGTAATAAAGTTGTTGCTCACTATCCTTTCCTGTCACAATCCATTATGTCGACTTCTCTCCTTTCTGAGCCCTCCTCGCTGTGTTGTGGCATCTGACCTCTTTTACTGCACTCACACTGTTGTCTTTCTTGTGCTAAATGAAAAATTGAAGTGACTAAGCCGAGGCCCAGCTTTATATAGAACAGTTACTCATAGATCAGTTATGTTGGTTGTGGCTACCTTGAACTTAAATCAAACTTTTTGGGGTTTGTAGATTTGAGTCAGAACAGAAACAGAGCAACCTTCAAACTGACCTTAAATGTATTCTAATCAGATCTAAATTTATAAAATTGTTCTTGTTTGTGGAGTCTTGCCCAAATCATATTTATATCTATTTTGTATTATAAGTACATGCAATTTAAAGCGTATTTAGAGCTAAATTATGAAATGATGCTAAACAAAAATGCTAAATAGGAGCATTTCCAATACTGATGTGAAGAAAATAACCTTTGACCTCCGATGTCAAGGGGCTCAAGGCTTGAAATTGATTTAGCAAGTTTGAAGAAAGACCTGCTCTTACTTGTTAACATGACTTACCAGATGATGTGTTACACAGAACCATCTGGAAGGGATTTCAAAAATTAAAGCAAAACTTTGCTGCTTTATTGTTGAGTGTTTGCTTTGTCGTCAAACCTAAAACAGGTCTATACTTGTCTGAACTCAAACTATTGTTGACTCAATCCGCCAGCAGTTCTCAAGCAGACACAGAGCAGTAAATGTGTTTTTGTAACTTATCTGTGGCTCATGTCTTACTTTTTATGAAACAATAAGTATTTCACAAGTTGTTTTCCAATCAAACATTGCTTTAAGAGCTATGTCTCATTTTTGACTGAAGAAGAGGTCTGTATCGTCGTTCTGCACAAATATGTATAACTTAATAGCTGTCTATTGCTTAACAACTTCTTTGATCCTTTTCAGTCAGGATTCAGGCCCATCACAGACCGAGACTGCACTTATCAAAGTCAGAAATGACATCTGTCTGAACACTGACGCGGGCAAAGTCTCTGTCTTAGTTCTGTTGGACTTGAGTGCTGCGTTTGATACAGTGGACCATGAACTCCTGTCACTGGAACTACCCTTAAATGGTTTCAGTCCTCTCTTACATTTACATTTAGTCATTTAGCAGATGCTTTTATCCAAAGCGACTTACATTAGGCTTCCGTTACCAGTGTTACAGCTGGAACACCACTAAAGGTAAGGTGGGTTAAGTGTCTTGCCCAAGGACACAATGACAGTATGAACTGTGGGGAGAGACTAAATCAAACCACCAGCTTTCTGGTTTTAGGACGACCGCTGAACCACTGTGTCCTCTGTCTTGGAGGTCTATTGTGGGACCTCTATTATTCAATCTTTACATGCTTCCTTTAGGCCAGTTAATACACAGCTGTGATGTATCCTACCATAATTATGCAGATGACACTCAGATTTACATTTCACTCACAGCAGGTGAAAAACTGTCACTGCATCAAACAGATTGATGTGTGGATGCAAAATTATTTTCTTTAACTAAACAGAGACAAGACTGAACTAATCATCTTTGGGTCACAGAAACAAAGAGAAAGTGTCAGCATTTCTTTCTCTAAAATCTAAAAATCAGGATACAAATCTAGGGCTCATCATGGATTCAGACTTGAATTTCCAGAGTCACATTAAGTCAACTACATCATCCGCATTTTATCACCTTAAAAACATGTCCAGAGTCAAAGCAATAATGTCTCAACCAGACTTAGAGAAACTTATTCATGCTTTTATCTCCAGCAGGTTAGATTACTGTAACGGCCTGCTCACTGGTCTCTCAAAACGAGGGTTAAGACAGCTGCAGCTTATTCAGAACGCTGCTGCTCGGGTTCTAACTAACTAACTTGTTTCTTCATATTTACCTCACTCTGGTTATGTGAAATGAAACAAGTCTTGTGGTAGATAGATACTAGTTAGTGCTTCATGCAATCACCTAACAGGTTTATGACAGAAGTTGCCTCCCGTTTGCAAACGCTTTCAATGGGAGCCTTCGCAGATAGTTCTGTGAAACAGGCTCATGTGAGCAGTTCTATCTGGCAGAGTCAGGATACTGACTTCCTGTTGCTCAGAGAATAGAGACAACATAACAGACATTTGTTATATTTTACATTGCTTTGTTTTGTCGCTTTCAACTGTATTCAGTAATCTGTTGACCACATTTCAGATCAGTTCTTTTTATTTGCTCACATTTGAACACACTCTTTTGGCTTATATTGTACTGCTCCAGGTTATTTCATGTCACTGAGTTCTAAATGTGCTCTAATGAACATGTCTGTGCTCTCTTTATTTAAAGGCCTTTTGTGCTGTCCTTGAAGGCAGCAGCACCCTGTTTAGTGTTTCTACAATGATAGCTGATAGAAGTCTGTAATTATCCAAATTATAACCTGCATCTAATTAACACCTTTACATCTCTCACTCAAGACAAGCAGAGAAAGTACAGCAATGTAATACGTGTATATTTTTATGCATATGTCCCCTTAACAAAGCTTAAAGCGGTAGAAGGAATCAGCACGTTTGGGGTATTCATTAATACACAAATCTCTCAAGGTCCCATTAAAGCATCAACTTGGGTTGAGGATTTGGACATTAAAATAACTCGAATAAATACTGAAATATCTTTTCACTTGTGTTGTGTGGGGACTCTACCGTATCTATTATTAACATTATTAAATGCAGTCTGTGTTGATGAAGCTTTCCATGGACAATCGTGAGCCAGGTCTGACTAATGTGTGGTTATCTCTGAAGAGCTGTAGTCTGAGCCTCTCTGCAGCACGAGAGGGGTACACACACACTGATGTTTGACACTGTTTGGTCTCTTCATGAAGAGGTCAAATTGTAAGAGTCCATTTACCAATCACAAGCAGCCCAACCTGACCTGAACTGTGACCCCTGTACCCTCCTCCACTCCACATCCAATACTGTCATCACGCAGTGTTTCTTCACAGCACAAGCCCACACTGTAAATGGATCACTCCTAAAATCATACATCACCTGCCAGGGCTTTGAAACAGACTGGTTCTTCACACGGTTTTGTCTCAGCAGGATAAAAAAGGATTTGATGGGCTGAAATAACTTTTCACTGAAAGTAACAGTGACTTTTACTTGAAGAGTGAAATAGCTACTATGAGTCTATGAGGTGAAATGCAGTTTTAAGCTAAGTATTTGATGCTTACTACTAGAAAACCTAATACATAATTATGAATACATCACCTGTTGGTCTGTCTGGAGCTTTCTCCTTCAGATGCTTTGCCAAGCCTTTATTTATTTATTTTTATATTTTTTATTTTCAATTTATTATCCCGTAGGGGAAATTCATTGTTGGCAGCCGCCTCCAAGGGGTGCCCAGAATGTTTTTTGTTGTTGGTGGGGGAAACTGGAGCACCAGGAGGTGAACCTCAGCCCTTCTTGCTGTAATCTTGCCATAATGTAAATAATGTAGCTTTCTGTTTGTTGCTACTCATACTTGTGTCTTCAGTGCTAAGGATAAAGTACACTGGTTTATGCCCTGTCCATATGCACTGTTAAACATGTTTGTTATATTTACAGTTAACATTATCACATAGCAACAAAAAATATCTGTAAAAGGCAATCTAGTATAACACCATAATAAAAAAAGCAAATAAATGCACTATATAGCATTAAATACTTTATATTTTTACTATTAAAATTGTGCTTTATTAAAAAAGACAAAAGGGGGGAAATTATCAACATATCACATACATGTAATTGCAGTTAAATAATACATTTGCATGTTAATATAGTAATAGAAACTGCATACATGTGTTGGTACAAGACCTTAACATTGTTAGTAAAACCTCGCCCACCACTGCTACCAGCTTTTTACTGTAAATTTCAGAGATTCATTTTTACAGTGTGGCGGCTGGTATCTCCAAAAACGTTGATTTTTCTGTGACCTCATATACACATGCTTTAAGGTATGCACATGCTTTAAGGTATGCACATGCTTTAAGGTCACTGAAAATGCATCCATTTGAACACTTTGGCCAATGTGGAGACATGTTTTTTTCACCGCTTTTTTGTGTTGATAGATACAACAGAGTTTTAGAACCTGCAGTGACTTCTCAGCTCTGTTCGCACAGACTCATTGTTGTTTTGTGTAAAGAGCATATGCATATCCATGGTAACAACAACAACACCAATAATAGCAGCAGTGGCAGATCCAAATATTGTTCACTTGTGGCCTAGCAGTAAATGATCGTTAACAACTTGTAGGCAAAGACACTACAGTTTCCAAGGGAAGGCGTAAACTCGTGACAAGATATTTCTTCAGTTTTTATCTTTGTTTACAACTTGCAGCAAATAGCCTGCAGTCCTGAATGAAATAGTAGTTGTTATACCCTCTGTGCAAATGGCTGTGCCCTGGTGTCGTGTAGTATCAGACGGAGTTATGATCAGCCTGAGTCCATAATGTGACACTGGTGCGTACAGTCGGCGGGAGGGCCGGCACTTGAATGAGAGGCTGTATATTATTAGTCAAATGGCCTATCAAAGGTTTATTATACCAGGGACAGCCAATAAATCAGCTCTGTGCGCCGCTCCACCGGTGGAGTGTAGCAGCGTTTAAAGTTGGAGTTCAACCTATAAATCCCAACCAACAAAGTGAGGGGGCCGTGAGGGCAGCAGATCACTGTGTCAACACTTGTCCGATCAGTTCCACAGCTGCTGATTAAATACCCCCAGAAAGGGCTCATCCGAAGAGGCACTTTGCACAGTGCACAACTACTCATGTCATTTTTATGCCAAAAAGTTGTGAACATGTCTCTTATGTAATTCTTTCTTGTCATTCAAAGTGATGGCAACGCGTTCCACTCCATCGCTCTACGACTTCGATACAAATGTGATTATTCTCAGGCTTAGATGAGTGATGAGATGAGACTTGATATGTTCGGTTATACCTCCAATTTGAACCCTCAAGGCCTTTTGTTCATGTATAATGCCAAACGCCAAGCGGTTTTTCAGAATGATGAGGAGTTTGTGTGAGGAAAACTGAGTCTGCAACTACTATTCAATTGTTCAGAGTCGTGTTCTGATAAAGACAGAGAAAGCATGCTGACTAAGCCACCCAAAAGTTAAGAAAGTATTACAGCATTGTACTATTTGTTTTTAGCTCATAGAATTTTAGCAAACTTTTATTACATTTCTTTGAAAAATATTGATTAGGTATATATTTATAGGCAGGAGAATAGCCCATAGAGTGAGCCCTGCAATTAAATAAATTAATTGTTCAGGGTGTCACAAGATATTTGATGGAACCCTTATTTTTTATGAGATATGGGTGATTACAGGCCATCACCTTTAATCACAGAAGTTACACTTGCGCACATACACCGGACTACTTTAGTCTGACAAAACACTGATAAAACTACAGACTTTTATATCTGCCTTTTGTAGTCCAGACATTTAAAAAAATATTTTCAATACAATCTGTATTGACTGTACACTTAATTTAGTTTAGTTTAGTTTAGTTTGGTGGGCAAAAAATAAATAAACCAAAACAATATAAGATTTTATTGCTCATTGTAATAAAAACTGCTGAACATGAGCGTCATGCAGCAGGGCCGGATCAAGGAATGTGGGGCCTATGGACTAAAACTATATCTGGTCCTCCTTTGGAAAGGGGTGTCTGGGGGGCCCAACCATAGGATGCAATTTGTCTATTACTTAAAAAATGAAAGAAAAGAAATTAAGCTTTTAATCTAAGAATGAGGTTGATGCAGAACAGACAATTAATAAATTTATTTTTTTAAGAATTGCCTAAATAATATAATAAACTAAATTTATGCAAAAAAAAAGGTTTAAATAAAACCATCTGGACTTAGTTTTCAAGGTGAAGATGTTTCATCTCTAATTCCAAGAGGCTTTATTAATTCTGAGATCAACTGGTAAGAGAACTGAGGAGTTTCTCTTGAAACCAAACCATTTGTGTTAACAAAACAAAAGAGCCTGACCCTGTAACAACAAACACAGCACCTGATTAGAGCAGTGTCACTAACAACTCTGCACCAGACTAGAGCAGTTTAACTAACAACTCTCCTGAGCCTTAACGACTCTCACATCAGGAGTCAGACTTCCTTTTTATGACTAACGACTGTGAGACCAGAACAGCCTGGTCCAATCAAGTTTGGTTTCAGGGTAAACTCCTCCCTCTAGAGATATAAACTTAGCTCTTTTACCAGTTGATCTCAGAAATGCTAAAGTCTCTTGGAATTACATTTTCATTTTTTCATTTTTGGTTGACACTTTTATCCAAAGCGACTTACATTGTTCTACAGTAATTACCAGTGTTACAGCCACTGGAGGCAAGGTGGGTTAAGTGTCTTGCCCAAGGACACAACAACAGTATGAACTGTGGGGAGAGCGGGAATCGAACGAACTACCTTCGGGTTGAAATCCGACTGCTCTACCCACTGAGCTACTGCCGCCCCAAAAACCTTTTTTTTTAAAGATGTCCTGAATGACTGAGAACCTTCACAGATACATTTACACTAGTTTTAGATTTTTTGAAAAAAAAAAAGCTTATTTATGTGTTTTGGAGATTTTGTTTTGAAAAGAAATAACCAAAGAAACAGTTGTTCCCTCCTGGAAACCTTCTGAAGCCCCCACTGCTGAAAACCATTGGATGGATTGTCTGTGGCTCCTGAGGTGCAGCAGCTGCCCCAGACTAGTGCTGCTCTTTACGTCCACAGCCCACTTCAGTTCTCAGTGTAGCCACAAGGCTAACTGGTACATGGACCTATAATAGTACTATCTGTACACACTCATTTTCGGTTAGGATCCTCCTCAAACCCTAGTTCAAAAAAAAAAACTGTATGTTGTTGTGTGGTATTTTTGTTTTAACTAAACGGTCACTGGTCATGGTTATTTTGATACAATACTAAAACGGTGTAATTTCAAAACTTGATTTGTCACCTCACGGACAACAAGGGGGCATTCACAGCCCACCATAGGTCAGTAGACCACAATTTAAGAAAGGCTGCCTTAGATAATCATTTATAAATCATTGTTGTGGAGATTCCATTTCTACTTTGGTCCAGTAACTCATTTAGGTTAAAGCTCGAGGTACATTTACTGTATTGGATAGGAGACATTTGGCTGCTAACAGAACCCGAAAAAACAACTGTTTTATTTAGTATCAATAGATGCTGAATAAAACAGACCCACATCTCTGTGATCTCTGGCTCACTGGAATGTGCATTGAAAACTAATGTTTTTTTTCTCAAACTTAGATAGTAGTGAAAGCTTCTGCAGAACATTTTCAAACTTTCATCACCTTCCTTGAGAGTAACCTTATACCAACAACACAAAAACAGCCAACTTCTGTGATGATCAAACCATCCCTTTGCCAGGCTGAGATTAAAAAGTAAAATGTGATCCCCAAGTCAACCAAATTATAATCCTTGAAGATGGCAGCAAAATAAATAATAAAAAGAAGGGATGTGTGACTTAAAAAGGCATTATGATTAGAAACTGGTTAAAAGTATGGCAGTTTTTTTTTTTCAGACATTACTCAATGGTGCTCAGCTCAGGTCCTTGTTAGAAAAGTGAAAACCATCCCCGAGATCTGCTGTGAGTAGGCTCCAGACCACTTCTGTTCTATAATGTACTCGTAGAACCAGTACTTCTCCAACTTTCTTCTTCTGAGGGATTTTTTACCAGCGCTCTTCCGCCCCACATGCACCAAGGAGGCTCTTTTAAAATCCCTTTTTCTCTGTGAAGTCTCAAGGTCTGTTCACTAATATTCTTTGCATTGAATCGTCCAAAGTTCAATGTCATCCACTCAGTATTGCCTATGCCATGATCAGAAACAAAATAAAGATAAATTAGAGCAGCAGTAGCTCAGTGGGTAGAGCAGTAGTCCGCTCACCCCACAGTTCATACTGTTGTTGTGTCCTTGGGCAAGACACTTAACCCACCTTGCCTCCAGTGGCTGTAGCACTGGTAATTACTGTAGAACAATGTAAGTCGCTTTGGATAAAAGCGTCAGCTAAATGAATAAATTATTTTTTTTTTTTACTTGCAATCAGACAGGATTTAAAGCATAACCTTACTGCACTATTATTTAGAGCAGGGGTCTCAAACTCAAATTACTTGGGGGCCGCAGGAGGCAGAGTCTGGGTGAAACTGGTCCGGATCAAGTATTCCACAAAAAAGCTTTGTTAAATCCTCTCAAACGTCATTACTAGCAGTTCTTTAACTTCAATGGGTTCTTCTGAACCTGAGCTATCCTGAACTTAAATAGAATATTGAAGAACATGAGCTGGCTGAGTGGCCCCATGGGAAGTCCACTCCCCTTGGTGATATTGTCAATCTAACATCGGCGTAAATTTGCAGATTCGTCATGATAACAAATCCGCATTGATAGTGGCAATCAAATTGCCATTATTTTTCAAACAAATCAATTAATTTCAAATGATGGGAAAACAAAATACAGTCCGCATGAACCCAAATCCAATGCCCGTAACATTGAATTTGTCCAGCTCATGGTCAAACATGCTCATTTCAAACACAGTAAGAAGCAGTCATTTTATGATGGCTATGTGATGTTACACAGGCTCCTTCATAGTGTGAAATGTTTCTCTGCCTGCATCAAACCCAGCCGATGGCCCGCCCCCAGGAGCCATATACTCCACTGTGATGGTAGGTTGGTTCAGTTCCAGTTTGCACAAAAAGGAACCTTCCACAAACAACATGGTAACATGCCATTCATACAAATCTAGCAGGGCGCACTAACAATAAACTTTCATATCGTCCCGCGGGTCGAAAAATATCGTCTTGCAGGCCGCAGTTGGCCCCCGGGCCACAAGTTTGAGACCCCTGTTTTAGAGGCTAGGTTAGAAAAAATATAGACCTTTTACAAGCAACATCATCAAAAAGACACATCAGCTAGTCCTTTAGGGCCAAGCTATTCTGTGATTATGCAGTTATTCTCAGATTCAGTGTTTGTGTCGTGGTAGAAAGCTTCTGGGCAGATTGCTGCTAGCTATACACTTACATAGAAGTAACAAGAGATTAGTTGGATTAGCCAGTCAAAGACATGTTACAGTGCCCAAGGCAATATTCAAAGATCGAAAGAGGTTTTATTGTCAATTAACAATATGTACAAGACATACAGAGTAGTCCTTGTGCAAAAGACAGGAGTCTTTTGAGGGAGGGGATCAAAGTCCAGGGGCAGGGGGAAGGTAGTGTACAGAGTTCAGCTTCCTAACAGCTTGCTGAATCAAGCTGCTGGAAATATGGTGGGCTCGGAGGCTCTGGTACCTTCTCTCTGAAAGTAGGAGACTGATGAGGGAGTGTAAGGGGTGTGAGGGGTCACCAGCAAAGCAATGGCTCTGTGGGTGATACATGTGTTGAAGATGCCCAAAGATCTTGCTGGCTGTATGTACTATGCACTGAAGATTTCCATATGGATAAAAGACATTTCCTGACATTTTTGCGGTTGATGTGAGAGACAGTCCCGTATAGGGCTGGCTCTCACTGGAGTCTGCCCTGTTAGATTATCTTTAGTTAATCTACAATATGACTTTTGCTGTAGTTTCTAGTGCATTGCTGAATTAGGCTTAGTTTATATTTATGTTGTAAATGAGATTCACCTCTGGGCTTAAAGGACATCTTCTATTGTTATAATGTTCTCTGCCGGTGCTCGTCTTTTGTGACTGGGACTTTTGAATTAGTGAACAAGAGTTGAACCGATGTAGGGCTGTTTCTAAAAATTCATTGTGAGGCACGGCCCCAAGGACCTATCCTGCTTAGGACCCCAGATGAACACCAGCCAAGAAATTTCAAAGAACATGGGGGTAAAAAGGGTGAATTAGAAATGACAAGCAACTACAATTGGGTCTGAAAACTCGGTTTGTTTGTGGATGTGGCATGTGGCATTTACACTCTGCTGCTGGTACTTACTACAAATATGTATGTTGGAGCTCCAGTGATGTATGTCTGGCCTATGTCTACAGTGCAAACATGTACTCTCCCCTAAACCTTTTTTACCCTGATTGTGGAAGAATAAAGTTTTCCCAGGACACTGACCAACAGCAAGAAGCACAAGTATTTCTCATTCATTTACATGAGAGAGTAAGTTAAAGCAGTATCTCAGTGGGTAGAGCGGCCGTCCCTCAACCGGTGGGTGGGAGGTTCAATCACCCGCTCAAAACATCCTGCTCTCCCCACAGTTCATTCTGTTGTTGTGTCCTTGGGCAAAACACTTAAACAACCTTACCTCCAGTGGTGTTCCAGCTGTAACACTGGTGAATAGAATAATAATTTTAACAGTCACCTATGTGGTTAACATAGTCAGTACTCTTTTTTTGTTCAGAAACATTGACTGTTTTATTAACCAGTACCAGATCGAGCCTTTATTGTATTTTGAGTCCTCAAGTCTTATGAGTCTGTTACTTCATTTATTTAAAATAATGTAGGTTATGTGGCTTTAGCAGTGAGTTTGATAAAGAAGTCATAAAACAATACTCTAACTATTACTAACATGGTTACATTCGCATGTAATCTAACACAATATCTCCCCCCTGCCCTGCTATTTTTATTTCCATTTTCCCTGCTTTATAAATCTGACCTCAGTCTATTATACCACACCTTGTTGGTATTTATCATAATGGAGATAAGATGAATAGGATAAGAGAAAGATAAAAGGTGCCTTTACCTGTGGATGTAGTGCAGAGAACATTAGCGTGTGTAAAACCCATGTGAATTTGCCTGTAATTTGTAAAGTTTGGTTGCAACCACTTTCTGGCTTTTGTTGAATACAGCAGTGCTTTGATAATGAACTCCTTTGAGAACTGAGTCAGATTTGTGTTTGTTGGTATTCACTTTGTCTAGACATACATTTTCTGTCTACCAGCTGAAGAAAAACGAACATGGAAGCTGGAGTTGACTCTCTGGAGAATAGCCAGGCTTTGAGTGCTTTCTCCCTCTTCCTTGCAAAACAGACGTTAGTTTTGTTCTTTTCGGAGCTGCTGGAGAGAAGAAATTGGATTTGAGGGATGGAATGTGTTGAAATAGGGATAAAGATTTGACCCCTTATAGACAGGTCAATGGAAACAGACTCACCCAGACTTTAAATTTATAAAATAATAATAATAATAATAATTAATAAGAAAGGATACACTCAACTACAGTCAAAGTCACTGTGATTGAAAGACAAAATGTTCTACTTGCAACTGTATAGGATTACATCTAGTCTCACTTTAAGCGCCAAAAACCAGCATCTGATGCTTGAGAACAAATAGAGAAGCCTGCATTGTGTAATTTTGAGAGGTATTCAAAAAAATAACCAGGCTTTAGTGTTGTGTAGAGAGCCTGGGGTGAACCATGAGCAAACAGCTAAAAGATGACCAGTCTTTGATCTTGTCCACTATTTCAAAGCCAAAATGTACAATTTTATAAAGAAAAATAAATCACTCGCCACAAAACAGTGTGTTTAAGGAGTACTAAGTATACAAATCTTGAGTGGAATACAGTTTTATGATAAGTCTACACTTATCCCTCTTTATTTGCATATTTGAAAAATACTGCAACATTATACATTATACATTATACTCAATGCATCTTTATGATTTATTTTGTTTTTTCTGGGGTCCATTACATAAAAAAACACAAACAAAAATTTAACAATACAAATACATAAAAAAAAAAATTACTCAACAAATGAAAAAGACTAATAAACTAATATAAAATCTATTTAACGCTAACATGCATCAGAACAATTAATTACCATTAACATAATTAAAAGGACTGCAATCTTATCTTAAGATGATTTTTAAAACATCTATTTTTAGAATTTAAAAAGGAAAGCAAATTATTCCCCTATACAACATGGTTTTCTGCATGTCTGTTATAAACATTCATGTTTGTACAAATATTATCATTAATATTCATTTATTTATATTTATATATATATATATATATATATATATATATATATATATATATATATATATATATATATATATATATATATATATATATATATATATATATATATATATATATATATACACACACAACTGTATTTAATTAATGCTCTTTCTTGTAGCACAGATCATTATGTGCTTCAGATACAATTTTATTTCTTATTGCCCTTATTTATATCCTTTTAACTTCTGGTAATTCTAAATAAACTGTCTCTTTATTGCTGATGTAAAGTAGAGCTGCTAAACTGTATTTAATTTCTTCCAACAATGACAATAAACCTTTTTTTTTTTACTATAATAAAAACAACAACATTAATAATACTACTACTACTACTACTACTACTAATAATAATAATAATAATAATAATAATAATAATAATAATAATAATAAATGTTTGTTCTCAGGGTACATTTATGCAGTGGAGTTTTCTTTTAAGGTTTTTCTACCATTATATTATGTATGTTATTCTGCTGTACAATGTTGGTTTCAGTAAAAGCTTTCCAATGCATAACATAACTATCGGCCCTGACTCACTGTTCGTCTGTTCACATCGCAAATGACGCTAAAGACACTCATGAAACCAGTTCTGTGTGGTTTATTGGTGTCAGGGCTAAAATGACTCTGGTAACAATCTGGACAAACAATTAAAGGGACAGCAGTCTGGACAAGGCCTTAACATCTTGCTGCATGACAATCATTTGTTCATTATGATGAAAGAGCACTGTGGCATTTTAGGGCTGTTATCGCAACAATCTGCGCTTCTGAAGGCCCTACAACCGCACCACATCACCAAAAACATGGAAAACTCTAACATGTGGACTCGCCGGCAGGCAGGCTAATCTTTTACAATGGGCTTACCAAAATTTTATTGATCATTAAACAACACTGCATACATTTTTTCCTTTCCCTTCAATAGTCTGCAGTGATCAGTTGATTTCACTATACAATATGCTCCAAACGGTAACAACCTTTCCTAAAGCTAGCATCTCTACTCCCAGCAAGAGATAGTTTTCAGTGGTTTTAGAACAAACTTTAAAAGAGTTGCTCTAAAACTGAGGAGGTGCAGCTGTTACTGTGCTATTAAATATACCGTGCGTTTTGCACATAATGCCTACAGTTCCAACTTTGAGAAAAATAAATTTGTTGTAATTGAGCATAATTGAGTTCCCTGTTTTGGCCCGGGCCACCGCAAGACTCCCTTGTTCCAATGTGGCTTATGGGGATAAATTACTGCCCACAACCGGTCTAGACAGACAGACAGACAGACAGACAGACAGAGTATAAAAGTATAAAAAAACATTTAAAACACTAAAACCATAATAATTTGAATATAAAAACACCTAAAAACCCACACATCCATCAAACAAAAACATTGGTCCAGATTTTTAATTATTCTATTCGGAACTGTTATAATATATTGTCATGTTATGGTCAAAATCAGAGATAAATCAATCAATCCTGCTGTTGGATAATTATGTTAAATTTATGTTGTAAAAATGTTGTGGCTCAATAAATCCTATACAACTGTGCTCATACTCTGGCAGAATTTGTGATTTGTTTGGCCATTTTTTTGAGAATATGAACCTATTACCTACTAAAAGTAATCATCCTCATCTGTGATCGGTTAGCGTGTAATCATTGTGTGTGTATAAAATGTCAGTGCATTTCTGGGCTTCTGACAGACCCTTGCACCTCTCATCCAGTGCTGCACTGACATTTCTGTATTCTGAGTCATGGTTAAAGCAAAAGAATTGTCAAATGATCTGCAGGAAAAGGTAATTGAACTATACACTCACCTAAAAGATTATTAGGAACACCTCTTCAATTTCTCATTAATGCAAGAATCTAAAGCATTTGTGATGGTAGAGTCAGAAAGAGGTTGATTGCTAATGTTTTGGGGATGTGTGAGCTACAAAGGCACTTTGATCAGAATTGATAGCAAGATGAATGTAGCATGTTATCAGTAAATACTGGAGAAAAATGTTTACTCATTAGCCAAGAAGCTGTGCATGGGACGATACTGGACGTTCCAACATGACAACAATCCAAAGCACAAGGCCAAGTTGACCAGTCATTGGCTACAGCAGCATGAAGTGTAGATTCTGGACTTGCCTCAGTCTCCTGACCTCAGTATCATTGAGTCACTGTAGAGCGATCTCAAACATTCAGTTAATACAAGACAGCCCAAGAATTTACAGGAACTGGAGGCTTTTTGCCAAAAAGAATGGTCAGCTTTACCATCTGAGAAAATAAAGAGCCTCATCCACAACTTCCACAAAAGACTGTCATTGATGTTAAAGGTAGTAATACACAGTATTAATAACTGGGGTATGTAAACTTTTCATCAGGGTCATTTGGGTAGTTTCTGTTGTCATTATGATTTAAACAGTCTAAACACAGTTGTTTGACAATAAATGGCTTCACCCAACCACTAACTATGAGTTTTTATGTTAACATATATTTTGTCTGAAAAATGGCCAAAAAATAAAAAAAAAAAAAAAAATCTGCAAGGGTATATAAACTTATGAGCACGACTGTAGATATCACAGAACTAATGGCAGTGGGAAAAGTGACCCATTTTCTGGAAATGTGATTATTGTTTGACAATACATTCTGACTGGACATTCTTTTAACCACAATTGTAATCCTGTGAATCATCATCGTTCCATTATGATGTAACAGTAGATGGACAGTTATACATATTTATTATTTGTATGGTGTTTATAGTTGTTGTCTACCTTGCTTTAAAAACATACAGCACTGTAAGCAATAGTTTTAGTTCACAGTTGGTTCGGAAGAAGTGAGACCTATCTTTTTACGCAGTTCTTTGGTCCTAAGTTTAAATTGACAGCTTGGAAAACACACCAAACCAAAGAGGTCATCTCTTAAAGCACTTTAAAACATTAGCACATCAAGACTGGCATCTTTCTATCCTCCTTTCTGCTCCACATTCACTTTCACAACAGCACATGGGGGATTTGTCCCAACAGATGGAGCCTTTGATTAAATGCTGAACTACACCATTTGTTAATGAGCTTTTAAGTTCAGCCTGTTCAATATTTCAGTTGCGTGTGTGTTTTAATCTGGAGGACTTGCACGCAATAAAACACCTCAGAGGCATTCTGCTGCCAAGGTGGACTGACACAACTACAGCGACGTTTCACCGTGCCAGAGACTCAGGACATTGCCAGGTGGGAACACACAAACAGGGCCAACGTGAGCTCCTGGGGTGTAGGCTTTTTAGTGGTGAGCTCAGGAGCTGAGATAGGTGCATGTGGATGAGGTGCTACAATCATCACTTTGTCAGAGTGGGTATAGTGTGAGTACAGTGTGAGAGGAGGCAGATTAATAACAGGTGAACATAAGTGATTGGGGTTAATTAGGTCAGCCGTGTTTTATTGGAAAGTTCAATTTCAGTTTATTTCAATCCCTATTAATAAAAATAAAAAATTCAACTGTAAGGATAAATACAATCTTTCACTGAAAATATTTATTTTAATTAACTTGCACACCTGTCAGTTTTATAAACATATTTATTTAAGTGTAAAAATAAGTATAATATCATCATGGGTTCCTATCAGTCATGAGCCCTTAGAATCACCCTAGCTTCCCTCTGTCATGAAAAACACTGATTCATGCAAACATTTTTTTACAGGCTAACTGAGCGTAACAACATATCCGTGTCGAGACGATATTGACTCGATAAAACTATTTACCCATAAGTCCTATAACATGTAGTGGTAAGAGACTACAGTGACCTCTAGTGATAACTAAGAATAATCAGCCATTAAATTACATCACACCCCTTACCACGCCGCTACAGTCAGTAATAGAATGGATTTGCATATTCCCCGCCTAGAATTTTGCACATTGTCGCAAACACACCAGGATTTCAATAATCAAAAGGTGTAAAAACATAAGAAGGCACAATTCTGTGTCCCGTGAGGGACGCTAATCTGTTGTGTACAGGAATAATAACTTCCTTTGCTCTATATCTATTTCTTTTTCATTTGGCAAATGCGCAAACCTTTGATAAATCAGCCCCATAGACTGAAAGGGTTTAGGTTGAGACTCAAGGTGACTGCTGACTCTTTCTCTTTGTTTCTGTGGCCCAACGATTGATTAGTTCAGTCTTGTCTCTGTTCAGTTGGTGAAAATTATTATGCATCCATATGTCAATCATCTAGCCTATACATTGCTTAGATATAGTGTACCAATACATTGCCAACACACTTGCTGTGTGTCTGTAGTTGACTGTAATTGTGTGCTGTACACTCTGACAGAAGTGGGGATAAATGGCCTACAGTAGTGTTTTACCTAAACTGAGTGTAGAGCTGTTGTTCATATGGATGTCGACTTTGGCCCTTCTTGTAGAGAGTAGCAGTGTAATCAGTCCAGTCCAGTTTATTGTTCAGGTTAAGCTTATGTTAAACAATAGCCTACTTAGGGGCATCATACATTTATTCATTTAGCTGATGCTTTTATCCAAAGCGACTTACATTGTTCTACAGTAATTACCAGTGTTACAGCCACTGGAGGCAAGGTGGGTTAGGTGTCTTGGCCAAGGACACAACGACAGTTTGAACTGTGGGGAGAGTGGGAATCGAACCGCCTACCTTACGGTTGAAAGACGAGTGCTCTACCCACTGAGCTACTGCGCCCCAAAGATAGATTTTTACTCAATTGTATTTATAATTGCACTACACCGCTAACTGGCAAACTAATTACATTTACATCTAGCTGACACTTTTATTAAAAGCCACTTACATCAGTACTTCCTTTCACCAGTGTTACAGCTGGAACACCACTGTAGGCAAGGTGGGTTAAGTGTCTTGCCGAAGGACACAACAAAAATTTGAACTGTGGGAAGAGCGCCAACCCTACTGTAATAGGACGACTGCTCTACCACTGACCCACCCTGATTTGATATGAGTATTTGAAATGGGAGTGACAAGATTGACTTTTGTGGATGCTACGTCAAACATCAAAAATTTAATGTAGGGTCTAATAACTAGCCTATTGTTTTATTTAATGGGACATTTTAGTGCCATGTAACTTTACTTGTGATTGTAAACTAAGTGTATTCCATCATTAACACATCCTAACAGGTTTGTGTGCTTTTGATTTGATTGACTTTATGAAGAAACATGGATCCCTGTTGACTAGGTTTTAAACAATATTAACATATCTCTAAATTGTTCTAAATGGGCTTTGTGGCAAATTTTCTCTGCTCCTCTCTCTGGGTAGCTACTTTGGCATCCCACCCAAAGACATGGATCTAAGTGTCCCTAGTGAATGAACTTGAGAGTGAATGATTGTCTGTGTCTCGAACAACTGGCCAATGTCCAGGGTGTTCCCCATCTAAAGCCCAAAGTTGCTTGGATATCACCCACGACCCCTAAACGGAACGGGCTAAACAGAAAAAAAATCTGTATCTTTGTCAGCGGATGATATATTTGTTATAAATATATTTTGTTTAATGGTAGCTTGGTAGTTATAGTCTAAAAATGACCCCTGATAAACACCAAACATGTCAATATATGTAGGCTACTCCAGTGGTGCAAAAACACAGTATGCAGTGCATATGGGCGCTCGGCTACTTTTTAAAACTGCTCTTGTGCTTTTAACTCATGTCAATGCTCTAAATATGCTGCTTAAAATATCTAAGAAACGTAAAGCCTGGCCACTGGCAACAGATGTTGTGATCAGTGATGTTGCTGCGGCGAGCGCCCTCTCTTTTACTTTCCACAGAGCTTGTTCACCCCAGAGGGAGGAAGGGAGGGGAGAGCGCTGGTGAGTATCCTTTTAGTAGCCTGTCGCCCATTGACGTAGTGGGCATGGCCGGATTATCCCATGGGCCTTTGCCCCTTGCCCCAAATTGCCCCTTTAGAGATAACAAAGATACCTTGATTCCAATGAGACCAAAGATTAAGGAAACCTTTTCTTCACGCTCAGTCCGCTGCTTAGTCTCTGTGCTCCTCTGCCCCTCCTTAAGCTGTTTCTTAAACAAAGCAAAAGTGAGGCTACCTCTAATTTGTGTTGGCAGAGTGTTCCAACTTGTGCAGCCTTTAATAGACATAGAAATCAGACATTCTGTGAAAAAGTAAACTTTCTAAATTTTACTTCACAATTTCCCCCTGAGTTTACATAGAAGTGAGCTGCGTTTACTTTTTTTGGTCTGCAGTCAAACCAAGCTTTCTGAGGTAGTGTTTGATTAAAGTGGACCAAAAAGGGCTGATGTGAATGTGCACAAAACCAAATACAAATGTGCATGTTTGTGTATACGGCTAATAATATTTGTGTGTAGTCAATGGATAGTTGCACGCAGGCTTCAGTAGCAGCCACACTCTGGTATGTACTGCAGCAGTACATTGTTGTGCTTGAGTTCATCCATGCAGAATAGTAAACATATTGGCACGACTGCAGTTTTACATTCACCTAAAGGCATAGCCAGAGCCACTTCAGAACAGTGACAACAACAGTGGCAAAGGTTAGGGAACTTTTACCCATTTTACATTCAGGTACTGCCCAACTTTCACCCAAAACACCTCTGACTGCCCATCTCGAATACAGTCTGTGTGCAAATGAAGCCAGATTTCTTGTTTGTGCAGGATTAGCTCTGCTCTGCTATCGGACAGGTCCACGTTGAGAGGACTAGGGAGTACAACGAAGTTTCTAATCTTGTCCATGCATAAATTCTCTTATCTGTGACCTGCCACTCCACTGCTCACCTCCCACACAAACTTCTCAGTCAGATTACGTTTCTCTATATTCAGCAAAAGGAATTTGGACCCAGTGCAATATGTGAATCCAACGTGCCAGTTCCTTCCTTGCTCATCAGTGGACAGCCTCATAATTTACCCCTGAATTATTAAGCAGTGTAACATTGCCGTCAGTCATCGACTTGACTCAGTCCTGATGTAATATAAGAGATCATTAACTTCTCGCTTTCATAGCCATGTGATTTACACTGAACATTTTATCCTTAGCCAATATTGATCACTTGGGTTTAGCTTACATGGCAATGTGGCCCGTACAGTGCATCCTACTATTAATTTCATCATTAAAACTGTGAACATGCCTCTTCTGTAATTTAATTGGTAATAAAATATTCTTCAGTTAGATAGGTCAGTGTGTCTCCAAGAAATTACTGTCAAGTTAAAGCAAAAATTCATTGCTCTGAATGTAAAATGCACTGCTCTTTCCTGATGTCACATCTACGGAAACCCAGAAAGGGCATGTTGTTGTCTATGAACAAATTGTTTAAAACAATAAGTAAGATAATGAGTTTGCTTGAAATGTAGAAAACATATCAGTTCGTGTCCTAAACCTTCATGCAAAAGTTTGTGTTTAAAAAAGCAACATTCATGTGCTTTTTTTGGGGAAAAGGGGGTGATTTCTTTTTTACAATTATTTTAATGGGGCTGTCTTAGTGGCTTACTTAATTAAGTGCATACTACACACTCGGCAGCCAGGTTTGATTCCTGCTCAGGTTAATTGTACTTGACCAATCAGATGTAGCTTGCAGTCACTTGACCAAACACAAACTAAGGGCATAGCGGCACAAACTCTGCACACTTAGCGAACGCAATATAAACATGAAAAATGGCTGAGGCTACAGTCTCCAGTGTTGAAAGTGAAAAGGATGAACAGCCCAGGCCTCATTTCAGTGACACACAGGCCTTTTGTAGGGATTGGGTTTTTAAAAGTTTTATGTTGTGAAAAAAAATGTAAAAAATAAATCAAACAGTTACTCAGTACTTGAGTAGTCTCTAAACCAATTTTTTTACTCTTGAGTAATATTTTGGATGACTACACTTTTTTGCTACTTGAGTAAAATTATTTTGAAGTAATGCTACTCTTACTTGAGTATAATTTTGGGTTACTCTACACACCTCTGTCAAAGATTATTTCAACAGGAATAGTTCATCCATCTGGGTTTACACTTCTCTAATGTTAAGCTGAGACATTGACAGTTGATCAACGCTGATGTCAGACCCAGCGGTCTGCAAACAGGACTTTGAAGTTGCTGCTGTCCAGAAACAGCAGGGCAACACCCAAATGAGCTGCGCGAGAAGACACAGTGACCAAAGACCATCACTAACTGGCCTAATGCTATGCAACGTGATTCACAGCAAATTAAGCAGTGGTTTCACTCAGCAGCACACATTAAACCACTGACACACAGTTTATTGCATTAATTAGGATTAGCTAAGTTTTGCTTCTTTACTTTGACGCAAATAGAATCGGTACCCCTCAGTGTGGGATGCACCCTGCAGGTCTCACATACATTTCTAACACATTCACTCAGTTGGATGGGGGCATATTAGCTGATGGTCACACTCTTAATGCTGGCTGGGATGTGTCAACACATTGCCACAACCATTCCACATCCCACATACAACATGCCTTATCCATGTCATATTTGAGATATTCTCCAGTGCTTTCTTTGGCACTTGGACAGTGAGCAACAAAAGCCTCTCTATTGACTTGTCCTCAAATGGCTGAATGGAATTTAAATTGGACCATAATTTAAATTTAAATGTGATTCATCCTCGGCCGTCGGAGTCTCGTTGTGTGTATGTATGCTGATTGCCACAAAATGCATGAGCGGAGCGCAAGCGGCGGCTCATCTTTTTTAAGAAAAATCAAGAAGCTTGGCATTTCTCATGGGTCATTACTGCTCTTCCCCAGGACTACAAACAAAGAGAGGCAAAATGCACAGGTGAGATACGACAAGTCCAAATCAAGTCATTCTTTTTAGAAAATTGTCTGCTTCCAGAGCAATGGCAAGAGATTAGCTGACGATGTCTGAGCAATGGACAGCTCCATTTAAGAACGTGACGTCATGCATTAGATGACTAGAGTGGGTGAGGTGGATTACAGAGTGGGAGTCAGTAGACCGAGCAATAGTAACAACATGGCAGCTCAAATAGCAACAGGAAATCAAAGTACATGAAAGACAAGACAGTTTATCTTCACATAAGCAACATTTACAAATCCCTCAAGATGCTCTGTCACAGTTTAAAAGATAGAGCCTGCTTAAAAATATTATCTAGAAAAACAGTATTCTACTGTCAAATTGACTTTACATATATAAATTAAAGGTGCAGAGTGAAGTATTTGGTGGCATCTGGTGGTGACATTGTAGATTGCATTTCTAAGCATTGCTACAGTCTTTCTGCCTGTACACTGCTTATTGGTAACCGGAAAAAAATAGCACTGGTTTTCTGGGGATTTGTAACATTTTTCACAAATTCTGCAAACTTTCCCAGATTTTCTCTGGTAAATAACCTTCAAAGTATCACTCAGTTGGCTTCAATATAAGCTGTTCACTAACACTTACTTGGTGTATGAAGTAGAACACAAACTCAAGACCCGAGAGCAAAATGCGGCCCTTTGCAATGTTTTATGTGGCCCTAAAATTAATTTAGTAGGTGATATTTTTTGTACTCTTTAATTATATTTGAACAGGAAATAGAGGATTTAAAAACCCTAACCCTAACTCTAACCCTCTTCAAATCAAACTAAAACCTGTTCAGATTTAACTAAAACCTGTTCAAATCCATTTGGTATGGCTTGATGGGTTCACTGGGCAGGGCCTTTCTGTGTGCATTTATTACATTTATTCATTTAGCAGACGCTTTTATCCAAAGCGACTTACATTGTTCTACAGTAAATAACTGTGTTACAGCCAGTGGAGGCAAGGTGGGTTAAGCGGCTTGCCCAAGGACACAACAACAGTATGAACTGTGGAAATCAAACCGCCTACCTTCCGGTTGAAAGACGACTGCTCTACCCACTGAGCTACTGCTGCCCCGGAGTTTGCATGTTCCCTATCAAAGGCTGCACTCAATGCTGCGTAGCATTATGCTATGGGGAACATTCTTTGTGTGACCGGTTGTGAAGCAAGTGTGTCAAACACACCATGAATTGACTTATATAACCTCTGAAGGTGATGCAGCTCATTTTCTGTAGCCACTCTTCCAGTTTGGGGGTCACTGCCCCGAGTGCTCCGATGACCACGGGCACCACTGTCGCCTTCACCTTCCAAGTCTTTTCCAGCTCTTCTCTGAGCCCTTGGTATTTCTCTAGTTTCTCATGTTCCTTTTTCCTAATGTTGCAATCACTTGGTATTGCCACATCAACCACAATGGCTTTCCTTTGTTGTTTGTCCACCACCACAATGTCTGGTTGGTTCGCCATTACCATTCTGTCAGTCTGGATCTAGAAGTCCCACAGGATTTGCTCGGTCATTCTCTACCTCTACCTTTGGAGATGTTTCCCACTTTGACCTCGGGGTTTCCAGTCCGTACTCCGTGCAGATGTTCCTGTACACTATGCCAGCCACTTGGTTATGGTGCTCCATGTATGCTTTCCAGCATCTTACACCCTGCAGATGGCCAATGGCAAGTGGCTTGCCATTGGTCTCAAGGGTTGTTTTCCACAGCCTCATCGTGTTTGCAATGAAGTGTGTGGCATTGAGTTATATGCTTTCTTGTAATCAATCCAGGTAGTGCACAGGTTGGTGTGTAAGATTCTACAGTCTTGGGTGACTGTTCTGTCAACCAGGAGTGTTTGGCACCAATGGAGAATAAATACTCCATATTGGCACCCTCAGGAGCCCGCTGGTTTTTCTCCAGCCATGTCCAGCCATCTCCAGCCTTGGTTCAAGACGCCATCCCCCCCGCAAAACACTGTGTCAAAACTAGTGCCCCTGAAAGTGGCAGTGTGGAATCTACTGTCAAATATCTCCCCGTGGGTAATGAGGACTGTGGGCAAAGGCTACAGAATTCTGTTCCCCTATCATCCTCTGCGTTTTAATGCCGTGGTCTCCACTTCCATGAAACCGGGACGAGCGCATGTATTGACACAGGAACTGCAGGTTCTGCTGGACAAAGGGGCCATAGAATGTGTTCCCCTACCCGACAGACAATCCAGTTTTTACATCCGGTATTTTCTAGTCATCTGTCTCCGGCACGTGTCAAGTCCATTCTAACTACCCTAAATGCTATCAGGCTAGGCCAGGAAGAATATCGAGTCTCATGTCATCTGCACTTGAGGCCATTTCTGCTGTGGCTCAGAACCAGGAGGTTTCATTCAAGGGCCAACCCCCGGAAGCAAATAAGGGTTACGCACCAAAGGCTTTGTACCCTTTTTATGTGGTTCAGACCCTAGTTTCTCACTTTGGGTCCCACTCTAGGTCCATGTTGTTGTCGCATGATGCTAACAACAGATGCATCTCTCACGGGCTGGGGCGCGGTCTTAGATGGCCATCCAGCCCAAGGGATATGGAGAGGCCATTTTCTTGCCTGGGACATCAATTGCCTCAAGATGAAGGCTGTATTTCTGGCCCTGAAATTCTTCCTCCAGCAGCTAAGGGTCTACCATGTTCTAGTGCAAGTAGACAGCACGCCACAGTCTCTTACAGAAATCGTCAGGGCGGACTGCGTTTGTACCGCTTAAACAAGCTAGCGCAGCAGGTTCTGCTTTATGCTCAGGACAAGTTCCTATCCCTCTGGGTGATTCATATCCCTAGGCACATGAATGGGGGAGCAGATTTATTGTCCAGAAAGGCTGTGACAGACGGGGAATGGAAACTCCACTCCGAGGTAGCCAAATCTTGAGCCAAATCTGGGAAAAGACAAAGTAGAGGTGGACCTCTTTGTTTCACAGAAGACAGCACAATGTCCCATCTAATTCTTTCTGACTCCCTCATACGTGGCCCAGACTGCGCCTTTATGCGTTTCCCCCGGGGGCTTTGCTCCCCGGGGTCCCGGCGAAGGTCCGTCAACATGGGTCGCGCCTCTTACTAGTAGCGCCCCGTTGGCCAACCAGAATGTTGTTCTCAGACCTAATATCTCTCCACAAAGGCTCGCCATGGGCGACTCCGACCAGGCGGGATCTCCATTCTCAGGCACAGGGGACAGTGTTTCATTCCAGGCCCGAGCTCTGGAACCTTCACGTTTGGCCCCTGAGGGGGACCAATTAAGAGATGTCGGGCTCCCAGCCCCTGTTGTAGAGACTATTTGGAGTGCTAGGTCTCCCCTACTAAGAGATCTTATGCCAGCAGATGGCTTGTCTTTGAAGCCTGGTGTGCTACACACCATGCAGACCCAGTTCACTGCCAGATTGTTTCAGTGTTGGAGTTTCTGCAGGACAAACTGTCCTCGGGCACTAATCTTAGCCCACTCAAAATCTTTGTGGCTTTTTTTGTGGCATTTTGGCTTGCTACGCCCTGATTGACGGGGTCTCAATAGGGAGACACCATCTAGTTGCCCGCTTCATTCGAGGGGCCAAGCAGTTGAGGCTGCCCACTGGAGCTACAGTTCCTTCCTGGGACCTAGCGATAGTGCTTGAGGGCTTAGTAAGCACTCCTTCTGAACTGCTAGAGTCAGCATCTGTCAGGCTTCTGACTTCTGGCAGCCTTTACCTCTCTTAAGAGGATTGTGGATTTGCAGGCTCTGTCAGTTTTGCCATCCTACCTAGACTTTGCCCCTGAGCTGGTCAAATCTATTTTGCACCCTAATTATCTTCAAAAAGTTCCATTCTCAACCCTAAATCAAATCATTCTTGAAGCCTTCTGTCCTCCACCATTTACAACACCGGAGCAGTAGAGCTGCAATGCCGTACTGGGCATATCTGGGCGTTCTTCAGACAAAGGTGACCTGAAGATAAGTATCCGCGTCATGTGTTCTTATACACTCTGTTCAGGTGCGCTCAATCAGACAGCTGCCGCTGATGAGCTGCGTCACCAACAGAGCCAATTCTTGACACACTTGCTTCACAACCAGTCACACAAAGATTGTTCCTCATAGCGTCATGCTACTTGGCAGCTCGTTCACGCTTTTTAAGGGAACAGGGTTACAGTCAAGTAACCCGAGATGTTCTCCCCATGTCTGTGTAGGTTTCCTTCAGGTGCTCCGGTTTCTTCTACCACTAAAGACATGTACACAGTTGTCAAATCCCCACACACACACACACCAAAGATATTTGTAATCTCAGTGGGACCTTCCTAACCTTGCCCTGCAGTATCTTGCAAGATTTGGGAGTTTACAAACTTGTATCTTGTATCGTGTCAAACCATGGGCTCACCGGCCTCTTGTGACCAATGATGTGGCAGCATGAACAGGAAAAGGCGGGTTTTTAATTTGTAAAATGCAATAAGCGTCCTCTTCTCCTCTTTGTTATCAACATGGCTACCCTGAAATACTTTAGCATTGATGCTAATGTCTATCACTAATGCTAAAAAATGTCTTTATCATAGTGTTTTATACACGCTCTTTTCATCGCCCAACGTCCTTGTTTCATTTACCAATTTAGTCTTAGTTAATGTTAACGTTAGTCTGTGGAACAGACTATGGGAGCAGTTCTATCTGGTGGAGTCAAGTTAGGACTTTCCTGGATAAATAAAGGCTAAATGAAAAAAAAACATAAAATTTAATAAAATCTAAAACCTGATTAAATTAAACTAAAAGCTGTTCATATCCATCTAAAACTGGATCAAATCCAACTAAAACTTATTTAAGTTTATCTAAAACCTCGTCAAAACCATCTTAAACCTGTTAAAATTCAACAAAAACCTGTTCAAACTCAACATCAATCCATAAAGGAGGAAATTGATGTTAAATGTAACGTTAACACAATAAAGCCTATTGTTAAAACATTTTTTTTGTTTTGAAGACTCAAAAGAAGATGTAACCTTTCAACATTCAAAATTTAATAAAAGCTTCATACAGTTGTGCATAAGTTACAAATCTTGCCATGACTTGACAACTTAAGGTTAAGTTTTTAAAGCAAACTCATCATCAGACCTGTAATAAGTCTACTGCCAAGGTGAGGGGCCGCTAAATTTAATAAAAATCATTAAAGGGCCGATTGAGATTGTGACATCTACAGTTGTGCTCATAACCTGGCAGAATTTTAGATTTTTTTGGCTATTTTTCAGAGAATATGAATGAATCACACAAAAGGTAGCTGTGGATGAGGCTCTTTATTTTCTCTGATGGTAAAGCTGACCATTCTTTTTGGCAAAAAGCCTCCAGTTCCTGTCAATTCTTGGGCTGTCTTGTATGAACTGCACATTTGAGATCTCCTCAGAGTGTCTCAATAATATGGGGCCAGGAGACTGAGATGGCCAGTCCTGAACCTTCACTGAATGCTGCTGTAGCCACCTTTTCACACATCCCCAAAATATTAGCAATCCACCTCCATGTTTCACAGTAGGAATAGTGTACCTTTCATCATAGGCCTGGTTGACTCTTCTCCAAATGTAACATTTATGATTGTGGCCAAAAAGTAAAATTTTGGTCTCATCTCTCCAAATGACTTTTGTTCCAAAAGTTTGGAGCCTTGTCTCCGTGCTGTTTAGTGTATTGTAAGCAGGATGCTTTGTTCTGTATTTCAAGTTATTTGTGGGATTTTCTTTGCATCCCAAACAATTATCCTGGCAATTGTGGCTGATTTTTTTGTTGGTCTACCTGATCTTGGTTTGGTTTCAACAGAATCCCTTATTTTG
Organism: Neodontobutis hainanensis; assembly: GCA_024349245.1. NCBI lineage: Eukaryota > Metazoa > Chordata > Actinopteri > Gobiiformes > Odontobutidae > Neodontobutis > Neodontobutis hainanensis. The sequence goes on along the minus strand of JALDNG010000090.1, from coordinate 352,494 downwards.
AACCTTGCTGATTGGCATTCTCAATTCCTTGGATATCTTTGATATCCTTTTCCTGTTTTATACAGTTCAATTACCTTTTCCCGCAGATCCTTTGACATTTCTTTAGCTTTTTCCATGACTCAGAATATAGAAACATCAGTACAGCACTGGATGAACGATGCAAGGGTCTGTCAGGAACTCAGAAACACACTGACCTTTTATTCACACACTGATTACAAGCAAACAGATCACAGGTGAGGATCATTACCTTTAGTAGACATTCAAACCTGTTTGTTTCAACTTGTGTACATGTTCAGGCCAAAACCACCAGAGTATTTTGAACTTTTGATCATGGTCTTTTTGTTAGTTTCTGTTATTATTATTACATGGTGGTGGTGGTGGGAGGAAGCTGGAGTACCCGGAGAGAACCCACGGAGGACACGCAGACTCCTCACAGAAAGATCGGAGTCGGCCGATAATGTTTGAGGCGACCGGGTTTTGAACTCACAACCTTCTTGCTGTGAGGCAGGAGTGCTAACCACTCTGCCACGTGCACCCAAAGTTCCTAACAAGGCTTTTATATGGTGGCTTGATGTCTACTCTTATTTCTTAGTTTGAATGGTTTTCAGTCAGTTTATTGTTGCCAAAGGACAAGGGACATCACTTAAGGTCTGATAACTGTGAAAAATATACTTTACTCTCTGTATCATTAGCATAACATGATCAAAAATTAATCATTAACAGTTCTGGCTTTCAGCTCTAAAAAGGATATCTTACTCTTGGGATGCCTCTTTAACAGAACTGATTAATGAATGACTAATGGGCCAGTATTCAGCAACTTAAGTTTGGGGTTTTTCTTCCAATTCCAGTAAACTTAACATGCGGTAAAATATATTAAACCATTCCTCAATTAATTTGTATGTGTCAGAAAGTAAGTGATCAGTGAAACAAAGGAAGCAGATTCAAATAAAAACACAGATACACACGTATGGTCTATCACCAACTGCATCCAAACTTTTCCGATTCCCGCCAAGTCAAACTGAGTGGGCTTGTAAGCTCATTATATCTAATGACTGACAATCTGTTGTACATATTCTATAATTGGCAACGCTTCCACTCAAAATTACACTTGGTAACTTTGCTCATCTCTCCTTGAAACCAGCAGGAAAGCATCTTGGCATGTCTCAGTGTGAGAATTGCCAGCTTCTGTCTTTGCGGAGTGACTCATACTTTCTGCATTTTCTGAAGGCTTTACATTAGTTAAGAATTCATGTAGAGCAAACTTCTACTCCCTGGTCTATTACAGCTTGGGAATTCATGCAAGACATTTTGAAAATTCAAAGAAAACAGAGAGCAATTTCCTGGTTTGAAATGTATTGTTTCATTAGCGTCTCAACATTCTGCATTTGATTCTGACTGTGTTCGATTTCTCACTTTATTCTTGCACCATGTGTTTAATCAATCATTCATGAATGATTCACTGCACTTTCTCTTTTTTCAAATGCACTTGTGCTCCTGAGGAGAAGCAGAAGACAGCGGAGACGCAGATTTTCCCTTCAGTCAAAAGAATGGATGAATCTATCTCTTACTGTTGGTGTGCATCAAATCAAGCTCACTGTGCAAAACTCTGGCGATTCATAATGAGAATGATATTAGTGCCGTACTTTTCTTCACAATTTTACAAAGTGCTGTAATTATGTCCCGTATTGATCAGCACGGCAAATGCTGAGCAAAAAGAAATTGAACCAAAGTGTTCAATTAGCATATTGCACAACATGCAGGAGTATATTTAAGCGCTGCACTGTTCGGAGTGTTTGATTGGAATCTACTTAGTAAGCATTGATTCCTAAATAGATTGTGCTTTCATGCACTGAGGCATTGCTATTGTCACTTGAGACTAGCGTGAATCTAAAGAAATTATGGTGCTGTGTGATGCATCTTTTTCCACAAGAGGCCGTGAAACTGCAGTGGGCCTACGTCACAGCTCAGTGTGGAGGAGACATAGTTTTAACTGCAAGCATTAGTCTTTTGTTTTTCTCAGATTTATTCTGATCTTGATGAATCACGTTTGCGGGAAATCTTCATTAACAGCTCTCCTTTTGCCAACTCACAGTCACCACTCTATTTAATGACCAGCGCCGATACTGATTAATCTGGTTCTACATTTAAAAAGTCCACTTCAGTGCAGCTTTCCTTCATGAGTTGGAACAAGTTTTCAAATGCATAATCTCTTTGTATAAACAGATTAACATACACCTCTTTGTGAAGATAACTGTAAATAAAGTCTTTTCTACGGTAGCCCTGCAGGGACATACTTTTGTCTGTGTACAAACCCCGTGGAAAAGAATCTAATAAACTCTTTAAAGATGTATATTCTTCCTGAGCTGTTTGTTCACTGTGGACAGTGGCAGAAACAGAAACAGGTTATTTTTGTACAGAATGCAATAAAATAACACAGAAGATTTTTTTTTCCAAACTTGCCGGTTTTGGATAGTTTCCTTTTGAAAACAAACAGCACAGTCAGTCTGTTGAGCAGGGGTGGACGATTATTTTTCTCCAAGGGCCACATTAGGACCTGGGAATGTTGTGGAGGGCCGGGCCAACACGGTGAACTCACTTGTGCTCAATAAAAACACATTTATTTTGCCTACAGTTTAAGTTTGAACTGTAGGCAAAACAATATGCACAATAAACTCTGTATAGTCAACACCACAGTCACCACTCTTTGGAGTTTGTTGCAGTTACCAGTGAAAATCTCTCTGAGAGTTAGAGTACTAGTTTTAGGAAAAGGTTGTTACTGTTTGGACCATGTCACAGTAAATCAACTGATCCCTGCAGAATATTGAAGGAAAAATATATGTAGTGTTTAATCATCAATAAAATATTAGTAAATGCTTGGCGGGCCGGATTAAACAGCCCAACGGGCTGCATGTGGCCCCCGGGCCTTAGTTTGCCCACCCCTGCTGTAGAGGGATCTGCGCCCTCTAGTGGCTAAAAAGTACATAGTCTCCCTTTAATCTTTAAAGTTAATGTGAGCACCACGAGTGAGGCAGTAGGGCTATATTATCAGTCACGTTAACCACATTTGTTATAATTTTTTTGCAGTGACAGAAAAATCTGAATTCTTTCCGTCAAAATTTTGACAGATTACTCTGAGGGTGATTTATTCTAATTCCTGCTCCTGTCCAGTTGGTGGCAAATGCACATATTAACTAGTAATTATCTTGGATTGTTTTGTCTTTATCATGCTGCATTCAGTTGCAAAAATGTCATGGCAGCTGAGAGTGAGTGGTTTCTTTAAATCACAAAATAGTTGTGATATTCATTTTATAATTTTATATAAATATATTTTTTTCTTGTTTTTCTTGTAGTTTATTTTGTTAAAATGTGAGTATTTTTTTTAAGTATTAATAAAGTATGAAAATTTAAAATGTAAATATAGATTATGATGGAAAATTTACAAATCTGTCCTTTAAAATAACAGAGAGTGAGGAAGTCTATATTGACTTCCGGGCTACTCTATATAGACATTGCTTCCTCTTTAGTGGAACAGGCCATTACCAATGGCTAAGTGTGCTCAACCGTCAATGCAGATCAAAGTAATTAGTCAGTCTGCGATTTCAGTCACAAAACATGACGACCCCAGGCTGGCTAAATCACAGCGCTAGGAGGGCCAATTTTGCTCAATACAATAGTTGTCAGGACACTTCCAGTTTGAAGCACCACAAAGGAGCAACAGAGACCTAAACATGTTTTACTCTAAATGTCGGCCAGTTAACACTTGATTGAACAAACCATTTAACTGTAGCCCCATTAAGATTTCGACAATTTAGTGTTAAGAGAAATTTTGGTTCAAGTGGCCGCACTGAGGAAAAGGTTGAGTGTGATTGAACAGAATAAAAATCAATCCTAGGATAATTCTTACTAATTCTATACAATGCACAACTGTGATTTTCAAAGTTCTAGAAGCTCCATTACTAAACAGTGGGTTTTTACTGGCCCCATTAAAGCCTGTGTCCATGCTCCTGTCTGCTTCTCCAAAAAAGGAGTGTGCTGTAATTCTTAATTAAGGGGAATAGGTTAACTAATTCCAAATATCTCATAGAGGCTTTTAAAAAATATGTTATTGATAGAGCTAACGAAAATGAGCTCAATATCAGCTTCTTGGAGTGCCCTTTGGTTTTGAGAAGTTACAGAAGCAGGGACATTGCTCAATCCTAAATGAAACTACCACACATGTTTCACTCATTTAAAACCGTTCTTACGTGAGACTGAAACATAGGCTAGGTTTAAAATAAGGCTGATGTGTGAGCATCATTAGCTCATTTTGAACAGGTGCCACCTTTGTTTGAGAGCTGATGTTATATCAAACACCTCACCTTTGCTTCTGTCTCGTTGCCACCTGCGAACGAACCTTGCCTTGCTGTCACAAACCATATGCACGCTCCCAGACTTAAAGACATGCCGTCATCAGTGTTTTGGCAGTGGAAATTTTGCTAATTAGAAGTGACATAATAAGGACATGCTCAGCGGTTGACAAAAAGTGTGTGGGTGCAGATTGGGGGGGAGGGGAGGCCGAGGTGATGATCCGCATGGACCGCCTTTGTCAAGCGGCGATGATTGACTGGGATTTCTGAAGACGACTCACTGCTCACGGAGATGTTTTGTGACAAGGGATTTTGACAAGGACTCCAAAAATACAGTGCAGGTCTCAAAAAGGCTGCTAGTACTGAACTCAAGTTTGATTGATTGTGTGAAATGCCACGAGCTAGAACTATTTTAAAAATGACTCATGGCTGACAGTAGAAATCAGGGCCATCAAATCAAAGAGAGTTGCTAATCTCTGGTCATGTGGTTTATCGAGTTATAAAAACAAGCCCATCTATCATTTCAGTTGATTTAAGTAAATAACACACAATATTTAGCTGCATAAGCTTGTACGATTTCAGTTGATAAGTATTGTCTGCAGCATCTTTATATTTTATGAAGTATGTTTAGATCCCATTTGCTTTTGTTACATTATCCTTTTATGCATAAAAAGTGAGATTTGTGACAGATGCCTTCAAAGTAGTGAAAGATTTACGGGTCCAGCTGTGGCTGGGTGCTCCCTTAGAGAGAGGCTGAGGAGCTTGGTCACCCGGTAGGGAGTAGTTACAAATACAGGCACTATTCCTCTGGCATGTCCTACCTCAGCAGACCCAGGACGCACTGAAGTGTTGCCTAAGATGAGATGGAGAAAGTGTCTGGGAAGTTGGACGGCTGGGTGTCTCTTCTTAGACTGCTGCTCCCCGTGATCCGGCCCAAATAAGTGGAAGAAGATGGAGAGATGAATGGAAGTTTTAGAAAGCATTATGGGAACTGTAGTTGAAACATAGTTCTGAAATTCTCATTTGAGGCGAGATAGAGTAAAAGATACATGATGTTTGACTTGTAACTATGTCAGGAAATAAGGACTAGAGGACTAATATAAAATATTGCTGATTTTCTATAAAAAAAAATGTAATGAATCACAAGAGTGCTACGCTTGATTATGTACTTCACAAGTGTTACATTAATAAATTTACAAAAGTTTAGCTCCAATGTTCTACTCCTTTATAAATGTCCATCGCCTTTTTCTGGATAGGGCAACAAACTGAGTGGCAAGTAACATGGTACACTAGATATACATTGATGAAGTGGCACATCTTATGCTTTTCCATCAACTTGAAACGTGAAAACTTTGAAAGTTCCCTGCCAGAGTATGAGTGACAAAATGACAGACTTAGACCACAAGGAAAATCTGTTTTGAATAAATAAGAAGGTGACTATCAGCTCTGTTTTGCACCTGTTCACCAAATGCGACGAGAAATGCTTGCGTTATATGAAAAACAGACACAAAAGATTAATCATCTTATAAATCCTAATCATCTGTGTTTAACATACATAGTACATTAACGCAGTCCTGTGTGACAAACAGCTCCCGTTCCAACTTTGCAGCCACTTGAAGCCCCAGCGAGCGCACTTGAGGCGGCTGTGATTTGCTGATTGCCCAATCACGGGACAAGTAGGTCTGAATGCACACCCCATATTATGGCTGACAGTATGCTAGTTCACAGTGCCAACCATGGAATTACATTTTGTGAAGTCGGGCTGTTCGCGGAGAGGAGAGAGATTTGTTTACATGAGGCAGCCCGCCCAAACAAATGTTTACTTTTGTTGGTTTTGAAAGGAACACACTTTCCAAATCGCAGCCTTTAGTAGAGAGAGGGAACATAATAAATGAAATCCCTCCGTCAAACAGAATGTACAAGCGACTACTGAGCTGCTGCCAGGGCTATAGTGAAGCAAGCACTAAAAAGAGCCACGTTCACACTTGCATTGTACCCTCGTAAATTGAATTTAAAGAGCCAGTTTGACTTCTAAAAGTTTAGCTTGAATAACCTGGCAGATAATTTCACTTTAATTAATGCCAGATCTTGTCTCCAATATTAGCGGCTGCTCCGCTGACTGATGCTGGTGCTGTTGATCCTTGATGTCTTCACGTTGCTTCTCATAAATGCCATGCCGAACAAATACAGGATGTTTGTGAAGATTCCAAAACGCAACTTCAAAGTAATTCCAGGAAACTTGGTCCTGATGAGGAGGTCTAGTCCACCAGTGTCAAATTAGCTACTTTCAGGTTCATGTAAGGCTCTGCTTTATAGTGTGAAGAGTCAACCATGTGTGTCTTTTGCTCCATACTGCGATAAAGTTAAGGAATAATAACGTGTCTGTAAGGATTTGTTTATTTTCTGCTTGAGTTTGAAGCCTGTTAGTCTGTTATATTTGAGAAGCTACAGTTCAATCATTGAAGATGATAAATTCTTGCTAACAACCAGCATCAATCCATGTAACAGTTCTAAAACCCAAGTCAGACAAAAATCTAACCTAAAACCTCCATCTGTAGATGCCTGAAGGACAAACCTCATGTGTGGAGTCTGTCTGCTGGCTGGGATACAACACCTAAAAAATTATAGCGTGAACATAAACCAGTCTGGTGAAATTCACCCAGAAAAACAGAAATCTCAATTCTGAAAAATATATCGAACCACATTTTAAGTTTGACCCATGGGCAGACTGGAGGCTGTCAAGAGGTTACTGTGGGGACAGTCAGAAGTCAGCTGTTTAACATGTACAGATAGACCCCAGAAATTTGACTTGTACATACATGGTTATGCTGACAACTTTCCTGTTGAAGATTTTTGCAATACCAGACACAACAGAGACTATATCCGCAGAATAAAAAAAGAGCATAAAAGGGGCTACACAACATCAGTGCTGATGTGTATCGAGCTGCTGTGGGAAAAAAACAACTTTTGTTTTGGAGCTGTGGAGATCAATCAGTGCTGTAATGGTTGTTCTTATGCTGCTAAGCCCCAAGCAAAGTTGCAAGAGCCAATTTTTGGAATTATGTATTTAACTACAAACAGAATGGGAATAGAGTGTGAGAATGTGATTTAGTCCAAAAAGCAAAAATCATTGAAATTGCTTAGGTTAGAGGCAGTAGGAAATGTGAAACTACAAAATATAATGTATAGAAAAGTATGGATTTGAGTAATTTTCAGGTCCAGACATGTATTGCCAATAGAATCAAATGAAGTTTTGAGTCTTGTTTTTTTTTTGTTTCCATTGCAAAATGTTTCTGGGTGGGGAGTAAGTGCAATGTGTTGTATGTATGCTGGGGGAATAGAAATAGCGCTAGGACTGTTTATAGGCTCAACTGAAGGAAGAAATGCTAGAGTTGATTCAATAGTTTAAAAAAATAAAATAATAAAATGTGCCGGCATTTGGTGATACAATGACAAAAACCCCAAGTGGCACGATCAAGAAAGATCACAGCAGTTTTAAAGGTCAGAGCCGGCGGAAACAGATAAGAGAAAAGTAAATGGATCAGAATACAGCAACAAGTAAAAGAGCATATAAAAGCGGTGATTCAAGTGTACACAGAGCTCCTCGAGTCAGGGCACGAGACGCAGCTTTGATTTGGAGCTGCAGAGGGAAATGTCCCAGAGTCAGCCACTCGACAATAAGAGTCTGTATGTGTGTGTGTGTGGTTGTGCGGAGAATGTTTTTTCTGTGGGAGCCACAGGCCACACACGTCCCAGAGAAGCAGCGGATACATTCAACTGGACAAACATTTACCATCACATACATCAATGTGCTGCGAGCGTGAGGCTGTAGCATGGGGTTAAGAGAGTAACAGAGCAATCAAACATGGGCTTGTTCTTTGTCTTTGTAAGAATGGCATAGGATTAGTGGGTGGGTACTTGGGTGTATAGAAAACCACTTCATTATTATCAATTAATTAATCAATCATTTAATCTTTATTTGTAAAGCACTTTACAACAAACAAAAAGAAGTTCTTTACATTTAAATCAGGAGAACATTTGCATATATAAATACATTAAAACAAAAATTATATTAGTGAAATTTAAGATGTTAAAGGAATGCAAAACTATAAAAATACTAAATATAAATACAACTAAAATGTGGAAGATTGCGCTCATACCCTAAAAGGCAAAGAAAAAAATAATATGATCTTCTCAAAGTGTAAATTTATTTTTTCTCTTTCGCTCTGCCTGTGGCTCAGAATGGCATGGGTGTTTTAATATTAAAGGTAGGCCCTAAATTCTTTCTGTGGTGGTGATAATTATAATCCAAAGCAGCTAATTAGCCTGTGCCTGACACATTATACAATCTACTTTGGATTTATTTTTATTTATAAACAGGGCAATGGACCAGATGATGCTGTTGCTACTCTAGTCCATATTATTACAAAATGGCTGGACAAGCCCAATAACTACATTTCTTTCTAGACTTTTCATCTGCCTTCAGTTATATTCAAAATTCAAAATACAAACTCCAGTTAATGCAGGTGAACAACACTCTTTCGTCTGCCATCACGACCAATGTTAGTGCACCTTAAAGTTTTGTGAGCTCAGCTCTGCTTTTTACTTTATTCATGATTCCCGCTCAGATCATAATATCCTAATCTGACGACACTGTTTTACTAACATTGTTAACAAGCTCGGCCAGCCCTGGGCTGCACTAATGAGGTGTTAACAAGGTCTTGGTGTGGAGTTAAAACAACTCGACTTCAACAGTTGCCCTTCCATAATTAATAATGAGATACAATACCTTGGTGTCATGATGGACTGTACCTTATTATGGAAACACCATATTGATTTAATCTGTAACATAACAAAACATATACTTTCTTCGTCGACTCAGGTCTTTTGGAGCCACTCAGCCTCTTCTTTTCTTTACATCTGTTACCCTGGCTGATATTTTAGACAAAAAGCATTACTCAACCCATGGAGAACAATGAATTCCGGAGCACTTTAGTGTTCAAGCCAAGTATCACATAAACATAAACGCTCTGGAGAATTTGCAAAAAAAAAATAATTCTGGGATGCGAGAAAAAAAGATCATATTATTTTATCTTGCCTTTCAAGGGAAGATAATGAGAACAAATAAATAAAAATTAACTAAAAAAATTATAATCTAATTTTATTTTTTCCCTACATTCATCATGCAGTCATTGACAGCATTAAAAATATTTTGCACTTCCAAAATGGAGCATAAATGATGTACCAAATCTTTATTTTTTTCTCTCTTTACCACTCAGTGCTGTCAGTAGCAGATTTTTGTCGGAGTGAGGCATTATTATTTAACAACACAAGTACAGACTTTTTAAAATTGCTCACAATTATTTCATCTGCTGCTTAAAACAAATCACGGCTTGAAAAAAGTAAGTAAATGTCAACAAAAGTGCCCACGTTTGTATTACTAAATTGCCATTGGTTCTTCCACTGCATTACAACTCAACGATGAAACAGATTTGCCAATTGGGGCGTGGACATTGGAAAACATCTTTGTTTTTTTTGTAATGGATCTGCTGGACCAAAAAAATATACAACTGGTTTCATATTTAAACGTATAGCAGTTTTTTGTATTATTTTGCCAATTTTCCGACATACCATGATATTATTTTGAGATTATTATTGCCTACACAAAGACATTTGGGGAAATTAAGATGCTTTAATATTCCACTTAAATTATTTAGCCTTAACTAACCAAGCATTTTCTTCTCTGACCATATCAGCACATATAATGTCCTACAAACATTTCACCATGACCTCACTAGCTGAACAGTCCAGAGCTCTATTCCACTCTTGTGCCTTTAGTAACGCATCTTTCAGCTTCGGTCGTAACACTTGACCAACATCTGCAGAGCGTCTACAGGTGTTGTTGCAGCAGATGGCCCGCATCTGCTGCAACACAGTTCACACTTTTATTGGTTTATTTCTACTTTATTAATGAATGTCCTTGTGCAGGAACAGCCACATCATATGACAGATGGTCCGGATCCACAGCAGCAGCCTCCAAATCCTGCAAAATCCTCTCAACATCTGGGAATATTACCATTTACGCACACATTAAGATAGAGCAACTTAATGGCTTTTGAAGATTTATATTACTTGAATAAAAAGATCAATTGTATACTTTATTGAGATGTGATTTTTCCAGCCGCTTTTCTGGGATCTCATTTTCAAGTGCATTTTCTCCACAAAATCTCACTAACTCATGCCTTCTAACAGCAGGCTTAGGCAGGACACTTCCTGTTTGACCCAATCTCAATGTCTGAGACTTCATCATCACATCCAAGCCGTTTCCTTCCACTCCATCTGCCACCTCTGCCACTTATTTCTACTTTTACTATTCCTACTTTTACTATTCCATGGAGGCTGTAGATTCAATGTTCTTTGTTTCTTTTCAAAAAAAATAAAAAAAATAAAATAGGCCGAGTAAAATGCAGCAGTCAGAAGTATATGTGAGAAGGCAAGCCCCAGGATTCCCATTGTAATAATGTATAAGCTGGTTCATATCCAGGGCAGAGAGCTGGACGAGGGCTTGAAAAGTGAACTCTGTAATCTTTGCAGGTTTTATTCTTTTTTAAGGCTCTGAAGTCACCAGATATTTGAAGTATTTGACGATGTATTAGACGTTTAATAATGCAGATCCAAGTTTTGTGACTGCACAATGAAGGAGTTTATATACTATTCATTTGCGCTGTTGTCATCCTGAAAACAGATTACAGTAGGGATAATTAAGCATTTATAAAGCTCTCCTCTGCAGTGGAGTGACACATGAAAAGTGATGTCCATGTTATTATGTGATATGTCGGTGAGTCAAGTTGCTTTGTCAGATATAACATTTCAACATTTGCTCCAGTATGTCTACAGTAAAAACAACCTGTAGTGTTAATTATTGAAGAAAAATAGTTGAAAAATGGCAAGAGTCTCAGAACAAAGAGTAAATTTGTGTGGCTCTTTGGCTGAACAATAAAGAGAAAAGTCTTGCAATTTTTTTAGTTTATTAGTTCAGTACATTCACAAAGCTGCACCGTCATCTTAATATAATAAACCAAATGTTTCACCAAATGCCTTTCTTTTCCATATTTACAGCCAACAATTAAAGATGACCTCAGATCAAACTGTCAAACTGCTACACAGACAGTAACCTAATCAAGCTGTCTGTGGGCATAACTGTTCGAAAATCTTACTTTGCTATTATTGCCCTGTGGTGCTGCTGTATTCTGCCTCTCAGTGGGTTTCAGTCCCTGAGCTCGTCTTAGGACACGTGCCTTTGACAGGTGGACCACCTTGGTCACACTTCCCACCCGCCACTGTCCCTGCAGCCTGAGTCCAGAAGAGAGACTGGACTGCAAGAATCATGAGCCACTGAACTTCTTTTTTGGGCTGTGGCTGCTAGAAATGCATAAAAAAAAACAACCTTGACTTACCGATGGCAGCCATTGATTGGAGGATTTAAAAAGTATATTGCACGGCACTAAAAGTTAGTGGGCAACCCAAGTCGATTCTTTTGTGGAGTATTTATTATTATTATAATTTTTTTAACACACTCCTTTCAACTAACTGCCCAATTGCACAGCCTTAAGAGGGTGCATTTCATGAATGCTAGGTCTTTTTCTTTTCTGAGAATCTACTGCACACACTGATAACTTGTTTGCCACATTGCAATAAAAAATATACTAAAAACTTGGATTATTCTGGTTTGTAACATTGTACTGCTATTATTTTGAACAATACTGTACATGCACAAAGAAATCTTGTATTGGGGAGTGTTGGGAAAAAATGTGGGTGTATTAATCCGATTTATCATAAAAAGAAATCAGATTATGTTTACATGACCACTTGAATAATCTGATAACTCCAGTTCTCAGATAATTATCAGATTTTTACTGTGCATGTAAACGGGCTCACTGAGGCTGTTTATTCTCAGGAGGATAGGATATACTGTACTATAATGTTATATTTCATGGGAACAATTAAATATTTGTGTACAGCTTTGAATATCAATGTGCACTTGGCTCTTAAACCAATACTTATGATTGCATGTCTGCGCCCTGCTGAATATTTCAATGATGTGTGGTTACCCAGTACAGATTACCCTGTGTGACTGAAAAGCCACCCCTGTTTTCTTTAAAGGTTATCATTTGAAAAAGCGTCTTGTTGATAATTCCTATTTCTGTTTGATGCTGCTGATGCCGCAGGAGAGTGTGCCACTGCTACTCTCTTTAAACTAATGAATATGGATTTTAATTATTTTTTCAATTTCAGTTTTGGGTTATTATGCCTTGTTGTAATTATCTGTATACACCCCACTGCTCAGCACAAATTCTACCCCCCTACACAGCAACGCCGGCTCTATCTTTATTCATGTGTGTACTCCTCCTGCTTGTTTTGTTGTTGTGCTTTTAATCCTGACAGTGTTCTGGGGTAAAGGGCTTTTTAAAGGCCTTTGATCGCACGTTGATAGCCATTTTCCAGTATTTATTGAAAAAAAAGGTGCAGGGACACAAAGCTCTTTTTCGCTTTAGCTGTGATTGGCCTTAAGGCAATCATAAGTAGACAGGACTTCTTTTCTCCACAGGAAGCATTCACGATAAAAGAAATCATTAAGTATTTGTGAAGCTGTGAGTACACACAACCTATTTCCCTGATGCTTTTATTTCCTCACAAAGGCTTGTTTAATTATCTAACGGAGCGGGGGGATGTCATATCTGGGTAAGAGCAGCGTTCTGACAGTCGCCAAACAGTGCTGCGCTGATGAACTTCAAATGAAGGGAAAGTCGGAGTTAGGGTGCAGACTATTTTCTGAACACCTAACATGAAAAAGGACACTATAAACAGCTATTTCATTGGAGCAGTACAGGTTGGGTCAATATGGCATGCTTCCATTGCCAGAGGGGGTGCAAGGGATCTTTATGGCTCTTTCCACTGGAGCAGTACCATTGTCAAAAGAGGTATAAAGCAGCCTAAAACAGAGCACAATAGATCTTTGGGAATGATTTGGCTTTTGGCCCGTTTTCCAAAAGATCACTCAGGCAAAAACAAAGCAAAAAAAAAAAGCAAAAGGACATTTTTAAGTTTTCATATACTATATATAGTTTTTTCCAAGACAAGCTAGGTCATATTTACGGTGCCCAGTAGCTGGATTCTAGCTTGTTCTGATAAAGGCAATGCCATTTCTTCTCTACGCCTTATTACTGTGATGTATCTTGTAAGCTAATTTATACAACTTTTTGCTTCCCACTTGAGCTGTGCAACGACATGAAGGGGGCATATATTTGCTGTCTTGCACCTTGGGACTCTTCTGAGGAAGACTGCAGTCAAAACATGACAAGGTAAACACTTAAAAACATTGATCTGATTATAAAAAAACAAAAAGTAAATTTTCATGAAAGACCAAAAGAAAATTGTTTGGACTACGTAACGTACTAGCTCTTTGAATTTAAGAGAAAACTGAAAACAGTGTAATGTTAACTAATGTTAATGTACTAATGATAACTGCATCAGCTTTCGGCTAGGCCTCGAGGCCCTTGCACTGCTTCACACCAAAACACAACTTATGTTTGTGTTTTGGTGTGAAGCGGACACCAAAACACAACAGACACTTTTCTGAGCACAGTAAAGTGCAAACACGGCTGTGCTGACCCGCACTCCACTGCTCTGTCAAAAGGTTGCTGCTGTTCCAGGGTTCTCAGAATTTCCAGGCCATATGGGAACTCTAATGCAGACAGTGGAGATGGTACATAGCCCTAAATATTGCATTAAGAATGACTTCAAATTTTCAAGACTACTAAATATTAATTTGAGGATGTGATGGTTTATTTTTTGTTCAGTTTTGGACATTATTTCTTTAATTTGATTCTAACAATGTTGAGAATTGACATATTGAATATTTGTCAAGAATATATTTTTTTCTTGTAAACAATAAACAAAAATATATTATTTTTAATTGTTTGTGTCTGTCTAATGCAGCCACACTTTTTTTCCACATGTATTTCATGATTGTGTAAATTTTTTAGGGTGTCCAAAAACATTTTTTTACCACTGTAAACAATTCCGACAGGTTAATCAAATGTTGAACTGTGCTGCCATGCCTCGCAGAAAAGAAAAATTGACAAATGTCACTGAATGAAAGCTGTTTTGTTGGCAAATGCGCAGTCTGCTAAGTTAAGGAATTACAATAAAGATTAAAAGGTGGCTTGGCTCTATGGGGTCGTGTAGTTGGCAGGCAACAGCAGATCCAAATATCAGCAGGTTAAAGGCTAATGCAGGAGTATAGACTGGCTCACAGCTCACTAAATGAGTTCATCTCAGACGGTGACCTGTGTTTTGTTATACAGGCCGGCAACATTTTGTAGAAAGAAAAAGTGCTGTTCCCCTCGCTGTGAGTGGTTGCTGTTTGCCTACATGTGTTTCCTTACAACGTGTCTCGAGTGGATTCTATCAGACAGCCGACACTCAAAGCCTGGAGCTCAAATACCAGATCTATTATTGAGAACATAAGCAGCTCCAGAGACACACCCAGAGAGAGATGGAAACACTGACGCAACCCTTTACCTGAATACCAAAGTTTCTGATGATACTTTTTTCTACGACTTTCAAATTTTTATCAGTCTGTTTAAATCTTACATAATGTATTTTTTTCCATAAATGGAGTGCACCTTCACCATCAAACTTATAGTAGTGCTCATACAGTGGCAGAATTTGTACTTTTTCAATTTTTAGAGAATATGAATGATAACACAAAAAACTTTTCTTTAATCACAGTTAGTGGTTGGGTGAAGACATTTATTGTCAAACAACTGTGTTTACTCTTTTTAAATCATAATGAAATTACCCAAATGTCCCTGATCAAAAGTTTAAATACCCCAGTTCTTAATACTGTGTACTGCCACCTTTAACATCAATGACAGCTCGAAGTCTTTTGTCTCTGTCTTAGTTCTGTTGGACTTGAGTGCTGTGTTTGATACATTGGACCATGAATCTTGTCACAAAGATTAGAGGAATGGATAGGTATTTCTGGAACTTTCCTTAAATGGTTTCAGTCCTATCTTTGTTTCGTTTGGTAACTGTGTATCTGACCTAAAGGCCCTGATATGTGGGGTTCCACAGTGGCCTATTTTGGGATCCTTATTATTTCAACAATTAATACAGAGATGTGGCCTATTCTACCATAATTATGCAGATGACACTCAGATTTCACTCACAGCAGGTGAAAATGGACCAATCCATTTACTGTGTCACTGCATTGAACAAATTGACGTGTGGATGCAAAATAATTTTACCCCCAACTGGGCCACAGAAACAAAGAGAAAGTGTATGCATCTCTGTCGTTAAAATAATCAGGTTTGAAATCTAGGTGTCATCATTTAAACTTCCAGAGTCACATTAAGTCAATTACATCATCTGCATTTTATCACCTTAAAATATTTCAAGAGTCCAAGTGATAATGTCTCAACCAGACTTAGAGAAACTTATGCTTTTATCTCCAGCAGGTTAGATTACTGTAACGGCCTGCTCACTGGTCTCTCAAAATGAGGGTTAAGACAGCTGCAGCTTATTCAGAACGCTGCTGCTCGGGTTCTAACTAACACCAAGAAGTACAACCACATCAGTCCAGTTATAAAATCTCTGCACTGGCTTCTGTTGCTCAGAGAATAGACTTTAAAACAGCACTGCTGGTTTACAAGTCTCTAAATGGTTTAGCACCAGAATATATTGCTGAACCTTCTCAGACTCATGGGTCTTCTGTTAAGTTTCACGCTGCAAAAATCTTAAACAGCCTCAACTTTAACAATGTTCAAAGGGAAGATATAAACCTTCCTCTTTAGCTACGCCTACATTCAGTAAATACGTCCTAAAGTGTTTTTTATCTGCACTCTTTGTCTTTTAAAAACACTTTTCTTGTTTCTGTATTCTAAATCTTGTAAATTGTCTTTTATTTCTAGAGTAAGTACTTTGAGTTACCCAGTTCTATATAAATAAAACTGACTTGGCTTGCCTCCCTATAGAGCTCAGAATCTCAGTTGAATTCAGAATTGAAAATGTTTCTTTGATGAAGATTGAAACTTTTTCACCTAAAAATAAGTCCAGCTGTTTCTGCATTAACCTTTCCTTCTTTTAAATGATCCAAATAAACATGTAGAGAAAAAGAAAATATGACTAGATGTTTAATATTTACAGCTAGATGTATGTGGCCACAAATATGTGCCTTTCAACTGTAAATTACCGTTAAAATAATTATAAATTACATAAAAATAGTTCTAACTTCAATATGACAGGATGTATTTAAATGGCACAAATAAAGCCTAAAAGACTAAAAACAAAAGCTGAACTTTATTAAGATAAGGTTGAGTTACAATCAAGTAAAGACTTAAAGTTTGGTTTGAGGCGCACAACTTGAGAAGGTTATAGAGCACTACATTAGAGTCAACATAAGACTAAACTTTTGTATGGCTTTTACAATACCAAACACAAACAGCAGCAAGTAAAAGTGATTGCTTTTAATGCAAAGTGCAACTCAAACACTAGTCCCATGAGATCACGTTCCCAGTCTTATTATTCAGCCTGAACTTTCTGCATACACTGATTCACAAGAGCTCAGCGGGCCGCCTACAGGAACAACACTCATTTTAACCCTATTTATTTTTACCGCACTGCTGTTTTGCTGGAGGTGCCATGTGGCCGCTGCAGAAAATTATAAACTCTGATACAGTTTAGAACAGGTGTTGAGACCTGACTGGTATTTGGTCTGGTGTGAAAGAGCAAAAAGTCTCTTAAGTATCTCTGGTCTAAAATAACTTTGTAATGCACTCATTAATGGGTGCTCTATCTGCTTTCTCTGTAGGCCACAGATGTTACATGTCCAGAGGCAAATTCATTTTGCTGTTTTAAATCAGAAGCATTAACACTGAAAAAAAATCACATATTTTGTCCATTTTTTATTTTGCACCTGTGGGAAGAAAACTGTTAAAGCAAGAAAAAGAGCATGACATTGTACAAAACTTTCTGGCATTTGATCTTTGTTCAGGGCATTAGAAAATACATAGGCATATTAAAACTTGCAGAACTGTCTAAAGCAAATTCAATTTTTTTCACTTTTTTAAATGTGTTATCTGATTTTCTAAGAAAATGAATAAATAAAGACCTGTACTGGTTCGACCTTCACAGATACAACCATATCAGTACACACACAAAAAAAAAAAAAACATTTTAATGGGAATAGCTGCGTGGACACTTAAGTGAATAGGTGTTAAAGAAAAACAGGTGTTCTTTGGAAACAAGTTGTTGACTTACTTGAGCATGAAAAATATCATCTGTCAGACAACCTCCAAGACTCTCTGTTGGATAGAAAAAATTTAAAAGTCTTTTGCATTACAGCTACAGAAAGTTAAAACGTACCCCAACATTGGTCTTTGTTAAGGTGTACCAGCAAACTCAAATAAAACCCACTTGCAATTCACTTCATATTGTATTATAAATTAAAATGTAAAGCAAACTGTAATTAATTAATGCCAGAAGTGGCATATATATATATATATATATATATATATATATATATATATATATATATATATATATATATATATATATATATATATATATATATATATATATATTAGTGCTGGGCAACGATTAAAGCAATTTATCCATTTATCCATCCATCCATCTTCTACCGCTTATCCGGGGCCGGGTCGCGGGGGCAGCAGTCTAAGCAGAGAAGCCCAGACTTCCCTCTCCCCAGACAATTCCTCCAGCTCTTCCAGGGGGATACCGAGGCGTTCCCAGGCCAGCCCAGAGACATAGTCCCTCCAGCGTGTCCTAGGTCTTTCCCGAGGTCTCCTCCCGAAGGGACATGCCCGGAACACCTCCCTAGGGAGGCGTCCGGGAGGCATCCGAAACAGATGCCCGAGCCACCTCAGCTGGCTCCTCTCGATGTGAAGGATCAGTGGCTCTACTTTAAGCTCCTCCCAAGTGACCGAGCTCCTAACCCTATCTCTAAGGGAGCGCCCCACCACTCTGCGGAGAAAGCTCATTTCGGCCGCCTGTATCCGGGATCTTGTTCTTTCGGTCATGACCTAAACTTCATGACCATAGGTGAGAGTAGGAATGTAGATTGACTGATAAATCGAGAGCTTTGCCTTACAGCTCAGCTCCTTCTTCACCACGAAAGACCGGTACATCGACCGCATTACTGCAGAAGCTGCACCAATCCGTCTGTCAATCTCACGCTCCTTCCTTCCGTCACTCGTGAACAAGACCCCGAGATACTTAAACTCCTCCACTTGAGGCAGGAGCTCTTCACCAACCTGGAGGGGGCAAGCCACCCTTTTCCGACTGAGAACCATGGTCTCAGACTTGGAGGTGCTGATCCTCATCCCAGCCGCTTCACACTCGGCTGCAAACCATCCCAGTGCACACTGGAGGTCCTGGCTTGATGAAGCCAACAGGACAACATCATCTGCAAAAAGCAGAGATGAAATCCTGTGGCCCCTGGAGGCGCCTAGAAATCCTGTCCATAAAGATAATGAACAGGATCGGTGACAAAGGTCAGCCCTGCCAGAGTCCAACATTCACCGGGAACAGGTCTGACTTACTGCCGGCAATGCGAACCAAGCTCCTGCTCCGGTTGTACAGGGACCGGATAGCCCTTAGCAAAGGGCCCCGGACCCTATACTCCCAGAGCACCCCCCACAGGGCACCACGAGGGACACAGTCGAATGCCTTCTCCAGATCCACAAAGCACATGTGTACTGGTTGGGACTTTCCCGAGGAGGCTGAGGAGTGTGATCCCTCTGTAGTTGGAACACACCCTCCGGTCCCCCTTCTTAAAAAGAGGGACCACCACCCCGGTCTGCCAGTCCAGAGGTACTGTCCCCAAACGCCACGAGATGTTGCAGAGGCGTGTCAGCCAAGACAGCCCGACAACATCCAGAGACTTGAGGTACTCAGGGCGTATCTCATCCACCCACGGTGCCTTGCCCCCGAGGAGCTTCCCAACTACCTCAGTGACTTCAGCCTGAGTGACGGACGAGTCCACCTCTGAACCCTCGGCCTCTGCTTCCTCAGTGGAAGACGTGACGGTGGGGTTGAGGAGATCCTCAAAGTATTCCTTCCACCGTCCAACAATATCCCCAGTTGAGGTCAGCAGATTCCCACCTCCACTGTAAACAGTGTTGGCAGGGCACTGCTTCCCCCTCCTGAGGCGCCGGACGGTTTGCCAGAATTTCTTCAAGGCCAACCGATAGTCTTTTTCCATGGCCTCACCGAACTCCTCCCAGACCCGAATTTTTGCCTCCACAACCACCTGTGCTGCAGCCCGCTTGCCCTGCCGGTACCCATCAGCTGCCTCAGGAGTCCCACAAGCCAACTAGGCTCGATAGGTCTCCTTCATCTTGACGGCATCCCTTACTTCCGGTGTCCACCACCGGGTTTGGGGATTGCCGCCACGACAGGCACCGGAGACTTTGCGGCCACAGCTTCGAGTGGCTGCGTCGACAATGGAGGTGGAAAACATGGTCCACTCAGACTCAATGTCTCCAGTCTCCCTCGGAATCTGGTCGAAGCTCTGTCAGAGGTGGGAGTTGAAGATCTCTCTGACAGGGGACTCGGCCAAACGTTCCCAACAAACCCTCACAGTACGTTTGGGTCTGCCAAGTCTGTCCCGCCTTCTCCCCCGCCGTCGGATCCAACTCACCACCAGGTGGTGATCAGTTGACAGCTCCGCCCCTCTCTTCACCCGAGTGTCCAAGACATACGGTCGGAGGTCAGATGAAACAACTACAAAGTCGATCATCGACCACCCGGCCTAGGGTGTCCTGGTGCCACATGCACTGATGGACACCCTTATGCTTGAACATGGTGTTTGTTATGGACAAACTGTTGCTAGCACAGAAGTCCAATAACAGAACACCACTCGGGTTCAGATCAGGGGGGCCGTTCCTCCCAATCACGCCCCTCCAGGTGTTACTGTCGCTACCCACATGAGCATTGAAGTCCCCCCGTAGAACGATGGAGTTCCCGGTTGGAGCACTTTCCAGCACCCCTCCCAGAGACTCAAAGAAGGCCGGGTACTCTGCACTTCCATTTGGCCCGTAAGCACAAACAACTGTGAGAGACCTATCCCCGACCCGAAGGCGCAGGGAAGCAACCCTCTCGTTCAACACATGGCGGCTGAGCTGGGGGGCAATGAGCAAACCCACACCGGCCCGCCGTCTCTCATCGCAGGCAACTCCAGAGTAGTGGAGAGTCCAGCCTCTCTCGAGGATTTGGGTTCCAGAGCCCAAGCTGTGCGTGGAAGTGAGCCCGACTATCTCTAGTCGGTATCTCTCAACCTCCCGCACAAGCTCAGGCTCCTTACCCGCCAGCGAGGTGACATTCCATGTCCCTAGAGCCAGAGTCTGTGTCCGGGGATTGGGTCGTCGAGGCTCCCGCCTTCGACTGCCACCAAATCCACTTTGCACCGGCCCCTTACGGTTCCTCCTGCAGGTGGTGGGCCCACGGGAGGTATATATATTGTAGTGAATATGGTCTCGTTGATGAATAATTAATATGAATATGAATTATGAAAATTAATAATTAATATTTTGTTTATGAAAATATTAATTTCTTTCGGGGCACCACCTTAGTTTTAGCAGTTCTAAGGAAACTGATTATGTTTGATAAGTCTCAATCTTGAAGGAATGAATTCTAACTCGTTTTCAGACCAAATCTACGTAAACATGAAACAAGGATGTCTTTATGGGTTTTATTAAAATTATGTAAGATTAAATATGAACAACATAAAATAAAACAAGATTATTGACAAAGGATGAGAATGATGAAAATAAATGATGAATGAACATAAAATTAACAGTTAACAGGTTAAGGTTATAACATTATGATGGCTTTGATGGAACAGAAAGTTTAATTCCTTTGAATTTTATTAATTACTCGGAGTTCTTACGGAGAGAGAAGAAAGTTAAATGGCTTAGCTAAAAGGGACTATTGACGGCTGTTTGGAGATCGTAAAAAGGGAAAAGATGTGCGGTTGGACTCTCTTACACAGGTTTTTATAACGCCAAGCTTGTGCCCAGTGTTCACTCACTCTGATGTGGTGGAAAGGTACCAGCGGTGCGGTTCCGAAAAGTCCAAAGGGATGCTTCGAAATTCCCGGGGTCGCGGCTGGCTTCCGGCCGTATAGAGAGGCGTCACCGGTGCACGGGGTTGAGCTGGTAAGGCGGCGCCTTAGCAACAAAGCGGCGTCCTGTGATTGTCCTCGAGGGTAAAGTGGACTTTACCCGCAGTTGAGAATAAAGTCTTTAACAAAAAGTGTTCGTTGAAGAAGCTTAAACTGGTCTTTTCTTGATTAACGAGGGCTGTTTGTTTAGCGGACTCGTTTTAACTTAAAGAACTACAAAATTTCCACTTCCGTCGCGTGGTTACGTAGTTCCGTAAAAGTTTTCAAAACAAAATATCAAATGCGTTGAGTCGTCAAAAATAAAGTCACTTAACACAGGACTGTGTTACGTGGTTTCAAGCTTAAAAGTTACGAAGCGATAAATACAAAAACTTAGTAGAAAAGTAGACAAGATTACGCGAACAAGAGTGTGCAAAGCGTTGCGAAAAGAGAAGAGTACAGAAACGAGTTTAACATGAAGAAGAAGCGAAGCTAAACTAGAATTTCGCGCGCACCATCTTTTCTACTGGCCGAAAGAGGCGTGTTTCACGGTTTGGGGAAAGAGGGCGTTTACTGAAAGTTTTGGAGTTTTTAATAAACTTTCTCTGTCCCATCAAATAAACAACTTAAACACATTTTAAGAACGTATTGCTTCTGCATTGTATCATATCTGTATGGGGAATATCGTTACCAATCTTTAAAGACTAAACACATATTACATTATTCGTTGCTTGACCTGAAAACAGAACAATTCATTTTATTACACAGCCAGCTGTAAGGATGAAGCAGAAAGTATTCTTTTATATAGCTATCACTCTGGATCCTGAAAAGGAAAAATGGTGAGGTTTGCATAGTTACGAACAATCCTTTAATACACAGAAATGGAACAGAACGAAGAATTGTCTTAGTTTCGAAGCAGAGTCATTACTCTGTCCAACCAAAGGAGGGCAATGTTCAATCACTTGTAGAGTCCTGAAACATAGAGACATTCCTTTCTCAGGTCTGGTACATCTCAATACACAAATCGTATATTTAAATGTCAATTCTGGTGCCGGGGTCTGGTCGGCCAACAGATAGCCCCCTTCAGGTTCTTTGAAGTGTTGAAAACAAAGTCGTTAATTTAGTTTCACTTTTCCGTGAACTTTCTTAGAGCAACATCGAGCATCTGGAGAGAATTAGCAAGAAGATGTGAATTGACTTTCCTTATCTGTCCTTGGCCTGGATAAACAAAAAGGAAGAGTCTTTAAAAGTTCGGAGTTGTAAATTCTGTGGTCCTCTGAGAGGTGTTAGTCCCTCCTGGTACGAGAGACACTACAGTCCCCCCTTTCGGCGAAAGGCAGGTTCCAATGTCTTGTGCCGACTCCATCCTTGAAGTACCAGGACCAGGAAGCAAGTGACACGTTAAAGACACAGAGTTTGGCGTTATAACATGTGTATTAATGGGAGCGTAGTTAGGGGAAGACAAGTGTATTTAAGAGCAAAAGGGTTTTTACTCGGGCGTCATTAAGTCATCTGCTAAGGGAGGTAGATTGAGTTTATCATTTAAAAGATGGACTTAATGGGAATAAAAGAACAAGAGAGTTATTTCATTTTAAATGGGTTTAGAGTTTATTAAATTGTTGATAATAAAAGAACACACATTAAATGATTATAACTTTTGAGGGACATTGCATGCATTTTAGGGGTAGGGGTAGTCCTAAAAGTTACATGAGATATATATTGGTTATATTGAACATACATAACACATAGCACATTAAACTGAATCTGTCAACCTCCGTATGACTGGGGTTGGTTCAGATTCTTCGGAAACAGAGAGGTCTTGGTCAAATACATCGGCTTCAGGGGGTAATGGACTACCTGCAACGTTTTCTCTGTTCCCAGGGCGACGCCGCGATTAGGCAACGCCCTGAGTACAGCGGTTTAAACGTGTTTTAAGGCGTTTTACGCTTCTAAGAAGCACGATGGTGATAATGATGGCCATGAAGTAACCTATTCCTACTGTGGCTGCAAGAACAGTGTCGGGAGTTGACCAGGCATACATAATGGGTTGAATAGGAGCTTGTTGTTTTTGCTCTATTTCCTTTAACACATTATCAAGGGGTGCAATGTCAATGGTTCTGCTACCTTCAAACTGGATTTGATAGAGTGTAGCATGGTGTATTTCGAGAGGATGGGTTGAAAAGAAATCTGATATTTCTATTTCACTCTCGTATTGGTCAGCGTCAAGGTGGTATAAGGCGACGTCCCCAATGTGAAGAATTGCGTTTTGGGGTACATCTACCCAGAAAGTTTGGTCGGGCAAGTTAACACGGGATGAGGTGTCGTGCTGATCGTAAGTCAGCATTCCGTCTGGAAGAGGGGTGTTTACTAGCCAGCGGTTACTGATGATCTCTGCTTGAGTGACGGTAACTTGGTGGCGAGCCGTGATTGTCGTTGGACATCTGGCTTGAGGGCTCATGGGCTTAAGGCCACAGATCCCGTCGGTGTTGTCCCGAACAAAGGGTTTACTGGGACATAGGTAGTGTATGTCCTTGGTTAGGGTGCACATGCGTAGATTAGGGGCCAGGTACAAATCTGGATTGGCATCATGGTATGCCACTACTGAAGGAGTGTGCACTTTAACGTGCGTGTCTCCGTGCCAGGACCCGGCGTTCTGGCGTCTTTAAGGCGATAGATGTTCTGGGATTCAATGATAGGCAGATTTAGAATAAAAGCCATTTCCGGAACTCTGGGTTGGCGTAAATGGGTACGGCACTACCTAAAGTGTACGCTAAATGGGCCTGAAGTGGGGTTACAAGATCTCTAGTGGCGGTTCCAAGGAGGGATTGTACTAGTGACAGAGGGATAAGGTAGGGTGGAATTCTTCCCATGGCTAAGCTGTCCACTGAAGAGCTTATGTCTCGGAGCATGTCATCCATTAGTGCGGTGACTACTTGGGCTTGTACGTAGTCGACCTGGAAGAGGGTCATAAGTAACTCTACAGCTCGGTGGGTTTTGTTTAGAGCTTCACTGTGTGTGTTTACCACCAACACAGTGTCCTTCAATGTTTTCCCTACTGTTTGGAGTTGCTGTTGTTGCTGAATGATCTGCGCTCTGATGTCAGGGATTTCAGCCTGTAATTCTGAGACATGTCTCTTGACCGTGGAAATGCTAACAGTATTGACTGTGGACAACCGAGGTTAAACAAGGTACCCACAGCAGCCGCTGCAACAAGAAGTCCTCCTATAAACCGTTTAGACCTTTGGTTAGCTCCAGTGAGTTCAGCCTGAGTAATTGTGAATTTCTCAAGCTGGTTAAGCATGTGGGAAATATCAGTTTCAGCGTGATTAAGAATAGAGGTGGTCCAGCTAGCGCCAGCCCAACTGGTGAGCCCTTGAGTGGCTCGGACGTGTTTCCGATACACGTCGTTTGGGTTTAACCTGACAAAAACCCTTTGGGTATGCAGGCGACAGTTTGTGATCAACAGTCCGGGTTGGTCCTTTAAAACGATCCCGGCTGTTGGTCCGGGCTCTATAACATCTGGTGATCCCATGCCCATAAGGCTGGTGATCAGGAGGAGTATCGTCCACATCATCCTGGTGAAAGAGAGAGGACTTTTTAGCAAGTGTTTCATTGACAGTAAAATACCGGAATTATCAGTTACAGTTGTTAAATTACTCACAGTTACCACTTAAAAAGAAGGAAAGGAAAAGTGTTAGGAGATCAGAGTTAGAGGTTAATTGTTAGTGGTTACTGCAAGTTAAGGGATCTGTTTGAGACTACTTGGGAGCGTGAACGTCCCCTGTAGATCCCATGGGGGTTTTGTGCAACTTTATCTGGTTGCGGTGTATCCACTTGAGAGTGGGTTCCTTTCTCCCTTTGGTGATCTTTATCTGATACACCACCGGGGATAGTTTGTTGACAATGGTGTACGGTCCTGCCCAACGCGGGAGGAATTTCCGTCAGTCGGTTGGTACCACCTTTTGTTTGTCCAGTGAGTTGACTGAACATGTAGTACCACACTTTGTCTCCCACCTGTAGTTCGTCCCTAGATGACTTTTGGTCATAATAGGCCTTACGTCCTTCTACACTTTTGCCTAGTTTTTCTTGGGCAAAGGCGAAGGTGGTTCTCAGGTGTGCTTGGAGATCAGCCATGTACTGGTGTGTGGTATAGGCCGTAGCTATGTTAGCCTCTCCTGGCTGATACAGTAAGTGTAGGGAAGCGTCATCTGCCTACCGGTCATGAGCTCAAACGGGGAGACTCCGGTCGCCGTGTGTGGCGTGGCTCTGATAGCCATCAGGACCAAGGGCAGTTTGACGTCCCAGTCTCGGTGATTAGATGCGACATATTTCTTTAGGATGTCGATCACCGTTCGGTTTGCTCTTTCTACTTGGCCTGAGGACTGGGGTGGTGGCTGACGTGGAATTTTGCTTTCACGCTCATGGTTTGCCACAGTTGTCCCATCACCTCGGCGGTGAAGTGAGTACCACGGTCAGAATCGACCTTACAAGGTAAGCCGAATCTGGAGAACACGTGGTTCATGAGTAGAAAGGCTGTTGTCTGTGCCGTGTCGTTTGGGGCTGGAAGTCCTTCCACCCATTTAGTGAAGGCACAGGTGACCATTAGAATGTATTTGTTGCCCCTTGTTGATTTAGTCAGGGGTCCCATCCAATCGATTTGGAGGTCAGACCACGGAAAAGAAATGCCCCTTCTTTGTAAGGGTGCACGATGGAGTGGTCTTGTCGGTTGAAATTGGCAGCATACTAGGCAGCCTTTGATGTATTCTGCCACGTCCATTTGCATGTGTGGCCAGTATGCCACTTGTTGGAGTGCCTGGTGTGTTGCGCGAACACCTCTGTGGCCTGCTACAGGAGCGTCATGTGCGTGCGTTAGCATGACCCCCCTTAGGCTCTGAGGCACTACGAACGCAGGTGAAGTGAGGGTGTCAGAGGCGTGAACAAGCAAGCCATGACGCAGGTGGAGTCGGCGCGCACCGCCCATAGCTTTTTAAGATAAGCGTCGGAGGAAAAGTCAGTGTCTACGATGGGGTTAGACACCGGGTCTGAAAGGTAAAGGATGAGTTTGTGGATTGCCGAGTCCGCTGCCTGAAGGGCAACGAGGTCGGAACCAGCGAAAGAAAGAGCAGAAGTAGATTGGTCTGCAGGGGCCGGAACCGAGGCATCGGTTGCGGTTGCTTTAGACCGGGTAAGCAGACAGACAGAATGGGTGGGTTGGGTGGGAAGGGGTCGTTCGTACGAGGGTTCTGGCTGGAAACGCCAGAGCGTACCGTCTAGAGCCCCTTGTTTTGCCATGAGGTCTGCATGATCGTTCAGGTCTTTGTCCAGTCCAGGGGCTCGAGAGTGGCCCCTGACCTTCTTCCAGTACACCTGCATGTCATGGTCCTCGACCAGACCGTCGCCTACGACAAACAGGTCTTTGTGTTTGATCGTCTTTTTCGCGGATGTGAGAAAGCCAGTGCTCTTCCATAATGGCAGGTGGGCAGAGAAGCTGAGTCGTGCGTAATTTGAGTCTGTGCAAATTACGAGCTGTTTGATCTGCTTGGCCACTGCTAGTTGGAGAGTTATGAGCACGGCTGCGATCTCCGCATATTGTGAGGATTGAGATCCTAACTGAAATTTTTGTGGCTCATAAGGGTTGTCATTGAGCCATACCACACCTGCACCAGCACGAACCAGAGCTTCATGGTGGAAGGAGCATCCATCGACATAAGCAGTGGTCATGTCTTGGCACACGTCAGCATCGAAGTAGTGATGGCGTGTTGGTACAGTGGAGGTGTGTTCGTTTAGCGGGACGGCTGTGGCGGGCGTGTCGATTGCGCATTGTTGGCATGCAGCGAGTTCCATGCCTAAGTGCGACTTGTGGTTTTGAGTGTAGCGTATCTCCACGTCGAAACTTTGGAGAGCCATGAGCCACGATGCCACGCGGGCGTTAGTTACTACGCCGTCCCTGAGTCTTTGACTGGTTAAGAAAGTCACCGGTTGGTGATTGGTGTTCACGATTGTCTTTTGGCCTCCTAAGTAGTGGGCGAAGTGTTTCACGGCCCATACTGTGGCTAGGAGGGCTTTTTCACAGTCGGTATACTTAACCTCTGGTCCGGAGAGAGTTTTGCTGGCGTAGGCCACTACTCTCTTATCCATGTCATGGACCTGATAGAGGCCTGAACTGAGGCTGTGGCTTGAGAAGCCCACCTCTAAGTAGAAGACTTTGGTGTGGTCCGGGTAAGCTAGGCACGGGGCTCTGCACAGATTGTGTTTGAGCGCCTGCATTGCCTGCTCTTGTTGTGGACCCCACGCAAAGGCGGTGTCCTTTTTGAGAAGGTCCGTCAGTGGTTTAGCCAATGCCGCATAGTCATCGACGAATTGTCGAGAATAATTGCAGACTCCCAGGAAACTGCGGAGTTCTGACAAGTTGGAAGGCGGTTTCAGATTGGCAATGCCTTGGATTCGACTGACCTGTGGTTCAACGCCATCAGCGCCTACTAGAAGGCCCACATAGTTTACCTTCTTTCTGCACCATTGACATTTTTCCAAGGAGATTTTAGCACCAGCAATGGTGAGCTGTTTCAGGACGTGGTCGATTTCGTTAATGTGCGCATGGAGTGTCGCGGTGCGCATTAAAATGTCATCGACGTAGATGAGGGTTCCGCGGCTAGCGGCGTCAGGACATGCCTTGTTCAAGAAGATGTTAAATTCGGCTGGGGAATTTAAGTACCCGAATGGGCATCTTGTGAAAGAGTATTGCCGATTGGCAAACGTGAAGGCAAGTTTGTGTTGATCCTGTGGGTCTACAGGAATGGTCCAGAAGCCGGATGCTATGTCCAATGTGGAGAAGTACTTGGCATCCTGTACTTTGGGCAGTTCTTGGCCAAGTTGGGTCATTGGCCACCTGGAAAGTGGTACGCTCTTGTTCAATTGACGGTAGTCAATTGTTAGACGCCACTTGCCATTGGGCTTGAGTACTGGCCAGATAGGAGCCGAATAAGTACTGTTGCGGACGAATGATGCCTTTGTTCAAAAGGTCGTCTATGATTTCCTGTATCGGTTCATAAGACGCCAGTGGTATTTTGTATTGGCGACGTAAGCTGGTGGTGCATTCGCGGCTGTTGGAATGCGTACCGTGTGGATGTGGGTTAAACCACAATCCAGCGAGTTTGTTGCAAATGATGTGCGATATTTGAGGAGGACATGACGCATCAGGTCCCGTTCCTCAGCGTTGTTTATCGCATCAGCCAAGTCTAGTGCTTGTTCTAACTGAGACTCAAAGTCCGGTTCGGGTTTAGAGTCTGGTTGCACAGTTACCGATTTGTCCGTGGTGGCGTTACTCGGTAGAGACGTGGTTTTGTCTATATCTGAATCAATGGAGAGCAGGAGACTGTCTGTACGACCATTACCTCAGCATCAGCCAGATCGACCCTGCAGATAGTGTCGGTATCGACCACAAGTGAGGGTATATGGCGATTGCTCCGGAAGGCTTCGTGTAGACGACTCCGGTCTCCTGTTGATCAGTCACGAGTGAGGGTGGCATGCGTCCTATGACTGGAACTCTGAGTTCGAAGTCATGGAATCTTGTGTCAATTAGCCAACCCAAAGGTGTGGCCTTCGGGACGAGAATGCCACTGGCAGTAGGATTCTGCACTAGCACGTGTGTTGATCGAGTCGAGCTCGACCAGGGTGTTGCCTGAACAGACAAGCCTAACTCAAAGAACAGAGGCGATGGTTGGAAGAACGCTTGTGACGAGTTAACTTGTTGTCCTGGAAACGCTTTCAGACGTATGTCCATGATGTTACGCGGTGGTATCGTGAGATGGCAGTCGTTACTTACCTGACACACATCGGGAATGGTTTGACCCGATTTCAAGTTTCCTTCGGTCAATGAAGGTGATTCCCTACGTACTCCAGTCAGTGACCAGAGAACGTTGTTAATGGTATCGACTTGTACGTCGAGTCTGACTAGCATGTCAGCCCCAATGTGCACTGAGTGTGGCAGACCGGGGATGACGGCAAAAGTGTGGGTCAGTTCTCTTTTGTTCCATCGTACGATGGCAGAGCATAGACCTACGGCGGTTAACGCATGAGTCGGTGTGGGGTTAGCAGGGAACCGAGTGCGCTTCTTTGCGAAGGTCAGACTCGGGTTTTTCCGCGTTAGAGTGTTAAACAGCTCCTGGCTGATGGCAGATTTGTCAGCCCATAAGGCCATAACGACATTGTCGACTGGAGTTGCTTCCAGTGAGATGCCATTGACGATCTGGGGTGTCATCGCTAATGGGTCCTTCAGCGTGCATAGGAAGTTGTCACGCAATGTAAAGGGGTTTGGTTCGCACCGAGGTTGCATGGTCGTTGTACCAGCGGTGTCGGTGGCTACCCTGTCGATTGGTGATTCCCTGTCAATCGCATAGCACTGAGATTCATTCAGTAAGATTGGAAGTGGTTCTCGCACTTGGGCCCAAATCTTCAGCTGCTTGAAGTCGATCAGTGGTTCGGCGATTGAGGATGTCTTTTCCAATCAGAAGTGGGACGTTGTCAAGGTGGGACACGTACACTGGGTGTGTCAGTGTCATTGGTCCGATGGTCAGTTGGACTAAGGCTACCTCGTTGATGATCGGCCGATCATCAGAGTAAGGCCTTATTTCCAGAAAGCACGGGTGGGACTTCAAGTCCCTGTGGGATCTTCTCGCTATAGCCTGGAGTGATCTGAACAGGTTGCCTGAAATTAGGCTGATGTCAGCGGCTGTGTCGAGAAGTGCTTCGTGCGTCAAGTGGTCTTCTAACAAGACAGAGAGATAAAGCTTCCGAGCTACTCCCTTTTCAGTTAGGTGACCCAGAAATTGGTGGAGGGCGGGGCTTCATATTCAATAGTCGTGGCGTGGTCATGGCACAGCCCGACATTTGGATTTGCTTGGACCACTAGGACGGCGCTAGACGGAGTGGTGTCTTTGTGATCTGTGTCACTTCCCTCCGTGTTGTCCGTGCTAGGGTCCTGGACAATGTCATTGAGTGGCTCTAGTTCGTCAGAGCCTAAGTACAGGTCTGGGAGATGTTCATTCCCTTCAGTAGACTCTGTATCTCCGTTGCGTGTTAAGCCAGCTTGGATCGGTTGTGACTGTTTCTGAATCGGGGCCTTAGAGGCCTCCACCGTATACAGATCAGCCTTGTCCTTGGACTTTTCGCGCATTTGTTTGAGTATGCGTTCTATGGCCCGAGCCTCCTCTGTAGTCAGACTCCTATCGCTCGTGGGGTTTCCCTCGCGATTAGTCTGCGTTTCAGGGGCTCGGTCCCTCGCATGATTTCGTCGTTCGACAGGTGGGCTACCTGATGATCGTTGGTCTTGGGACCGACGATAATGGTTTCTCCTGTCGTCGCGGTTTTGATAGGACCCCCCTTGGTTACGGTTTGGATTGGTTCGAAATTTATTTTCGAACCGAGGTCTCCATTGAGGGCCCTGGTCTTTGAACTTACGTTCGGGCCAGGTCGGGTGTGGACCCCGCTCTCCTTTGTGTGGCCGAGGTCCCTCTTTCCTGTCTGGAAAGCGGGAGGCTCCTGGGCCGCTTGGCTTGGAGGTAGGTGCTCCTTTGAGCGCTAGACTCTGATCAACAGTATACAGAGCGGCTGACTCTTGCGGTTTAATCTGAGTCAGCTTCTGTTTAGTAAATGCCCTTGTTGCCAGTTCGCGGAGTTGGCGGCTGGTTTGAGTCAGCGGGCAGGCAGCGACGCCAAGATGATGGTTGGTAGTTGGATGGAGGTTTTGCACAAAGAGTGTTTTGAAGTTTTTATCCTCCTCCATGTTTGGTTCGTTGAGTGGACCAAAGTAGGCTTTGCGTGGCCGATGATAATATATCTGTGGTGACTCTTGCCGTGCCTGTTTGATTGTTAGGGCGGCTGTCAGTCCCACATTCGTTGTAACGTCTGAGAATTCCTCCATGAGGGACTGACTAAGGAGATCAAAGTCAGCTTGAACCTCAGGGGTTGGCGTTCGATGAAGCTACTAACATCTCTGCTTGATGTTAGTTTTATCAAAAGATTTTGTCCTCAACGGTAGCATTGGGTATTCTCTGGAGGTAGAACTCAATGTCTCTAAGGTGCACGCGCTAGTGTCATGAGCCGATCCTTGATGGGGCTCGGCGAGTGATATGACGCGCGATTTTGTCAAAGTCTCTGTCAGTGGGACCGTAGTCCAGATGTCTCCGTGTCGGAGCTGGTTGTTGGACAAAGTCCGATTGCCTACCTGTTGGTAGTGCGAAGTAATCCGAATGCCTACCTGTGGAAGCTCGCGGAAAGACGGCCGGGCTCTCGGCCCGGTTGGTCCTCTTTCCGTTGCGTCCAGGCGCGGTAGTGGTCGCAAAATTGGATTAGTTAGTGAAGTGGCTCCCTTCTGGGAGTCCCCAAACCTACTGGGTTGGTATAATGGAGTAACTGGTTCTAGGTCTGGAGTACCTTTGAATTCCATTTTCTTACTAGGTCGTGTTTGGGCGTCCTCTGTCAGGCGCGCCTGAAGTTGTTCAATAAGCTGGCGGTCTAAGTCACCTTGTTGAGTGAGGGTCTCTACCCGTGCACTCAGGGTCTCTCTCCGCCGAACCTCTTGTGCCAGCATATTCGCGGAGAGCTGTGCACTTTTGCCTGCTTTGATGAGTTCCTCTCGCATAGCGTCGTACTCATCACGTTGGTCATTGAGCTGAAGCTCTGCTATGTCACGAGCAGACCTTGTTTCGCTCAGCTCGTTCTTTAGGTCACTGAGGGTTCCCTCAGTTATCTGGAGTTTAGTGTGTAACTCCTTAAAGTCAGGGTCTGCCTTTTGGAGTGTTTGGGCAAGAGTTTGTAACTCTTGGTTTTGTTTTTCAGAATTCTCCAGGACTCCTTTGGTCAGCTGGAGTTCCTGATTCAACGCCTTGTTCTCGCGTTGGAAGCGGGCGAGGTCCTGTTTCTGGACCTGGATTTTCTCGTGGCTGCGTGCCAGGAGATCCTCGGCTTGTTTCTGTTGTGCGCGCATAACAATAGCCATTTGACCTAACAGCTTAGTTAGATCCTTGTCTTTTGGCTTAGAGGTTAGCGCAATGCTAATCAAGGAGCTAAGAACTGAATCTAGCTCGTTGGGATTTGTGGTCTGAATCCTGTCCACATATTGGGGTAGCACCTGTTCTGTTAGATCATTTAGAGCTGAGTCTAAGTGATCCAGAAGCTTGATGGGACTATCCGAGCCTGTGGATTGTGGATTAGACATGTTTGAGAAATGGCGTTTCTCTGACAAAGTGAGTTATTGTTAGATTAAGTTTTAACTGCAAGGAGAGAGTTACTACTTGTAGAGTGTTGCGAAGAAGGAGCGTAAAACTCAAGCAGACTGTAAAAGAATTTTAAAAATCTGAGTAAAAGTGTAAAAATTAAAAAAAATTAAAATTAAAATTAAAATTTTATTTTATTTAAAATAAAATAAAATTCCAATTAAATTAAAAAAATATAAAAGGGTATTAGGTCAAACAAGTCAGATTGAAAGTAATAAAAGAAGGAATTGTTGAAGTGGAAGGTTAGTATAAAGTCTACTTATGAATTAAGTGACTTTATGCTAGTATTAAGCAGTGACTATGTAGTAATAGCCTGGTGGTGTGAATGTTAATGAGGGTTGACAGTGCTGGGATGCTGCTGTGCTAATTTGTAAAATTAACAGTGCAGAATCAGTGGGTTTAATCTAACAATTCATGCAGGTGATCAGCTTTTAAATCACAGCTATGACACAATTCGTGCAGGGTTAAGTCTATTCAGAAGTAACAGCAGTGGTGTCGTAGTGGTAGTAAGCTGTTAGCATTAGCATTCCAATTTGACAAATCCTGTGTAGATAGGAAAGTCACAAAACAAGTCGTAAATTGTTAATCAAGCCAAATTAATCAATCAAATTAAATGCAAGGTTAGCATCAAAGATCTCCAAAAGCAGATGCAATGTTAATTAAAAATGTCACAATTGTTAGTTAACTCCTATTGTGCATTCAAGGTTGTTAAACACAGGCAGTTATTCTCAAAAGCAATATGGCATTTGCAAACTTGTATATTACAAGAAAAACACATGTATTAACAGAAGCAAAACAGCTTGACAGCAGTTTAGTATTCGTTAATAAAGCATAGTAATTCACTTTTTATGTTAAGTCAATCAGGCTTTTCAGTGTCAATGAAAGCTTAAATTATTCAGTTAAGTTCTTAAACTTGAATTAGTCACTATTTTAAGGAAAAAGTGTAATTCCGTTGAGTGACCACCAGAGAGAGACGTAGAGCTCCTCTCAAAGATTTTTAGAAGTTTACTTCTCTTCCACTAGGGGTAGCAGACTCTCTGGAGTCCGTGTTTTACCACTTCTTTCCGCTAGGGGCAGTAGACTCTCTTAAGTCTGTTTTTACCACTTCTTTCCGCTAGGGGCAATAGACTCTCTTAAGTCTGTTTTTACCACTTCTTTCCGCTAGGGGCCGTTGGAACTACAGTGAGTTTGGTTCCCGGGTGACGTCAGAGTCACGCCCCTTGCTAGACGCGGAGTGGAAATGGCTGGTTAGCTTCAGTGTGCTGAAACTTTGAGGAGTCAAGACTTCTCCACACAGCCACTTTTATAACACAGCAGCGCTCTAAAAAGCGCAATTTCCAACACAGCAGTGCTGTGGATAAAACAACGTTTCACAAAGCACTACACGGGCCACGTGGGCCAAGACTTTGTCCGTTGGCTGTGTATTAACAAGGAGTTCTGACGCGGGTAGCTAATCCGTTCAGAGTTCTCCCAACCAAGTTTTTTTTATTCGTCTGACACAATATGAACAGATAAATTACTTGGTTTTACAAGTTTATCTAAATAACTGGAGCATCGCAGATTATTTATTAACTTGCAGAACGCGTTATTCGACAACTTATGCTAAAATTCTAGAACATCTTAGAATTAGCTGTTGTTAGGCCTTATAAAAAATTACACGTCCTCAACGTGTCACAAATGCATTTAATCAATCCGGCTCTCTGGCCTTTGTTCACAAGCTCCACAAAGCTTCAGTCTTTCACTGAACACTTAGCAAGCTGGCAGAAATGTACGTACAATATTAACCAAGTTACAAAGCATATCTCAGAATTATCAAAACATCAGACCAGCTGGTATTTTTCAAATCCTAGACACACAATTTCACAAGCGCTTTTTATCAAACAGCAACACAACACACGTTTCTCAACACATTGATTAGTTTTGTATAAGACATAACTTTCTTAGTTCTTCAGCGGACAGAGATTTATGTAAAAGGCTTTAAGGATGTTAACTTATTTCAGTGTTTACAAGACCGGATCTTTCCGAGCCTCACGCCGGGGCTCCAAAAATAATACTGTAGTGAATATGGTCTCGTTGATGAATAATTAATATGAATATGAATTATGAAAATTAATAATTAATATTTTGTTTATGAAAATATTAATTTCTTTCGGGCACCACCTTAGTTTTAGCAGTTCTAAGGAAACTGATTATGTTTGATAAGTCTCAATCTTGAAGGAATGAATTCTAACTCGTTTTCAGACCAAATCTACGTAAACATGAAACAAGGATGTCTTTATGGGTTTTATTAAAATTATGTAAGATTAAATATGAACAACATAAAATAAAACAAGATTATTGACAAAGGATGAGAATGATGAAAATAAATGATGAATGAACATAAAATTAACAGTTAACAGGTTAAGGTTATAACATTATGATGGCTTTGATGGAACAGAAAGTTTAATTCCTTTGAATTTTATTAATTACTCGGAGTTCTTACGGAGAGAGAAGAAAGTTAAATGGCTTAGCTAAAAGGGACTATTGACGGCTGTTTGGAGATCGTAAAAAGGGAAAAGATGTGCGGTTGGACTCTCTTACACAGGTTTTTATAACGCCAAGCTTGTGCCCAGTGTTCACTCACTCTGATGTGGTGGAAAGGTACCAGCGGTGCGGTTCGAAAAGTCCAAAGGATGCTTCAAATTCCGGGTCGCGGCTGGCTTCCGGCCGTATAGAGAGGCGTCACCGGTGCACGGGGTTGAGCTGGTAAGGCGGCGCCTTAGCAACAAAGCGGCGTCCTGTGATTGTCCTCGAGGGTAAAGTGGACTTTACCCGCAGTTGAGAATAAAGTCTTTAACAAAAAGTGTTCGTTGAAGAAGCTTAAACTGGTCTTTTCTTGATTAACGAGGGCTGTTTGTTTAGCGGACTCGTTTTAACTTAAAGAACTACAAAATTTCCACTTCCGTCGCGTGGTTACGTAGTTCCGTAAAAGTTTTCAAAACAAAATATCAAATGCGTTGAGTCGTCAAAAATAAAGTCACTTAACACAGGACTGTGTTACGTGGTTTCAAGCTTAAAAGTTACGAAGCGATAAATACAAAAACTTAGTAGAAAAGTAGACAAGATTACGCGAACAAGAGTGTGCAAAGCGTTGCGAAAAGAGAAGAGTACAGAAACGAGTTTAACATGAAGAAGAAGCGAAGCTAAACTAGAATTTCCGGCGCGCACCATCTTTTCTACTGGCCGAAAAGAGGCGTGTTTCACACGGTTTGGGGAAAGAGGGGCGTTTACTGAAAGTTTTGGAGTTTTTAATAAACTTTCTCTGTCCCATCAAATAAACAACTTAAACACATTTTAAGAACGTATTGCTTCTGCATTGTATCATATCTGTATGGGGAATATCGTTACCAATCTTTAAAGACTAAACACATATTACATTATTCGTTGCTTGACCTGAAAACAGAACAATTCATTTTATTACACAGCCAGCTGTAAGGATGAAGCAGAAAGTATTCTTTTATATAGCTATCACTCTGGATCCTGAAAAGGAAAAATGGTGAGGTTTGCATAGTTACGAACAATCCTTTAATACACAGAAATGGAACAGAACGAAGAATTGTCTTAGTTTCGAAGCAGAGTCATTACTCTGTCCAACCAAAGGAGGGCAATGTTCAATCACTTGTAGAGTCCTGAAACATAGAGACATTCCTTTCTCAGGTCTGGTACATCTCAATACACAAATCGTATATTTAAATGTCAATTCTGGTGCCGGGGTCTGGTCGGACAACAGATAGCCCCCTTCAGGTTCTTTGAAGTGTTGAAAACAAAGTCGTTAATTTAGTTTCACTTTTCCGTGAACTTTCTTAGAGCAACATCGAGCATCTGGAGAGAATTAGCAAGAAGATGTGAATTGACTTTCCTTATCTGTCCTTGGCCTGGATAAACAAAAAGGAAGAGTCTTTAAAAGTTCGGAGTTGTAAATTCTGTGGTCCTCTGAGAGGTGTTAGTCCCTCCTGGTACGAGAGACACTACAGTATATATATATAAAGCAATTTAATCGCAATTAATTGCACAATGTTCTGTGATTAATCGGGATTAATCACATTATACACAAAATTTTATAATGAATTAAATTTTTTTGTAAGTCTTAAACAAAAACAAAATATTTCCCACTGCCAAGGCATTAATGTTTTGTTTAGTTTGTTATAGAAAAACAAGTTATGTCCAGAGCCTCGATCATAACATTTTAACAATGTAAACAATATAAATGTCTCTCCTGTGTTTTCATTACATTTAGAGCATGTAAATGAGGTTCCAACTGTTCATCAATATAATGCAGTGTAACGCCGAGGGAATTATGGTTGCCTAGCGATGTCCAGTTGTCTTCGGTGATGGCGACAGTTGTAACCCCGTCACTTTTGAAGACCTCTCCTTTTCATACAACTTGTGTATTCTTCTTGTGAGGGTGCATCATGAGGGAGGCTCATACGTTCAGTCATTCGTTGATGAGATACAGACCACAGACTTTAAGACACAAAAGCTCCTCACCCTGAAATTGTACGCTAGTTGTAAGAAAGTGGTAT
This sequence comes from Neodontobutis hainanensis, assembly GCA_024349245.1. Lineage (NCBI taxonomy): Eukaryota > Metazoa > Chordata > Actinopteri > Gobiiformes > Odontobutidae > Neodontobutis > Neodontobutis hainanensis. The sequence continues at coordinate 315,128 of JALDNG010000090.1, read as the reverse complement.
CTATATCTATATATACATATATATATATAGAGATATATATATATAGATAGATATATAGATATAGATATAATGTATATAAATTACACACACACACATTTTTATATATATATATATATATATATATATATATATATATATATATATATATATATATATATATATATATATATATATATATATATATAAAATTACATTCACCTAAAGGATTATTAGGAACAACTTTTAAGATTATTAGGAACACGGGAAAGAAAGGTGATTTAAGCCATTTTGAGCGTGGCATGGTTGTTGGTGCCAGACAGGCCGGTCTGAGTATTTAACAATCTGCTCAGTTACTGGGATTTTCACGGACAACCATTTCTAGGGTTTACAAAGAATGGTGTGAAAAGGGAAAAACATCCAGTATGCAGCAGTCCTGTGGGTGAAAATTCCTTTATTAATGCTAGAGGTCAGAGGAGAATATGCCAACTGATTCAAGCTGATAGAAGAGCAACTTTGACTGAATTAACCACTTGTTACACACGAGGTATGCAGCAAAGCATTTGTGAAGCCAACATGCACAACCTTGAGGCAGATGGGTTACAACAGCAGAAGACCCCACCGGGTACCACTCATCTCCACTACAAATAGGAAAAAAGTTGGACAGTTGAAGACTGGAAAATTGTGCCTGGTCTAATGAGTCTCAATTTCTGTTGAGACATTCAGATGGTAGTCAGAATTTGGCGTAAACAGAATGAGAACATGGATCAATCATGCCTTGGGGTTTCCAGTCCGTACTCCGTGCAGATGTTCCTGTACACTATGCCAGCCACTTGGTTATGGCGTTCCAGGTATGCTTTCCCTGCCAGCATCTTACACCCTGCAGTTAAGTGTTGGATTGTCTCAGGGGCCTGTTTGCACAGCCTACACCTTGGGTCTTGTCTGGTGTGGTAGATCTGGGCCTCTATTGCTCTGGTGCTCAGGGCTTGTTCCTGTGCAGCCATGATGAGTGCCTCTGTGCTGTCCTTCAGTCCGGCCCGTTCTAGCCATTGCTTCTTAGGACTTGCCTTACTCGTTGGAGGTATTTGGCAGTTGCTGTTTTCTTTGTTACCTCTTCAAGGTTGCCATTTGCCTATGGTATTCCAAGGTACTTGTAACCATCCTCAATGTCTGGTATTGTTCCATCTGGTAGTGAGACCGCGATGATGCCTGACATGAGCTTCCATGTTGTGGAGAGACAGGTTATTGGTTGATATCGGATGGGACTGTACCCTTTGTGGGATCCTTCAGGATCAGGATTGTATGCCCTTCAGTAAGCCATTCAGGGTGTATCCCATCCCTTAGCAGCTGGTTCATTTGTGCTGCAAGGCGCTTGTGGAGTGCAGTGAACTTCTTTAGCCAGTAGGTGTGGATCCTGTCAGGGCCCGGTGCTTTCCAGTTTTTCATACCTGAGACTCTTTCTTGGATGTCTGCCGCTGTGATGGAAACTGGATTCTGTTCAGGGAGGTTGCTGTGGTCTTCTCTCAGAGCCACCAGCCACTGTGCATTGCTTTTGTGTGATGCCTCCCTCTCCCATATATTTTTCCAGTATTGTTCAGTTTCCAGCCTTGGTGGGTCGGCTCTGCTGTTATTACTCTGCCACTGAGCTTACACTTTCGCAAGATGAGTTGCGAACAGTCGGTTTATTCTTCTGGCTTCATTCTCTCTTGTGTACCTCTTTAGGCGGCTGGCCAAGGCTTGGAACCTTTGTTTGGCAGTTTCAAGAGCTTCAGATATGGGCATCTGGTTGTACCTATTGGTTGCTTGTTTTCTCATTGCACCTTTCTTGGCCTCTGTCAGTTGGCCACTTCTCTCCGTGCCTTCTTGATTTTAGCCCCCAGCCTTTGTTTCCATGGTGGGTATTTCTCATGGTTTTCATCATTGCTCTTATAGCCAAGCATCTCGAGGATCACTGCTGCTGAGGTGTATATCAGTTCATTGGTTTCAGTGATGGTTGTGGTAGGGATCGCACTTAATGCTGCATTCACATCTTCTAGGAGACTTTCTGCTGATACTTCACTTAGCTGTTGTAGTTGGTGTCGTGGTTGCCTTTCATTCATTCTCGCCATGATCTTGTCTTTCAGGTCAGTCGCTGCCTCATTCAGTGTTATTGCACTTGTTGGGGCCTCGTACCCAATCTCTGGTTGGGGAGCCCCTGTTGGCTCCCCTCTGACCTCTTGTCCTGGCTCCCCCTTGTCGTAGCATTTGTGTTGTATCTTGTCAATCTCAAGTTGTGATAGCAGTTGCCGCTTGTGGATGTTGGAACACTGAGCTACTAGTTGCTTCGATGTAAGCCTGGATTGTGGGTTTTGAAGTAACCATTCATCCCACACCCTCTTCATGTAACCCCTCTGACTAGGGTTACTGGAGTAGTAGCATTCCAACAGTGCCTAGTTATCGCATCTCACCCATCTCCGTGTTGTTCTTGTTCCTGTAGCCATATATATATATATATATATATATATATATATATATGGCTACAGGAACAATATATATATATATATATATATATATTTAAAACACATCAAAACATCAGTGATCCACCTCAATGTTCCACAGAAGGGATGGTGTACTATTCATCACAGGCCAATTTGACTCCAAAATTTTGGTCTCATCACTCCAAATGTTCCAGAAGTTTTGAGGCTTGACTCTGTGCTGTTTGACATTTTTTAAGCGGGATGCTTTGTGGCATTTGTGTAGTAATGGCTTTCTTCTGGCGACTCGACCATGCAGCCCATTTTGTGTTTCCTTATTGTGCATCATGAAACATCCACAACAGTCCTGTATTTCAGCTGAAATACCCCAAAAATGTTTTGGGTTTACCTGGCCTTGGTTTGGTTTCAACAGAATCCCTCATTTTCCACGTCTTGATTAGAGTTTAAACACTGTTGGTTGGTCTTCTCAGTTCCATGGATATCTCATTATATCCCCTTTCTGTTTTATTGAGTTCAATTATCTTTTTCTGCAGAATCTTTGACATTTCTTTAGCTTTTCCCATAACTCAGAATACATCAGTGCAGAACTGGATGAGAGACGAAATGTTCTGTCAGGAGCCCAGAATCGCACTGACCTTTTATCCACACACTGATACAAGCAAACAGATCACAGGTGAGGATGGTTAGTAGCCATTCAAATCTGTTTGTGTCACTTGTCTGCTTGTTATCAGGCCAGGGTTACCAGGGTATGTAAACTTTTGATCAGGGTCATTTGGGTAGTTTCTGTTGTCGTTAGGATTTAAAACGAGTAAACACAGTTGTTTGAAAATAAATGGCTTTACCCAACCACTAACTATGAGTAAAAAAATTTTTTTTTTGTGTTATTAGTCATATTCTCTGAAAAATGGCCCCAAATTCTACCGAGGTATGTAAACCTATGAGTATAGTTAAGTTATTGTACCTGTCCTTAGTTTCGGCAAAAATTGTTCTGGAAAAAAGTGATACTAGTACATCCTTATTAAATATGTGTTGTGGGGTGATAAATATGTGTATTTGTTGAGCACACTAATCACAAACAGCTGACTTACATGTGAAAATCTTGCATTGTGTGACTTTATGCAGAGCCCACATAAGACATCACTTTGTACCACTAGATGGAGTTGGAGCTAACGCAAAGCTACTATAACTCCTTTCACACATGCTCTATTCTCCTGACTTTACCAAGAGGGCAAGCAGGTGTGAACATAATCCACCCCAACTATGCTCCCTAGTACATTCTCCAAAAGGCTGTGACATTTGAACAATGCTTGAACAATTCTCTGACCGCAATAGAAATTGGCTCATTTGTCTGTTAGCTTTCTGACGTTAACCAGCCGAACTATCTCCTGAAATGTATCAATGCATATCCTTCCAGACTTTTGGAGAATGAGTAAATGCACAGGTCAAGAGAAAGTCGGGGGCTAATCTTCTGAAGTACATTTACACACATAACATTTTCAGGACTTGAACAATATGTTTATGAAAGAAATGAATATGCAAGGCACTCAGATGGATAAAATAAAATTAAGAAGCCATTATTATTGCTACAGAATGGGAAAACACATTTTTGCACAAAAGCCTTCTTCAGGGTCTATATTCATTACATTGTATCTGACTACAACCCATTTATAGTCTGTGGTTCTTATTTTTATGTGGTCATACAATATTGTAGACATAGTGCTGGATTCTTTGGGGAAATAACAGCACAAGAACAAAAAGAGCGAGGCAGCTCCACATCTTGCGTCGGACATGACAAATGTACAACTGCTCTGATGATGTAAGTGACTCAAACGGCCTACTCTCCAATGCATTACACCGGCGACAAGCAGAGTAAACAAACATTAGAGTCGCAGCTCTGGCCCGCGCCCCGAAACCATGCTGCAGATTGGCTGACACTTTCCTTTGATAAAAGCTTACCTCTGAATTCAAAGTAAGTTCCTTAGAAATTGGCTTCAGAAACTCCAGGTTTTGAGAGGCGGGGAAATTAGGGAGCACTAAAAGGATTTTGGGCTCTTGTTCAAAGGGGGAGTAAACCAAATAAAAATAAATGAGGACAAATGAAAAATAACAATGCTCTTAGAACCGCAGGCAGTTATTGGATTTTTGGATGCTGCGCCATCTGAGGTGGTGTGCTCAGGTGTATTAAGAATGGCTTTGTTATCGTTTTGCAGCATATAATGATTTCTGCACTGCATCGCTCTGATTGTTCATATGTCACGTTCATCTGTTCTAATGTGCAGGAAAGTGGCACAATAAAAGGGAAAATTACACATCTGTTTGGCAAGCATCAGCATAAATGTATAAACTGCTACTTTGTTTAAGCGAACCTGAACTAATCGCAGTATATCAGTAGTATATCAAAGTGTCAGCGACATTCCCTTTGCTGTTTGCCCTCAAGCCACGTAAGTCACAAAGTGAGTAAATGCCAAGACTTGCTCTTGTCAGTCACTGCACACAGGCATCTATTGGACAGAGGACAAAATAACACAAAATGGCCATATTTGTCTGCGGAGAAGTAATAGCATTGTTGATCAATACCAATTCCTCCGTAATTACTTGGCCTGCTGCTCAGATTTGAGAACTAAACTTCTCTGGACTTTTTCACAAACAAAGCTGTCAAGGGAGAGAGCACATGCCTTTATAATAAATGAACTCATGTCTTATACTCATAAAGTCTTGTTATACTGACAACTGGGCAGTGCTATGCCATTCCAGCCACTAAATATCTTGTATATTCCTATTATAGCATCAAAGTAATGCATAAAGAAGATGCATTATCTTGTCTTTGGTGTCTTGTTCTCTGTAAGTTGTACCTGCCAATCACATGACTCCACCCACACGTCAAATCAGTGTCACATTGCAGCGCAAAGGTAAATGAGTATTGCAAAACCACCGCAGGCTGACACACAAGACTAATAGAGTGCTGCAAATGAATTAGTGAGTATTGCAAAGAAGAAAGTGCTTTAAAACCATAAAGATCATGAACAGGACTGGTGACAAAGGGCGGCCCTGCCGGAGTCCAACATGCACCAGGAACGGGTCTGACTTACTGCCGGCAATGCGAACCAAGCTCTTTCACTGATCGTACGTCCTGTACGTCCTTAAATTATTTTGCTTGAAAACTTTACTGTTCTTTTGGCAAAACTGTTTTTTACTTTGTCTGTCTGAGAGACATTCACTAAGTACTTTGTTCATCTGAGCCATTTTCCTGATATATTCAAGGATCTTGGCGGTTTCATCCTCGATGGTGGATCGGACACTCACTAGTGATCCTCCAAATAAACAAGGAGTCACATTATTCAAATTTGTTCTTGAACATTCAATATGAATTCAATATCTCCCCAAAGCATTTTGAATTCAGTCTTTTTTTTATATGAACTGGATCCACTTTTATGTTCTCCAGTTTAAAGAAACGTGAAATACCAGCTTAAGGAGAGAGACGACTGAGCCAGAGGAGAGCTGAGCTCTTAATTTATTTTTATTTTCACACTTTCACACTGGCTTTACCATATGCGGACAGTCATAACCCAAGACATTTGCATTTATTAGTTTGCATTTATCATGTTGTCTCTTCATTACTAATTAAACACTCATTCATTCATTTTTACTGACACTGAGCACACTAATGCTGTGCTGCTCATACTGACTTCTCATTTTGTACAATGTCCTATATTATTGTACAATTAAGCATTGCCAACAATCCAAGGTTGATTTTGTTTTTATGATGCAAGTTCACTTCAAGGTGAACATAAGGCAGCTCCAGCAGCACATTATTGCAGACAAATATTTCAAAGCGGCTAAAACCAGTTCACAATAAATGGGTTGTTCAAGGTTGAATCAGGTGAATAAAATATCCATTTAAAAAGGAACTGTCCCTGAGCAGGGGTCTATAAGCAAGTTTCTCAACCGCGGCTTAATATTTCAAGGAAATGGTGGGAATGTAAGAATGGAATGTGGAATTTGTAAGGAGAAGGTCACTGCTTTGAAAACCGAGGAGTAGTGCAGTTTTCATCAGCCATACCAAGAACTATTGATGTGATTTTAGGCAAATGCAGTCAGTCAGTGGAGTTAACTCGAGTGGAGACTACACCACTACTATTCACCAAAAATCCTCCTGCCATTAAATCACCTTTCTGACCGCAGCACTGGGAGAAAGATGGAAGTCAAACGGCTGTCTGAAGTGTAAAATCCAAAGTGAGAGTTACAAATTCACTGTTTGATGTCAAAGAGACCGGCTCATTCTGTAACTGTGGAAATGTGTCATGTCTTTTTGAAGGCAGTCTAAACAAAATGTGTTCCTGAAGCAGTTTTTGAGTATTTAGGATCAAATAACCTCTACTGTGTCTGTTTTTAATATTTAGACATTTTCCACTTGGTGAATGCTTGGCTCGGAAAACTATCTTGCATGTCTTTGGACAATGGTGAGAAAGGCATCATAGCAAGAATATGAACTCCACTAAATTGACTGTACCATGACAGAAACAGAGGGTTCCACCAATACAGCACATTCAAATAGTAATGTGCACCAAGTGATTTAAAGGAAGGATATTTACCTGTTAAAGGTGATGATAATGACCATCAGAGAAAGCCATAACAACAAACTGGTTAAAAAGTAAAACTTTGAAACTGAAGCAATGGTGACAATTTTTAGGAAATCTTTTCAATGAAGACTTATTACCAAAAGCTGAAAAAGCAAACATTTAAATATCAATTGAAGAAATGGACCACTATAATGCTCGCTCAAATGTAAAAACTATGTCTATTTCTAGTTGTGTTTTTTTTTGTTTGTTTTTTCTTTCTCAACTTGTTTGATTTTGTTGCATATATTTGAGAAAAATGCATTAATAAAAAGTATTCAATTAATAATAATGTACTATCCATGTAGTCAAATGATTTTATAATCCATATTTAATTTATTAGCTTTTATATACAACATATACTGTACATATACTATTTAATATGTTTATGTATAACATGCAGCACACACAACATAGACTGGGTTCAGTCAAACCTGTTTCAATGCAAGACTGCCCTTTGTCACCAATTCTGTTCTTTATTTAACAGCAGTTTATTGACTACTGATCAGTAGCGATTAATAACATACATAACCTGGTGATTTAACAACACCTAATGACCATCATTAATTGCTGTCCCCATAAATTACAAGAAATTGTGTAAACGACGTACTACCATTCTAGTTAGATTACAAGCTATGTATCTAGTACTATGTATTTTTTTTACGTGTTTCTCTTTATTATTTGTAATATTCTCTTCTTTTCTCTCGTGTTACAGCTTATTTTTATTATTACATGTGTGCGTTTTATGCATGTGCATATGTGAGTGTTGTGTCTAAGTGTGTTCAAAGTGACTCTTGCTGTGCTCTTTGCTCCACCATTGGGTTATAAACAGTGCATCTGGAAAGTATTTACAGTGCTTCACTTTTTCCACATTTTGTTATGTAACAGCCTTATTCCAAAATGAGTTTAATTCATTATTTGCCTCAAAATCCTACAAGCAATACTCCATAAAGACAACGTAAAAAAGGTTGTTTGTTAAAAAATGAAAAACAAAAAAAAGCACATATGTATTTGGATCCTTTTCCATGACACTCAAAATTGGGCTCAGGTACATCCTTTTTCCACTGATCATCCTTGAGATGCTTCTACAACTTGATTGGAGTCCATCAGTGGTAAATTGTGGTAAATTTAGTTGATTGAACACGATTTGGAAAGGCACACACCTGTTTATATAAGGTCCCACAGTTAACAGTGCATGTCAGAGACAAACCAAGCAATGAAGTTCAAGAAATTGTCTTTAGACCTCCGAGACAGGCTTGTATCAAGGCACAGATCTGGAGAAGGATACAAATAAAGTTCTGCAGCATTGAAGGTTCTATGAGCACAGTAACATCCATCATCTGTAAATACAAAAAGCTTAGAACCACCAAGACTCTTCCTAGAGCTCGGCCAAACAGCAATCAGGGGAGAAGGGCTTTAGTCAGGGAGCTGACCAAGACCCTGATAGTCACTCTGACAGAACTCTAGCACTGTCTCTGTGGAGAGAGGAGAACCTTCTAGAAGAACAACCATCTCTGCAGTACTCCACCTATCAGGCCTTTATGATAGAGTGACAGACGGAAGCCACTCCTCAGTAAAAGGCACATGACAGCCGCCTGAAGTTTGCAGAAAGGCACCTGAAGGACTCTTAGACTGAGACACTAAATTCTCTGGTCTGATGGAACAAAGATTGAACTCTTTGGCTTGAATAGCAAGCGTCATGTCTGGAGGAAACCAGGCCCCGCTCATCCCTAACCCAGGATCACATTTGCTTGACTCACTGGGTATGACATGTTTATTTGCAGCTCCTTCAGGTGGAAGTGTGAGTATTATTTAGTGAGGTTAAGGAGGGCACACACCTTTGGGTCAACAATGTCAGAAGAGTTTAAAATGTGATACAATCCAAAAGCAATTACAGCAAAATGGTGCCTTTTGGACCTAAGTGATCTCTCTCACACACAACAGACGACCACTGTATGAAAGACTTTTCTCCCAAAAGTCAAATAAAAAGAGAGAATTGTACGGTTATTTCCAGAGGCTTGTTTTAATGAGAGGAAAAAAAAAATCAAGATGAGCATGGAGATCACATTTTTAAAGCACACCTCTTTAACCTTTGTGCCTTTTTCTTCTTTCAGAAAAGGCTTGTGTAAATTTAGACATTAAAAAAACAATGCAATGTCTTTTGAATACAAGCAGATGAACGTGTAAACACCAAGGCCTCAACAGAGAAACAGGACCATGACTCTTGTACCTAACATTGAGTTTGATGCCAATTACACTTTTTTATTTCATTATTATAGCGTATAATACAGCTTCAATAAAAAAGACAATTTGGACAAGTCTGGTTCAGTTCATTAAAGTTCTGCAACCATCATCTAGACGGAGCTGAAGGCTTTTAAAAGTCGCATGTGACATCATCGTGTTTTATCTAAACTACACATTTAAATCTCAGTGCCATGTTTTAGATCTTTCAAATACATTATGACTAAACACCCACTTTGCCTGAGCTCAAACAGTTCATGACTGTATTAGGGGGAGGGAAGAGCGGGGAATGATGCTTAATTAGCTTGAGGGAGCTAACACAAAGGTTCAAAACAAATGAGCCGTCTCCTTCACAATGATGGGGATTATTACTCTAATATTGAAAGTACAGTAATTCAAACATGTAAGGAACTTAACCAAACTGTAGAATTTGAAGTTCAAACAGCTGAAGAGAGAGCAAGGCTACAGCCTACTACTAGTAGTCAAATACAAAATATAAATGAATCAGTCTGTTAGACTTGAATAATGAAAAGCTCAGATGTAGTACCTGTAATGCATCAATACATTGTGTCCTTGTGTCCCATGCACATGTTCAGATAAACAGTGAAGGTGTCACACAACCAGCAGTAGACCCCATCTCCATAATTCACCTGACTCGGTAGACATGTTAAATATGCATGCAGCTTACTTTTCCTCACATTGATCCCCGCCGGCTGAGCAGTATGGGCAGTCGGGAACAAGTAGAGACATTTGTCATCCAGAAACATGTATGAGGTTCAAAGAGGGATGTGACCAGGGCGAGGGTTGTAAAAAGAAATTCAAATGGAAATGTCTGTGAATAGACTTTTTGAGTGGTTTTGTAGAACCATTCAATTTACTCTTAGCAATGTATTGTAAGCCAGAATGACACAATGTTGAACGAAAGAAGAGGAATTTTTCAGTTTTTTTTTTTTTTTTTTAATCACAGAATTTTGAGAAAGTGCTTTTTCCCATTTTGTTGCTTTCTTATTTTTTTACTTATTTTTTAGTACACACTTGACGTTTAAATAATGGACACGCTGTGTGTATGGCAGCCTCCCTCTCTGTCTTTCTCTGGTGTGATGGTGCATCATGTAAAGCACTTTGGGTGCCCAAGAAAGGAACAAAAAATGCAAACCATTTACCATTTAAATATGTCCATATGTAATTTTGTACATCTTATCCTGTTTGCAAGGGGCTGGAGTCTCACCCAACTCTTACAGAGTCAAGGGTAAGTTTGATGGACAATCACCACTTCATCGCAGATCTGGTATATAAAAATATCTTCACTGGTCTTAGATGGGAAAGACCGAGTCTGGACTGACTAAAGTCTCCAGCCCCAGGAAAGAGATGTTACTAGAACCACTATTTTTGTAAAATGGCATTACTTATTTTGTACTCGTTTTTAATTCATTGTTCTAACATAATTTATTTTTTTAGTTTTTTCTGCCAGGCAGGGGTCTTTGGACTGGCACAGATAGACTATGGCTGGAGTTCACTAGTGCCGCAGCCATTGGGGAGAGTGGGGATTGAACCGCCAACCTTCTGGTTATAGGACGACCACTATGCCACTGAGTCCCGGCTTTTTAACAAAGTATAGTACAATATAATATTATCTTAGGGTTGCACGTGTTAGCACTCCTGCCTCACAGCAAAAGGTTGTGAGTTCAAAACCCGGCCGACTCAAACATCCTCGGCTAAAAAAGCATGTCTGTGAGGAGTCTGCATGTCCTCCACATGTTACCAAGGGTTCTCTCCGGGTACTCCTGCTTCCCTTACCGTCCAAAGACATGCATGTTTAGGTTAATCGGCCACTCTAAAATGTCTAGAGAGTGAATGGTTGTCTGTCCCTGTCTGTCTCTAAATGTCAGCCCTTCGACTAACTGGCCACTGTCCAGTGTGTACCCCGCCTCAGGCCCAAAGCTGCTGGGATAGGCTCCAGTCACCCGCGACCCCTAACGGGACAAAGCGGTAAAAAAGAATGAATAGTACAATATTAAGTTTGATGTATAATTGTATTATGTAATAAATATATTGTATATATGTATTCTATTTTTTTGTATTTAGACTTGTGTAGCTGTTAGTTACATTCTTAATATTTTAGGAGTTATATATTGTATATTAATACTATAATATAATTTGCTTATTTTTTAAGCTCAAATAGAGCGCTGCTTTGATATCTTCAGGCCACAGTTTGACCTGCGCCAAAACCCCACCTCAGAACGCCTAAATATCTTTACACTTATAAAATTGCCATTGGGTTTCTCCTTATATTTCTGCTTTTGGAGCATGCCCTCTTGTGGGCGGAGGGATATCGCAGTATATCGCTGTATTTTTAAGGGGTTCCATGAGAGATGTTGATGTCACCATACGTCACTGACTACAAACCCTTTCGCAAGCCGTAAAATTGTGCCCTCAAAGTCATTCCCGATGGCCAGTTTAGAGTCACCAATCATGGAAGTGGAAGGACTCTACTCAGAAAAGCACAGACAAGGAGAAATCAAAATACATTGGGCATTTAGCAGAGTCACATGTTAGCACCCCACCTGAGAATGAGGTAAATGTGTTTTAGCATATACTACAGCAATACTGTCGTTGTGTCCTTGGGCAAGACACTTAACCCACCTTGCCTCGTATGAATGTGTAAGAATGTGCAGTGAATGTATGTGGTGTTGGTCGGAGAGGCCGTAGGCGCAGAATGGCTGCCACGTCTCTGTCAGTGAGCCCCAGGGCAGCTGTGGCTACAGTTGTAGCTTATCATCACCGGTGTGACTGTGTATGAATGAATAATGGACGACCTGTAAAGCGCTTTGAGTCCCTGAGAAAGGCGCTATATAAATCCAAACTATTATTAGCAGTGGTGAGAAGACTCCAAATTAGTTTAATTTGCATCACCTGGGACCTACAGTCATTCTGCAAATGCAAATTCTGCATCATTTTTAGCATTGCCCTCCTCATGCTACAGATGCCGGCCATAGCATGTACCACAGAATATTAAGTCCATATTTCATACCATTAGCATTACTATAGAACATTTTAGTTGCTGATGGTTTTGGTTACTCAGCATTTCAGTAATAACATAAATACAACAGGGAACAAACTACAGCAGTTTTATTTAAACATGGATACCATAGTTACCATTGCATTATGTGTGCAAATGTCAGATATTCTTGAAATTCACTGAGTAGGTGTTGTACAGATAAGATTAATCACACCATGCCCATCCCTGTGACCACCCCTCCACCTCTACAGCAATTAAATCTGTGACGCTTAAGGCTGTTTCCTCTGGTCATCAACCTGCTGACCTCACCAGTTATACGTGCAAACGTGCGACAGCCTGGAGGGAGCAGACAGCCCAGAGGGGAAGGTTTTAAATGTGAGGAGGTGACAAAAGTTTTTATTAACTTTGATTAAGTAAAAGAAAGACATATCACTTGCAATATAAATATAAAACAAACCACAATAATAACACTATATAATTCTAGATCACAATATCTTGAAATGGTGCCACACTGAATCATAAATCATGTTCCTAAAGCTAGAGCCAAGAGCTAATGGTATCACACCTGGGCGTATTCTGTAAATTAATCTCTCTGAATCTTTATTTCAGTTTACTGAAGGCTGATTCTAAAATGAACAATGAGTCTTGTACTTTTTCCTAGTAACAAATGTCTTCTCTAATGATAACTTTAGTTTTAGACATTCATTCATTTTCTACCGCTTATTCCTGTTAGGGGTCGTGGGTGACTGGAGCCTATCCCAGCAGCTTTGGGCCTGAGGTGGGGTAAACCCTGGACAGTGGCCAGTTAGTCGCAGGGCTAACGTTTAGAGACAGACAATGACAGATAACCATTTAATCTCAGATTCATTCACTAGGGACACTTTTTTTAGATTTGCCAAATAACCTATACATGCATGTCTTTAGACATGTTGTTGTTGTTGTATTTTTAGACCTGTTGTGAAAGTTGTGCTGATTTACAATCAAAAAATCTTTGCATATACAATGTATTTATACAAAAATGGCGGTGGGCAATATGACAATCTTTTATCGCATTACCATCTGAAGTGTTCTGAAGAAAATATTGCTGTATTGAAGTACAGTACATTTCTATTTAAAGCAATTCTTTGCTGAAATAAAAACACCAGTAGTTTACTTTTTCTAGACTGGGTACCGGACTATTTCTTTGTCTATTCTATACAGAGAATAGTCTGGTAAGCCTCCTTCACAGGAGCGGGATTATGTTGTGACAAACAGGTGCCAAATAAACCAATCACACAAAGCGGACATGACGACAGCAAGACGTAATATAAAAAAAATTCAGAATCTAGAATCAAAAACATACTTTTTCAGAAGAAAAGATATTAGAGCACACAGTTGTTGCAATTTTAAAGACATGCCCTCTGTTGCAGGTGCCATCTTTTTTGTTTTGGAATAGCTCCACATTGACGTTGCCCACCCCATGTCTGTGATTGGTCCGGCTCTGCTTCAACCGAGAGAAGGGACAGGTTTATGGAACATGCCCAGACTCTCTCACACTCACTCACTCAGAAAGGAAGGATATGGCTACGCTAAACTATACTTTTTCCTTCCCACTCTCACTATTGGTTGCACAGTGGCGCTTAGCAGGTGTGTCATGAGCGACTTTGAAGCTAAACTGACCGCTGTGGCTACAGTTTTGCCTCAGGTTGCCTTTCGGTTTCGTTTAGTTTATTAAACAAAGGAAATAAAACAATGTCAGCAGGCAACTGAGTGTTGTTTATTCACTCATTACAGACGACAAAGATGTCAGTTGCTCACAACACGCTTTTGTGAGTGATGCTTCGAAGCAATCTATACTCGATTCTCCAACTGTGGCTGAATAAAACTAAACTGAGCTTTAAGACATTTAACTCTCATCTGAGGACACAGTTCTGTTTGACATCTTTTAAAGCCAGTCTAAACCAGGACCTAACCAGGTCTAAACCAGAACCAAATCAGGTCTAAGCCGGTCTAAACCAGGACCAAACCAGGTCTAAACCAGAACCAAATCAGGTCTAAGCCGGTCTAAACCAGGACCAAACCAGGTCTAAACCAGAACCAAATCAGGTCTAAGCCGGTCTAAACCAAGACCAAACCAGGTCTAAACCAGAACCAAATTAGGTCTAAGCCGGTCTAAACCAGGACCAAACCAGGTCTAAACCAGAACCAAACCAGGTCTAAACCAGGACTAAACCAAGTCTGAACCAGCCAGTGTGAAACAGATTGAGTCTGAGTATATTGACACTGATTCTGAATCAGTTGGTTGTATGTCCATTCAGTTGCATTCACAGGTAGTTTAATCTAATCTGTTGGTTGTGCTCTCTGATATTCAAACTTGAATCATTATCTTGATATTTGTTACAAGGGGGATGTAGAAGAAAGTGTGAGACTGAAAAGGCTAAAGTAAAAGACTGTAAAAGACTGGCATTAAGAAGTTAAACCTGTGAGTGTGCCTTTTGATTATATTAATAGAAAATAAAATGTGGCCATCTTTGACTCACTGGATGATGCAACATGGAAAAAAGATGCTAGGACACACTTCAGAAAGTACCTGTCGGTGAAAAAGGAGGACTATATTAAGACACAAGGATTAATATGCAAGTGGCTGTGCCGTTTTGTCAATAGGATCAGCAGTGCACGGCTGTGATAGCCGAATAAGACCAGAAGGCATATTTTCATCTATTTTAATTGCTCTTTCATTGCAGCACATAGTTAGACACTGAAATACCCAACAGGTGGAGGTGACAAAGCTAGTTTTAAATGGGCCATGAAAATAATTTATTGAAATAGGACTTGATTTAAAAACTGAGGTGACACTTTATTTTTAAACTACACTTGATACATTGTATCTACGTCCTTGTGTAACAAACAACTAATAACATGTAACTACATAGTACACACATAATGGAATTATGTGCACTTACATATTGTAGGCAGGGTTGTGTTAGGGTACGTAAGTAGGCTACTATGTAGTTGCATGTTATTACAGTTTGTTACAGTGTGTATTATATTGTACTTGAGGTGTATATGTTGTATCAAGTGTGTAGTAAAATAAAGTGTTACCAAAACTGATTTGTGAAATGTCAGGAAATGTGTCTCAATCAACACAATCTTCCAAATGTAATGATTTAAGTTTTTAATGGTGTTTCCCACCTTTAAATGGTGTTTAAAGGTGGGAAAGTATAATGTTAAAATATAAATGTTCTGTACGAAACTGACATGGTGTTTATGGTTCATAGCGCCACAAACAAAACCCAGGTTGCCTGAATGGGTTGCTAACCCACAGATAGCAGGCCTATCCAATGTAGGTGCAAAGGATTTTGACCTACATGGAAGAGAAAATCAACCAGGCTTAGATTAATGAAAAAAGCGCACAAATATGAATTTGCAAGCCTTCCTTTGCAAAAACAGATAATTGCCATTTTGGAAATCAGTTAACTAAAGCTTGTAATTTATTCTATGCATAAAGCTGTTTTTAATGCCTAAATCCATTTTATTGGTCCTAACTGGTGAAAGACACTCAAGTCTGGGTTGACTGAGATCACTTATAGCAAGCAAATAATTTAATTATATATCAAGCAAATTTTGAGTTAAAGTTACTTTTATTCAACCAGCAAGTTTTTTCTTGATTGGAAATGACACAGGCTTCTTCATGGCTAAGACAAAGGAGCTGCTCACAAGTCAGGAAAAGATTATTAGGCCATATCTAAATGTTTTCAGTGGCTACAGTGCAATGTATTATTAAAAATACAAGCTGTTCCACACTGTAGAAAATCTGTGGTCGGAAGCCAAAAGTGACACCTGTGACGCCAGGAGGATAGTGAGAGGTGAAAAACAATCCAAGGATCACCACCAAGGCCATCCTGGTCTTCTGCGTTAAGGTCGGTTGAAACAAAAATGTTATTGTTTGGTCACAATGATGTATCCTTCACTGGGCATAAAAAAGGAGAGGTCTTCAACCCCAGGAACACCATCCCTACTGTCAAACATGGTGGTGTTTTTCAGCCATAGGACCAAAAGTTGAAAGTTTTTTTTCCCACATCAATGCTTCTTGTACATTGTCTTATTGACCTCTGGAAGATGCCTGTGTCATTTCCAATAATAATAATAAAAAAATTAAACTTAACTTAATTATGTTAGAATAATTTCGGGCTTGATTATATATACATATACTAAACTACATGGATTTTGTTCCTCATCAACTACCCAAACCTCTTCCACAATAATAGAGTGAAAATATTTTGAAATGTGCTGTACATATTCATTTTGTGTTAAAAAATGTCTGAAGATAAAAATAAATTGGAGACAGTTGGAAAGAACCATAGAAATAATCCACTATCTTACTTCCTTCATTTTCTTGAAAAACAGATTGATTTATGATCTTCATGTCAAAACGCAGTATGTTGTTTGTGTGTCTGCTCAGGTGAGCAGTCTGTCTCAGAACTGCCTGCTGCTTGGCGGCTGGTGCCACTCGGCTGGTGCTGTGGAGTAGGGCTGTGTGGATGGCTATAGTATCGTCCTCCCCAGTCATCATGGCTCTAATGGGGACAGCCAGGTGCAAACAGCATGTAATCCTGTTTGTCACCCCCGGCGTCTCTCTATTTCCCTTCTTTCCTATTTGGCATGCAATCTGCATTGGAAGTGCGGATTTGAAAAAGCTGCCGCCGGAGGCTGTTGCAGGTGGAGGCTGGGGAGGAGGTGAGGAGAGAGCTGGTGACAGAGAAAGGGAATGGAAGGAGCAGTGGAGGGATTTATGTGCTAATGCCCTCTTCCTGGGCGCACGATTTTTCAGTTATCCTCTACTTAACCAATGGAGAGAGCTAATAAAGGCCCCCTATACCGGAATAAAGAGTGGGTCTATTGCACTGCAGCAGAGAGGGTTAGACCTTCATCTGTGTGGGCAGCCTTAGCTTTATTTACTGAAGTAAGTTCTTTGAGCATAGTCAGAATGTAACCTAAAATAGAAGTCATTAAAAATCTGGGAGGTAACATGAATTAATATTAATACAAAAGGCCACTGGGGATCGCAGACAGCATAGGTACATTGCTTAAAAAAAAGAAATCTCAACCCAGTGTTCCAACTTAAATCTATCTTAATTTTTACAGTACTCATGCCTATCCCGTACATGTCCTATTCTATATTTAGCAGTAACATGACCTTTATACGCCTTTGTATTGAATGCATTGGCTCGTATTTTGCGTCAGCGCGAATGTGGCAGGGATCAAGACAATGGTACATTTTCTATCTTGTGCCTGATGCAGCTACCTTGTGCCCATCTGTGGTGGTTTAAAATATTCTCACAATAGGCATATGTGTGACTCATAGTGCAGTATCTAAAGTTCTATGACTTGGGTACATTGTATCTATGAAAAAGGCATTTTTATTTCTTTGTCGGGACAGAAAACAATCAAAAATGACCCAGACTGTATATTTTTATTTTAAGGTTATGTTTTGTATTCTAAAAAAAGTTCATTTCTGACAAAACTCACTGTCAGTTTTCCTGGGTCTAGCATCCTCTGTTTATTTACATTTTTTTCTCCAAAGTCTCTACAATACATCTTAATCTAACTAAGTCTGAGTTTAAACACTCCTGTCAGACCATGCTTAAACTTTTGATGGTGCTTCCAGTGACTGCAGGCTGAATTACATTAAAGAGGCCGGTAAACTTCAAGCAGCCATTCTTCAACCATTAACAGCAGAGCAGCCTCTTGTGTGAATTACAGCGGCGTTGTGATGAATGATGGCACAATACAGAGCACCTAGTGGCTGGGACTTTTCAAGGACACTTGCCATGATTTGATCCTTCCTCAGACTGCTCTGAAGATTACAGTTCCTGTGCTCCTCATATTTCCAGGAGCTAGAGCCACTTCGCAGCCTCAAGTAATCTCATTGGCTGGGTTAAACTCATATAGACAGAGTGAAGTCTGGCAGAGCACCGGAGAAACTGTACCAATAGGACCAAAAAAAGTGTAAAAGTACTATATAATAGTCTGACATTGGGTTTCCAAATACCTCAGGCCCAAAGATGCAGAGATAGGATCTCTTGATATTTAATGGGATTAAGCAGTACAAGATGAATGAATGAATAAATGTACAGTCTTATTAATTTATTCATTCATTAAGTCATACTAAAGCTCCAAAGTGATCCAAACAGAAAAGGAATAGACACTAGATAGGCGCTAGATAGATAAATTACTGACTTACTTATTAGTGTGCAAAATAAAGAAACATGTAACTGCAAATATATAGTCATCTTTGTTCAGTAGCTGCACACAGAATAATTACACAGAATAATTTCAGAGGGCAGTGATTTAAAGCAAATGTCTCAAAAAAGAAAAAGAAAGGATGCAACCCATTCTTCTCTTGAATTCCTTTGTGTGGTGTATTTTACCCTCCTGCTCTCCATTCGCAGAAGTGGCACACAAAGCACCACTCGGCCTGGCTATAGTCCTGTCTTCTCAGTGGCCCACGAGGGTCCAGATTTCTCAGGGGTTGGAGAAGGATAAAGAGAGCAGAGAACCGTCTGTTTGTGGCCTGCTTTCTCGTCTCCGTGCCCGAGGCCTTGTGCGACACGTACATGAATAAATCAACGCCAGGAAAGAGGACACGCGCTGAGACCGTGGGGTGCCATACTTTTGGGGGCTCCGAGCTCCATGTACCCATTTTTATCCATACACAAATCACCCCCACCCATTTGTGCTCCCTCACTGACACACTTTCAGGAATTTATCGTGACATGAAGTCTCACGGGGCGCTCTGGAGCTGCAACAGTGTCAGGTCACACTCAAGGTTTTAGAAGAAGATTAGCGATTGCCTTTAGCAACATGCTTTGTCTTGATTAGATGTTATTCACCATTGCTCTTGGGACTGGCCCATTTGATTTATATTATATTATGTATTAATTATTATTATTGTATTTAAGCGTGTCTTCTCAAAGTTCTTTTATAACATTAAATGAGCTGTGTTTTGGAGTAAAAATTCAAATCTTGTTTGCAGACCTCAAAAAATCTGGACAGTGTGATCTAATCTTCTCTAGTGGCTCTTCACAAATCTATTTACCTTTTTTTTCTTGTTTATACCTCTCCGTTCTGCAATTAAAACCTCTTTAAGTTAATTGACTACAACATAATTATTGTATGTGCACAAGAACATTTTGCGGGCACAAGGTGTTCTCAATTTTTGAGACTTTAGGGTCTGCTTTTGGAGCTCCTAAATAGCAGAGGAGAAGAGAACAAAACGGTTCTTGACCTTAATAATGCTCCTGGTTAGTTAGTGAACCACCAGGTGAAAGCAAAGAGCAGCCAAAGAACCACTTTAACCACTCTTGCGCAGCTATAGTTTTCTATATAAAGCGTAAAACTGGAGTACACATGGAAACGCCGGTTGTGAACACATTTAGCTGGACTAGTGTCAAATTTATTGAAGACCTCTCTTTGTATAATGGCTCTAAGGCCAAATGACAAAGTAGACAAAGTTACCAACTAATGAGGTACCTTTTTTTTCTGGCTTGTAGAACAAAAACAATAATAGCATATCCATCAACATAAGTGTTTTACAAATGATCAGAGTACTTTTTAATGAGGCTGAATACCGCATTATTTAGAATTAACTTGTGGTTGGAAAAAACATATTGTGATTTTCTTCAAAAAACAATCAGAGAAAATTATCACTACCAACACTGGTGTTATTATCATTTTTAGTTTTTAAACTGGCTAACCAAATATTCTGTTTAAAAACTGTTCAAAATGCAAAGATACATATACAATATACAATAAGACAAGTTAATGTAAGCGTCTTTCTTGGATTCAATTTCTGCTCTCCAACATGAAAGAACTGTGTTAGGCAAACCAGTTTGCCTACCCAACCTACCTGCTGCCTAATGAGCAAAGCTTAACAGGAGTGAAACAAGGACAAATGTGGTGTGTGACATACAGTATCTTACTGATACTATATATCACACACAGTTATTGGAAAAAGACTGGGTTGTTTTTTTTTTTAGATACACATATTACTAAACCCAACTCAGTCTTTCCACATGCCAGCCTATATTCAGAGATTTAGGGCTAGGAGAGATTACTGACAGGCTTTTCACATTGTCAGACATGGCATTAAGGAGCATATAATAGACACTGTCAAACCAGTCAAAAAAAAAGGCAAAAAAATAAAGGCTCACACTGGGGCTGCTGTCATAGATACACTGGGTGTTCTACTCACAAAATCACTTGTCTCCCAGTGTGACATGCTACATGGGAGAGAATGACAAATTGCCATGCCATGATACTTATTTTGGATTTCTGTTGCTGACGCCCCATGTCTGTCAAGTTGAGCCATTATGGGGCTCAAGTAGAGTCTGTCCTCCGTCAGACTGACACCCACAGAGGACAGGAGGAACTATGGAGAACTCACAGAGGAAAGGAACCTTCAAGTCATGTTATTCTTTATGTAAATATAAAGTGTGTCACCTCTGCCACACGGGGTCCTTTATTTCATACAATGACAAAAGAAGTGGATTGATGTTGTGGAGGATTTGATTTCATTCACATTTTTGTCAAAAACATGATAGCCACCGAACAAGCAAGATTTATTTACATTTTGCCATTTTAGCACAAAGTTGGCTCATAGCAAAAAAAACAAAACAAAAAAAAAAAACATTTTAAAGGTAAAATACTGTATAGTCCATTATGTGTAGTTAGTTTAAAGACTCTTGATGGAGTTTAAGAAATTGTCTAAGCAGTGCATCACGATACTATTAATATAGATTTAAATCAGTCCAGTGAATATATGATCACTGCATTGAAATGTAAAACATTAAGATTTAAATCTGCATGTGAGATGCATCATAAACCTGTTGTCTAATCACGAAATAGTGAGACAAGCATATTTCAAGTCCATATTTAATAAGTGTCACTAGTCTAATCACAGTAACGTCCTGGTTTTACATGAACTACTTGCTTTTTAGAAAATGCTAACTACATTTTACTGTCTTCATGAACAGTTTAAATTGCCACCACATCTTTATATACGATTTTCCCAGCTCTAACATGAATCTAGAAATAATCCTTAAAATCCAAAATATATACTTTTCTGTCACAGATTCTAACTGCTTTAGTAATAGCTTTAAGGTCCGTTAGCATAGCTCTTAAGATAAGCTGTTAATAAAGAGGCAAAAATATACAATTTTAATTTTACTCACTAAAAAAACTAGAAAGTAGAGCCATGCTTCTTGGCTGGTCTTGTCAATGATGGTCACATAATACTACAGCAAAATATTTTTTTGTGCAAAACCTCTTGATTCAAAGCCTGGCCGACTCCAGCCTTTCTGTGAAGAGTCTGAATATGTTACCATGGGTGCCCTCTGGGTACCGTGCCTTCCTCCCACCGCCCAAAGACATGTATGTGAAGGGTAATTGTCACTATATGTCTAAATGTCAGTTCTGCAACCAATTAGCCACTGTCCAGGGTGTACCCCGCCTTAAGCCCAAAGTTGCTGGGATAGGCCCCAGTCACCCGCGACCCCTAACGGGGCAAAGCCAAAGCAAATGAATAAATGTAAGGTATGGTTTTATACCTTGTAATTGTGTTTACATTCTATTAATTTCTGTTGCATTTCCAAACCACTGTAGGTTGCCCACAATCTGGCTCAAGTAGGACCTTCCTTTAACATGTGGGTTATTAGAACATTGTGTCATTGGTGTGAAAAGACAGATTTCCAGAAAAAAAATGTAATTCAGAATTCTGTAGCATTCTGGATTGGGAACTATGCTTATCCACAATTTTATCTGCTAGTGCTGGTAGTTTGGATTTTTGAAGCTTTATAACTGCAGTATTTGAGGTTCTGCGTCATCCCTCCTTACCACCAGTCATTTTTCTTTTCATTCCTCCATTGTGCATACCTCTTTTTCAAGCTGCAGTACAAACAATTTGGACTTGCTACTGCTCAGGTTTAGTGAATAAAAAGGTCCGGTTGCCAAGGGTTTTCAGGTGCATGGTGAGGTTTGAAAGGAAAATTCACTTGTGGAGTCTTGTTAAAGTTGAGGGTACACAGTGGCCTTGGTGTCCTCTTGTGGGGTTAATGATGGGTGCAGATTTTTGCTGTGGAGCTGCACTCCTCTCCACCTTGCCTCTGTTTTCTCTATTGTTGGATTTAATTACGTGTGTTCTCATGCCAGCATCTTTCCTCATGCGTTGAGCCCGGTGCTCACATCCTCTCTCATATTTTACTTCAAGTGTGTTTTTTGCGTGCATCTGTTGTTGTGTATATGTGTGCTTTTGTCTGGCCAGTGCAGGAGTTTTCTCCGGAGATTGTGCTGTTGTGGCCCAGAGCTGATTTGACCAATCTACATGCCTTTGTATTAGGATTGGTTAAGCATTGTTCTTCGGCTTTTATGCTCCATCCGAGGAACACATCCCTTTGGCCACACTTTTTCCCTGGGCATTCCGGTCATGCTGGCTACATTGTGTTATTATTTCTTCTGCAGGAGGAAAATAAGTCGAGAGTGTTCAGTTCAGTAGAGACAAACAGGGCCCCTCACCAGAGCGAGTGATCACACTGGGCAATTTTACTTCCAAGCATTGTCTGTTTCTTGACGGCATGTTAAAACCTAATTTGTAAAACAAGAAAGGCTTAGGGGGCTATTGTGATGCCTGGCAGTGTGATTTCATTCAACCCACCGTGTGACAGCTACTAACGGCACATCAGCCGTAGTCTTAACATTGTCTCACACTACAAGATTGAGCCGATTATTGTAATGGCTCTACAGGTGCCACTATTTCAATGTGCACAGATCTGTTCTGATCCTAAAAACGGGTATTTCAAAGCAAATCTGATCCAGAAGATTCAGATTGAGATTTGGGAATCCAATCCTGCCTTTTATCCAGATTAAAAGCTGCTGTTGAGTATTTCAAAACTTTAGTGGGAAATCTGGATCAGTTTGAGTTTAAAAATGATTAAAAAATCATCTTTTATCACCCAAATTTTTCAATAAGGCCCATAATCATACATACAAATAATCATAATCAATTTACAAATAAGGTACATTTCTATACAAGATTAAATTATATTCACAATATATTTAAATCAGGTAAATAAGTCAGGCACTTTTACTGACCACTTTGTAGATACTAAACATTTTCTACAGCTGAAAGAAAACAATTACAACAACACAAGCAATGGTTTCATAATGATTTTTTAATGCAAAAAATGGCAATTATGTAAATACAGTGCATTAATCAGACAATATTTCCAGTAACTACATTTTCATCTTTTCGTTCAAGCAGTGGCCATTTCAGCAGAAGGTGTTTAGCTCTTAGTAACTTTAGGAACTTAATGTTTTCGTTGTTAAAGCCAAGTTTGTTTGAAGAGTAATGAACTTCTGTGGGTTTGCGGCTGAATCCATAAACGTTCTGATTGAGTGTTCATTTCTGAGGGAAATGTGGAGATGAAACATATCAGCTGAAAAGACAGCAACACATAAAATATGGTCGCTTAGTCTTTAGACTGGGCTCTATATGTTTTAAAATCAATACACGGTGCTTCATAAATCAATACTTTGTTTGACTGTGGACCGCAATATACACAATGCTAGCTTGCTTTCTAACTTGTTATACAATGGAGCAGTTTTAGCTTGTGGTAGCGTGACCTCTGCTTTCTTTGTCTTTGCAGCGCTCTTCTTTCAAATTTGCGCAAATTTAAATACTACTACTACTTTGAGTACTTCTCTTTGTCTATCAGGCACTCTTCATTCTTTTAGTGTGTAATTTAAGTGTGTAATTTTTAATCTATTTTTTATGGTAAATCTTAACATCTTTCCAGGAGCAACAGATAAAAAAATATCCTCTCGGCTAACTTTGGCATATTTATAAAAATATTTATTAATGTGTAAATAAATAAATAAATAAATAAATAAATAAATAAAGACCTCTTGCATGTTCAGACCAGGGGTGCAGCAGTTGCACCTAGTGCATTCATTGTATTAATATTGTATTTAATATGGCTTCCTCTTTTTTCCTGCTCTGGATTGGGAAGCTGGGAATGCTAGGCTGTAAAGCCGGAAAAGACGGAATGTCTTAGTTTGACTCTTCCCTCCTGGGTTCCTGAGCTCCACATTTCTCCCTTTTGGTTATTTAGTGAGTATATTCTGTGTTAGATAAATTATTGTTTTAAGCACTCCTGCTGTTGTCCATCTTTTATGTTATGTGTCCCTCTCATACCCTAGACCTCATTACGGGGACCATAACATTTTAGGTTTGAAGACGAAGCAACCTTTTTGATGTTACGAATGTACATAATTCGATGCTGCTCTAATTCTGATTCGATCAAATTTCCTTTTGATTACTGACAAGTGAGGTGTCACATTGATTTACTATAAAACTCGCTTTGGCAGTCCTGCTAACTCCGTCACAAGGCAACTCTTTACCTCTGTATAGGATCAAAAATAAAGATGAGGAACAGCTATTTTTGTTTGCATATCAAGCAGCAAAGTGATGTTCCGTGATCGGATGTAATTGCAAGGTGTGAGCAGAACGGCGAGACTGATTGAATAATGAAAGAAAAAACATTTTAACACCATGTCTGAACAAGGCCTCAGGGAGCACACTTTCCAACGAGGTAAAGTTCAGTTTCCAGTATTTCAATAAAAATAACAATAGGCAGTTTCATCTATATCTATCAGTGAGTTAGAAACTACTTGCAGATAAAATGATTCCAAAAGTGTAAAGTACAGAGTAATGCATATATTCTTTGGTAGTGCTGTTGCATCACATGGCCAGACTATGTTGTTATAATCAAAAAATCAATGTGTTGCCTTTACCCAACCTGTTCTTTCATCTCTTTCACTTTCCAATTTCTTATTGGTATAAAATTCTATTGACCTTCAGCAGATGTTGTCTTATCTCTCAATACAACATGATGTGCACGTACTACTTGAAATGCCTCTTTGAATGGCCATAATTGTGCTGCTTCTCAGACGGCAGTGTTTGCTGCTGAACTCATTTAAACTGTCGACACGACTTGCTCCAGGAGCTGCTCCAATAAGTCTGTGATGAGTTTTATTTAGACCAAATGTGAAGCGATATGTTTGACCAATGGCCCAGACCCTTAGCTTGATGTCTTTATTGCCCCGAGCATAAAAACACATAAAAGATATAAATGGCATAATAGTCATAGAAGGTCTTCAATGAGATACATTAACTGTACAAGCATCTCTTGTGAGATTAACTATAACCACCAATATTCATTAATGAATTTTCTTCTGGTTGGTTTTGTTAGGGGTTACAGGTGAGCAGTCACTCTCACATTCATTAACTAGGGACACTAGAGTTGTCAATTGACCTACATATGCATGTTTATGGACAATGGGAGGAGGCCAGAGAGAACCCACGGTAACCATCACCGAAAATCCGGAGTTGGCCAAGGAAGTTTGACCTTCTTGCTTTGAGGCAGGAGCATCATGCACCCATAACTACCAATATAAAATTTTACAATACTGAATGATGACCAAAAGCAGCACTTGTACGTATTCTGTTGTGGCTTTCTGAAATGCATACTTTCTTCCAGCATTGCTCTTGTGTGTCTCAATTCTATGTCACTGACTTTGAGCCATTTTGTAAAATATAGGAACTTGTCTTGGAATTTTTTTTTTTTTTTCTTTACCCGTACACACCTAAGATCAAACATTCAATGTTGCTGTTTGTTTTGTTCTCCCTCATGTCTTCTTTCACACTTACAGATTTATATATAAATGCAAAGTGTGCCCAAAAAGTGAGATTTTTCCATCTCTTCTCATCTTTGAAGAATTTTGTCCACCCACCTCCTTTTGGTTGTGTTCAACTGTTCCAGGTCATCAATATTCATTGTGGAGCTGAGACACAGCCGGAGTGTGCAGCAGGTGCTTTGGGACACAGATTTGTGATCACTGTGGATTGTTCACAGTGTAGTTGTTATTGTTGGTCCCTTTGTTTTGTGCATCGGAAAGGTGTCTTTTTCACTTACACTTTACTGTACATTTTATTTCATTTATATCATTATATCATTTTATTTTATTTATATGTTTTTAGTGCAAACAGATCACAGTCTTTAATTCTGGCTTTGTCTACAGCAGATGTTCTTTTAGCTAATATCTAATTATCTATAAAATGAGAACAGGACATATACAGTACTCTGCTGTTTGTGAGTATGTGTACATGATATTTATTTGCATAAGCTTAAACGTGTCTTTGATGCTGAGCCTAAAAAGTGATACACACATGTACAATATTACTTTTTACTGCTAGGATTGCGGACATGTTGTAGTGGTCATCTGACAATAGAACTGGTACATAATTATTAGTTATAATCTGAATAAAGTTGGCATTTCTTGATGCAATGAAGCTAGTAAGTGTCTTTTGTCTGTTCTCTTTCCACAGTGAAGTCACACCAGATGCCCTTCCTGACACAACTGTCTGGGGCCCAGCAAGGGTATGTCCCATTGTGGCTGAAGTTGCTCTTAAAGAGATTTAAAACCGCCACTCTCCCGCACCAAAGGTAACGATAACCATGCCTTACAAGTGTTGCACATTGTTTGATATTTCTGCCTTGCCCCCAGGAGAAGCAGATGCCTAACATCACAAAGGTTTTACATAAGTCTGTGGACAAGTACACATCATGTAATTGTGTACACAAGTCCCGTGAGTGTTATTGGTTGTCTGTCTACATTTGGCATTCCTGCAATTAACGGACAATTGTCCAGAGATTACTGTGTCTCATTCTCCAGCCCCTGCCCACAAATATAAGGTTGTCAATAAAATGTCATACAATCAGTTCTCAGTAGTTTGGATTTAGGTTCCAGAACAGGACATGGTAACCAATCAATTTAAGAAAAAATGCATTTAGTCGATCAACAAAGTTCAGTGTTTGGAATGCACATGGTTCTGAAATCACTGAAATTCATATTGTGGATTCTCTGACTTTTTTTTTATCAGCTTTGTACAGGAATACTTATATATATAGGAATAATTAAAAGTATTATTCCCCAAAGCACCCCAAAACAAAGCAGAAATCAGCTACAGACCACTTATCAATGTGTAATCCTGAAATGGATTACACTTTGAATAGGTTACTTTTTTCTTTTTTTTCAGAGACATGATGGATGTCTCAGCCTTAGATAGATGTTCAATCAGGGGAAAGCGCAGTAACGCTTAGACGACTGTTAGAACAAAGCAGCGCTGATGTGCTGGTGTTTGAGCAGGTAATTTCTGCTTCTGCTCAAGATGTGGTCTTTTATTTCACAATGACGGACTGAAACCTTGATTACAGTCACTTTGGCCGAAGGAGATTAAAAAAAAAATGCACTGATGTGAAGCTCAAAGCACTTTTTTATTCTTGCCAATCAAATGGATTTAGATTTCTTTTTAATCATGCAATGATTCTATCTAGTATATGGGCTAGCCCAGTTAACACTCAAGTGAGTTGCTGGTATGTGTGTTCACTTTGTTTTAGTAGTGAAGTAATATTAAAGATATGAGTTATAACTGACAACAAGGTTCCAGAACATTTCCAAGATGCATCTTTTATAACTGATGACGTTACCAAATACCCTGTTTCTTTTACAGAAGGTTAATATCACTCAAATTCTAAAAAATACACTAAAATGGAAGACCTGGATGGATAGTGACATGTAAAAGTTATCAAATATTATATCTACAAATCATGTATTTTCCTTTATTTAACTCAAAGATAAATATCATTTTAAGAATATGAATATAAAGAATATGAACATTAAAAAAAAAAAAAAAACGATTTTGGACCAAAGTGGAAATAAAATAAAACTTCTAAGTATGCTATTCCATGTTCTCATTACAGCTAAAAGTAATGATGAACTATTAGATATATGTATATGAACCACTGCTCTGTAATTCTCCTCACAATGCAACAGATTGAAAACGTCTAGTAAAGCACCAAGAGTGACTGTGTGAATGTGTGGAATTTAATATGTTTGTCTTTGTCATTTCTTTGTTTTGTCTTGTCCGTTTGTCTCTTTTTCTTCCGCTTATTCCGATTAGGGGTTGCGGGTGACTGAACCAATCCCAGCAAATAAGAGCCTTGGGCGAAGTACACTCTACACATTGTCCAGTTGGTTGGAGGGTTGACATTTAGAGACAGACATTGACAGACAACCATTCACTCTCACATTCAGGAAGCTGGAGTACCTGGAGAGAACACATTGTAACACTGGGAGGACATGCAGACTTTGCTCGGATCTGGGACTCAAACTCACAACCTTCCCTGCTGTGAGACCGGAGTGCTATAACCACTGGCCATAGCTGCCAGGTTACAGCTGTGAGATAAAGTCTATGAACTCTGTATACTTTTCAGTACAGCAGATCTGGTTTGGCCTGTTCAAAGAGACATGAAAGAAAAAAAACTTTATCTTAGTTGCATTTAAGGCCAGGCGCAAAGTATTATTAGATGTCTTTGTAATGAATACTACTATTCAAATGTGATTCTCTTGATTATCTCTTCCATGATAGGGAATGCCTGAGGTAAGAGCCAGCGCCCAGGGCAAGGTCTAAGACAGAACAGAGGTCTGACATGAAGAAGAAACTATTGGACCATGCATGAACAAAGATGAAAAATGCACTGGCGTTTGCATAAATAAGGCAACTCTAAATCAACTTTTTCATTGGTAAGTTGTCAAAAGTGCTGAAGAAAAATGCTGCTTTTCTCTAGCAGCCAAAGTCATTTTAAGGCAAACTTTGAGAATATAAGCAAGAACGGAAAAGTGTCTCTTTCATTATCGCGTGTCGGCAAAGAGTAAAGCTGAATAGGGCAATATTCACAAACCCACAATTGACTGAGCAGAGAGCCGTTTGTGAGCCGATAGCATCAGACGAGGCCCGCTCACTGAAACTATGTGCGACTCCCATCATTCAGAGGTGCCAGACCAAGGACGAGTCAATCATTTATCAAAAGCAAGCAGAGAGCAATTCCTAAACAAATGATATGTGAGGGTCACAGGCGCATGAGCCGCACCAATACATTAGAGGCAAACAATGTGCCAAAATTACATCCAGTGACAGCCGGCAGCTCTTTAAACTTCAATCACGATCCGAGACGAGCTGAAAGGTTAAGACTTGTCATATTTTTTCCTCCATGTCATCTGAATGTTCCATGTAAACACCAAAACATGAAAGAAAGTGGGATTGCAGAATTGAGATAAATAAGATTTTAGAGGCAGACAACCCTGATTTTGTATATTGCTATATGTCTCACAGATTATTAGTCATATGTCACTATACATAAAATAATAATGTTTTTCTGTTTAGAAATTTGCTAAAGAGAGATTTGGAAAGACCTTGTTGAAGGATTTTAGAGTAGTCCCCCACAGGCCTGCACTCACATTGCAACAAGCAGACATGGGCTAGAGCACGGTTGCTGCTTGTAGCCAAAATGTTTTTATGTCATTAGATTTCGAAGCAGACCAGACTGGCCCAATGTGACCCAGAGAGGCAGCCAGAGGTGAAGTCAGAAAATAAAGGTATGCAGGGGAACACGAGCAAATCAGATGACCACGACCATGTCAATGTCAAGAAGAGCACATGGCACTCCGGAGGTGATGTATCTCTATCCAGAAATGGTGGGCCTAATGAGGGACTGGAGACAGCTGTGCATAATCATGGGACTAGGAAGAATGTGTAGGCTGAGGCTGAGGAGTACTGACATGACAGTAACAGGTGAAAGACAGGAATGGAAAGAATCGGGAGTACTGCACAGCATGGGTCTTACTGTGGTTCGTATCCTTCAGAAAGATTAAACAATCAGCTGTGGTCGTTTGACCCAAACTCTTGATATTTTTCACCTTTAAAATAGCAAACAACTCACCCAGCTCATGGCCATGACAAAAATGGATGCCAGACAAAAGCATGTACCAAAATAGTGCTTTTTATTTCAAATAAAGTAAACCAATATTAAATTTACAATAAATAATGAAGTGTGCTTAGCAGTAATATCAGACCAAAAATCAAAGTGGGGCTGGCACTGACAACAGCCTGAGATGAGAGAGAGCAAGCCAACTGGTCTTCCATAGGTGTGAAGCACTGACAGACTAAATGTGACTAAACGCCAACTTAAAATTAAGAAACTTACTGTAATAAAAATGTCTGGAGCACACAACTAAATATGCTGGGATACTGGAGAAACTTATGTCAGTGTGTCTTACAGTTGCAACCCATGGCAAGTGTCTACTTTTAGTAACCTCCTAATCTTGGGCTCCTTCGCATTACTTTCAGGTAGGAAAACTATAAAACAACAACCCGTTCTTGATCTTCCTACCTTGACATTACACCCAATGATCGCCCAATATTGCCCCATTACTGAAATTATTCATGAAGCTTCTCTATTGTACTGTATATTACCACTGTAGCGCTACTGTGGTGAAGGAAAATGGTGCCTCGATCCCATCAGCCACCTCGACGTTGTCAGCGTGATGTCCTATTCCAATGCTCTATATGTAGGCAGTGCATCCAGAAAGTATTCCCAGCGCTTCAACTTTTTCTAGATTTTGTTACGTTACAGCCTTATTCCAAAATATATTACATGTTCTCTCTGAGGGTGGGTTTTCTCCAGGTACTTCAGTTTCCCCCACCATCATCAAAAGACATGCACTGGTGCAAGATCTGAAGAGGGCAAGTGTCTGCCAAAATGAAATTTTTCCACAGGAATGAGAAAGATTAACTTAACAGATACCCAAAAGTGTAATCACATTACTCATGTCCTGTATTCCAGTTCCAGTATAGTTCAGAATTGATTTTAAACTTTTGTTTGTTTTTAAAGCAATGAATAGCCTAGCACCTTAATACATATTTATGTGAGATCTGAAAAATTCACAAACCCAGCAGAGATCTGCACTCTGCCGGTCAACATCTGAGGTCTCACGGTTGAGGTGGAAATAGTGGGTTGATTGTTCTTTTACAGTAGCAGGTCCTTAGACTTGCACTGACCTGCACATACTGTATGTCTTTTCAAACCAATAATGTTTTTTATGGACATCTGTTTCTGTTGTTTTTGCATTATTATTGTAATTCATTCTTTTAATGACGTAAAGCACTTTAGTCAACATCATTTGTTGTAAGGGGTTATATAAATAAAAGTGTAAACCATGTAAAGGCCACATAGTTCTGCATATGTGCTGCTGTAGTATGATAAATGTGTGTATACAGCAGGGAAAAACTTAAGATTGCGTACCGTATTGTAATGCTGCGAGTAATGACAAAATGAAAAACAAAGAAAAGTTTATAAATATTATCATTTGGTGCCGGTATAAGAAGGAAGAAGTAAGGTGTGCATGGGGTAAAAAAAGAGAGAGTCGCCGACCAGGACCTAAACACTGGATTTTTCTGATTTACCTTAACGGTTTTTTCTTTTGCTTTGGATTTATGCGGAGTGTACCCTTGGAGGACTTGAAGGGAGGCATAATGCGTGAGTAAATTAATTAGCAATTTCTGTTGTAAAACAGATATTTGGTGTTTGTTTGTAAAGCTTGGAGCTGCAGAGTTTGATTTAGTTTGGTGTTAGTAGCTAATGTCTTCCTTTCTCTTTCATATTAAAGGGCTGTACAGTGCGGCTAGAAATCCATAGGTTCTCTTATCCTCTTTTCTCATTTCCTTGCTGATATCAAGTCCACCCGTGAACCGTGGTATGTGCCGTAGGAATATTTCCTCGGAACAATAGGTGTGTTGTTACAGCATAATCTTTGGTATCAAGACTCAGTGCTGCGATGATTAAACTTTATAGACCCCGATGCTTTGGATATCTACAATAGCCATTAGCTTGACCAGCCATCCTAATTCTTTTGTCTTCTCTACACAAAGAATATGTCTGCTCCCTGTGGATTTTCAGGGAGCAGTACCAACAGATTGCACAAAAAACTTCCTCCATATGGACAGACAGAGTAATGAAGCGTTGCATAAAGACTGCCTCATTACTATTGGTTTGACAGGATTTCTATCAAGTCGTATGTGCTGTCAAGGGAAGGCTTTCCAGACCCATTTCACTTTGCCAACCGATGGTATGACTGACAATAGCTCAGATGGAAACTGAAATAAATGTCTATTGTCCAACTGCTGCATTTATAAGATTGCTTCGTAAATCCCCTTCACTTAAGCAGCTTTGGTAAGATATTTCCAGATTTCTGCTCTAACCTCGTAACTGTGCTGATGAAATCCTGTGCCCCGGCAGTGGCCATTGAGCTGGACCTTTAGCCTGAATACTTGTGAGTGGCGTGCTGAAGTTGCTGAAAGGCTGTGACG